>OX465292.1:71969894-73169894 GCA_949987695.1 Merzomyia westermanni
TAGTGCGCCCCACCAGACCAATACCCCATAAAATAGGATAGGTTTCACTACCATCTCATATAACCAATAAACCACCCTAGGAGAGAGACCCCATCGTTTACCGATGGCCCCTCTGCAGCAATACAGGGCGACCGAAGCTTTCCTAGCTCTATCCTCTACATTCAGCTTCCAGGACAGCTTCCTGTCCAGAATAACACCTAGGTACTTAACCTTTTCAGAAAGCACCAGCGGTACACCCCCAATAGAGGGTAGTACAAAATCATCAATCTTATACCTTCTCGTGAAGAGGACTAGTTCCGTTTTACCTGGGTTAACAGCCAGTCCACAAGATTCGGACCACTCTGTTACAATACCCAGATACCCTTGCAGAACATCCCTTACGGTACTAAGAAACTTTCCCCTGACGAGGATTGCTAGGTCGTCCGTATAGGCTATCACTTGACAGCCCCTACGTTCGAGGTCCTGGAGCAAGCCGTTGACTGCAATGACCCAGAGAAGTGGAGAAAGAACACCTCCTTGCGGCGTGCCCCTTCTCACCCCTCTCTGAGCCCCAGCACCTCCCCACTCCGCCCTGACAATCCTGCCACAGAGTAATCTGCTGATAAATTCTATCAAGCTTGGTTCAACTCCTAGGCTTGCTAAGCCCCGTACGATGGCAGAAGGCAAAACATTATTGAACGCTCCTTCGATATCCAGAAAGGCCCCCAGCACGAATTCTTTGTGCTGGAAAGACCCCTCTATTAGTTTTACAACGGAGTGAAGCGCCGTTTCAGTTGATCTGCCTTTGCAGTAAGCATGTTGCGAAGAAGAAAAACGCTCCTTAGGGACGCGTATATGCAGGTCAATCAGCCGCTCCAACGTTTTTAAAAGAAACGAGGAGAGACTGATTGGCCTGAAGTCCTTGGGAGATACGTGAGAGCACCTCCCCGCCTTTGGAATAAAGGTAAACTTGACCATATTCCAAGAGGCGGGGATATAGCCCAACCTCAAGCAGCTGGCGAAGATGGGAGCCAGCCAGCTACAAGAAATCCCCAGCGATCTCTGTAGTTGCACAGGAGTTATGCCATCAGGCCCGGGTGACTTGTACGGCTTAAAAGAATTAATAGCCCAAACAAGCTGGCTTTCATCCAGGCAGATGGCTCGCCGAGCTCCCCCGCTCACACTAGTGGGCGATGGGGCATCGCGGTCCTGTGAAACCGGGACGTCAGGGAAGTGAGCATCCATGAGAAGCTTGAGGGATTCCTCGCTACTCATAGCACAGCTGCCATCTACATTCCTCAAGTAACCCAAGTGAGCAGGATTCCCGGAGAGAATCTTCCGGAATCTCGCAGACTCATTACAGCCTTCCACGCTTTCGCAGAAAGTCTTCCAGGAGTCTCGTTTGGCTTTCCTGATCGCAGATTTGTAAATACCCAACCCAACTTTGTAGAGCTCCCAGTCAGAAGGTAGCTTACTCTTCCTGGCCCTGTTGAACAGGCGCCTACTGGAAGCCCTAAGGTCGTCTACTTCCTTAGTCCACCAAAGTGGTTTACGCTTTCCACTTACGGTTTTCAGTGGGCATGCGATTTTATACGCTTTATTACAAGCATGGGTGAATCTCTCCACCAGAGCATCAATAGCGGTCTCATATAGTTCTGAGTCCGATATGGGTGCTCTTGGGAGAAACTCATCCAGCTTGCTACAGTACCGGACCCAGTTAGTACGCCTAGGATTTCTAAACATGGTTTTACTGGGTCTAGATTTAACAACAGAGAACTGAATATACCTATGATCCGAGAAGGAGTGTTCCGGAAGAACACGCCAGTCGGATATTAGGGGAAACAGGTCTTCTGAAACAAGAGTGAGGTCTAGGACCTCCTCTCTAACTGAGGTTACAAAAGTGGGGTCATTACCCCTGTTACAAATACATAGCCTTTCATGTAGAATAAAAGCAAATAGTGACTCACCTCTTGCATTCGTATCCGAACTTCCCCACAGTGAATGATGCGAGTTCGCATCCGCTCCGACAATGAGCCCTACGCCTCTTCGCTTTGCCTCAGCGGTAATCTTGCATAGTATTTCAGGAGGCGGCCCATAAGTATCATCATGGGCCATATAGGCCGAGACCAGCCACGATCCCTTATTACCTTCCTCCAAACACACAGCCGTTACGTCATCGTCACTGAAATTGGAAAGAAGAAAGGCTTTAATATCTTTCTTGACCAGTACACATGATCTTGACCTACCTGCCGTTCCGTGCACAAATAAGTTAAAATTGCCAGTCCTCAATCCACATATTTTGCCGCTACTGCTTAGCCACGGCTCTTGGATAAGGACAACGTCTTGTCTGATGATCATGATCAGACGAATCCATCTCCTCCACCTCAGCCGCCTCCCCCTCCGAAGCTAAAAGCCTCTCTTCCTCCTCCCTGTCGAACAGCAGTCCAACACTACAGACAGATCCCGCCACAGAAGGGATGCCCGCAGAGCCAATGCTGTCCAACCTTGCAGGCATGAGCACCGTGTTTGCGGCCGTCGAGGTCTCCTCAGGCTCTCCTCCCCCCCGCACCACAACCGGAGGCGAGGCGTCATCCCCCCTGGCATCGGCTTTGTAGATCCTAAGAGCCACCCGCTCGATACCATAGGAGATAACACCCCTCGACTCAGAGATAGGACCCACGGACTCTGCATTAAGCAGCAACAGCACTTGCCGTCGGGGCCCCTCGGGTTCCTCAGCCCTAAGAACCCTCCAGTTGTGGGTCGGAAAGTTCTGGTTGCAGTACCGCAACTGCTCCAAAATTCTCTCTGGCTGGGACGGTTCGGCAGGTAGCCACACCCGAGCCCTTGGTCGAAGAGGGAGGTCCTTCCTATCCACGGCCTCGAGTCTAGCGCCCCGCCGCAACTCCCCAACCAGCGAGACAAGGCACCTAAAGAAGCTCGCTGACCGCTCGTCAGCGCATTCCACCAGCCTGAAGCCATGGTACCATCCCATATGTTCTATGGATGGCTGTGGCCCCGGATACCTACTAGCGGCAGTCAGGTAGACCGCAGAAAAGGCGTTGACCACCCAGCTCCACTCTTCCCAGGAGATGGCCCCGTCTTCCCTGCTTCTGTCGACTACCCCAAGGGTGATGGAGCCGGCACGTCTAGCGACTTCGCTAAACGTACGCTGCACAGCTTCACCACCCCGGGCCCTGTGCTCTCCATTACTCGGCCTCTTCGGCTGAGCGTCGTCACCAAGCGGGACCGACTCACTTCCCTTCTTAGGTGCCGGAGTCTGGTCAGCGCTGCTCATGACATTCCTGGCCCACTCCAGCGTATGGGAATGCTTCTCAGAAAGCTGAGAACCATCCTGACCGCTGTAGCGTTCCAGGATTTTGGCAGCCAAGCGCTGATCGCAGATGGCTTTCCTTCGTGAAGTCGCTCGCTTGCTTCTTCCAGACCGCCTCCGCTTCGCTGTGTTTACAGGAATGCTGGGGGACAGTTCTCTGCTGGTGCTAGCCATATTGTCCAGGTTGCTCACCAAGTGAGCCCTCTGCAGCTGAGCACCTAATTGTGCACTGGAGCTATGTCCAGTCGCGGATGTCGATTTCGACGCTCCTTTATTGCCAGCGGAGCCCGCACTCGCAAGAGCGCCAGCCCCGATGCACCCTAAGGGGGAAGTTGCTTCTAGGTTTCGAAGCTTGTCCGTCCTTTTCGCCCTGTTGTCACGTCGCGCTTGGGTGTCTCTGCGGCCTGATTTCAGGCCTCCAGCTATGTCTGGTCGCATCCCCTCAAAGTGAGTCCTCTGCCTCCGATTCGGATACACGAGCACCCTGTCAGGTCTGCGTCCCTGTCCCGTACTTGTAAACCGGTCAGCATCCGAGCCACTCCCAAGCGATACGCAAGAGCGAGCCTCGTTGCTGGCCGGTTTCCTGTCCCCGTTGTCCTTGTCCGTCTTCCTCCCGTTTTTCTCCCCCTCCTTTTCTTCCTTGTTGTTGTTATTTTTGTTGTCCATGCTAATATACGTCCCCACTCAGGGCCGCTATCCAGACCCGAATGTGTAGTCGCCCAATAATGGTCCCGTGGTTATCTATGCGAGCAGGGAGGCCACGCGAGGGTTGACGCATGCCCTTATGAGACATGCGTTCAGAGCCAGACCGAGCGCAAAAACGGGAGATCCTCAACCGCACCTACACCACCAACTAAATGGCGACGGGCGTGGAACGTACCCTGAGGCCTGCCAAGGTTTTAACGGGACGTGGGCAGCTGCGATATTAGCCCACCAGCCATCTCAGTTGGGTTTCACCCCAACCTACTGAGGTGGCAGAATACCGCACCTGCCAGCCCAAGGCAAACTAAATCCAAACATCGTCCGAGAAAGTCCTAAATCAGTCACCATTTTTTACCTCACTACCATAGTCAAGAACCATTTCCACACGCCAGGGCTATTGAAGAGCTAAGACGTGCAGCTGTGACTCCTGACCTCAGCTGGATACCATCCGCACAGAGAGGTACTGAGGTACCAATCTAAACAGACAACTGTGGTATCCAGGAGTACAGTGAACAGACAACTGTGGAAGGGGAGTAGAAATAGAAATTTGAGATGGGGAGGAGGGGTTGGAGAGTAACGGTATATGGGGGTGGGAGAAAAGCAAAAATAGAGAGAAAAAGGAAAATATAAGGATAAATGAAGAAGCGCCAAGTGAAGAAGGAAAAGAGTAAAATTTGTAAAACTTAGGCAAGTAAAATTTTAAAAATGCCAATTTTGGTTGGCATTCATAATAGTTGTAAGGTTTAAGTTTACAACTAAATGGTTTGACTGCAGGGTATCGATGCACTCAAAAGACGAGCAGGGTGAATTATTTTACCATGTTCCTTTACCATTTCAAAGAACATCGTGCTCTAGCTGATTGCCGATCGCAATAACACAACGAAATGTTTTATTGTGCTAGGCCAGTATACTTGCTTAGGCTGCACGCTTATAAAGTTTAACAGCGAAACAACACACAGTCAAAGATGACTGAATACTAAATATAGGAAACCATGCCAAGAGTGATATTTTAGGCCTAATATCTCAGCCACCTGATTCTTTAATTTGATCCTGATTTGCTTTCTATCACTCGTTTAAGATAGTGGCTTAGTTTGCACTTCATCTTGATATGCCTGTCAGTCAGTTTGACACATGACATCTGACATTGCTGCTTCGATTTACTAGCTAAGTTTTGCACTATCACCGGGAATTTATTTGCCTTTTTTGAAAGGAAAATCAATATAGCTCAACACTGACAGCTGGTCGAAGTCCCAAAACAGAAACTGTTTGATACTCAAAAACGTTGTTGACCAGGGGTCTGATTATGAATATTTTAAACAATTCAAACGATATTAGCCAAATAACTTTATGGTTAGGGTTGTACTGATATTGACAGTTCTTGAATCTGGTACGATCCGCCACATACTTCAGACTAAAAAAGAAGCCTACAGAATCCCCAAAATGTATGTTAACAGCCCCTATATTCACTTAAAATTTTTTATTTTTAAATTTTTTCAACGAGTACCACCAATGACAATTGATACACAAAATGCATACTGCATCATAGCGCTCTCAGAATAAAAACTTAACGCTCAGATTACCTTTGCTTTTTTTGTACCAACATTTTTTTTTTTTGATTTTACGGCCTGTACATTTTCAAGTATTCATGAAACGTGCAAGACCAAGACTAATAACTTTTCACTTTTTAATCTTCATGAAAATTATTATTGTTTTTATTTTTTTTTTATAATCATTTTTTAATTAATTATTAAAAGTTGTTTAATTGAATAGAGTAGGAAAAATTTTTAGAGACAACCGCCATAGCTTTTCTTATATCCGACAACAATTTTTCTTGATTTTACAAGAAAGCAATAACAAAGACCAAGAGCACGTGGTAAGGCAGTTCTGCTGATGATGATAAAACAGATTCTGCAAAAAAAATCCATCATGATCACACTACTAACTACCAGATGGCGGAAGTGGTTCATGTTTATGGTAAAGAGAATAGAATTACGATTTTAGCTGACACAAAAACCAGCGCTCTGTCAGCTTATTGGCGTGCCAAAATTTTTCTGATGAAGAAGCCTAGCAGCTTCCGAAATGGATCTATAAGAAAAGCTATGGCGGTTGTCTCTGAAAATGTTTCCTACTCTATTCAATTAAACAACTTTTGATAATTAATAAAAAAATGATTATAATAATAATTTTCATAAAAATTAAAAAGTGAAAAATTATTGTGCTTGGCCTTGAGCTCGTTTTATGAATAGTCGTATATATGTGATTTCAATAATAAAGGGCAATTGTTCACTTGAGAATGAACCCGCCAGCGTTGCCGTTTTTAGTGAAAATATGTGTTCTGCTTAACGATCAAACGATTGTGATATGCACGCATAACAAATAAAAAGTTATAATAATAATAAATAAATTAAAGACTACTTGAACCTTCTTCTTTAAATGGTCATCTAACTGCCTGGGCGATTTTGACCGCCCAACATAGCTCGCCAGTCGTTTCTTCGTTGCGCCAACTGTCGGCAATTGGAAACACCGCGGGATCGCAAATCGGTCTCCACTTGGTCCTTCCATCGGAGTGGTGGTCTCCCTCTTCCTCGGCTTCCACCGGCGGGTGCCGATAAGAATACCTTCTGGGCTGGAGCATCTTCGCTCATTCGCACTACGTGGTCTAGCCAGCGAAGCCGCTGTGTTTTAATTCGCTGAACTATGTCGGCGTCTGCGTAAAGTTCATACAGCTCATCATTAAATCTTCTTCGGTACTCGCCGTCGCCAACGCGTAGAGGTCCACAAATCTTTCCAAGAACCTTTCTCTCGAATACTCCCAAAGCCGCCTCATCAGATGTTGTTAGTGTCCACGCTTCTGCACCATATAGCAGGACGGGTGCGATGAGTGACTTGTAGAGTGTTATTTTCGTTCGTCGAGAGAGGACTTTACTTTTCAATTGCCTACTCAGTCCGAAGTAGCATTTGTTTGCAATAGTAATTCTTCGTCGGATTTCTAGGCTAACATTATTGTTGGTGTTAATGCTGGTTCCCAGGTAAACGAAGTCCTTTACTATTTCGAAATTATTGCTTCCAACAGTGGCTTGGTTGCCAAGGCGCGAATGCGCTGACTCTTTGTATGATGACAGAAGGTACTTCGTTTTGCCCTCGTTCACCACCAATCCCATTTTCTCCGCTTCTTTTTCTAATTTGGAGTAAGCAGAAGTTACGGCGCGGTTGTTAAGGCCAACTTGAACCTACCGATCGTTTAAATGATCAAAAAGTTCTTCAAAATGTAATTCAGTAAAAATCAAAATTGCTAATACGAGGTGTGTTCAAAACGTATCGCGAATTTTGAATTTTCGCTGGTTACGTATATTCGAATTTCGAATTTTTTGTGCCGTTATGTTGGTACTCATGTCTCTCACTTATGCCGACAAGCTCGGCCATTTTGAATGTTCAGTTAATTGTTGACAGCTGCTTTGCTTGCACGTGTTTTGGATCGTCTTCGATTTTTACCTATTCAAAAAAATGGATCAAAGAACCTGTATCAAATTTTGTGTGAAAAACGAAATTAAGTGCGCGGATGCATTCCGAATGTTGACTGTGGCATACGGAGAAGCTACCTTGGACCGAAGCAACGTTTATCGGTGGTACAAAATGTTCTCAGAAGGCCGAGAAGATGTGCAAATAAGAACAAAAATTTTCTTTTGCACCACGATAACGCACCTGCTCACGCATCGTTGCTTGTGCGCGACTTTTTGGCCAAAAACAACACACTAATGATGCCGCAGCCACCGTATTCCCCAGATCTGGCCCCCTGTGAATTTTTCTTGTTCCCTAAACTGAAGAGGCCCATGAAAGACGACGTTACGCTTCTCTTGACGAGATAAAGACGGCATCGAAGGAGGAGCTGAACAAGATACAAAAAAATGATTTTTTGAAGTGCTTCGAAGATTGGAAAAACCGTTGGCACAAGTGTATAATATCTCATGGGGATTACTTTGAAGGGGACAAAATAGATATTCATGAATAAATAAATAATTTTTGAAAAAACACAAAATTCGCGATAGTTTTTGAACATATCGTATATCTATCGTTTTTTGCTTACAGATCTTCGAAGTGACTCTTTAGCTTTGTTTAGAAGCCAACATCTTTAATATAAATGTTTGATAAAAAAAATTATTTGCATCTTAGTTCAGAGGTGTGGAATTATAATTCATAATGTGTTCAAAACGGTAAGTTTTTGTTAAATTTATTACAGCAAAAATTGAGTTTACACACATAGTTTATTAATTCATATTTTTTTTTGTAAAAAAATTATGCCAAACTTCGAGATCGTTAAAAAGATCGGTAGTAATATGGGGATGTAATTTTATTTCATAGTACAAATTTGACGCTCGATGAAATCATTGATGAATTGGAGTAATTAGATGATGATAGCCCGTTTTTAAGAAATATAACAATTTTTGCACCTGACAACGCCAATGCTGATCTTGCCTATTAAGATTCTAGTGATGAAGAATATGTGACTTTGGACAATCTTCCAGGTTTGATCTAGACAGTTATATAAATGTTTGATATTTTCTTGTTCAAAATAATTTGATATACCCAATATCGTTTTCTTTATTTGTGTAGGTTCTCAACTACGAGCCGCAGCAGAGATTGATTGCATGTCCTCTGACAGTGAGGAAGACGACGACGACATACCTCTGTCTGTTTTGGCTAAAAGGGCTCGAATCAGAGAGGAGCCTTCTACTTTATAGTGGATATGTTGTAGTTCCCAGAAGAAGAATGTATTGGGAAATATCATCAGACTCACAATTCATTTCAAGGGATAAATTCGCATTTATCATGGACCCCCCTTCACTTTTGTGACATTACTCAAATAACTACCGAAAGCGACAAGTTTGCAAAGTTGAGACCACTTTTCCATATGCTGAATGAAATATTTCTCGATATGGCACCCTTACAAGAGAATTACAGTATTGACGAAGCTATGGTACCTTACTATGGGGGACATAGCTGTAAACAATTTATACGGGGAAAGCCAATCAGGTGGGGCTATAAGTTTTGGGTTGGCGCAACTACATTGGGATATGTTCTATGGTTTGATCCGTACCAAGGCCATGCAACAGTAATTTCATCGGCTTATAAACAGTTAGGTTTAAGGTTTGCTGTTGTTATGCGCTTCGCTGATTTTTTACAAGTTCGCTATCCAGGTGCGCCTTTTCACCTATTCTTTGATAACTTCTTTTCCTCTGTTCCCCTTTTCCAAGAATTAGGTAGAAGAGGACTCAAAGCCACGGGGCCTATTCGAAAGGACCGCACTAAAAACTGTCCTCTCCCGAGCAATAAAGATTTCAAGAAAACAGCAAGGGCACGTTCAAGTCCAAGGCAAGCCACACTGGAGATGTTTTGGTTTGTAAGTGGAACGACAACAGTGTGACAGTGTGGTGACTGTGGCTTCAAATACGGAAACGGTGGAGCCTTTAAACAAAGCAAAACGATTTTCCCAGCAACAAAAGAAATATATACAGATTGATCAGCCCAAAATTATAAAGACTTAAAATCAAAATATGGGAGGGGTCGATAGAGCCGATCAAAACTTTGGACTCTATCGTACATCTATTCGTGGAAAGAAATGGTACTTTTCATTATTTGCTCACTGCTTGGACATGGCCGCTAATAACACTGGATCACAAATTCCAACTTTTTTTCTGCACCAGAGACGCCATAGTGAAATTCCTATGTAAAATCACCTCCTAATTCCGAAAATCAAGGTTATTTTTACTTGAATGGTACCGTTTTTGAGATATTTACGATTTACCGTTATTTCAAAAAACAAAAAAGATGGCTCCACTTAATCGTGTATATCTCAAGAACAAACTGAGCTCTTCCAAGACGGTTTGAAAAATTTGAAAGCTTATAAAATTTACTATAATCAGTACATACAACACTTTTTGCTAGGTCCTGCAGATTCAAACATATTGAACAATCATTACGGATTTTTTAAATTTTTTTTGTAAAAATATAAAAAAATTTTTACTTTGCGAGGAAGCATCTCGAAAACTTTTTGTTTTTTTGCAGATATTTTTTCCCCCCTCTAAGCTCTGTTTTATTACAAAAAAAATAAGCTATCAGTGAACAAAATCGATGAACTAATACAAAAGTTATAAGCATTCAAGTAAATATATCCATTTAATACTTAAGTACCCTACAAATAATAGCATATGTACATATGGTTCTGTCTTAACTCTATGATCTTATTTTATAATTGAAAAAGTTATGTGTCTTGTTTTGACGCTTATTTAGATTAGGATCGGTTTCTCTTATGAGAAACCAACAGTAGTCGCCCATCATAGCGACATCCCAGAATCCTTGATACCGACTTTCAATCACTTTCATTTGCTGGTGAAACCTTTCGCCATGCTCGTCACTTTCGTCGCCAAGATTTTGCGGGAAAAAATTTAAGTGGGAGTGTAAGAAATGAATTTTTAAAGACATATTTACTCCTGAAAGAAAATAAAAAAGTAAATTAGATAAATACATAAGTGACACATTAGTATATAATTTTCTTAGGCTGGATTTATCTTTCAATTCAGAACAAAATTTTTGTTTATATTTTTCCCGTTCTTGTTTGTTCGGAACTGGACGATGAATTCAGATTTATGGCTATATATTCTCATGTAAATTTATGTAATATATAATTTATTATAATATGTTTTTTTATTTACCCATTTCCGCATAGTTTTTGATTAAGTCGTTCACTATCATCTCGTAGTTAGGACTTTTGTGTTTACCTAAAAAAGAAGTAACGACCTTTTCAAAAGAATCCCACGCTGCTGCCTCCACTGGTGACAATAGTTCTTTGAAATGGTTATTGGTCATCATTTTCCTTATTTGCGGTCCCACAAAAATCGCTTCCTTTATTTTTGCTTCTGAAATCTCTGGGAAGATTGTCTTCAAATGATGAAAAGCTTCGCCTTCTTTGTCCAAAGCCTTCACAAAGTTTTTGATAAGGCCGAGCTTGATGTGGAGCGGAGGTAGAATTATTTTTTCCTTCTTTATAAGTGGAGAGTATTTTATGTTATCTACCCCAACTTGAAACTCGATTCGTTCTGGCCAATCCTTTATGATGTAGTGGTCTTGACGAGCTCGGCTATCCCATTTGCATAGAAAGCAACAGTATTTTGTGTATCCACTTTGTAGACCACATAGCATTCCAATGACTTTAAGATCGGCACATATTTTCCAATCATGTTCTTCGTATTTGATTAACTTGAGCAATTTTTGCATTATCTCATATGTTTCCTTCGTATTTACTGCATGCGCGATCGGGATAGATGGCTTTTGGTTGCCAATATGCAATAATACGGCCTTTAAACTTAATTTATTGCCGTCTATGAACAATCGCCACTCTTTTGAATCATATGGTTCACCAAATTGTTTGAATAGACCAGCAATGTCTTTGCAGTAACAAACACTGTCCTCCTTCGTATAGTACTTGGAAAATTCTTCGTACCGAGTTCTATAATATGTTACCTTAACATCGGATGAAACAAATTTAAATTGTTGCATTCGAGAGGCGTGTAGTTCGGCCTTTTCCTTTGACAATTCCAAATCCCTTATCCAATCATTGAGTTGTGCTTGTGACAAAGAATTTCTTTCGTTTTCCGTTTGAAATTCAGTACAACATGATGCCGCGTAATCAGATACTACTGTTGACAATGAAACTGGAGCCGGAACTAAAGTTAAATTTGATTCTGGCAATGTCGCTTCTGTTGAAATTAGTTCTGGTAATGTAGATACGCTCGCATAGGTTACTTTTCTGGACTTTCCAACCCCAAGTACTTTTGTAGTACAAATATAGCAGTCCGTTGAATGGCAAGTTGGTTCCCTCCACTTCATTGGTGTAATAAATTTCACACGTCGCCTAAATAGATAGTTTCAGGAATTAACAAGGCGCATGTACTCTTATTTATACTTAGATCCAGTAAAAATTCAAGCCTACCTAAACAAAAAGGTTCCCTAGTTCTACAAAGAAAACACTACCTGCCTCAAAAATATGCTCTTGTTTAAAATGTACCTAGGTTTGAGAAAACGACACTAACAGCTTTTTGTATCTAATAACTTTTCGAAAATCTACCTGCTAACTAACTGATATACGAATACTAACACATATGTACCAGTAGGGTACTTAAGCATTAAATGGATATATTTACTTGAATGCTTATAACTTTTGTATTAGTTCATCGATTTTGTTCACTGATAGCTTATTTTTTTTGTAATAAAACAGAGCTTAGAGTGGGGGAAAAATATCTGCAAAAAAACAAAAAGTTTTCGAGATGCTTCCTCGCAAAGTACAAATTTTTTTATATTTTTACAAAAAATCCGTAATGATTGTTCAATATGTTTGAATCTGCAGGACCTAGCAAAAAGTGTTGTATATACTGATTATAGTAAATTTTATAAGCTTTCAAATTTTTCAAACCGTTTTGGAAGAGCTCAGTTTGTTCTTGAGATATACACGATTAAGTGGATCCATCTTTTTTGTTTTTTGAAATAACGGTAAATCGTAAATATCTCAAAAACGGTACCATTCAAGTAAAAATAACCTTGGTTTTCGGAATTAGGAGGTGATTTTACATAGGAATTTCACTATGGCGTCTCTGGTGCATTTTGGCTGTAAACCAGTGTAATGCTTGGCAACTTTACAAACTTAATGGAGGAGAGTACGATAATCTTTTATTTCGGAGAACTGTCGCCAGAGGTATCTTGGAAACGTATAAAAAAAACGGGAAGCGCGGCCCCTGCCGTACTCCTAGTTCTTATAGGGAAAATTCGCGTTACGACAAGATTGATAACTCAATAGAGTACAAGGAATATCAGCTTCGATGTTTGCTTTGCAAAAAAAATACAAACTTTATATGCAAAAAGTGTGAAATTCATTTGCACCCTAAAGGATGTTTCGCTATATACCATACGCCTACATAGATAAACCGAGTACTGACATATATATTTATTATTTATTTTAATTTTTTTTTTTTTCAAATAAATATGAAATGAATTATAACATATTGAAGTAAGAATGAAATTAAATAAATTATTTTCAGTATAAAAACTTGTTTCTTTTATTGCGTTGTACTTGTATGAGGGGATACCTAGCCCCTTGTTCCTACCGATCGTTATAACGATCAACCTTTTCCGAGCTTTCCAGAAGACGTACGAGCTTCCTTACTATTTCCTGGCCAACTATATGCATTTCAGCAATAATAACAAAAAACCAAGTTGAAACTGCACAAAAAATAGTTTCAGGTCCAAGTGGGTTAATGTCGTCAAAAGGCCACAACAAATTTGGCCTTAAAAAAGGCAGGAAATTTGGAAATATAAAGTGGAGTGCACGTTTTCAAACGGAGGCAATAATTTTTTTAAAGCCCAAATGGACTTCCGGTAAATTTAAAAACATTTAAAGTCTATTAATTGCACTCCAAATATCCTAAATTGATTATATATGGTATGAATAAAATTTCAGAATCAAAACTCACTCTTTGTTTAAGGGCAAATATGCTTCTCCGTTTTGACGACAATAATAGAAAGGTAGTCTTTAAAAAAGTTTTATTACATTTTTAACTAGAAGATTACCAGACGTTGCTCGGGTTGTGAATAGTTCATACATTCTTCCACTTGAAATGGTTATCTAACCGCCTCACAGTGGGCTGAAATTAGCAAATAGGGACTTAGGACTTTAAATGTATATTTTCAATTCTATGATCTTCTGACATAATTATACCTTTCATGAACATTAAGTGGTATTATAACTTTGGTCCGTGTTTGTAAGTATGAGAAGAAGAAGAGATAGACTTACCAATAAGTATACCGAAATGATTAGGGCTATGAGCTGAGCCGATTTAGCCATGTCAGTCTGTCCGTCTGTCTGCAAACTAGTCCCTCAGTTTTGAGATATCTTGATGAAATTCGGTATGGAGCCGCCATTTTGCATGAGATTCGTCGGAATCAACAAAATCGAAGCAATACAACGCATATCTCCCATACAATCGATAGTTTCGATAAATGGGTTTTGGGCTTGAAATGGTTATCTAACCGCCTCACAGTGGGCTGAAATTAGCAAATAGGGACTTGGACTTTAAATGTATATTTTCAATTCTATGATCTTCTGACATAATTATACCTTTCATGAACATTAAGTGGTATTATAACTTTGGTCCGTGTTTGTAAGTATGAGAAGAAGAAGAGATAGACTTACCAATAAGTATACCGAAATGATTAGGGCTATGAGCTGAGTCGATTTAGCCATGTCAGTCTGTCCGTCTGTCTGCAAACTAGTCCCTCAGTTTTGAGATATCTTGATGAAATTCGGTATGGAGCCGCCATTTTGCATGAGATTCGTCGGAATCAACAAAATCGAAGCAATACAACGCATATCTCCCATACAATCGATAGTTTCGATAAATGGGTTTTGGGCTATAAATTTTGCAATGAAAAAGCTAGGAACGTAAAGCTTGCAGGTTTGGTACTTATTATGTATATAATGTGTGTAGGGAAAATCAGCCAGATCGGACCTACATAACATATAGCTCCCATACAATCGATAGTTTCGATAAATGGGTTTTGGGCTATACATTTTCCAATTAAAAAGCTAGGGATGTAAAGTTTTGGCAGGTTTGGTACTTATTATGTATGTAATGTGTGTAGTGAAAATCAGCCAGAAATACAACTGAGTATTTTTGTTAGCAAATATTTTTATCTGACATTCAAGTGTTCAAAAAAAATTTAGATAAAATTTTTCGTTTGAACACTGAATGACTTTGAAACCAACTAATAGTTGGACACAATAAGACGACTAATAGTTAGCTAGTACTATACGGCCACAGAATTTCCCACAGGGATATTAAAGATTATATATGTATTTTTCTATTTTTTTATAAAATCTTAAGTCTGAATAGAAGATGGAAAAAAATCAGGATCCAAAAATCAAGTGTATAAAGATACAAACAGTGAATGGTTGCAGAAAGAAGTACGTTCAGCTAAATCAGGATATTTAAATAATAATTGATTACTTGATAAAATATCTTGAAGATGTTGGAAAAGTTTAAGATTTACTATTTAAAACAACAAGCATTCGGCATGTTTAGCTGATGAAGTCTTGGGCTTAGCGTTAACACCGAAGTTGTCTCAATGGCAATACACCATTTTAAGAAAACGTATTCATAAAAGGCTGAGATTCTACTCGCTTCATATTACAAAATCAAGACATGAAGCAGGAATGTTATCCGCCTAAAAACGGATAACCTTAAGGGATGCTAGCGCTAAAGTTGGATTTAATAGTAATAAGGGTTTTAAAGACTATAAAGTTGCATGATAATGAATAACAACATTTTATTTTAACAAGTAAATGGGTCTTTGATGGGGCTTTCAGTCAAGTCAATTTCAAGAAAAAAATTAGTACTTATGAAAACGCTAAAAACGATTGCTGCATTTTAATGGGCAGTTAAGTACCGATAAAATTAGTTTCTGATGGGAAGGTTATTTGGGAAAATGGGTTTCCTAGTTCGACATATTTATGTCGCGCCATTTTTACCAAATTTGCGCAAGAAAACAAATTGACTATTACTCAAGAAATGATCGCGATTCAATGCGAAATACACAATTTAACGGAAACAAAATGTGAAAAAGGCCAAGTAATTCACTTATTAGTTCTTATCATGATTGATGGTAAAGCATCATCAATTCTGGCCAATACATACACGCAGCGTCGTGACATATGTAAGGCTACCACAAAAGAGATGAACGACCTAACGTTAATTTTTAACAGAAAAGTTGATACTGACATATATAAATATGGTGTGTCAATATGGAGTGTATTCTCCATATATATTTTACCGATTAAAAATTAAATCATGGATATCAAAGGTGGTAATAAATCTAACTTTGAAGACAAACCGAAATTAGTACAGGATTCTTTCAGACATCAGACTGGATTATTAGTTGACATGGTTAAGCAAGGACACTTTACAACAATTGATGGAAACACCGCCAGACATTTTTTCGTTGACATCAAAACTACTACTTTCCTAACTTGTGTTAGTGATAATCTTATTGAAAGGTTTGCTACAATTTTAGGGCTTTCATCTGGGTGTCCAATTGATGTGCAAAAATTCCACATATACGCTAAAGAAACCATTAGAGTTTACATCGAAGTATGTATATGAATGGTATTATATGCCATGGAGTTTCAATAATAGAGCATTTTGGTTCGATTCTAATTGCAAAATTGTCCGAAGAAGTTGCTGAATCCAGAAATAAAGATTTTAGAACATATCGCCGATACCATGAAAGAAAAATTAACCGCCAAGCGAAAAACTACTACATTTTAAATAATTGTTTATTTCATCGAGGAGATCCAAATTTCCTAGAAAGCATAAAGAAATATTAGAAGAAGTGAAATCCTTACTACTAATACCGAAAAACCTAGACAGTGCTGCAAAAAACTAAAGGTTTTAGAGGCTCAACAGTAATTAGGTGAGAATTTCTGAAACGGATCATTTGAAACAGTAAAAATGTATGTTTGATCACTAATAGTACGGTTGCTCTCGCACAATTTCTATTGGCATCAGACATTTTTGACAAAAAATTCACGTGGTGTTAAGCTATCAGCGATTTTCAATAAATAAATGTGAACCTTTTATAAATAGTTGTTATAAGGTACGTTATTGTTATTTTATGTTACGAATTGTTCATTGTTAATATATAATTTATATTACAAATAAATATATTTGGTTTGGAAATTGCACTCATCATAAAAAGTGATTCGCAATACTAGCATATCATCCAGTCAGTAGTGTCATAATAATTTAACTAGAACTTTATCGAATCAAGAAAACCAGTCACTAGCAGGCGATTTCAGCCCACTGTGCGCCTGGGCGATTTGGACAGTCCACATAGCTTGCCAGTCGTTTCTTCGTTGTGTCAACTGGCGCCTATTGGAGATACCGGAGGATGGCAAATTGGTCTCCATTTGGTCTTTCCATCGGAGTGGTGATCTCCCTCGTGCTCTGCTTCCACCGGCGGGTGCCGATAAGAATACCTGACATTATTGTTGGTGTTAATGGTAAATGAATTCCTTTACTATTTCGAAGTTATGGCTGCCAACAGTGGCGTGGTTGCGAAGACTATTTACTCGTTCACTACCGAACCCATTTTTTTCTCTTCTTTTTCTAGTTTGGACTAAGCAGAAGTTACGTCACAATTGTTAAGGTCCATGATATCAATGTTGCACGCTTTTATAAATTATTGTTCACACGGTTAAGTTCTGAAGCTCCGCAGTGGGTGCAAGCGCCTTACCAGGGTTATGGTCGGGTTGTGGAGCGTCAATTGCATCATCTTCGATTGTGTGTTCTTGTTCGGCACTTTCTCTCGCTTCTTTCTCAATTTCTCGGTTTAAAAGCGCCATAATCTTGATACTCTATGAACATCGACCTGGTGGCCATTCTCATTTTTATAGAAGTATGCCGTCAGTTTAAAACCTTCCGTCATTCGTCGGATTTTTTGATAGAATTTTCGGGTGTTATTCCCTTTCGCCAGCATGTCTAGCTCATTGAAAATGAAGCACAAACCTGAAAATATGTGGGCGTTGGACCACCCGCTTTTGAAAAATTGTGTAAATCTTGATTAAGTCACTTATGTATCTAAATATCATTAATTTAGAACAAATACTTTCACAGTTATGACGTCTTGAGATTTTCAATAGCCTGGGGGCGTATACTCGCCCACTTTTACAAAATAGTATATAGTCTATGCTGTAGCAAGTGAACCCAGCAACGTTCCATGAAAATTTCATAAAGAAAGGTTGAGTACTTTGAACACCTATAAACAACTCACAGGCACACAGTATTGAAAAATGGGTTTCAAAAGAATAATTTTTTGTCGTCAGCTGTTAAGGTTAGAACGAAAAAATAAAAAGGCCCGAAAATGTGAGTTATTAAGTTATTTAACAGTGTTCGGATATTGGTAAGGTTTCTGAGAGTGAAATTTTTAAGTTTAAATATTGCTTGCATCCCTCTTCAACATCGCGGTAGTGTTCATACACACTGCTCTTTGCATTCGCTCTCAGCGTTGCCTTGTAGGCATCGTCCTTCCTTTTCTTTGCAGCCCGGCACTCCTCATCATTGTGCCAGTTGTTTATTCGCTTTCGGCGGAATGCAATTACTTCTTCCACTGCTCGCGCGTTCCAACGGGTTGAATTGTGTTCTTCGAGAGCAGGTGTGAGAGGCGATTTGCGAAATCATTGGCGGTTTGTTTATCTACCAGCTTTCCCTGCGTTCTTTGTTGCACCGTTTTGTTGTACAGAAGCGAGTACGGAACTTGGCTGCTACTAGAAAGTATTGTACGAACATCTAAAATTGTGGAAGCATGCCGTCCCATGTAGCCTGATGGATATTTTTTATGCAATAACCTGGTGGATTTGGCCATGTTTCGGGCACCGGCGAGTCGATCAGCTTAAAACCATTTTCCGCAGTCTGATTGTAAATTCTGAAATCTATTGAAATATTTGTTTAAGGTGGGTCCCAAACAGAACGCACAACCCCCCAGCAAGCCCTTAAACCGATTATGTCGGCATGCCCTTACCAGGTTGTCGCCTTCTCACGTTTAGCTAACCACTAAATGGGTGTTCAGTCTGGCATTACTGCTATCATACACGGTGCGCCTGAAATAATTCTAACCTCGAAATCCGAGTACAGTATATTTGGAATTGCTTTATAAGAATACTAGCCTTGTCCGCACCTATATAATAATATAGGGTGTTTTTTTTACAGGTTTGATTTTCGAATAGAGATAAAACTGGCATTTTGTGGCCAACTCTAATGTCTTTTATGTTCAGTTTGATTTGCCATTTCATCATGAACAGAAAATAATGGTTCAGTTCGCGAAGTTTACCGTGAGCTCCGTCCATTTTATGGTCGACATAATCGTCCATCAGAGCAATTAATTCGGTTAACCATGGATCGTTTTCGCACTACGTTTACTCTATGTGATAATACGCATCCGCAAAAACGTCGAACAGTGCGCACCGAAGAAACAATTGCCGCTGTAGAGCAAAGTGTTGAAGAGGACCCGAATGAATCGATTCGCCACCGTGCACAGCAATTGGAGCTTTGTCCATCAACTTTATGGAAGATTTTGCGCAAAGATCTTGGCTTGCGACCTTACAAGATCCAGCTTGTGCAAGAATTAAAGCCGCGAGACCATGCAATGCGTCGTGATTTTGGTGTATGGGCCGAAAATGAGATTGATTTCGATGCTGATTTTCATCGCAAAATTTTGTTCAGTGATGAGGCTCATTTTTGGTTGAATGGCTACGTCACCAAGCAAAATTGCCGCATTTGGAGTGAAGAGAATCCACATGAGACCCTTGAAACGCCATTACATCCACAAAAACTGACTGTTTGGTGTGCTCTATGGGCTGGTGGAGTCATTGGGCCATACTTCTTCCGCAATAATGCTGGAGAGGCAGCTACCGTTAATGGAGACCGGTATAGAGCCATGATAACCGACTATTTTGTTCCCGAATTGGATGGCATGAATGTGGATGAGTTGTGGTTCCAACAAGACGGCGCTACATGCCACACAGCGCACGTCACAATCGATTTATTGAAGGAAACATTCGATGAGC
Organism: Merzomyia westermanni; assembly: GCA_949987695.1. Taxonomy (NCBI): domain Eukaryota; kingdom Metazoa; phylum Arthropoda; class Insecta; order Diptera; family Tephritidae; genus Merzomyia; species Merzomyia westermanni. Next base: position 71,989,574 of record OX465292.1, read on the forward strand.
GCATAATTTCGCGGAATGGACCTGTCAATTGGCCACCAAGGTCGTGTGATTTGACACCATTGGATTATTTTCTTTGGGGATATGTGAAGTCGCTCATCTACACCAACAAACCAGAAACGTTAGGGGAATTGGAAGCCAACATTCGTGGCGTTATTGCCGACATACGGCCCCATATGCTCGAAAAAGTGGTTGAAAATTGGACCTGTAGAATTGGCTTTATTCGAGCCAGCCGCGGCGGCCAGATGCCCGAAATCATATTTAAACATTAATGGCATAAAATTATCCTTCCAATAAAGCCAAATTGATGGACCTTAAAACGATTTTCTTGTGTTTTATTTCAATTCTAAGTTCTATACCCCTAAAAAAACACCCTTTAATAATAATTCCCAAACGGAACCATATCCCGCATAACGCGCGGATTTTCGTTCGTGCCGAATCGTTAAAAGGCTTTGGTTTGTTAATCGTAGAGATCTAAAACTGCTCAGCTACAGAGAAAACCTCATCAGCTAAGTAAAGTAGATAAAAGATACTTATACATTAAGAAATAACTAGTTAACAGAATAAAATTATTGTAAGAAGTTTATATAGAAGTCAAAGAATAAGAAACAATTAGTAGCTATGTATTAAGGATAGAAAGAATTGATTTTTTTATGCTGAAAAGCCAGTCTGAAATATCAAATCTACCTAGAAAGTGAAACATAACCTTTTGCTTAATTAAAAAGTCAAATTTTGTCTGGGAGGTTTATTGCTTTTTATTTTGGGATGATGCAAATAAAACCGTTAATCCTAGTACGCAGATTGGGATATACCGTACTGTCCAACTTTCCACTCAATCAACTGGACCTCGATCTATGGAACGCAAAAATCATATCTTAGTGATCTGTACCAAATGGGCTTAGAGTAGTGGCAATTTAAAAAACAGTGTTCCCGAAGTAAACATCTGAATTTCAAACTTTGACATTTATATAATACTAGCAACCCGCCCCGGCTTCGCACGGAAATAAAATATAAGGCCTATGTCACTCACTGAAAAAATGATTAAAATCGATCCCGTAGTTTTGATTTATTCATTACTGCCCGTGGCCCGCACGCGTTACACGTTATTAATAACATACATACATACATACATACTTCCGAAATTTAATGATGCGAGAGATTCGTACATATGTACTTACATACATACGTACCGAGTTCTTTCACCATACGATCTAATTCAACATTAATGAGGTGGGGTGAGATTCCCGCATAGCTTCTAATGTTTCATTCGGTTGACAGCGAACAAACACACAAACAGCTTTTTTTGTAAAAAGTGCTGCTTTTGTTTAAACAATTTTGGTTAAATAAGATATATAACAACTATTTTTTTTTGCAAAACGCAAGTAAATATTTCAAAGTTTAACTTCAAGTAAGTTTCATTTTAATCGTTGGATTCTTTTATGAGTTATGGCTGTGTAAACAAAAAGTGTATGGATTTTTACCACATTTTGTCCGATTGCCACGCCCTTTTTATATATTTATTCACATTATAATGACATAAACCTTCCTCTTGAACCAATCTATCTATTAAAAAAACCGCATCAAAATCCGTTGCTTAGTTTTCAAGATTTAAGCATTTAAGGGGACATAGGGACAGAAAAAGTGACTTTGTTTTATAATATGTAGTTATATTATTATTATTATCAGACCCGGCAGACGTTTCCTCTATCACCTTCTCTAATACCTAAATTTTCTATTCCTACTCCCCTTCTTCTCCCTTAGCTCTGCAGGTTCTGATATGTACATAGTTTAAAAGATCTAGCGGTTTAACTTTTTTGGTTTTGGTACCGCTTTCTTTCTCTTGGGCGTGGCCCCGCCCACTTTTCCAAAATTATTTATTTAAATTTTATATAGCCCGGTGGCGTTGCACCGCCCACTTCTCCAAAACTATATGTAGCATATGCTGTAACCGGTGAACCCAAGAATAAACTGCGAAAATTTCATGAAGATCGGTTGAGTACTTTAGACACCTATAAAAGATACACAGACCCACAAACAAGCACGCATACTGATCAAATAAAAAATTGTTGGAAGATCAATCATTTGTAAATATAACAAAAAGCGAATGTTGCTAAAAGTTTCAAAACATAGTACTGAAAAATTATATAATTTTTTATGTTTTTTCGTAATATTTTGAATTCCTCGTCAGCGGTTAAAGTTAGGACGAAAATATAGGAGCCATGGAAAGGTGAATTATTAAGTTATGTAACAGTGTTCGGAAATTGGTAAGGTTTCTAAACAAATTATTCAAAAACGTGTTCGAAAAGAAATCTGTTGCGTTCCTTCTTTGGGTTGCTTTTCACATACAAAACGAAATGTTGTTTTATTATTTGAAAGTTAAAGTATATAAGTACTAGGGTGACAAAAAAAATATAAAAAAGTAGGATTCGAACCGACGCTACCGCATCAAAGTCGTCTGCTCTACCCCTGAGCTACGGCGCAGATAAAACTGTAATGAGAAATAACTTGAAAAAACTTTCAGAAATAAATTAAAAGGAATTTGAAAAATTGCTTTTTTATGCCAACAAATTTTCAAGAATAATAATTTTTCACTTTTTGAATTTTTATGAAAACTATTATTGTTTTTAGTAATTGTTGTTGGAGCAGTGCTAGAATTTTTATGTTTGTGTGTTAATGGATATTAGAAGAAAAATTACAATTGTTCATGCATATGGTAAAGAAAAATAGCACTGGGAGTTTAGGTGACATCAAAACCAGCGTATTGTTAGCTTAATGGTTAGCAATGCGTGCCAAAATTTCTCTGATGAGTGAAGTCTAGCAGCGTCCGAAATGGATCTATAAGAAAAGCTATGGCAGTTGTCTCTAAACATTTTTCCTACTCTATTCAATAAAAATAAAAAAAAAACTTTTAATAATTAATTAAAAATGATTATTAAAAAATAAAAACAATAATAATTTTCATAAAAACTCAAAAAGTGAAAAATGATTATTCTTGGCCTTGAGCTCGTTTCATGAATACTTGAAATATTACAACGATATGCACAGCGATGGTATGGGATGAAGTGCCCAACTTCTCATCAGACCCCTTCTCGAATACTGGGATACGAACACAAGTGTCTGCACCAAAGCCGCTGTAAGAGTACTCTAACAACTACGCTATGATGCCCTGTAGCGTCACGATGCATTTTTCCTTTTATGTGCCATTTGCTTTATTCCTTTTATACATTCTTTGGTACATATATTTTATATGTCAACTCAAGGAGAGTGGAATATTTTTAGGGGTGTTCATAGAACAGGTTTAGATACAGAATGGCTTTTTGGCATATCAACACTTCAGTGTTTTTTGTTTTGCACCCGCACTGTACCTGTATCAATTATAGGAATGGTAATTGATGTTGGAGCAGTGCTCCACGTGCACGGCGGCCGCCGTGGTGTGAAGGTAGTGTTGCCGGCCTACCACACCGAAGGTCCATGGTTCGAGCCCTGGTACAGGTAACATCAAAAGTGCTTTGAAAAAAGTTTTTCAAAACGGGGTCGCCCCTCAGCAGTGGTTTGGCAAACTCTCCGAGTATATTTCTGCCATGACAGGCTTCTCAGCAAAAATTCGTCTCCCTTGTAGATGCCGTTCGGAGTCGGCAAAAAACTGTAAATCCCACCAATTTGTAGGGAAAATTCAAATCGGCACACCACAAATTGGAAGAGAAGCTTGGCGCAAAAATCTCTTAGGAGGTTTATGATGATATAACTGTTGTATATCGCGCCATAGAGAGAGAGAGTGCTCGAATTTTTATGTTTGTTTGTTAATTGTTTTTATTTTTTAATAATAATTTTTAATTAATTATGAAACGTTTTTAATTGAATAGAGTAGAAAAAATGTTTAGAAACAACCGCCATAGCTTTTCTTATAGATCCATTTCGGAAGCTGCTAGGCTTCTTTACAAGAGAAATTTTGGCACGCATTGCTAACCGTTAAGCTAACAATACGCTGGTTTTGATGACATCTAAACTCCTAGTTCTATTCTCCTTTACCATATGCATGAACCACTTTCGCCATTTGACAGTTAGTAGTGTGATCATGATGGATTTCTTGACGGATCTGTTTTATCGTCATCAGCAGAACTGCCTTACCGCGTGCTCTCGGTTTTGTTATTGCTTTTTATACCAACAATGTTTGTTGATTTACGGTCTGTACATTATCAAGTATTCATGACACGAGCTCAAGGCCAAGAATAATAATTTTTCACTTTTTGATTTTTATGAAAGTTATTATTGCTTTTTTTTATACCAACAATATTTGTTGATTTACGTCCACTTGAGCGATAGCAACCGAATTATTTTTATTTTCAGTCTTCTGCTTAGCATAAGGTAAATTTTTAACAGATGGTAGAGAAGAATATTACAATAACAGTTAACTCTACAGTGTACTAAAACAGTAGTGGCTTAATATATTAGGCCGAACATAAATAATAAATCACACAGTAATGATAGTTATTTTAGTCAGCAGTGATAACACTTTTTTTTTTTTTTTTTTGTCAGTGGAGAAAGCATCGAAAGCCTTAAAGTCAGTGTGGGACTTGAACCTAAGCACTAAAACTCCAACCGTCATGTACCGATCCCCGGTACTACCGTTAAGTATTCCGTCGGGAGGTGGTTTGAGCACTAGTCTCAACGTCTGTTGGTCGGCGTAACCGTCCGTTTCAGTTCTTAACTGGGGATCTTTTTACTAGATTTTTCATTCTACTAGTCGGGAGTGGTGTTGAGAAGGTCGGTCTTGTCCACCAACACAAATATATGTATAAATATAACTACATACCTACTCTATGTATATATATGTAAACATGTTTACTCCGTTGGCAATGATTTATCGACACTTACATTTACCTCTTTGGTACTTCCGAAGCTAGGTGGTTGGACAGGCAGTGATTCCAATCCGCCTCTATGAATATAACGCATCTCTTTGATCAAAAACTTACACTTACTTACACGATGGGTATAATGACAAGCCCAGGCAGTTCTAATGAAACGCTTGCCCTATAGCGGCTCTAAATGTGAGCCCAGACAGTTGGACGGGCCGTGGGTCCAAAACTGTCCTCAGTGGGCAGTAATCGCCGTTCTTGATAAGGTCCCGTGGACCAGCGGTGGAAGGGCCGTGGTTCCAATCCGCTTCAAATCTAGTCACCCATGTTTCCAATAAAAATAAATAAAAAAAACTTACTCGTATCACGGCTCTCATTGTGCGGCAAGACAGTTGGACAGGCCGTGGGTCCAAAACTGTCCTCAGTGGGCCGTATTCGCCATTCTTGATAAGGCCCGGTGGACCCGGCGGTGGAAGGGCCGTGGCTCCAATCCGCTTCAAATCTACTCACCCATGTTTCCAGTAAAACACTTACTCGTTGTGGGCCAAGACAGTTGGACAGGCCGTGGGTCCAAAACTGTCCGTAATTCCAGTGTCATTATCTGGCCGTTAGGGGGGCCATGTCTCCAAACCGCTTATCACCCGTACGATGCCCCATCTCCCATTCAGAGACTCCCGCCAAGCCGGCTTGCAACTCGGACGGATTGGAGACAAGGTCTCTCCAACCGTCCGAGTTGCAAACTAGCTCGGCAAAAATCTCCAAACAAGAGACAAAGCATCGCACGAGCTACAAACAGTTCGGAGACATGGCCCGCCTCGTTCTTAGTTTAGTTCTCCCTCATGCGCCGCAGCCTTTCCTGGCTTCTTAGCCACTTCATGGTTTCTGCAATTACGTCGCACGCTGCAGTCCATTTTAGTTTGTTTTGTAGCATGTGCCCCACTAGTGTTTCCGGAGTGTAATCCTCACCGATAATGCTGCGTAGCCTTCTTCTAAAGCTAATCGATGCTAGGGCATTCGAAGAATACGTGATAGACGTCCTCAGCCGCTTCGCCACCACAGTGGTTGCATAGGTTGTTTTGCTCGTGTTTGAATCGGTGAAGATATTCCTTGAAGCATCCGTGGCCGCCTAAGAACTGGGTCAAGTAGAAGCTTACTTCCCCGTGTGGTCTCGTTACCCAGCTTTTGATATCTGGGATACAGCGGTACGTCCAGCGCCCCTTTGTGGATGTATTCCATCTGTGCTGCCACTTTTGCACGCTAATCTCGTGTGCTTCGGTCCGCGAGTTTCTGTCCTCAGAAATCATCGCTGCTTCCTTTGCCAAAATGTCAATAGGGCACATTCCTGCAATTACCAGTGCAGCATCGTCTGAGACCGTTGTAAAGGCACTACAGACTCGAAGAGCACAGAGTCGGTAGGTCGACTTTACCCCGCGGAAGTACGACTGATACTCCGTGGCGTGATGCCAAACTGGAGCCCCGTAGAGTAGCTGGCTCTTTGCGACGCCTGCAAGAAGCTGGCGGCGTCCTTGCTTGGGCCCTAGCGCACTTAGCATTATCCTCGATAACGATGATACTCTTTTAGATGCCTTTTCATTAGCATACTCTAGCTGTGTTTTGAACGATAGCCTCCTGTCTATCATAATCCCCAGATACTTGACTGCTGGTAGAGTGTCGATGTCATGGCTGCCGATTCGAATCGTGACATACTCTACCTTCTTTCTACTTGATATGAGTACCGTCTCTGTTTTGTGCTCCGCCAGCTGTAATCCGTGTTCCATCAGCCTTGATTGAACGCTGGCTATGCTTGTATTAGCTTTGCCGCATATGTCGCTAAGGTGTTTGGCCGTAACAACCAATGCGATGTCATCCGCGAACCCTATAATTTGTACTCCGTGTGGTACTTTGAGCTGTAATACCCCATCGTACATAATGTTCCATAGCAGGGGGCCGAGCACGGACCCTTGAGGAACGCCACCTGTAACGAGGAGGGTTTCCGTGCCATCTGACGTTTCGTACTCAAGTAGCCTGCCGTCAAAATAGCTACGTATGATCCTTCTCAGGTAGTAGGAGACGCCTTTCCGATTCAGTATATCCAGAATTTTTGCCCAATTAGCACTGTTAAATGCGTTCTTTACGTCTAAGGTCACGATAAGGCAGTACTCCTTAGATCCTGCGAGCCATCTAGTGCCGCTTATTGCCTCTTGAGCCGCCTTTTTTGCCATGTTCACAGCGTGAATGGTGGATCTTCCTTTCCTGAACCCAAACTGGTTTTCTGATATGCCCCCTACCTCTTCTATTTCTTTTTCGAGGCGGTCATAGATGATTCGCGCAAAAACTTTTCCAGCAGAGTCGAGCAGACATATTGGTCTGTAGCTGGATGGCTCCGCCGGGTTTTTACCAGGCTTTGGCAACAGAACCAGCGTCTGGCGTTTCCAGATTGAAGGGAATGTCCCCTCCGCTAGGCATGAATTGAACAGACTTGCGAATGTTGACGGCCTATACGTAACTGCCACTTTCAGTACTTTGTTAGGCACGCAGTCTGGCCCGGGAGACTTGTTGTCCTCAAGTCGGTTAACCGCATGAACAACATCGTCGACGGTCACTTCCTCGAATTCGTAGGTTGGAACGTTTGATATGGACGACACCAACTGCCGTTGCGTGGAAAAAAAAGTATCGACCACGTTTTTAAGGAAGGACGGGCATGTCGGCATGGCTTTCCGCTGTTTCAACTTTTTCAAGACGACTTTGTAAGCTGTATCCCAGGGGTCATTTCCGCGTCATCGCAAAGGTTCAGGAAGCATTGTCGTTTGCTGTTTGATATTGCCACTTTCAATGCGTGGCGCGCAGCCTTGTAGGTAGCCCTGTATTCTAGGAAATTCGGCCTCCCTCTCGCTCGCTGAAATCGCCTCCTGGCCTGAATGCATTCTCGCCTTACCAATTGTATGCCTTCGTGGCTATTTCGTTCGCGCTTCCTGTGTACTCAGATGTCGTCAACATTACCTTAAAAACATCCGGGTCGAATGTTGTGAGCTTCCGACCCCGACGCTTAAGTACAATTTCTTTGGATGGCCTCCTTCCCCCGTCCATTTTGATATCCACGATGACCGCTGAGTGATCGCTTTGAGTATAGCACTCGCTAATCTTCCACTCACACAGCGTGTAAATATTGGCACTTACGAAAGTAATGTCGATAATGGAACCGAAGCCATTTCTAGAAAATGTGTGTCGCCCGCCTGTGTTGAGGAGCGCTATGTCCAGGCATGCGAACGCTTCAAGCAAAGCTCTCCCTTTCGGTGACGTTCGCTGTGAGCCCGACTCGACTGCCCATGCGTTGAAGTCGCCAGCTATAATGAACCGCTGCCTAGAGGTCGCATTTGTGGATATCTTCCCGACAATTTCTTCGAAGAGTTCCAATGGAGTGCTAGGTGGTATGCAGCAACTATATACGAAAATATCGCCTATCTTACCGCACACAAAGCCTCTTTCTTCAAGTATGCGCTCTAAGTAAAGTGGGTTCTGTCCGCAAGCCCATATAGCGGCCTTTCCGTCCGAGTCGGGTAGCCAATTTACCGACCTTATCCTGTATGGCTCGCTTAGCAGAGCTACATCAGCTTTCAGCTCGAGTGCTGTTTGCGCTAGTAGGTCTTGCGCGGCTTCACAGTGGTTGAGATTAAGTTGGACCAATCTCATGACGGTCTTAGTTTCCGGACCGCCTCTCTATATACCGGGCATTTGTTTCCCCCGGTGGGGTGATCAGTGCGATTGGATTCTCTTCTAGTGCACAAAAGGCACTTTGGTGAATTTGTACACATCTTAGCTACATGTCCATTGCCTCCGCATTTAAAGCACGCGTCTTTTACATCGATTTCGCTGGGGAACTTCCTCGATATATGCCCGAAATCCAAGCATTTAAAGCATCGTTTTGGCTGGGCTTTAGCACGAACGCGGCATATAACCCACCCTGTTCGGACTTTACCGCTGGATAGCAGCTTCCTGGCAGCTTCCGTGGGAACGAAAATCGTCGCCGTTTGTGTTCCGCCGTATGCTTTCCGAATGGATCGGATACAAGGCGGACTTACTGCGTAGTCCGAGAACTGGGAGTTCAGTTCTTGGCAGATTTCCGTTGCAGTGGTCACCTGCCTTCCTGTCGATCTGCCTTCCTTCTTGGCCGCTTCTGCTTTTGAACCGTCTTCCATGTCCCTCCTTGGTCTACTGATTCGCTTCCCTTGGAAGCAATTCTCACTGCTGAGTCGGATGCCTTATCCGTTGCTTTATGAGCATCCTTCTTTTTTTTTGCGTCTTTTTGTGGGGAAGGCGTACTACCGGACTCGCGTTCCCGGACGCGTTTAGCGCGTTGTTCTTGTGGCGGTTTGCTCAGTGACGGAGACGTCTGAGACTGCTTTGTAGCCACGGCACCTTTTTTGCCCATGGCTTCTGCGGCTTCTTTGTACGAGACCGAGATCGCCTTCACTATCTCTTTAAGGTTTTGGGTTATGGAACGTTTCCCACTTCCCATAAACTCCGTTAACTCGCTGATTAGCTTTCCCAGTGAGCAGAAAGCGTGGTCCTCATTTTCCTTACCGTCGTCCTCACCGTCGGGGCCAGTCGTCGCATCTGTCCAGTTGAACCCGGGTAAGGCAACAGCTGGAGGGGCTGATCTCGGGGGAGACTGTGTTAGTCTCGACCGCCTCGCGAAGGGATCTACGCCGTCCCCTCCATCCAAATCGATAAGATTAGCTGGTTTCTCCATTTTGGTGCCAGCTGGGGCATCAGCAGTCCTGTATGCTCAGACACCTTTCCTTATATGTTTATTTTTATTTTACTTTGACTATTTTGGTGTTTATTTTGTGTCTATTTTATTTAATTTTTTTTTTAATTTTATTTTGTTTATTTTATTTTATTTAGTTTTATTTAATTTTCTTATTCTTATATATTTTTCTTATTTTATTGTATTTATTTGTTTAGTTTATTATATTATATTTTATGTAGTTTTATGTATTATTATTATTATAATTTCCTCTTATTATGTTTTTATAAATTTTTTATTTTTATTTTTTTTTTTTATCTCGTTTTATTAGTTATTTTTGTTATTTTTTTTTTATTTAGATATTTTATTATTTTTTTTGTTTTCTAAATTATTTATTTGGTTTTATTTATTTTGCTGTTAATGTTTTGTTTAATTTTATTACCACTTTTTACGACCCTCCCTATTGTCGTCAAACCAGTGGTGGTTTGGAACTTTGCTAATTGGCAGCACTAGCAAATGTCAGTTGTTCAGTCTGTTCCCAATTTGTGGGCGACAAGATCAACTGTATTTGACACTGGTTGAATTTGGTTGCTGTTTTGCTGTCTCGTTCGCGTAATTTCGCGTAATTTTCCAATAAGCAAAACCCACAAATTAAATTAATATTGGAAAATGATGCAAAAATAAAGTGAAAAAATGTGAAAACAATTGAAAAAAAGGCAATTGCAGGCCACGCAAGTGCACTCCCGCGTTAAGAACACTTACCAGGCAAGTTAAATGGTTAAACCATAAATTTCTACCTTTGTGGTTTGTTGTTCTACACTTTTTTTTTTTTAAGAATTTGTTTAGAGCCCGCTTTCACTTAACTTCACTCTTCTCTCTCTCTTATAGCATCAATGAAACAATTTGGCTACCGTTATCTGCATGTAGTCGTCTTCGAACGCCATATCGTAAAACAACTTCATTTGAAAGTATTGTTGCACAAGACTGCGCCGATGCATTTTTCAAGGCAAATAGCTCCACCCAACGACTGCATATATCTTCCACTATAAATATCCAACGATTACCGTTCATGGTGCATGGCAACGGAGCAAACAGGTACATGACAATTATTTCGAACCCTTTGTTGCTAGTACTGTTTGCATTAGACCAGCAGGTTTCAAGTTTTTTGCCTTGTACTTCTTACATTCAATGCATGATTTCACATGTTCAGCGATTTCAGTTCGCATTCCAGGCCAGTAATAGTTCGGAGTGATTCTACCAGTTGTACGCTCGATTCCGTAATGCCCTGCTGTAGGGTCGTCGTGCACTTTCTTTATAATGCCCAATCTCATACTTTTCGGTACCACTAATTGGCCGTTTTCATTTACCACTCCATTTACCATCATATAACCTCTATTCACATATCTTAACAAATTTTCGTCATCTTTTTCAAATGATTCAATTATTTTTTTTATTTTTTCATCATCGAGTTGCAACTTTCTAAACTCATTGACTCCCGTTCTCGGAAAATCTGCCTGTAACCCCGAAACTTCTGTATGGCCCAAACAACAGCAAGTGCTTCTTTTTCCGCTGTTGAATAGTTAATTTCCGCCGGAAGTAATAGACGACTGGCGTATTCTATAGGATGTTCTGTTTCCTTCTTCCCCTGCAACAGAACAGCTCCCAACGCATAGTTGCTCGAGTCCGTTTGAGGATAAACGGTTTATTTGCATCTACCTGTTGCAATACTGGAGAAGAGGCAAACCGGGTTTTTAATAGGTCAAATGCGTTTCGCTGCTTTTCCGTCCATTGAAACTTTTCGTTTTTCTTCGTTAATTTTGATAATTGCATTGAAATTTCAGCAAAGTTTGGTATAAAGCGCCTGTACCATGAACAGGTTTGTAAAAAGGTTATTAGTTGTTTCAAATTTTCGGGATTCGCACGGTCTAAAATGACTTTAATTTTCTCGCTGTCAATTTTTATACCTTTGGCTATCAAAATATGACCCAGATATTTAACTTCGGAGCAACAGAAACCACATTTTGCCCTATTAAGTGTCAGTCCAAAAGATTTTAACCTTTCCAATACTTCTGTCAAGTCGTTAAGGTGCGATACAAAATCTCTAGAACATATAATAATATCATCGAGATATGCTAGAATTAAAATGTATGGAAGTCCAGCTTTAAACTTGTCGATTAGTCGCTGGAATGTTGCGGGCGCATTCTTTAAACCAAACGGCATTCTGTTGAAAACGAATATACCGGAGGGCGTTGTAAAAGCAGTTTCGCCCTATCTTTCTGCCATTTTAATTTGCCAATAGCCGGCTTTCAAGTCCATGGTTGACATAAAAGGTGTAGTTTTAGGAGCGTGCAACAAGTCATCCATTCTTGGCAAAGGGATACGAGTCAGTCGTGGTAAGAGCATTTAAGCGACGATAGTCGACACAAAATCTTACTGTGCCATCTTTTTTAGGAACAATCACTACTGTGGATGCCCAAGGAGACTCGCCCTCTTGAATAATACCCTTTGCCAACATACCTTCGATCTCTGATTTACTTTCATGGCAGGTGAAATGCAGATGATATGGGGGTATGAGTACCGGTATTAAGAAAATGTTCGACATGTGGTATAGTTGATGCGTTTTCTTCAAAAACTGTCTTTTGCTGTATAATAAAATTTTGTAAAGTGGTATTTTGCTCAAATCTAACTCAGTAGCTTCATCTCCAGACTTAAGTCAAGTGAATTTATATTGATCGAGCAGCTTACTCTCCCTTCAGACTGCTAAGATCTTTTAACTTTTTTCATAGGTGGAAATAAGTTATTGTTTTCTAGAGTTCGGTAATTTTCTGGTAAACTCCAGCAAAAATCTTATTTATGCTCATTTGCGAATATTTGTAAGAGTTGTCGGTAACACTGGACGGTTCAGTGCCCTACTATTCGCTTTTTCAAACCAAAAAAAAGGTTTAACAATTTATCTTGGGTGCTATTATAACTTTCCAAGTTACCTTCAGTTAGAGAAACATAGTTTTCTACATTCGCTTCCTGTGGCTTGAACTCAAAAACTGTTTTAGGGTCATCCTTAAAATGCCATGTTCTTTGAGCTAAGTCCATTACGACTCCAGCCTGTTCAAGGAAGTCAATACTGAGTACTGTGCGATTATTTCTAGCATTGGACAAGCAAATAAATCGTGTTCTTTTTAATCGTTTTCCGATTAAAATGTCGACAATAGTTGAGTAAAACATGTCATTACGTGATATTCCGTCCGCTAATCTTATTTCCGCATACACATTTTGAAACTTAATATATCTTTGTTTTCATTTTTCATATAGTTGACGACTGGCTACACTTGTTCGAGCGGCGGTATGAAGGTATGCTTCGCCTTTTAGTCCATTAGTATTAACATTGACTGTAGGTACGTTTCTACAGATTATAGTTGAATTTACGGAATTGAAATCAAGTGGTTGTGGGCTATTTATCGGGTTAATTTGATTGCACTTAGGACAGTTGGCTCGATAATACCCAGGCGCGTCACATCCGTAGCAACTGTAGATAGTCTCTTAAACCTTGCTTGATCTTTTCTTTTCAGTTTCCATTTTCTTAAAGCATGTTTCAGCCGTATGATTTTTCTTTCGGCAGTACGAACAGCGACCACTCATTCTGTCTATCGGTTGTATTATTTTTACAACTTCGTTGTTTTCCATTAAAAACATTTCGACATCTCTTGCTTCTTCCAGCAAACCATCAAATGTTTTCACGGTATCGTGAGGTATTTTCTCTCTAATTTTAAGCAGTAGTTGCGAAAAAATCATGTCAATCATGGTGTTTTCTGAAGGTCTTTCGGACAGTTGCTGCCTTTTTCTGCATATAAAGTCGTCCGTTTTTTCAAGAGGTTTTTGTTTTTCGCTATTTATTTCGGCGAATATTTGCCAGTCCGACTTTGGTGGGAAAAACGCACTTCTAAGAAGATCAATGGTTCCGTTAAAAGATGATACTTCGTTTTTCACTCCCTGCCACCAGGACGAAGCGTAGCCCTCTAACAATAAAGGTAGACTTAACAATGCCATTTCGTCTGACAGGTTTTCCGCTTGCTTGTATACCAAAATTTTTGCTATAAAGTCTTCAATTTTAGTAACATTTCTCCCGCCATTAAAGCGAGCGCTGCACTTACTTAACGTGGTTCTAGTGGATTAATAGGCTACTTGAAAGTTACGTAGCAACTGTCTAAATTGGTTTTCCACATTGGCGTGACCTAAACTACGATTGGTGCTAGGGCTAGCATTAAGCACTTGAGAATCTATGCCAACAGATGCATGTATTTGAGGGGATAGCATTTAAAATGGTGTTTGTGCTTTGCCTTTGGGCTTTCATAGGAACGACCTTTGTATGAGGATTTGAGGAAGTAGCGTTATTTGGTTTTTGGGTGTTCATATATGCTTCTGGGCTTAATATGGGGCTTTTTCGAAGCATGCGAGACTTGTACTTGGAAGTACAAACCAACTTTTTAAAAAAAAGAACGAACTCCGATAAAACAAGCTGTCACTAGCAATGGTCAAACAAGACTGACTTTATTTAGTAATTTTAAGTATAGAGAAAGTTTACAATTTATTTAACTTACTTATTATATTTGCTGATTATTGCTGTGTTGCAATTTACCTATTTATTATAACTTGTTAGCTTTTGCAATGTTGCATTAATTTGCAATTTGATAGTGAGTCGGTTTTTGACTTCCTGTTTTTGTTATTGATTTTATGAATTTATCTATATCATCATTAAATGAAATATACGAACTAGGGAGTTCATTGACTTTATATGTAACTACTCCCCCTTTTAGAGTAGAATTCTCCTGAATTCTGTTATTTAATTTAATTTTAATGTATTTGTGCTTTGATATCAGAATAGTAAAAACCAACAAAATCATAATTGCAAGAAAAATATTTAATCCATATGTTATTTGACTATGCCATTTCAATTGAAAGATGCTTTTGTTATACAATTTATTTTGCTGATCTACGAGTATTTCTTCAAATGTAATTTTATGTGTAAAATTTTTTATATTTTCATGTATCATGCTTACAATATTTTCTTCTACAGTTTCAACAATGTTGGAAAAATAATAATAGTTTATGTTTAATAAACAGTTGTTAAATTTCAAAATATAATTTCTATTAAGAATAACGTAATCTTTTTTGCATGTGTTATTTACAATCAAATCAATTGCATTTTTTACAATTATTGTTTTTTCATCAAGAGATATAACTTCTAATTCTTTATTTGTCACAAGTTTACAATTACTTTCTATTTTCTTCTACAGTTTCTGGGTGGTAGGTTGTAGTTGTTTGAAATGTTTATTTTCTTGGTATTGCATTGATATATTTTCATAAGAAAAAATTTCCTCTATTTTCGCTTCTATTTCTTTTTGTTTTTTATTAGGAATGGGAATGATTTTTCTTATATTAACTTGTATAAATGATTTTGGTATTTTGATTCCTAATATAAGAAAAGTATTATTTAAAGTTGCTGTCCCTAGTTGTAAATATTTGAATTTATTAAAGTCTATATTGTATTTTGTTATTTGATGGTTGGTTAAAATGTTAGGGTGCAGTATTCCATATTTAGCTGATACCACATTATCTTGTATTTGTTCAATTTTATTTCTTAACAGCTGAATTTTCGCAATTTGTTCCAAGTACATATTTTGTTCATGATCTTCATTTACATATTGATTAATTTCATTAAATTCTTTCTCAATCATTCTTCTATCGCTCTTAACAGTATTTTTTAATTGTTCTAATGCCAAGTTAAAATGTTCATTTACATATATTTGGTTATTTAAATTTTCCTTCGTCTGTAGGAAATGGTTTTGAATTGTTTTTCTATTGTCGTCATCCATCGAATATCCATTTGGACACGCTTCTTACTGCATTTATTAGTTCTCTTCTTAGTCTTCTATTTTTTGGTATTAATGTTCGTAATTTATTTCTAGTGTCTACAAGTTCTGTTTGTAATATGTCTTTGTTTATAATTTTCATTAAGCTAACATTTTCGGTCAATAATTTTATTATATTGCTTATTTCTTCTAAGTTTATTACATGTATTACGATGTCTATATCTTTTATTATATCTTCTGTCTTTATTTGAATGTGTACAAACCCTACCTGGTCCGTTAATTTTGTTGCTGTAAGTGATCTCTCTCTCTCTATGGCGCGATATACAACAGGTATATCATCATAAACCTCCTAAGAGATTTTTTGCGCCAAGCTTCTCTTCCAATTTGTGGTGTGCCGATTTGAATTTTCCCTACAAATTGGTGGGACCTACAGTTTTTTGCCGACTCCGAACGGCATCTACAAAGGAGTAGTATCGTTATCGTTAGAAATTTCTGAAAATTTAAAAGTTTTTTTTGTATTACAAGGATGCATATTCTTTAGATACGCCTTTTTATATCTTCTTCTTCTTTAAATGGTCATCTAACCGCCTGGGCGATTTTGACCGTCCAACATAGCTCGCCAGTCGTTTCTTCGTTGCGCCAACTGGCGCCAATTGGAAACACCGCGGGATCGCAAATCGGTCTCCACTTGGTCCTTCCATCGGAGTGGTGGTCTCCCTCTTCCTCTGCTTCCACCGGCGGGTGCCGATAAGAATACCTTCTGGGCTGGAGCATCTTCGCTCATTCGCACTACGTGGCCTAGCCAGCGAAGCCGCTGTGTTTTAATTCGCTGAACTATGTCGGCGTCTGCGTAAAGTTCATACAGCTCATCATTAAATCTTCTTCGGTACTCGCCGTCGCCAACGGCGACTAGGTTGTTCCTTATGTCTAAGTGCTTTATAGTTTTTAATAACACCCTCTTTTCTTCTTTCTTCATAACTTATCCTGTTTTTATTAAGTTTATATATTATTTTTCTTTTAGTATTTTCTATATTATTTTTTATTTTTTGTATATCTACTTTGCCTAGATGTACCTCATTGGGAGTACATTTAATAGTAGAATGGTATCTATCATTATAATTCCTAATTGCCTTTTGGATTAATTGTTTAATAGGCATGTCTTTATTGGATTTATATAATATTCTAAACTTTTCAGCTATTGTGTTATGTAATCGCTCTACACCAGCATTACCCGTGTGGCTATTTGGTTTAGTAAGATGCAAATCAACATTTTCACTACTTAGAAATTCTTCCATTCTCAATGCGTTAAATTCGTTGTCTGCTATTATTTTCTTTGGTTTCCCTGTTTTTGCAAAATGGTTTTCGAGTTGTTCGATTATTGTAATGGGATTTCTATCATTTAATGGATATGCTGCGCCGAATTTATAAAAATTTATCTATTATAGTTAAAAACCGGAATCCTTTCATGACATAAGTGTCTACGTGAACAATTTGATTTTTATCTAATGGAGTTTCAGTATAATAAAATTTAGGTTTTATCGGATTCCTGTCGTATTTCCCTTCTTTGCATATGTCGCATTGATTAATTACTATTTGAATTAATTCCATAAGTTTTGGATAGTAAATTTTATATTTTATTTGATTATACAAGGTGGCGCAAAAGTAATCCTCCTATCAGAAAATGCTATAAATTTTGCGATCGGCCCCTAAAGTCGGTTCTGTTTTGACATTTGTGTAGTAAACAAATGCGAAATACACGTTAATAAACAATGTTACGCTACACTGCTCCAGAACGCGGAATATTGCTGACTATTTATTTGACCAATAATCGGTCGGGGCCAAACGGTTACTGTGAATGGTGAGCGCTACAGAGCAATGATCAACGAGTTCTTTTTGCCGCAACTTGATGAATTGGGATTGGAAAACATGTGGTTCCAACAAGACGGTGCAACAGCACACACTGCACGTGCCACAACCGATATGCTGAACATCGGAAGCTTACTTTTGCGCCACCTTGTATGTCTCTTGTATACTCGAATGCATACTTTCTTTTACATGGTAGAAGGATATTTGCTTAATAGCTTCAACTTCTGTCTCTAGATCTTGTGCTCTATGAGTGCATTTAATAAATTTAAGCTGGTTATCATTTAAATACATAGAAATTAGTTTTTCCTGTACTATATTATATTTGTGATTGTTGAGCTCAGAAAATATTCCTATATTTCCTTTCTTTATATACCTTCTAAATATGTCGCCCATATTTTCAAAATCATTTTCTGCTATAAAGATTTGCTTTTTTCCGTGAATTATTTTCAATTCTTCAGTTTTATTATTAGTTAGGATTATTTGCATTTTATATTTATTTACGATTTATACTTTGATAGGAAAATAGTCACCTAAGTTTTCTTCTGCGGAATGTATAGTAGCAATTGTTACATTATCCTCTATGTTATCGATTATATTCAGATCAGAACAATCATCTTCCATATTTTTGGAAAGAAATTCTGAAATCTACTTCTCTTTTTCATTTACTTCATTTTCATTTTCTAATCGACTTAGAAAATCAGCTACCTTATTTTCATTTCCTTTTAAATATTCTATTACGCAATCATACTCTCATAGTTTTAAGAGCCATCTTTGATGTCTAGGAGATATGCCTTTGCCTTTGTATTTTGAATGTAGATATTTTATTGGTTGATGATCAGTTCAAATTTGAAATTTTCTACCGTAAAGATAAGGTCTGAAATATCCTACACTCCAGATGATTGCTAAAAATTCTTTATCCGTTGCTGAATAATTTCTTTCATGATTATTAAGTGTTCTTGATGCAAAACAAACTGGGTGTCCTTCTTGGGATAGTACCGCCCCTAATGCATAATTTGATGCATCGGTTGTTAATGTAAATTTCTTTTCGAAATTCGGAAATCGAAGTATTGGATGAGATTTAATTAAAGCTTTTCGAACGCTTCAATATATGTAGGATCTTTGGTGTTAATTCTTACACCCTTTTTTAAATATTTAGTAATTGGTTGCGCGGCGGCGGCCGCCGTGGTGTGAAGGTAGTGTTGCCGGCCTACCACACCGAAGGTCCATGGTTCGAGCCCTGGTACAGGTAACATCAAAAGTGATTTGAAAAAAGTTTTTCAAAACGGGGTCGCCCCTCGGCAGTGGTTTGGCAAACTCTCCGAGTGTATTTCTGCCATGACAAGCTTCTCAGCAAAAATTAGTCTCCTTTGTAGATGCCGTTCGGAGTCGGCAAAAAACTGTAGGTCCCACCAATTTGTAGGGAAAAATTCAAATCGGAAGAAGCTTGGCGCAAAAATCTCTTAGGAGGTTTATGATGATATACCTGTTGTATATCGCGCCATAGATAGATAGATAGAATTGGTTGCGCAAATTTAGCTTTAATAAGTTTTCTGTAGTATCCTGTAACTCCTAGAAATCTTTTAATTTGCCTCTCTGTTCGTGGCAACTCTAATCCTTCTATAATTCTTATTTTATTGGGGTTGGGTTTCATGCCTTCATCAGTTAAAATGTGTCCTAAAAACTCTGTCTCTTTTTTTTTTTTTTAAAAAATTACACTTATCTACTTGAACTTTTAACTTGTTGTTGTTGTTGTTAACAGTGCTTCGCCCTGCCCCAGATTGGACAGGGTTACACTGAAATAACAGCCCTTGGCCGGGTGAAAAAACCCGGGTCATTCCGGTGCGATAGAACCGGCTGTTGTGGGAATGAACTTCATATACTTTGAACTTTTAATTTGCTTTTCTCTAGTTCACTAAAGATTGCCGTAACTGCTTTGACATGTTCTTGTAAAGAGGTACTAAATATTAATATGTCATCTAAATATACGACACACGTTTTGTTAAGATATTCTCTTAGGACTTCATTCATAAGCCTTTGAAATGTGGCTGGAGCATTTTTTAAACCAAATGGCACCCTTATGAATTCATATAATCCGTGTGAAGTGACAAACGCTGTTTTTTCTCTATCTTCTTCTTTTAATAATATTTGATGGTAATCTTTTGCTAAGTCTATTGTAGTAAAGTATTGAGCTCTCCCTAACTTATCTAAGATTGAATCAATATTGGGTAGTGGACATTTGTCATCTACTGTGACCTCATTTAATTTTCTATAATCCACTATTAAACGATATTTCCTTTTTCCCCGAATTGTCAATTTTTTTCGGTACTACAATAAGTGGGCTTGATTATTTTGATTTACTTTTTCTTATAATACCTTGCTCTGACATTTGTTTTATTTGTCTCTTAACTTCCTCTTCATGTTGTGGTGGGTATCCATATAACTTTAAAATTAATTTGTTAGCTTGTAATTGTTTTAATTTCATGTTGTACTGCTGTAGTATTTGTTAACTTATCGCCTTCTTTAAATAGTAAATTTTTGAAAAGTTTTAGAATTTTAATAACTGCCTCATATTCTTTTGGGTTTAAATGATTTAATCGTATTCCCCCAATTCTTTCGTCAGTTGCTTCTAATGTGCAAACTTCGCTTTATGTATGTGGTTTATTTAAAATTAGCGATTCCTTGTCATTAAGGATTAATTTTTCTTCTTCAGCATTTAGAATTGAGTTGAAGTAATTTAAAATATCAAAACCTATAATAAAATCATACTTTCTTCCGGTTAAAGGTGTCATTTTCCACCTTAATCGAGCATTTTCCGTCAATTTGAATTTTTCAGGGGCTTCTGTATGAACTTCATACTTAATAGTATCCTTATTTGTTAAAGTGCTGAACTTAATTGGGTCTTTTAAACTTTTTATTTCAAAATCTTTTATGTTGCTATTCATTCAGCTTAGTGTTGATCCTGTGTCTATCAGAGCTACGTATTTTTTAGTTTTTATAGTTATTATTATTTTGGGTAAGGATTCCGAGGCTGTCTCGCAAAAAAAAAAGGTATTATTTATTTCTTCCCTATAATTATCTCCCGGTTCTCCTGAGCTTTGCCTATCTTCGTTAAAGCGATCTTGGCGATAACTCGAATGGGGATTTCCTGCTCCTTGATCCCTTAGATAATTGACTTCGATATGGTCCACCTCCATGGGTTCTACGTTCTGCCTTATTTGCCCTGATCTATTATCTTGGTGTTTTCTTTGAAATTAATTGTTTCCGTTATATTCCTTATTTATATTATTATTGTGCAAACTTCGTTAAATATATGTGGTTTATTTAAAATTAGCGATTCCTTGTTATTAAGGTTTAATTTTCCTTCTTCAACATTTAGAATTGAATTTAAGTAATATAAAATATCAAAACCTATAATAAAATCATAGTTTCTTCCGGTTAAAGGTGTCATTTTCCACCTTACTCGAGCATTTTCCGGCAAATTGAATTCTTCAGGGGCTTCTGTATGAACTTCATACTTAATAGTATCCTTATTTGTTAAAGTACTGAACGTAATTGGGTCTTTTAAACTTTTTATTTGAAAATCTTTTATGTTGCTATTCATTAGGCTTAGTGTTGCTCCTGTGTCTATCAGAGCTATGTATTTTTTAGTTTTTATAGTTATTATTATTTTGGGTAAGGATTCCGAGGCTGTCTCGCAAAAAAAATGGTATTATTTATTTCTTCCCTAGAATTATCTCCCGGTTCTCCTGAGCTTTGCCTATCTTCGTTAAAGCGATCTTGGCGATAACTCGAATGAGGGTTTCCTGCTCCTTGATCCCTTAGATAATTGACTTCGATATGGTCCACCTCCATGGGTTCTACGTTCTGAATTCTTTGCCCTGATCTATTATCTTGGTGTTTTCTTTGAAATGAATTGTTTTCGTTATATTCCTTATTTTTAGGAGTGAATTGGGGATTCTGTTTTGATTTCCCCGAATTTGCAACCCTTTGCCTCTGGTTATAGGTTTGTGGATTCTGCCTAAATTGACCTGAATAATTTTTTTGAATTTGCCCTTGATTTGCATTTACATTATTTTGTTGAAAATTATTTTTAAAAAAATGTTTATCTACATTATTTGACCGGTTGGGATACTGTTTATTATATCTCCTATCATCCCTAAATACCTTCCTATATTCTGGTCGGATACATGTATCTTCGAATCTTCTCCTTTACAAAACCCTTAAAAGTTCATTAAGATTCGTTTCTTCGTATCTTCGTTCTTTTGGCTAATATTGTTCCCTGCGTCATCTCTTTAATTGTATTCACTAGTAGACTGTCCACGTTAGTTAGGTCTATGTAGTGGTCACCCCTAAAATAAAATGTTCATTTACATATATTTGGTTATTTAAATTTTCGTCCGTCTGTAGGAAATGGGTTTGAATTGTTTTTCTATCGTCGTCATCTATCGAATATATATTTGGATACGCTTCCTACTGCATTTATTAGTCCTCTTCTTAGTCTTCTATTTTTTGGTATTAATGTTCGTAATCTATTTCTAGTGTCTACAAGTTCTGTTTGTAATATGTCTTTGTTTCTAATTTTCACTAAGCTAACATTTTTACTTTTATTATATTGGCTATTTCTTCTAAGTTTATTACATGTATTACGATGTCTATATCTTTTATTATATCTTCTGTCTTTATTTGAATGTGTACAAACCCTACCTGGTCCGTTAATTTTGTTGCTGTAAGTGATCCCTCAACTAGAAATATCCATGTCAGTAGTATAGTTATCGTTAGAAATTTCTGAAAATTTAAAAGTTTTTTTATATTACAAGGATGCATATTCTTTAGATACGCCTTTTTATATCTAGGTTGTTCCTTATGTCTAAGTGCTTTATACTTTTTAATAAAACCCTCTTTTCTCCTTTCTTCATAACTTATCCTGTTTTTATTAAGTTTATATATTATTTTTCTTTTAGTATTTTCTATATTATTTTTTATTTTTTGTATATCTACTTTGCCTAGATGTACCTCATTGGGAGTACATTTAATAGTAGAATGGTATCTATCATTATAATTCCTAATTGCCTTTTGGATTAATTGTTTAATAGGCATGTCTTTATTGGATTTATATAATATTCTAAACTTTTCGGCTATTGTGTTATGTAATCGCTCTACACCAGCATTACCCGTGTGGCTATTTGGTTTAGTAAGATGCAAATCAACATTTTCACTACTTAGAAATTCTTTCATTCTCAATACGTTAAATTCGTTGTCTGCTATTATTTTCTTTGGTTTCCCTGTTTTTGCAAAATGGTATTCGAGTTGTTCGATTATTGTAATGGGATTTCTATCATTTAATGGATATGCTGCGCCGAATTTAGATAATTTATCTATTATAGTTAAAAACCGGAATCCTTTCATAACATAAGTGTCTACGTGAACAGTTTGATTTTTATCTAATGGAGTTTCAGTATAATAAAATTTAGGTTTTATCGGATTCCTGTCGTATTTCCCTTCTTTGCATATGTCGCATTGATTAATTACTATATGAATTAATTCCATAAGTTTTGGATAGTAACTTTTATATTTTATTTGATTATATGCCTCTTGTATACTGTAATCAAATTATTTTGACTGGTGTTGTGCCTTTAATCGGCACCAAACATCAATTGCTTTATTGAACATCTTTTCGTTCTATTTATACAAATAACTCTTATATACTACTTATTTACCATAATACATATTTACCTAAATTCTAAGCTCAGCCAAAGTATGTAAGCCAGCGTATGCAAACGTTCGCAGGTACATTCATACACAAACATTGGCTTGTGCATTCGCACATATGTTCATACATATATTCGTATAATTGCAACGCATTTGTGGGCATTGCCGCATAGCGTGTGACTTTGTTGACAAAGCGTATTCGAGAGTTTTTAATAGCTGCGTGCCGACTGTTTGTAAGTATGCATGTATTTATGTATGCATTTACTTTGGCTACACTACATCTACCTTTTCAAAAAGGGTTTTATATATAAATATGTAAAACTCCAATTCGATTAATTTGTATAACTTGCTTAGATTTTGTGTTTATTTACTTTACTTCTTAATTGTAAGTTGATACAGTTTTTTTTTTTTTGTTTTGGTTTGTTTAAGTGACAAAATTTTGTTCTTTGTTTACTTTATTTTCAAGTGGACTATTAAAGAATTTATTTCTGTAAAATGTTTGTTTGTACATTGGTGCATTTTTACGACTTTTCTTTTGATCATTTTTCTTAAGTGTTGAGTTACATTGAGGGTAATTAGATGAAACGATTTTATTTTAATAAGTTTTTATTTGTATACAATGAGTAAACATTTGAGTCAAAATGCAGTGTATTTATTCCAACAATTTAAGTCTATTTTTGTGTATTAAGATTTTCTTATTCTCATTGCTTATAATATACTTATTATTTCTATCTATGATTTCTACCTTATAAGGAACTAGAGTAAAATTATTATTTCTATCAATATTTTCTACCTTATAGGGCCCTTTATACCTACTGTCTAACTTATGACCTGCTTCATTTCTGACTAATACTAAATCTCCTATATTTATTTCCTTATACTGTATTTTCCTATCATAGCTAGCTTTTTGTTTTTGCTTAGATTCCTGTACTAATTTTCTAGCTTTTTCTTGTGCTAACTGTAACCTAGACTTTATTTCCTTGTCGTAAGCCTCATGATTATATACTGGGCTAATTACATTTTCTTTTAAAAATTCGTAAGTCAGAGGTGTCTTTCCAAAAACTAGTTCAAAAGGACAATAGCCGTGAACTGTTGAAGGTGTTGTATTGTAACAATACGAAAAGTATTTAAGGTACTCATCCCAATCGTCTTTGTCAATGGATATGTAGGAACGCACATATTCATTGAATGTTCTGTGACTGCGTTCGACAGTTTGATGGTGGTAGGGTGTTGAGGTTTTACGCTCTATTTTTAAGAGCTTGGACAATTCCTCAAATAAACTATTTTTGTATTCGGTTCCCATATCCGTTATAATTGTTTTCATACAACCATAAACTAGAATAAAATGTTCAAATACTGCCTTAGCAACTGCTACAGCATGTTTGCTTTGGACGGGTACTGTAACCAAGTATTTGGTTAGGTCACATATAATAGTAACTGCATATTCATTTCCCTGTATCGATTTTGGAAATGGTCCTATTGTATCGATTTGTACTATATCGAAAGCCTTTGGTGGCGTCTCCGTTATAGTCATTCGTTCTTTCAGGTGTTTATTGGTTTTATTTTAATTGCAGTGAATGCAATTTTTGACATGTTTTCTTATGACATTTTTCATTTTATTCCAGTAATAATTTTGTCTTATTTTATTTGACGTACGATTTATTCCTGGGTGGCCACCAAAAACAGGATCATCGTGATACTTTTCTTTAGTATATAAAAAAAAATATTTTTTTTTTCATTTTCGTCACATGCATAACCTGCAGAGTTAATGCTATAGTTAGATGTTTAAGAACTTGGGTACCTTCTTTTTATTTTAAATGTGCCTACTCGAGTATAATTATTTTTAAACAATTTGTCCCTAAGGACAACTGTATTTTTCTTTTTTCTAGATTGCCGGCTTTTTTCAGCCTGGCAAAGAATTGTCCTAAGTCAATCTTCGCCTCAACAATCGGTTTTTCATATTTATTTCGCTACAAATTATCTTTCGAAAACGAGCTGGACTAGTCTTTTTCATTTTCCACATTTATATAGCCCTTCATATATATATATTTTAGTGTTCTCTTTGTGACTTTTTATTTTCTTTATATTATTTTGGTTTTTATTTAATATTTGTACTGGACGTTTCGTTATTTGCATGCTTTTAGAGACATTTATTTTAATGTATATTGGAACGATTTTTCGTCATCCCTTGTCAAATTTGGTTTTGAGACAAACCGGTTTCGGCGTTGTGCCATCATCAGTGTCGATTTTCGTTCTCACAATGGATATAGTCAACAAAACACTACTGGACAAAACTGAAAATAAGGTAAAAACTGCGCAAATTACCAACGCGCTAAGAACAACGCTGCGGCAAAACTATTTCCGGTTCAACAACAAAATATATAGACAGACAAACGGACTAGGAATGGGTAACCCAACATCGGCCATTCTCATGGAAACATTCATGCAAAACTTGGAAGGAAAATATATACAGGAGTTAAAAACCAAGTTAGGCGTGGCATTCTACGCTAGATACGTGGATGACATCATCTGCATCCTAAATGACGATAACGAAGAGCAAATACTAGAGTTCCTCAACAGGCAACATAGCAACATAGAGTTCACAATGGAAGTAGAAAAAGATGGAATAATGAACTACCTGGACCTAACTATAGGGATTGACAAAATAACAAATATGTTCGACTACGGCATTTATAGAAAACCGACTGCCACGGACACCATAATACACTCTACATCAAACCATCCGCAACAGCACAAAAATGCAGCATTGAGGCACTTAGTGGATAGGCTTCAGAGAACGTCGCTCACACAGGAAGCATACTGGAGAGAGCTTAATACAATATATAACATAGCGGCAAATAATGGATACAAGAAAGCACTTGTGGATAAACTCAGAAGTAGCCATGGAACACAAAAAAGAGTAAACGTAGAGGAAAATCCAATGGTTTGGACGGCAATGACATACACTGGAAAAACGACGTACAAATTAGCAAACTTCTTTAAAAGATATAACATCAACACAGCATTCAGAACATCTAACAACGTCGGACAAAAACTAAGAACCGACACTAATTCTGATGACCCATTCAACAGACACGGAGTGTATAGGCTTACTTGTGAATGTCAATACAGCTACATAGGACAAACAGGAAGAAAAATAAGCAGAAGATTCCGAGAGCATATCAGGGACTACAACAAAAAAACACGAAAACCCACCATAATACCAGAATTTAATTTCGCGAACCACATGTTTGAGAACAACTGCACCCCAGCTAACATAAAAACAACGGCTCGAATACTTCACGTACAAGGAAAAGGCCGGCGGCTTAATGTACTTGAGAACATGCAGATATACAAGTTAAAAACATTTGACGGCAGGATCATAAACGAACAAACCAACACTATCTCTGACGAAATATTTGAACCCTTAAAACTAGTTTACAAGAAACAGCACAAGCCAGCAGGTACAGCAACCAAACACGTAACAATGAACAAGCAAAAACGAAATATGAACCAAACTGCAAAAATCACCGATCTCTACCTACCTCAACCTACCGATTAGCTAACAAGCGGTATGTCTACATACCTACAAAAACAACCCTTGGGACAGATAACAATTCGGACGTATCAATACCGCGCACACACACACGCATATTAACGTTACCTACCACGACCACATAGATTGACATTACCTGCCACAGCACCCACGGACTATAAAAACAACGCAGCGGATAGACACAGACCAGAACGAAACTAGGCATTGAAAATGGCAGAACGCCGAAACCGGTTTGTCACAAAACCAAAATTGACAAGGGATGACGGAAAATCGTTCTAACAAAAATAATCTATTTTCTGGTATTTTATTTTCTGGTACTTTATTTTCTGAACTTTCTTTTCCTACGTCTTATCCTGCGATACCTATCATAATGCCATTCAGTATGGTTTTCCACCATGCCATTTTCAAAAATTTAAAATTTCCTTCCTTCAATGTCACAAAATTTGTTTACTCCACGAGGGTTGTTGGGTTTACTCTTGCATGGAAACTATCTTTAGCTTTTTCTTATTACTTTTCTCAAAAAAAAAAAAAAATTCATAATTTTCTGTAATCAGAAGTTTGAAAATTTCTATGTAAGAATATTGCTTAATATTCTTCCTGATTAATATATTGTTCATTCATTTGAAAAAAAAAAATTTTTTTTTTTTTTTTAATTTACCGGCAAAAATCTACTTTTTGCCCTTAATGGCAGCAGCCGTTAGGCTGCTATATGCTTCTAATATGGAGGTTAAAAATAATTAAATATTAAGGTTTTTTCTCCCCTTGCTGCGGGATTTGTTCTGATTTCCATTGTTTCTCCTTTGCTGCGGGATTAGATATGTTTGCTCAGGCCAGAATCGTATTTATTCCACTCCGTTATGCGTCTCCCTTGCTCAGGCCAGCATCGTTATTCCACTCCGCTATGCGTTTGCCTTGCTGCGGGATTAGTGCGCAGGCCAGAATCGTTATTCCACTTCGTTATGCATATGTGGTATTGCCGGATCCCGACCACATTTGTCCTTGCCAACCTTTTTTTTTAAGTATTCATGAAACGAGCTCAAGGCCGACCTTATTTCCGAAATGGATCTATAAGAAAAGCTATGGCAGTTGTCTCTAAACATTTTTCCTACTCGGTTCAATAAAAAGACTTTTAATAATTAATTAAAAATGATTATTAAAAAATAAAAACAATAATAATTTTCATAAAAACTCAAAAAGTGAAAAATTATTATTCTTGGCCTTGAGCTCGTTTCATGAATACTTGAAAATATACAGGCCGTAAATCAACAAATATTGTTGGTATAAAAAAGCAATAACCTTTTTTTTTTTTTAAATGTTCAGTATGATTCTAAAATGTTTGTGACGCAGTTATTTCCCAAAATTATGTGACGCCTTAATTCCAATAAGGATGAATCTCCATTGTTGTCGCTGTTGTTTCTTCTCTCCTTTTTCTTTCCAATGTTACGGATTTTTAATGTAATATTAGGGATTTTTAAAAGGAGGTCTGCATATATTACAAGCAGCAGACCAGGATGTTTTGGAAGAGACTGCCGGCTTAGTTTCGACAGCTCACGGTTTTCGGCAGGATCCTAAAAGGATTCCGCTTTTTTCAGCGGATCTGGCAGGATTTTAAAAAAAGATTCCGCTTTTGTTCAGCGGATCTGGCAGGATCTAAACAGGCAGTCTGCTTTTTTAAAGGCAGCAGACCAGGCAGGATCTTTTAAAGGTAGTCTGCTTTTTTAAAGGCAGCAGACCCGGCAGGATCTTTTAAAGGTAGTCTGCTTTTTTAAAGGCAGCAGACCAGGCAGGATCGCCATGTAATCAAATTATTTTGATTGGTGTTGTGCCTTTAATCGGCACCAAACATCAATTGCTTTATTGAACATCTTTTCGTTCTATTTATACAAATAATTCTTATATACTACTTATTTACCATAATACATATTTACCTAAATTCTAAGCTCATCCAAAGTATGTAAGCCAGCGTATGCAAACGCTCGCTGGTACATTCATACACAAACATTGGCTTGTGCATTCGCACATATTTTCATACATATATTCGTATAATTGCAACGCATTTGTGGGCATTCCCGCATAGCGTGTGACTTTGCTGACAAAGCGTATTCGACAGTTTTTAATAGATGCGTGCCGACTGTTTGTAAGTATGCATGTATTTATGTATCCATTTACTTTGGCTACACTACAATACCCGAATGCATACTTTCTTTTACATTGTAGAAGAATATTTGCTTAATAGCTTCAACTTCTGTCTCTAGATCTTGTGCTCTATGAGTGCATAGAAATTAGTTTTTCCTGTACTATATTATATTTGTGATTGTTGAGCTCAGAAAATATTCCTATATTTCCTTTCTTTATATACCTTCTAAATATGTCGCCCATATTTTCAAAATCATTTTCTGCCATAAAAATTTGCTTTTTTCCGTGAATTATTTTCAATTCTTCAGTTTTATTATTAGTTAGGATTATTTACATTTTATATTTATTTACGATTTATACTTTGATAGGAAAATAGTCACCTAAGTTTTCTTCTGCGGAATGTATAGTAGCAATTGTTACATTATCCTCTACGTTATCGATTATATTCAGATCAGAACAATCATCTTCCATATTTTTGGAAACAAATTCTGAAATCGACTTCTCTTTTTCATTTACTTCATTTTCATTTTCTAATCGACTTAGAAAATCAGCTACCTTATTTTCCTTTCCTTTTAAATATTCTATTACGCAATCATACTCTCCTAGTTTTAAGAGCCATCTTTGATGTCTAGGAGATATGCCTTTGCCTTTGTATTTTGAATGTAGATATTTTATTGGTTGATGATCAGTTCAAATTTGAAATTTTCTACCGTAAAGATAAGGTCTGAAATATCCTACACTCCAGATGATTGCTAAAAATTCTTTATCCGTTGCTGAATAATTTCTTTCATGATTATTAAGTGTTCTTGATGCAAAACAAACTGGGTGTCCTTCTTGGGATAGTTCCGCCCCTAATGCAGAATTTGATGCATCGGCTGTTAATGTAAATTTCTTTTCGAAATTCGGAAATCGAAGTATTGGATGAGATTTAATTAAATTTTTAAGCTTTTCGAATGCTTCAATATATGTAGGATCTTTGGTGTTAATTCTTACACGCTTTTTTAAATATTTAGTAATTGGTTGTGCAAATTTAGCATGATCTTTAATAAATTTTCTGTAGTATCCTGTAACTCCTAGAAAACTTTTAATTTGCCTCTCTGTTCGTGGCAACTCTACTCCTTCTATAATTTTTATTTTATTGGGGTTGGGTTTCATGCCTTCATCAGTTAAAATGTGTCCTAAAAACTCTGTCTCTTTTTTTTTTTTTTAAATTTTACTTATCTACTTGAACTTTTAACTTGTTTTTCTCCAGTTCACTAAAGATTCCCGTAACTGCTTTGACATGTTCTTGTAAAGAGGTACTAAATATTAATATGTCATCTAAATATAAGACACAAGTTTTGTGAATATATTCTCTTAGGATTTCATTCATAAGCCTTTGAAATGTGGCTGGAGCATTTTTTAAACCAAATGGCATCCTTATGAATTCATATAATCCGTGTGAAGTGACAAACGCTGTTTTTTCCCTATCTTCTTCTTTTAATATTATTTGATGGTACCCTTTTGCTAAGTCTATTGTAGTAAAGTAGATGGCGGGGTTTGTTCATGCATATGGTAAAGAAGAATAGAACTAGAAGCAGTTTAGGTGACATCAAAACCAGCGTATTGTTAGCTTAATGGTTAGCAATGCGTGCCAAAATTTCTCTGATGAGTGAAGTGTAGCAGATTCCGAAATGGATCTAAAAGAAAAGCTATGGCAGTTGTCTCTAAACATTTTTCCTACTCTATTCAATAAAAAAACTTTTAATAATTACTTAAAAATGATTATTGAAAAATAAAAACAATAATAATTTTCATAAAAACTCAAAAAGTGAAAAATTATTATTCTTGGCCTTGAGCTTGTTTCATTAATACTTGAAAATATACAGGCCGTAAATCAACAAATATTGTTGGTATAAAAAAGCAATAATAAAAAACCGAGAGCACACGGTAAGGCTGTTCTACTGATAAAACAGATCTGTAAAAAATCCATCATGATCACACTACTAACTGACAGATGGCGGGGTTTGTTCATACATATGGTAAAGAAGAATAGAACTAGGAGTTTAGGTGACATCAAAACCAGCGTATTGTGAGCTTAATGGGTAGCAATGCGTGCCAAAATTTCTCTGATGAGTGAAGTCTAGCAGCTTCCGAAATGGATCTATAAGAAAAGCTATGGCAGTTGTCTCTAAACATTTTTCCTACTCTATTCAATAAAAAAACTTTTAATAATTAATTAAAAATGATTATTAAAAAATAAAAACAATAATAATTTTCATAAAAACTCAAAAAGTGAAAAATTATTATTCTTGGCCTTGAGCTCGTTTCATGAATACTTGTAAAGCTCTCCCTAACTTATCTAAGATTGAATCAATATTGGGTAGTGGACATTTGTCATCTACTGTGACCTCATTTAATTTTCTATAATCCACTATTAACCGATATTTCCTTTTTCCCCGAATTGTAAATTTTTTTCGGTATTACAATAAGTGGGCTTGAGTATTTTGATTTACTTTTTCTTATAATACCTTGCTCTGACATTTCTTTTAGTTGTCCCTTAGCTTCTTCATGTTGTGGTGGGTATCCATATAACTTTAAAATTAATTTGTTAGCTTGTAATTGTTTTAATTTCATGTTGTACTGCTGTAGTATTTGTTAACTTATCGCCTTCTTTAAATAGTAAATTTTTGAAAAGTTTTAGAATTTTAATAACTGCCTCATATTCTTCTGGGTTTAAATGATTTAATTGTATTCCTCCAATTCTTTCGTCAGTAGCTTCTAATGTGCAAACTTCGTTAAATGTATGTGGTTTATTTAAAATTAGCGATTCCTTGTTATTAAGGATTAATTTTCCTTCTTCAACATTTAGAATTGAATTTAAGTAATTTAAAATATCAAAACCTATAATAAAATCATAGTTTGTTCCGGTTAAAGCTGTCATTTTCCACCTTACTCGAGCATTTTCCGGCAAATTGAATTTTTCAGGGGCTTCTGTATGAACTTTATACTTAAAGGTATCCTTATTTGTTAAAGTACTGAACGTAATTGGGTCTTTTAAACTTTTTATTTCAAAATCTTTTATGTTGCTATTCATCAGGCTTAGTGTTGCTCCTGTGTCTATCAGAGCTACGTATTTTTTAGTTTTTATAGTTATTATTATTTCGGGTAAGGATTCCGAGGCTGTCTCGAAAAAAAAATTTCTCCTGCTCCTTGATCCCTTAGATAATTGACTTCGATATTGTCCACCTCCATGGGTTCTACGTTCTGCCTTCTTTGCCCTGATCTATTATCTTGGTGTTTTCTTTGAAATGAATTGTTTTCGTTGTATTCCTTATTTTTAGGAGTGAATTGGGGATTCTGTTTTGATTGCCCCGAATTTGCAAACCTTTGCCTCTGGTCATAGGTTTGTGGATTCTGCCTAAATTGACCTAAATAATTTTTTTGAATTTGCCCTTGATTTGCATTTACATTATTTTGTTGAAAATTATTTTAAAAAAATTGTTTATCTACATTATTTGACCGGTTGGGATACTGTTTATTATATCTCCTATCATCCCTAAATACCTTCCTATATTCTGGTCGGATACATGTATCTTCGAATCTTCTCCTTTACAAACCCCTTAAAAGTTCATTAAGATTCGTTTCTTCGTACCTTCGTTCTTTTGGCTAATATTGCTCAATGCGTCATCTCTTTAATTGTATTCACTAGTAGATTGTCCACGTTAGTTAGGTCTATGTAGTTCGTCACTTTTGTATTTAATGTTTTGTACTTCTACTATGAGTTCATTTACAGAGTTTACTTTTAAATTTGAAATTAGTTTATAAATATGGTTCGGTACTATATTTGGTCTATACCTTAATTTCAAAGTTTCTTTGATTAATTGCCAATTATCTGGCTCTGGAGTATTAATTACCTTTTTTGCCTGACCCTGTATAGTTTTGTAAAATATTGTGCGTACCGCGTCTTTTCTTAGCACTTCATTATGTACCGTTGTTAGGAAATACTCCACGCTGCTGAAAAAGCTATTAATTGTGACTTCTCCTACTCCAGTGAATGTTGGTAAATTGTTGATGACCTTAAATATATTTGATCTACCATTGCTATCTGTCCCTTGGTTGTTTTGTAATTCTAAATAAGCCATCCTTAATTGCTGCACTGAAGATGAATGTTTTTGGTTATACTTTCGTCTTATCAATGGTTTATTCAATGTTTACGTTGCTGCATTAAAAACCGAGTTGACGATAAATATATTTTT
Source organism: Merzomyia westermanni (assembly GCA_949987695.1). Lineage (NCBI taxonomy): Eukaryota > Metazoa > Arthropoda > Insecta > Diptera > Tephritidae > Merzomyia > Merzomyia westermanni. The sequence goes on from OX465292.1 coordinate 72,022,546, forward strand.
TCTTTACTACAGGTTTTTTTTAAATTTTTGATTCGTATCACAGGATTTGAATTTAACTAAATAAATCCTACCGACTGCGCCAGACTTGTACCTGGAAGTACAAACCAACTTTTTTAAAAAAAGAACGAATTTCGATAAAACAAGCTGTCACTAGCAATGGTCAAACAAGACTGACTTTGTTTAGTAATTTTAATTATTGAGAAAGTTTACAATTTATTTAACTTACTTATTATATTTGCTGATTATTGCTGTGTTGCAATTTACCTATTTATTATAACTTGTTAGCTTTTGCAATGTTGCATTAATTTGCAATTGGATAGTGAGTCGCTTTTGGACTTCCTGTTTTTGTTGTTGATTTTATGAATTTATCTATATCATCATTAAATGAAATATATGAACTAGGGAGTTCATTGACTTTATATGTAACTTGCGCACGGGTTTTAAGGTTTTAGTAACAGAGTCCCGTTTATATAAGGAACGTAGCAACAACTATAGTAGCTCGATTAATTTCTATTACTAAGCCAATGGAATGGTTAGTGGAAATAATTGCAAAAAATTTTCGCGAATAAGTATCAGCAACGAGTTACATTTGTGTTACGTGAAACCATCAAGACTCAGTTGCAAAATAATACCAACGTTGAGATTTTCAGCACAAAATTTTAATTTTATTTTCCTAGTGGGTACTCGGTTTTGATATCGAGCAACAGCCGTCTTATTTTACCAAAATAGCAAACAACACCCCGCTTACAGCGCAACAACAACAAATTTTCCAGTTTAATTGATTATATTTTGCTTTATGCTTGGTTTTTTCTACGTACTAACCATGAGTTCAAAATATAGCAACAAACAACAACCTATCAATTTATGTATGTATCCGCCGATGATATTGTTCGACTAGCGAAACCAGAATTGCAGCACAACAACAACAACGCGAAGACTTCCCGAAAGTATTTTATTGCAGATAATTTTATGTTGCGAATATTACTCGGTGAAATAATTATTTTAATTGTAAATAATATTTTACGTTGGGCGTCAGTTGTAGGAAGCTGGTTAGGCTTCGCTAATAGGTTTGTATTATATATATATGTGCGTTTGTATGACTAGCCGCAAGAGCCAATGTTGCCTACGAGCGGGTTAGGGGTTTAGAATATGCCCGAGGTAGGCATACCGGTCGTAAGAGGCGACTAATATGCACAAAGGTAATGACGTGCAACTCGATGGTTGATCTACGGATATGATGCCTCTCACCTCTCATTACCCATCTCTCCTTCCTTACGGAAGGAGGGGTGACATGACCTAGAAGGTTCCACTGGTCATAAATCGCTACCACGACAGTCGGGCAGTACCGCAAGGGAGTACCGGAGCGTACCGGATGCATATCCGGCCAAGGACTGTCAGTTCGACAGCACTCCCCAAAACCTTCCGGGAGTGTTTTTGTCGTTACAACAACAACAACAACAACAACGAGCGTCTAAGTCATACAAAGCGCGGGGGAATAAAAGAAGTTATTTGATGCGCTCCACTTGAGCGATAGCAATCGACTGATCTTTATTTTCAGTACTCTGCATAGCATAAGGTACATTTTAAACAGATGGTAGAGAAATAAGGGAATAATATTACAATAACAGTTGAGGAGTGAATAAACAAAAGGTCGTATTTCCATATTCAGGCTATATTCAAAAATCGCAAAAATCTGACAAAAAGTCAAAGAAGCAAAATTATAAGTTTCTAAATGGTTTAATTAACACAAGATAGCTACTCTAACCTGACACCATCGTTATTTTAAATTTTTCTTGCCTCTGATACATATTTTTTTAAACTTTTTAATTTGGAAATATGCCCTTTTGCGAGAATTTTTGGAAATATGCCCTTTTGCTTGACATACTTTTGGAAATAAGCCTTTTTGAAACATTCAACTTCGACAGAAAATCATCATTATCGTGGTTTTCCCCTCTTGTTATTTCGATAACGACCAGACCTGCCATTCACAGAAGTCATTTTATCTTTGAGTCCTATTAATCAGAGTTAAAATACATAATAATGATAAGAACACAATTTTATTCACAAGAGCATATGTAACAAAAACATCGTGTAGTACAAAGTATAATAATAATATTTTTAATTATAACGCAATGTGAACATGTAACTGAATGATATCGCTATCATTATCTTAAATACTAAAGTTAACTAAATCCTCAGCCTGATTGCACTCACATTCTTCTTCATGTTCACTATGATCCCTTTTTGGCAAACAAGTTTTTACATAATCCGAAATATGCTTGTACCAAGCCAAGTCGTTTAAATTTCTCCACTCCTCTCCGAACTGCTTCTTTAATAAATTATCAACATCTTTCTTTTTGTTGTCTGCAAGGGGTAAGATCTCGTTGGAAACAGTTTCTTTTATTTGAGATGGAATTCTTTTTCCTTGTTTAAGGAGTGACTGTCCTGTTTCTGAACCTGTTTCAACTCGGTAGTTTTCATAACAATATACAAGACAATTTAAAACATTACCCGGTCTTCCTTTAATCTTTTTTGCTATTAAAATCCTTTTTAATCTTTGCATTTTCTTTACTTTTTTCAAATAAATTGATAGCTGCTTTATATCTTTAAGATACCAATCTTTACCCAAAATTTTCACATTTCCATGGTTACTAATTTTTTCTACATACTCTTCTTTAGTAGTAATTATTGGGCTCCTTCTTAAGTCCTTTTCTATCCTGCCAAAAACCCTGTCAGCAGGTAGGAAACTGTGACCTCTGACAGGATAATGAAGTTGTATTACTTTTAAATTCTTTGGAGACTTACAATACAGCCACTGCAACAAAATATGTACGATGAAGCTATTCTTGTTTTGCCCTCCACAGCCATCACAAAACATTCTAAGCTCTGTGATATGTTCTGGAATGTCAAGACTATCTAAGTAGCTGTAGAGTGCTGAGCCTATTTCAGTAGCGCCACGGTTGGCTTGTGTTTCGTTCCATACGTAAAAGTTCGCTTTTTTAGTATTTAAATTATATATACAAAAATTATATAAGCTTATTTGCCTTGAATAGAAACAATCTTGTATGTATTGGTGTCTTTGGTAAAGGTAGGACCTGCTGCAAATCCAAGCAGATTGTAATACTTTCAGCTTTATTTAATTTTAAAAGATCATAAAAGGCATTGGCTCGTTTTTTATGGACTCGTTTCTGTATCATGTAATCAACTTTTTTTTGTGCATCACTTTCATTTTTAATTTGATTATTTAGCAAGGTGCAAACAGTACACACATCTGACGATGGTTTGTTAAACCCAATGTTAAATTCACCATGAAATATTTTGTAAAACATGGACGAGCTTACCTTTAAATACAATGAAACAGAATCGTTATACATTTTCATTAGTTTCGTGGGATATAATTCACTATTTAAATAGATGCGCTTAGATTTTGACCTGTTGTAGTGACTCTCTTTTGCCGGAAGACTATTCAAAAACTTACGAAGACTTTCTTTTCTTTCTTTTGTGCTCTGAGACCGACGATCACCACCCCTTTTTTCTTTTGGTATTTCGCCTTTTACCAAGGTTATATTCAAGTTCCTTAACCTTTTTTCATTAACCCCAAATACAGATAAGAAGAATTTTTTGCAGACTAGCACTACCTTTTTATGTCTGTTGAAAATGTAATATGAACAGCTTGTTTGTCGATTTCTTAGATATTTTGGGGGTACTTTGCCCCTTCGCAATGGTTCATGATTTGCCAATAAACGAGATAAGAACATGTCTTGGTCGATTTTATTTTTATACGTGTATAAATAACTCCGATTTCTCAAAATAGTCTTCATATTTAAAAAAGCGCATCTAAACTTAGTGTTTTTACTTTTATGAATACATGGTTTTATGCAGTTGATCCCTAATGGATCCTTGTCTACATATCTGTAAAGAAAACGAAATCAAAAACATAAACTTAAACAAAAATATGGAAATGAAATTACAGGTCTTTACATCAACCAAAAACTTTACTTACTCTTTCTTCTTTCGCACTTTTAAATTATCCTTTTGTTTTCTTCCTCCGGTATTTAACATAGCAACAAGGGTTTCTTCCATTTTAAAATAAAATATTAAGGATTTCTCACAATATTAATTCAGAGATACTTTAAAATTATTTTATGAAAGCAAAATCTGTTCACTCCTTAATTTTTCATTAAAAGAAACATAAAAATGACAGTTATACAATAGACAATTTTTTATTGACAATTGAATAAACTGTTGTTATATCGATTTTATAAAAGTGGAACATATTTCAGTGGTTAAGTCGCTTATTTTATAAACGCTATTTTATATGCAAATAAAAAATGCCCTTTTCTTTGATTTTTTACGACAAGGTAGCAAAACATAATGGGAAATAAGACGTTTTGATTGAAACAATGCAAACATTTTAAACCACAAATAAATGCCATGGAAATATGTCCCTTTTGATTGAAACTTATTTTTTGACAGATCTTTTTATATGGTAAAAACATGTTTTAGTGGTTTCCATTGAAGACAACATGTGTAATTATGCCCAAACAAGCCGATTTCATCAAAATCTCCAATCGAGTGACGAATGGAAATAAGCCCTTTTGTTTATTCACTCCTCAGTTAACTCTACAGTGTACTAACACAGTAGTGGCTTAATATATTAGGCCGAACATAAATAATAAATCACACAGTAATGATAGTTATTTTAGTCAGCAGTGATAACATTTAATGAATATTAATAGTTATTCTTGTCCGTTCGTTACAGTTTTTATTTTTTAATAACTATTTTTAATTAATTATGAAGAGTTTTTAATTGAATAGAATAGGGAAAATGTTGAGAGACAACCGCCATAGTTTTTCTTATAGATAGAAATTTTGTCACGCATTGCTAACCATTAAGCTAGCTATTTCTCCAGGATACTGGGGAATTGGAGTATCGAGAAGTTTTGGTTTATTTGGATGACAATCATATTTATATTCCTTACAAAGTTTGCACTGTTTAATTATATTTTCAATTTTTGCTTTCATCTTGAGGAAGTAGAAATTTTTACTGACTTGTTTTTTTTTGTCGTCTCTATTTCTGTGCGCTCTTTTGTGTTCCTTTAGTATTTATTTATTTTTCGTATCCTCGTTTACTATATCTTCTACTTTAGTTTGAGTATAGCAAGCTTTATAATTGGAAAAATGAAGTGTGTAAATTTCCTGAATTTTTCCTATTATTTCTCCATAGGTAAATATGCCATTTATCACTGAAGGATTTAGGTGTCGTTTAAGAAATGCAGTTAGATTTCCTATTGAATAATTCTGTTTAATTATTATGTGCCTATGGCTGGTTGGGAATGGAATTTCAAATTGATAGCTGCCTTCATCTCATAGTGAGATCCAAAGTTGATTCTTGAAGGCATTTATAGGTCCTTTTACTGCTGGAATTAGATTGTGCGATAAACTTTCATCGGAATTCACTTCAAATGGTCTTGATAATGTCTCGGCAACCACATTGCATTTTCCAGGCTTGTAATTATACTCTTCTAGGATTGCTTTCCATCGTCTAAATTTTGAGTTGTTGTTTTTGTTGCTTAGGGCGTAAGTAAGTGTGTAATGATCTGTGTGGATAATTACTTCTGCTGTGCCATATAAATAATTTCTAAAGGAATTTAGTGCCCAAATTATAGCGAGCATTTCTTTTTCGTTTAGTTACTGCATAGTTTTCCTCTGCTTTCTTCAGCTTTCTTTATATGAAGGTTATTGGATTTCCATTTTGCTCTAAAACTGGGCCTATGGCATATTTTGAGGCATAAGTGGTCAGGTCAAATTCTTTATTATAATCAGGATATTGCAATTTTACATCTTTGGATATCAGAGTGGATTCAATTTTATTAAATGCTGCCTTTGCTTCTTTGTTTACATTTATTTGTATTTTCTTTGTACTACTTTTGGGCATTCTTCCTTCTTAGCGTCGAAGTAAGGATTTTAATAGCTTTTCTAGCTTAGCGTAATCTTAGAAAAATCATCTATATTATCCAGATAAGCCTAAGAATAAACTTAAATTATTGGTTGTCTGAGGGTATGGGAAATTTGCTATTGATTCTACTTTTGATGGGTTTGTGGAAATTCCATGGGAGGATACAATGAATTCAACGAAATCTACTTGTTTTTTGAAGAATTCACATTTGTCGATCTGTACACTCATATTTGCTGGGTTACGAAAATTATATCTATGTGTTGGGAGTGTTCCTTTTCGTGTTGCTGAATATAATGATGTATCTATATATACGTAGCATATTCGTCCTATATGCTCTCTTAGTATGTCGTCCAGCGTCAAGCCAAATGGCAATCTAGTGAACTCATATTTTCCGTTGTTCATTGAAAAAGCTTTTTTCCCCACATCAGATTCCTTAAGAGAAATTTGGTGGAAACCGCTTTTTAGGTCAATCACAGAAAAAATGTTGTTCTTTCCTAGCTGGGAAAGCACTTCATTTATTTGTGGTATGGGATGCCTGTCTGCGATTGTGACTTCATTAAACTTCCTATAGTCAATTACCATTGTAAATTTTTTCTCGCCTTAAGCATCGTCTTTTTTACGTACAACCCAGACCGGTGAGTTCTAGGAAGTTTGATTTTCGTATGATTCCGTCCTCTAGCAATTTATTTACTTGTTTTTCGACCTCTTGCTAAAGGATAATGGGGTATGGGTAGGATTTGGCGTATATGGGTGTGCCCGAGTTTGTCCAAATTTCTGCTACCACTTTCGTTGTGCACGTCAGTTTTTCGTTTGATTTTGAAAATAAATTCTTGTGCTTTTGAACAAGTTGTCTTATTTCGCTTTTTTGTACTGATGTCATGTGTTGTTCCCGTATTTGTATTGTATTGATGTTCTGTATACTATACTGCCTTAGGTAGATTCTTTTTGTATTTGCTATAACCATGAACTTTTCTTTGGTATGAATAACGGCTGAAAGTTCTTTTAAACTGTCGTTTCCTAATATAGCATGAAATGTTCTGAGTGTGGGTAGTGAGATGAGTTTCCATCTGCAATCTTCTAAGTTAAAAAGATTTAAAAATGTGTAGTGAGTGATTTTAATTTTTCTTCCAACTGAGTTGGCAAAAAAATGGTTCTCGTTTTCTATTGATTTCCTAACTAGGTCGGACTGTATGTAATTTTTGTTGGATTACTAAGATATTTAGTATGCCGCCGCTCTTCGTTTTGCATCTGAAGTAGGGTAACGAAGAGCTGTTCAATCTAAAAAATGTGTGCCCGTCAAGTCATGTGTCTCTTCGATATTGTAATCTGTGTCTTGGCTAATGTTGTATTGGTCATAATATTGATGTTCTAAGTATTGGTTGTCTGTCATTTTGTCAGAGATAATATGATAGTTCTTTTGAATTTTCGCTGGGGGATGGTTTGTGTAGTTTATAGATTTGTCCGTATGCTTTCGTCTATATCCATGGGTTGAGGTGGTTTAGGTTGTCTTGGAGGGGGATAGGTTTGTTGTTGGTTATAAGGGTCTTGTGGTTGATTATAGGGATTTTGTTAAGCATGGTGTGCTCTAAAGCTTTGATTTTCCAGCTTAAGGCAAAGATGTAGGAGTTCTGGAAGGTTCTTTGGCTCTTTTATGCCTAGGAGTCTAGGAAGATCACCAGAAAGTCCTCTAACAAAGGTGTCGAGGCGCTGTAGTTTTCAGTTAATAGGTGGACTGCTTCTTCGCCGATTTCGGTACATCCTATTTTGTTAAGAATGAGTGATAAGTGGCTATAAAACTTCTGATAAAATTCGTTTATGGAGCTTCTTTCCTGTATAAAGCAAGTCATCTGGTATTCCAGAGTGCCTATGGCACGTTTGTTGGCGTAGTGGGTGGTTAGACAGCGGGAGATGGCTGTCCAATCTAACGGGGTGTTATACGATTCTAAGGCTACACCTACCTTTCCAACAATTTTGTTTCTGATGACACTTAAAATGCCAAAAAATTTGGGGTGCCCTTTGAGGGTTCATATATTTTTTAAATTCGCTTAATACTTTTTTCCATGAGCTGAACTCTGAAGCGTTGCCTGAAAATTTTCCCGTACGACATCTGCAATCGTATCCATTTCTGCCATATTGTCCCTAAATTGGTCTTCTATCATTTGGTCGGATATTATGGAAACCGGTAGATTCTATAGTTTGGCTAATCATCGATCTTATAAGAGTGGCTAGTTCAAGAGCAATTCGGGGGCTAGAAGGTGGAGGTGTTGCAGCTTCTGGTGCTGCTGGGGGTGCGGTTAGTAGAAGTGGCTTAGCAAGATTGTTTTGGTTATTAATTTTGTGTTTTTTATTTTATTTTTAATTGTATTGTAAAAAGAAATTTATTAAATATTGGATCACTGACTTATTGTATTTAAGTATTGCAAGTTAATTAATTAAACATATTCTTAATAGAGATAAGCTATGTTTATTACGCTAATAACAGCTGCATTTGTATGCCGGTAAGTGTGCTATATCCTGTTTCCTTAAGTACTGGGAAGCACTAAACTTACTCCTTGCTGCTGGTTCCGGGCTGGCTGGTGTCGTGTTGCCGTTGTGGCGTCAAGTAAGTTCCACGTTCCTTTTCACGCCTCTTTTATGTTGATTTTATATTTTTTGTTCAAAACAATTTTTATAATTTTTTGTAGTGCTTTTTTACCTTTCAAAAACTTTATTTCGGCACTCTTTCGTTATTTCACAGTGACAATTTTATGTGGCACTTATTTTGGTAACTTTTCAAAAGTCTTTTTTTTTCTGTGGCACGTTTCTTTTTTTTTATTTGGCGCTTTATTGTGGCACTTTAAATGTCTTTTTTTCTAAAACTTTTTATTTCAACATATTCGACTACGCGCGACGCCGCTAAGCCCATTTTACTCGGGGGCCAATTATCGTCCGGTTTCTGCGGACGATTAAAAAAATATTTTACATTTACTTTATAAACGGTTTTTATTGACACATCTTTTGAACTTACTGCTAAAAGCTTAATATTACTTGTCACTTAAGTTACACTTAAAAGCTATTGTTCATTGCTTAAAAGATACTGACTTAAAAATAGAGAATTTCTCTTATTTATAATCTAAAACTACTTAATTTATGGTTTTACCATTTTATTGGTTTATTGTGAAATTTCTTGTGCTATTTACTATTGCTGACCTATGCGTCGCTTTAGTTATAGGGTAATTGGTTGCATCAGCACTTAACTTACACATCACATCAGCGCATACATATCACATCATCGTATACATATCACACCATCGCATACATCTCACATTATTCCAGATGCAATCACATAATACAGTCCATTTCTCCTAAGCACAGATCTGCCCATCAGAAGCATCATTACTTATAACACAAATAACGGTGGTTGTTTGATTGGTTCATGCTACACTTTTTTTCTTCGTGCAAAACGTTGTGAATTTTGTGATTATTTCGTAAAAAACAAAACAAGTGAAAAGTTAGTGTTCTCCAAAAACACTTTCGCCTTTTGACTATCGGTTAAGTCCCCTTCCAGTGGCAAGGCCTATCTGACACAGCTCAAGGCAGGCAGTGAATCCATTTTTTCTATATATTTGTACACATCACTGCACTGTATATCTCTTAATTTCTTTCTTATAGAGCCATCACAAAGTTTACATCAACTATCGTGTCCCCAATACAAATTGAGTGCTGCATTAAAAAATTATCACTGCGTCGGTGGTTTGTGTGATAAAATATATTGCGGTTAATTTTTGTGGCACACATTTAATATATTTATTACTTATCTATATCTATACTACTTATATAATAAAGTCGCTAAAAAGCTATGTACGGAATTGGCTTCGCACAGAAAGCTCCGATTTGAAAGCGGTTTTTTTGCATTTTAAAGCTTAGCTGTGTGAGATGGACTTTTTTTATATAATGTGAAGGAATATATAAAGGGGCGTGGCAATCGGACAGAATGTGGTAAAAACACATAAATTTTTGGTGTACACAGCCCTACATCATAACCTAATCAACCGATTAGAATGAATCTTCCTTGAAGTGAAACTTTGAAATATTTCCTTTCGTTCTGCATCAAAAAAATAGTTTATTTCTTTCTAATTTAACCAAAATTGTTTAAACTAAAACATCACTTTTTCCAAAATAATCTGTTTGTGTGTTTGTTCGCTGCCAACCGAATAAGTCAGCGTGCTTTAAGCGACAGCTGTGGTGAGCCAGTCATTTGATGAATTCGCGAAATAGCTCGGTAGCGTTACTTCACTTCGGACGTATGTATGTATGTAACATAATTTCGCTTTTATTTCCGCTTCACCATGCATGGTGCCAGATTCTCTTTCTCTTTATGGCGCGATATACAACAGGTATATCATCATAAACCTCCTAAGAGATTTTTGCGCCAAGCTTCTCTTCCAATTTGTGGTGTGCCGATTTGAATTTTCCCTACAAATTGGTGGGACCTACAGTTTTTTGCCGACTCCGAACGGCATCTACAAAGGAGACGAATTTTTGCTGAGAAGCCTGTCATGGCAGAAATACACTCGGAGAGTTTGCCAAACCACTGCCGAGGGGCGACCCCGTTTTTGAAAAACTTTTTTTAAATCACTTTTGATGTTACCTGTACCAGGGCTCGAACCATGGACCTTCGGTGTGGTAGGCCGGCAACACTACCTTCACACCACGGCGGCCGCCCCAGATTAATGCAACAAAAAAGAAAAAGAATGCATGCATATTTTTAAACATACATATATACTCCTAAGCTTTAAACAAAAGTACTATGTTTTCGTATGTTTGTATGTATATATGCATATATGTACATATTTGTGTAGTAGGGAGATTGAATTCTACAACATTTTGTTTTATCCAAATTTGTATGATGATTTCCAAAGACTGAGTACCGATCCATTTTAATTTTTTTTCTTCGGCAACCATGAACATCTTTCTTCAAAAAGAAACGTTGCTTTTCACGAATTATGTTATTAAAATTTGTATGTTAGTTGCGGGAGTACATTAAAACGATCGCAGTTCATAAAGTTTTATTTTCAAGTGATTTTTATTAATCAAAAGTGCAGATCTGATAAATAATTTGACTTTTGAGTGGTAAGTACATTACAGTGCAATGTTTTATATTATTTAGTGTAATTTTACAACCAACCAATTATAAAGTTGTTTTAAACATTATCAACCTGTGTGAAACAAGGTGCGGGTTGCTAGTATCTTTATAAACTTAAATAAAGAAATTATCACTATTCAACGTATATCTGCAATTGCCTTCTCCTTTTGTTTTTCTTGAAAAATACATTTGATAATTTATTTACTTACATTCGTTGATTATTTTCCCAAAAGCATATTAAATCTGAACAGAGATTTCTATCTGTGTCACTTTCCAATTTCATCTTCACACTTTTATAATTTCAGACACACTACATCTGCATCTAGATTTCTATATGTGTCACTTTTAGATTACTTTGCTCAGATGACAAGCACGAAATTCCCAAGTCGTTATTTACGATCTCGTTTCAACTCGAAAAAAAACCAAAATATTCGAGTTTATTAAAAGAACTGGAGACCTTTGTACGAATCTCCGATGACATAGTTGAGTTTGAGCAAGACTTCAGCTCTACACCGGTCTGAGACCTAGATAAGCACACCCTTGCATGGCTTGTATTACTGGTCAGTAGCCCGTTTCTGTAACCTTTCGATAAGAATTTTAACGCAAAGTTCAACCCTGTTATGTAGTTATCGCTGAATAGTGTTTCTATAAGTGTGGTTAAAATGTACTTTCGTTATGGATTTCGATAAAAATAACGATGCCTATAATAGCAGTGATAACAAGTGAAAAATCCAAACTAATTGCATTATGTGCAAATCTTTAATGTTATTAATATTTATTAAAAATTAATTGTTATAAAAAAATAAAAACAAAAACAAAATGTAAGAAAAAGTTGAAAAAAATAAAAATTTTGCCACGATTCGAACTCGATTCTCACACCATTGTGCTTCGTGCGTCAAATGTTTTGTTTGTCACCTAGGCCTTTTGTCTATCATTTTCTCATTTTTACATAACACACCACGGACATATCGCAAGGTGAACTTTTTTCATACAGAAACGGTTTTCATAACGAAATCGTTACAAGCCATGCAATACATAATCATTCGCTATAATAACGAAAAGTTACAGAAACGGGCTACAGGTTGTGAATTAATAGTGCCAGCAACACCAGCATCTAAAGTTTCTGAATCTTGCAGCCGTGAGAATAATATTCGTCTCCCGCCTTGTGACGCTGAGGTGGCCGACCGTTAGGGAACTATTAACGGCCATATATATATTAAATAAATAAATCTATGGCCCTTGAAAAATTATATCATCAGAGGTTAAAGAAATTGCGAAGGTGTCCATTAACAAACGAACGCTTTTTGACGGGCATAACATTAAACATTTGCACATAATGCAATTAGATTGGATTTTACACTTATTGTCACTGCTATTATAGGCATCGTTATTTTTATCGAAATCCATAACGAAAGTACATTTCAACCACACTTATAGAAACACTATTCAGCGATAACTACATAACAGGGTTGCACTTTGCGTTAAAATTCTTATCGAAAGGTTACAGAAACGGGCTACTGAACAGTAATACAAGCCATGCAAGGGTGTGCTTATCTAGGTCTCAGACCGGTGTAGAGCTGAAGTCTTGCTCAAACTCAACTATGCCATCGGAGATTCGTATAAAGGTCTCCAGTTCTTTTAATAAACTCGAATATTTTGGTTTTTTTTCGAGTTGAAACGAGATCGTAAATAACGACTTAGGAATTTCGTGCTTGTCATCTGCGCAAAGTAATCTAAAAGTGACACATAGAGAAATCTAGATGCAGATGTAGTGTGTCTGAAATTATAAAAGTGTGAAGATGAAATTGGAAAGTGACACAGATAGAAATCTCTGTACAGATTTAGTATGCTTTTGGGAAAATAATCAACGAATGTAACTAAATAAATTATCAAATGTATTTTTCAAGAAAAACAAAAGGAGAAGGCAATTGCAGATATACGTTGAACAGTGATAATTTCTTTATTTAAGTTTATAAAGATACTAGCAACCCGCACCTTGTTTCACACAGGTTGATAATGTTTAAAACAACTTTATAATTGGTTGGTTGTAAAATTACACTAAATAATATAAAAAATTGCACTGTAATGTACTTACCACTCAAAAGTCAAATTATTTATCAAATCTGCACTTTTGATTAATAAAAATCACTTGAAAATAAAACTTTATGAACTGCGATCGTTTTAATGTACTCCCGCAACTAACATACAAATTTTAATAACATAATTCGTGAAAAGCAACGGTTCTTTTTGAAGAAAGATGTTCATGGTTGCCGAACAAAAAAAATTAAAATGGATCGGTACTCAGTCTTTGGAAATCATCATACAAATTTCGATAAAACAAAATGTTGTAGAATTCAATCTCCCTACTACACAAATAAGTACATATATGCATATATACATACAAACATACGAAAACATAGTACTTTTGTTTAAAGCTTAGGAGTATATTTGTATGTTAAAAAATATGCATGCATTCTTTTTCTTTTTTGTTGCATTAATCTGGCACCATGCATAAATATGTATGTGAAACCGAAATAAAAGCGAAATTATGTTACATACATACATACATACGTCCGAAGTGAAGTAACGCTACCGAGCTATTTCGCAAATTCATCAAATGAATGGCTCACCACAGCTGTCGCTTAAAGCACGCTGACTTATTCGGTTGGCAGCGAAAAAACACACAAACAGATTATTTTGGAAAAAGTGATGTTTTAGTTTAAACAATTTTAGTTAAATTAGAAAGAAATCAACTATTTTTTTTGATGCAGGACGAAAGAAAAGATTTCAAAGTTTAACCTCAAGGAAGATTCATTCTAATCGGTTGATTAGGTTGTAATGTATAGCTGTGTAAAAAAAAAATTAATGTTTTTTACCACGTTTTGTCCGATTTCCACGCCCCCTTTATATATTCCTTCACATTATATAAAAAAAGTCCATCTCACACAGCTAAGCTTTAAAATGCAAAAAAACCGCTTTCAAGTCGGAGCTTTCTGTGCGAAGCCAATTCCGTACATAGCTTTTTAGCGACTTTATTATATAAGTAGTATAGATATAGATAAGTAATAAATATATTAAATGTGTGCCACAAAAATTAACCGCAATATATTTTATCACACAAACCACCGACGCAGTGATAATTTTTTAATGCAGCACTCAATTTGTATTGGGGATACGATAGTTGATGTAAACTTTGTGATGGCTCTATAAGAAAGAAATTAAGAGATATACAGTGCAGCGATGTGTACAAATATCTAGAAAAAATGGATTCACTGCCTGCCTTGAGCTGTGTCAGATAGGCCTTGCCACTGGAAGGGGACTTAACCGATAGTCAAAAGGCGAAAGTGTTTTTGGAGAACACTAACTTTTCACTTGTTTTGTTTTTTACGAAATAATCAGAACGTTTTGCACGTAGAAAAAAAAGTGTAGCATGAACCAATCAAACAACCACCGTAATTTGTGTTATAAGTGATAATGCTTCTGATGGGCAGATCTGTGCTTAGGAGAAATGGACTGTATTATGTGATTGCATCTGGAATAATGTGATATGTATGCGATGGTGTGATATGTATACGATGATGTGATATGTATGCGCTGATGTGATGTGTAAGTTAACGCTAACAATGTTACAACTACCTAGTGGTGACCAACAGTATCGGAGAGTAAAAATTTGTAGTTAATGGTAATTAGGGCAACAGCATCCGCCACGGGCAAAATAAATTCAATGCACAGGTCAGCAGGGCACAGGTAGTAAGCTCCCTAGTGCTAATGCAATCAATTACCCAATAACTCAAGCGCCGCATAGGTCAGCAATAGTAAATAGCACAAGAAATTTCACAATAAACCAATAAAATGGTAAAACGCTAAATTAAGTAGTTTTAGGTTATAAATAAGAGAAATTTTGTATTTTTAAGTCAGTATCTTTTAAGCAATGAAAAATAGCTTTTAAGTGTAACTTATGTGACAAGTAATATTAAGCTTTTAGCAGTAAGTTCAAAAGATGTGTCAATAAAAACCGTTTAAAAAGTAAATGTAAAATATTTTTTTAATCGTCCGCAGAAACCGGACGATAATTGGCCCCCGAGTAAAATAAGCTTAGCGGTGGCGCGCGTAGTCGATTACGTTGAAATAAAAAGTGTTAGAAAAAAAGACATTTAAAGTGCCAAATAAAAAAAAGAAACGTGCCACAGACAAAAAATGCCTTTTGAAAAGTTACCAAAATAAGTGCCACATAAAAGTGTCACTGTGAAATAAGGAAAGAGTGCCGAAATAAAGTTTTTGAAAGGTAAAAAAGCACTACAAAAAATTATAAAAATTGTTTTGAACAAAAAATATAAAATCAACATAAAAGAGGCGTGAAAAGGAACACGACACCAGCCAACCCGGAACCAGCAGCAAGGAGTAAGTTTAGTGCTTCCCAGTACTGAAGGAAACAGGATATTAGCACACTTACCGGCATACAAATGCAGCTGTTATTAGCGTAATAAACATAGCTTATCTCTATTAAGAATATGTTTAATTAATTAACTTGCAATACTTAAATACAATAAGTCAGCGATCCAATCTTTAATAAATTTTTTTTACAATACAATTAAAAATAAAATAAGAAACACAAAATTAATAACCAAAACAATCTTGCTAAGCCACTTCTACTAACCGCACCCCCAGCAGCACCAGAAGCTGCAACACCTCCATCTTCTAGCCCCCAAATTGCTCTTGAACTAGCCACTCATATAAGATCGATGATGAGCCAAACTATAGAATCTAAGGGTTCCAGCCTTGTGAAAAACGCACTGAGAAATAACAACCCTCCCATAATATCCGACCAAATGATAGAAGACCAATTTAGGGACAATATGGCAGAAATGGATACGATTGCAGATGTCGTACGATCCTTGGGAAAATTTTCAGGCAACGCTTCAGAGTTCAGCTCATGGAAAAAAGTATTAAGCGAATTTAAAAAATATATGAACCCTCAAAGGACACCCCAAAATATTTCGGCATTTTAAGTGTCATCAGAAACAAAATTGTTGGAAAGGTAGGTGTAGCCTTAGAATCGTATAAAACCCCCTTAGATTGGACAGCCATCTCCCGCTGTCTAACCACCCACTACGCCAACAAACGTGCCATAGGCACTCTGGAATACCAGATGACTTGCTTTATACAGGAAAGAAGCTCTATAAACGAATTTTATCAGAAGTTTTATAGCCACTTATCACTCATTCTTAACAAAATAGGATGTACGGAAATCGGCGAAGAAGCAGTCCACCTATTAACTGAAAACTACAGCGCCTCGACACCTTTGTTAGAGGACTTTCTGGCGATCTTCCTAGACTCCTAGGCATAAAAGAGCCAAAGAACCTTCCAGAAGTCCTACATCTTTGCCTTAAGCTGGAAAATCAAAGCTTTAGAGCACACCATGCCAACAACCAAATGTTAAAAGCACCATCAAGCCCCAGACATCAAAGTTTCAACTCTTTAATTCCTAGACAACAACCCCACATGGCAAGGCAAGTGCAACCAACAAACTCACAATTTCCCCAATAAAGATTCTATCCCGATTTAGCCCATATACCTCACCCTCAGAAAATATATCGACAACCAAATTTTAATCTTTATAGCTCCCAACAATACCCAAACCAAAATCCACATAACAGGTATCAACCACAAAATCCCTATAATCAACCACAAAACCCTTATAACCAACAACAAAAAATAAAAACAAAATGTAAGAAAAAGTTGAAAAAAAATAAAAATTTTGCCACGATTTGAACTCGATTCTCACACCATTGTGCTGCGTGCGTCAAATGTTTTGTTTGTCACCTAGGCCTTTTTGCCTATCATTTTCTCATTTTTACATAACACACCACGAACATATCGCAAGGTGAACTTTTTTCATAACGAAATCGTTAGTAGGTAGTAAAATCTCAAGAGTAGTAAAACCTCCAGAACACCCAAGAATCAAAATACACACAGTTCAAGCGAAACCCCTGCGATACTTGGAGTCTACCAAGCCATTGTCCCTAAAGCTTCTTGTAAAATGTGCAATATGAGGAGCACAAATTACGAAACTGCCAAAAATTCCGTTGGGTGGTCACGGCAGACAAAATAGCTTATGTCAAGGCCAACAGTTGTTGTTTGAATTGTTTCTCAGCTGGACACACAGTGACACGATGCACTAGTCCATTCAATTTTAGGTCATGTCATTCAAGGCGCAACACTTTGCTCCACTTCACAGCAGCTTAGCCAAAACCAACGACACGGAAGTGGAATCCGAATACCTCAGATGACATACCCTCAACCTCACAACAGGCTAGGGTAAAGCTGGATTCTGCAAAGAGAAAGGAAAACATAAATGTTTCTTCATGGCTTGTAAATGTAACTAGGGGGTGAACTAGGAACAGCGTGTGTCAATATACACTACAATGGAGTACATTTTTTTGCTAGAGCCTCTATTGCCTCTGGCTCTGAATGTTTATTCGTAAAAGAAAGACTACGGCGAAGGATAAACCTCCCATCGAAACGCATGCTCGTCGAAGTCCCTAATAAAAAGGTACTTAACGAAGATAATGCCTACTGCTACGCACTTTCCAGAACCACAATGGAAAAGAAGTCCGATAGGAAATATATCGTCACCCTTTCATTTAAGCAGCAACATTTGCAAAATTTTTCCAAGCAACATTTGCTTACGGCCTTCTCTAAAGATCGCTTGCTCTCAATTCCACGGCAATGAGACGCGCCTAGCTAAGCCAGCGGCCCTACCGGCAGACTACACTAGGGTATCAGCGGAATGCGAGACATTTGGTCACATGTCTCACCGTCGCACAGTGGCACCTCTGCCGTTAAGCTTGGCAAAAATAATGAAAGCGTTTGCTCAATCTAATACATGTTTCTAATAGAGAATTTTCCAGGGATCAAGAATATACAACTGGTTTTTCATGGAAAATTATGGTTTACCAGGTAGAGCCGCTCAAATTTGACAAATTTTCAACATTGGGAAAAATTTGAAATTTTTCTTCTTTTTCGTTGTATTTAAAAAGGTTTTGTGAGTAAATAAGGCGGCCGGATGTCGTTTTCTTGTATAACAATTAAAGATAATTTAATTTAGGATTGAAACAAAAAAAATTGTTTTTTTTTTTGTTAAAAGTTGGCGGATGTACCTGTTTTTCCAAATTCCTATTTTTAGGCCCCTTTTAAGACTTTGATGGAAAAAAAAATGTTAAAATATGTGCTCCGTCAAATTAACAGTAGTTGTTTGTGAAATATTCAGTTACCTAAATTCATAAAGTCTACCTGCGTCCAGCTGCAACTTCACTTTTTACATCAAATAAAGTTAAACAACCTTGGGCATAAATACGCGCCTGAGCAGGTAATGCAGTACGGCCGTAAGGTCGTTTTTGTTATTGGAACTTGTTAACAACATACATTTTTTTAGTTACGAATTGTATACCTGAAATTCATTTTAAAATTTGAGTAGGTATATAAAGCTATCCATCATACACTGCACATTATCATTCGTCTTTTGGGGATTAAGGAACTTAGTATTCTGTTTACTTAAATAAAGTGAATAGTATTTTTAAATATAGTTCACAGTTTAATATTTAGTCAGATACACTCGAGGCCAATTCTAATATGTATCTAGAAAACTCGAAACTATTTGCGGTGTTAAAAGTCAAGACGGGACTTCGTTGAGGCTATTATGAGAGAATTAGCGAGTGAAACAAGCATTAAAGAAAAGGAAGGCCTGCAAGAAAAAATTGGTTTACAATACATTATGATAGAAAGAAAATGGAAGGACGTCTATCGTAACAATTCAAAATTTCTAAGTAAGCATGAAAAGTGGCTAGCTGACAAAACTTTTTTGGACGAAGAAACGCCTAGCACGTCAACCAATCCAACTAGAGGGAGACCAACAAAACCGATATTATTTAAATACGAGAAGGAGTCTTCAAAACTCATAAAAGCTACATTGAGTGATATAAAAAATCAAATTGCCAAATTAGAACCAACAATAATTGAAATTGAAGAGGGGAATGTCATTACAATAAAGCATGATTTTCTTCTAACAATGGTCGATGGAAAAGTTTTGAACTTAATAACAAATACGTCATCTACAATGAAATGTCCAATTTGTAAGAAGAGCCAAAAGGACTTTGAAAATCTTGATGGTTCAATAACTGACGAACTAAATTATGAGTATGGAATATCTCCTTTGCAGGCTGGGATAAGATGTATGGAATTTGTTTTGAAGCTGGCTTATACACTACCACAACAAGGAGAAGTTTTCGACGACAATACAACATGTAAGGAGAAACAAAACAGGAGAAAAAAAATAATTCAGGATGCATTCTATAAAGAGATTGGCCTTAGAGTTGACTGTCCAAAGTATGGATACGGAAATACAAATGATGGTAACTCCTCAAGAAGATTTTTTGAAAACGATGAAGTGACTGCTCGCATAACAGGAGTTGATAGAGATATTGTGAAAAAATTGGGAGTAATTTTAAATATTTTAAACTGCCATGAACCAATTAATGGACCCAAAGTTGGAGAATATACATCTAAAACTACAGAGTTGCTGCATCAAAAGTATCCTGAGAAGAAACTTACACCAAAGGTACATAAAATTTTAGCACATGGAAAAGATTTAATAGAGTACCAGTGCTTACCATTAGGAGAATTATCTGAAGAAGCTCAAGAATCTAAGAATAAGGACTACAAAAATATAGATGTATGAACACCTGAAAAGTATCACGAGTTAGACAAAACGAAGACCTTTTCAACATGCTAGCTATCTCTTCTGATCCAGTCATATCATCTATGAGGTATGTAAGAACACAAAAAGATCTTACAGCTCAGAAATGGTTGCTTTGTTAGATATATGTTCCAGTGACGATGAGTATGTTAAGATAAAATAAGTTTCTCACTTCTTATCACAACAATGAAAAAGAGATTTACTAATAAATTTTCTTACTTTATTGAAAAATAAGATATCTACGTACAAGCTAATTTTTTATTTCAAATAAAAGAATTAATTAATTTAGTAATTTATAAATACATACTTTTCGTTATTGCATTTCTCTTAAGTTTATCAAATTTATTTTAAAGCTTAGGCATTTCGCCTTCAAACGAGTATTAAATTTTTATAGAAATCAATACGTCTATCGAGTGTAGTACACATTGGTAAAGCGGTTACTAAGATCAAACTTTTTAGCATAAATGGGCAGTGCCACTCCCCTTTTCCAAAATTCGTTGGCTGTTTAATCTTTAGCTCAAATAAAATTTCATTGAACCACTTTCAATAACTTTTAGCTATTAATAAAATACATATTTGGCTTGTAAATTAAAAAAAAAAAACATGTAAAATTTTACGATGAATTTTGAAACACTTTCTTATTGTTGCACCAAAAACGGACATTTGAGTTTTATATGAGTATTGCCATTTAAAAGAAACAAAACGTCTATCGATTTTGGTAGTTATTGATTACGTGACTACTTAGATACAACTTTTTGTCATAAGTGGGCAGTGCCACGCTATCTTATCAAAATCATTAGTTTATCTTATTTAAGGCTTAAATACGTCATTATAAGACAAATCTCATTTTATTTTTTACTAACAACATTTTTTTTTTGCATTTTTTTTTAAATTTTCTACATTGACGAATTTTTTAGAAGCACCCTGTATCTGTGACATTCTGAGCTTTCACACAATAAAATTTCAAATAATTAGCTTTCATTTGCATTTTAAATTTTTAATATAGCGTCATTGGTTCAAAAGCTATGATTTTTGCAAAGAAAAAACTCAAAAGGCGCCACTGGGCGTCGTACCACCCCATTCAACGGATTGTTATTTCTTACCCCAACACGTTCAATCTACTAGTGGCGAAAACAAGAGTAGCCCCAGTAAAAGCAATTCCTTTACCCCGAATAGAGTTCCGTGGAGCAGTCTCGTTGGCCGTAACCATCGTCTTACCTTGGATCGGAAAACACCGCTCTCGTGGTCAACATTCGTGGCTCACCGCGTAACGAAAATTGTTGAAAAGGTGGGAAAAAAGCCTGGCGACACGTGGGTCCCACATCAAACCCAGCAGACTTGGTCAGAAGAGGACATCCAGTGAAGGATCTAATAAGCACCGGTTTGCGGTGGCAGGAACCTTCTTGGTCACTAGAAGACAAGACAAAATATCCAACTCAAGAAAAGTATTATGGTACAAACATCGAAGAAAAGAGAGTACACGTTAACACAACTACGCAAAAAAAAAAGATAAGGAAGACATGCTCGATAGGTTTTCCGATTTTTCAGAGGCGTTGAGAGCCAAAATCTGCGTTCCAAGCGCAGTAAGGCTACGGCTAGATATATAATAGAATAAAAGAAACATTATTCTGATGAATTTGTGGTCTTAAAATCCGGGAAACCCCTTGGGACAAAAACTGAGATCCTTCCTCTCAACCTCTTCATCGACCGCCATAATATCTAGCTGGCGGGCTGTCGTCTTTCTGACTTCCATGATCTCACGTACAACGAACGCCATCCTATTAGACTCTACGCTTGTCTCCCCTATGCTTGTCGTTTCACGCGTCTTCTCATCCAGTGAAAACTAGCTCACGTTGAGTCTCCTACGCAGTAGTACTGGATCCTGAGGGTCACATATATGATCCGGTTCACCATCCACAATTGCAAGGTTTGCACTATCTACCGGAAGCGGTCCGAAACGCAATTTATGGGGAACCTTCCTTCGGAACGGACTTATTTTCCCGAACATTTGCGACCGCGTAAGAGTATGTCGCCCCTCAATGGCCTTCATTTGCCCCTTTGTCCGCTTCATGCTCTATACAGGAGAACCGATCTGGCAAAGAAAGAACGAGCTTGCTAGCACACATTTTAGTAAACTCTTCAACCATTCAATTCATTTACGTTCGAAAATTTGAAAATAATGTAACTACAAAAACTATGTCAATTTCAGCATCTAAAAAGGAAGTAATACTATTAAAAGACAATCTTTCATTGGAGAAAGCGCCTGGGCTATCTGATATGCTTTACGAATTGGGCACAGAATTTCACACTGAGATAAGAGATACCCAAAAAGTATTTGATGCGCATTTAAGAGATGATTCTCAAATATCGCTTGAACAACAACCAATAGTTGCAGAAATAACTCTTAATAATTGCTGCCCAATAACATCTAATACTAACTAAACGCATTTAATAAAATTTTATATTTATTTACAAATTTTATATTAAAAATGCCATTATAACTAACTGTCTAAAGGTATAGATACGAATTCTGCTATTATAAAGTGTTATTGACAAAGTTATAATTGAACCAGAGCGTATCTAGGCAACCAAGTTAGAGCAGTTTTTATTGATATCTATATAGTAAGAGTAATAAATATGGCAAGCAAAAGTAAATCTTCATTAATTTATGCCGGTAAGACTAGCACCTGCACTTCGAAATGTGAGCATAATTGATGTCCTAAAAACCACATACAGCTAATAGCAGAGACACAGGGATCTTCTCCGATAAGCCATAAACAGAGAGTCAATTACAAGATGTCAGAGAAACACCATGAACCAATTATAAACAGTTGACTTCTGTGACGAATATAGGCCCTATAAATTTTTGCTTAAACTGTGCATACTCGTTTGTTTGTACGAATTGTTCAGAAAAATATGTAAATAAGTACGTATTTATTTAAGTAAAACACATCATAAAAAATTGTTGATATTTTAACACCTTAATAAAATACTTCTGATATTATATATTTTGTTAATACTAGTTTTTGAGAAATGTATTTTTTGCAGACAAACGAAAATGGCGGTTGATCATCACCTGTCTGCGTAACTAGTATTAGCTGTTAACTCACTACCACGATCAGCTGTGCAGAATCAGTAGTGCTTCTCATTTTTTTTTTACTGCACAACGCTCCTCCCTTATTTTTACCTTTTTTCCTGCGAATGAATATACGCCATATCGTAGAGGGACACACTTTTTTTTTTGCCTGACAGGACATTGTGAAACGGCAAAGCTGGCAGATGGAAAATATCGCACAACTATACTAAAATTTTTTAGAAACAAAATACTGAGTGAAAGGGAGCAACTAATCCAGGCGAGCGATGTTTCCACCCGAAATTAAAACATCATTGTTAATGAGGTTGCTCGAAGGACCAAAACACCATCTTTGGATGGATCCTGTGTGCTCTGAAAAAAAAAACTAGTAAATTCAAATATTTTTACATTTGCCATAAACATTTTCGTATTAGAAACGTGCCCAAATACCTTTCGCATTTGTTTTAAAAGCGCACACACTGTCGCGGCAAGTACGCGGCATTTTTAAATTAACAGTGGAACACTTTTAATCGAAATGTGGAGCACTGTTGTAGCAAATACTTCCGCATTTGTTTTAACAGTAAAAGTATTTGCGGTTAACAGTGTTTGCTGTTAAACTAAATGTGATCGCATTTGTTCTTTTATGGTTCACTCCCCCTCCCCTTCCTAAAACTCACCACACTTCACAATGGACCAGAGATGGACATATTACACTAAATTTTGAGTGCAATCACAAATAGTAATTTTGTTACTACGAGTATACTCAGAATTTACGCAATATGCGCATCTCTACCATGCGAAAAAAAAATTACGATTTTCATTAACTTTTCTATGAAAATCTTATTTATTTAACATAAAGATAAATACATACTTAAATATATAATACACTGAAATTTAAGGAAATATTCATATATTTCTGTATGTAGATATACAAATCTAGTGGATAGTAATTTTCTACAATATTATTGTCAAAAAAAATCTTACAACACTTTTTCCATCATTTAAAGTATATAATTTGGCTGGTATCGAAATGAGATAGACTTTTTTTTTTAAGTAAAAGGCGTGCCTAAAATTTCATATTTTTCCAAAAAAGAAGTTTCGCATTCTTGGCAAATTTAAAATATTTTATTTTGTTGTTTTTGCGGTCAGTTCAATTGAGTATTGGTAAGGATCGTAGGCTAGTTTGACCTAATTCTGTTTGGTGCAAAGAAACGTTATTATTTCATCTTCTTACACAACGTTTCGCTGAATATTCCAGCATCATCAGATAACAAACATTATTGCATATACGTATATAACCATTCATGACATTTAACATGTAGAACAACAAATCTCACTTACAATAATAATAAACAGTATGAACACCTAAAAATTAATCATCCGGACCACCTTGCGTGGTAGTCTTCTTTTTTGTTGATCGTCTTTTCTCTATTTCTCAATATGTGCAAACTTTCCAATGTGTATCTGGTCAATTCTCGTTTTTCCTTATCAACAATTTTGGTGTTGTTCAAATCAGCTGTATGGCCACTACTTATTATATGTTTTTGGTTTTTCACGTCTGCCTTGTGTTGGGCTATTCGTATACCAAGTTCTCGTTTCGTTGTCCCAGTGTATGAGATTACTTAAACTTCTTACGTGAGCTTGACCGTAAGCAAACAATTGTCCTCTATAGTTAAACGCCTTCAACGAAAAAAATTTTTTTTGATAAACAAAATAATCTAGAACCTTTGGAATATTATATCTCACTACTCCTAAAAACACGTCGTGCATCAAATCACAAGCTTTATTATCTGTAACATGAAAAAGAGGTAGTCTGTTCCAAATAGAATTTTCTTTGACAGCATTAAGTTCTTTGCTACAGTACTGCAATTCCAGTATAACTTTCTTTATTACGTACTCTTTGCAAATCTTCGATTAATGTTGATTGACACTTTTCTCTGGATAACGAATAAAGACGGCAAACTAATATGATAACCCAATACTTTATTTAAGCCCAAGTTATCACCCAATATCTGGCCGAGATAAAAATAAATCTTAGATCGGGTATTCTCAACGACTACATTTATTCCATTTACAGATAAGTCTTCAAGAACCTTAACAAGTCTGCTAAGTGTTAATTCATTACCGAAATAACTCATATCTTTCGCGTTTATAAATCCTGCTACAAAAATATTGCGGAAATGAGATATTTGGTGTGACGGGATGACAGGTATTGTAAAATATATGCCACAAACTGAATGCGTATGCGTTCCCAAAGGGTTATTAATTTGGAATGCATCAAAGTACAAAAAAAATGGGGAAAACAGTTTTACTTCCGAAACAACTAGTTTTACTCTGCCAAAGATTGCCCATTATAAAATGGTTAAGGGTACTCGAAGATTTAATTTTTTTAATAATTTCAAATGTTTGGTGTAAAATGTTTGGCTCTTCAAATATTTCTTTAATTGATGCTTTATGTCAAGGAGACAGCCTTCAATTATATTTTCTTTAAAGGTTGGACAACCAGAAGCAAATATTTCATCGAGTGGCCTAGATATTGTAAATAATTGTGGTGGATTATGAAGACCATTATCTTCGAGTTTTTGTAGTAATTTGTATTCTGAAGAAATATTCTTAAAAGGTTGCTGTGCATAGGCAATTAATTCTTCAAATTCGATTTGTTTTTCAGGAGCAACGTACTCTGTGAATTTTTCAAAAGAACCTAAAATTGGAGCAATTATCAATTCAGTGATGGATTTTTGAGTACTGGTATATCTTTACTCAAACTATTCGGCTTGCAGTGAAGCTGTAAACCATGACTTAATCAATTTATCTCTATTAACTTTTTGTTTTAAATAATGTTTAGTTTAATAGTTTCATTGGCGTTATCTTGAATAGGTGGCGAATCTAGATAAAGCTCTAATCATTCTTGACCTGTAGCGAGTTATCTTATATTTTGGCTGGAACTTATATCATTTTTCGATAATTTGGCTTGTGAAACATTCGTGCTCTCACAAACATTAGAACGAAAGTCATGCTACCTTGCGTAATTTCGAAACTTATACAAGTTTTGAAAGTATGTATTACAATTCTGATAAAGGCATAAGTACTTAAAAGTAACAGGACATCGATGTACGTCTTTCAGATGGTTAGAAAGATTTTCAAATAATACGAAACACATCGCATGTAAGGCAAGCATATGTGGGTCTTTCTGTAACTGCGCTTTTATTGAACATTACGAGTATATAGTTTGTTTAAAATATTTTCAATTTTTGGAAATTTTTCCTGATTAGGAATGTCATAAACATATCTTCGAAGAAAAACCCATACATATTTGCTCATTGCGGAATATTCGATGTTGAATACAAAACAAATTGTATAACTAAATCTATAGCCCTTACTAAGCTGTTTACTTTGTATTTAACGTTGTCAACACAGACATAGGATTTGTTTAAATTTGGGGGACTCTCACCAACAACAAACACTCTGGGTTGCAATAATAATGCCTGCAATCTTAAATAAAAACGGAAATAAAGCAAAAACACACAACAGAAAAATTTACATACTTGCGTCACTAGCACCAAGCATAGCGTCGTAATAAGCCTGGTTCAGTTTATCTTTTATTGATAAACTAAAAAATACTTCAATAATTTTTTCCTGTCAATTTTGTTAAACATCAGATCTGATTTACCAAGAAACATTTGGGCAAAATCAATATCAATCAGTTCGTATCCATTGGAAGCGCAATATCGTGGCCATTGCTTTAAGAAGTCTTGTATCCCTCTCTTCTGAAGTTTCTTTCCACAATATATCTTCAGGGATATTATGTTGTAACCATTCTTTAGTTGCATCCGATTTTTTCGGGCACTCATTGCTTATAACAACAGTTTTACTAATTTTTGATGGAGTGTCATTTTTTAGCTGAGACTCTCGCTTATGCAAGCTGTTAAAATATCTATCATACAATTTTCCGTGAGCGTTTTTTGTTTATTCTGGGTATATAGTACACCGATTCCTGTTCGGTTGGAAAGAGCTTGACGATGTGGCTTGCTACATTTTTCATTGTAGCCGGAGTCATTTTGATATCGCGTTTAATGTAATTATTTACAACAATACGCACTATTGTGGATTCGATTCAATTCATGTTCTCGTATTTCAATAACATTACCATCGACGGTATCTTTCTTTGTTCTCCAAGTTGGGTTGATGGCCCAGTGAAATCGGCGGTGTACTAGTGTTCAGCTGGCTGTTAGGTGGTGAAATGTTTTTCATTGTGCTTGCACCACTGCAGCATGTTAGCATATCAAACTAGGAATATGTAAACGTAGATAAATAAACAAAAACAAAAGTAAACAACAATTTACTTACATTATTTTGCAAACGCCAATTTTGAAGATGGTATCTGAATTTAATTTTGTCAGCTATAAGTTCTCTTGTATTGAGGATTTCATCAATGTCGTGAGAGTGCATCATCTTCAAGATGTCCATACTCTTTACCCCACACTGATCGAACTGTATTAATGAATCAGCCGACAAACCCCAAGAGCACAACAAATCATATAGCTGCAAATCGGTGTCCAATATGATTACTGCCTCATTGCCTTTTTTTGATGTAGTGGACTCATCATCATTCAAGCGGAGTTTGTTCGGAAAATAGTGAAATATCAGTAGGCGTAGATGGTATTAATTCCGCACTCATGACTGCAAAAGTGTTTTTGAATAAACATTTTTATTGTAATAAATTTGTATACATACCGTTGAAATAATGTAAAATCTCCCCTCTGTTCAAATATGCTGCCATAAACGATTTCGGATATACATAAGTATATACACTAAGCTACATATACAAATATAAAAATTTTATGTTAGAATCAAAATATTTCCTAAAAATTAATATTTATATTACTTACCTTTAGCTAAAATCCCAAAAATTATTTATAATAACGCCACCAAATGAGTTCCATGTGAAAGAAAAAATGTAAATGAAAACTTCATAACGGTATAACGGTAAACTCAAATGCGAAATTGTTAAAGCAAACACGCTTGCATTTAAAAACAGTTAATCAAATGAAATTTAAATACGAAACATTTGAAATAAATACTTTTACAATTGAGCATGCATTTAAAACAACCGTGCCGTATTTAAAAAAAGTTGTTGAATTAAGAGCAAAGTATTTTATGTAGGTGGTATTTATGTAAATACTTTGCTGTTGAAATAAATTCTTTTACTTCAATGTAATTTTACAACGTAAAGTATTTGGATTTAATGTGGGTTTTTTTTTCAGAGTGGTCAAGTGACGGAACAAATAGCCGCCTTCACCAACCACGAATATCTTAACTCCCAGTTGGAAGACTTCCCCCTCCACAAGTCACTACCCCAGAAGGCAAATTTTGCCAAGACTCAGCCACAACAACGGCCCAGATTTAATGTATCCATACTAAAGTTGCGTATGTACAAATACGTATTTAATGGTGACGTCGAAAAAATATACAGTCAAACGCTGCTACATAGAGACGGCCAAGAATACCAACGTATAATATTTCTTAATTCAACAAATAGTCAAATACTCGACATAAGATAAAAACGGTAGCATTCGGCGTAAACTGCGCCCCTTATTTATCCATTCGAAAGCTTCACAAGGTGGCTGCCCTAAAGCAGCTACGTTGTTAAAAAAGCTACGTTGTTAAAAAAGCACACGATGGTAGGCAACATCCGGTCGGGTCGCCACAGCCTGCCACTCGCATTCGTGTGATAAAATCCCTACGCTCAGCAGGGTTCGCAGAAATACTTAAGGACATAGATCCAGATCACTTACTGGACTCAAATTTTCTGGTATCTGAAAAAGAGAGCACAACTAAAACTATTTACATTCAATGTAATGGAATCACAGATAAGTTCTCATTTACTCTTCAGGCTATATCTGCGATTTCAGCAAGGCCAAAAAGAAAAATGTTGTCGTCTGTGGCTAAACTTTTCAACCCCGCAGGATGGCTCGCATCAATAATAATTTAACGAAAATTTGCGAAAGTGGCCCAATTCGCTTTTAACCTTTACTCTATCTCCAAGATACAGATACCTGGATGAGTCATTCTCTCCCCTCACCATCAACTCGAGATACACGGCTTCTGCTACGCCTCCGAAAAGGCATACTGCGTAGCGATATATGTGCGCACCCAAATCTATGGAAAAACCACAAGCCTATTGTTAGTCGCAAAGGGCAAGGTAGACAGTGCCGACAATCTCCCAGCTCTTGGGGATAGAGGGTGCAACCCCCTTCAACTAGCCACCACTAGCCTTTGGTGGAACGGACCCATCTTGTAGATAGAATCATCAGGATTCTGGCCACATTCTCCTGAACGAAACATAATACAATACAATAAACAAAATACCGAGTCGCAGGAATGCTACCTAGAGTCACCAGAGCATACAGAGAACAAAGGTATCCCTTATCGTGGCCACCCAGTCACTCTACTTCAGCCGTGAACTATCAATGTTTAAAACTTAAAAGTCCACTGATAAAAAGATTGCGGTTCTAGTACGCAATCCGTTGCTGGACAAGAAAGGCCTGCTTTATACCAATGGCCGACTTGCCAACTCGAGCCTTACCTATAACGAAAGGCATCCAAAAGGAATTCCAAAGAAGTAACCATGCGCTTCTCTGTACTTAAATTTCCTTCACCTTTTAATGCTATGTCCGGAACAACGTCCCATTCAACAAATGGTCAGACAAGGGTTCTATATCATATCAAAAAATTTATATTTATGTGTAAAACTTGCACTATGCAAAAGATGTGCACTCGGATTAGGGCAGTACTTCTTTCATAACGCTTCAGTTCTGCTGCGCCCTTTACTAACAATTGTGTTGACTTTGCTTGGTCTTTCCAGATAAAAGCCTCCACGCTAAGTACCTCCACCTATACGTTATGTGGCCGTATTTGTATGTTTCACCACAAAATCAGTGCATCTCGAGCTGCGCTCTGATCAGATTACATCGACTTTTCTCGCGGCATTTGTTCGCTTTGCACTTAATCGGAGCTAAAAGAGCAACCGAAGGAGAGTTGGCAAAATTCGCGAAAAAAGTCTCACTCGAAATCATCAAAATACGCAACCCAATGCATTGATCATCACTTCATCCCCACTTCCGCTCCACACATATGTGGCTTCTGGGAATCAGCAATAAAGACCTTCAGAATGTACTTTAAAAAAATCGCTGAAACTCACAAGTTCAACTATGAGGAGTTCACCACGTTATTCGACATGAAGCCGTACTCAACCAAGGCCCCCTCCTCTCCGCCTTCCAAAATCCTTCCGCTTTTACACCCCTTACATCCTCGCATTTCCTTATTCCCGCACCCTTCTGGCCATCCCTTTCTCTTATAAATAGGTGGGCAAGCATAAAAACTCTACATCAGGAATTCATCTTCCGATCAGTGCTCCATATCAAAAGGGGGTAAAAATAGAATAAAGGGCGTATTTGAGTAAAAGTTTGCTTCTAAGTGGACTAGAGTACAGTGATTTCAAATGTCGAATTAGTTTTTACCTATCTCTTTCATTTTTCATGGAGACTGAGATTGAAATTGAAAAATTTGATAATCAGTAGTAGTTCCAATATAGCATAGTTATGTTATAATTTATATAGGGCGTTTTGCTACTAACATTTAAGACTTCTAGGTTACATTATATTGCTTAAGTCATGACAAATTAGATCTCTTAGGAATCTCTAACTCAAACGCTCTAGGAATGTCAGTAATTGTTATATTCTTTTTTTTTTTTTTGACTGCAAAATGTACCTTAAATTGATTATATCATTTGAAGTGGGTGCCACAAGCTTAAAGAATCAAATTCTTTTAAAAGGTCATTAAAAACTAATAAAATAAAAGAAAAACAAATTATGTTTTACTTTTTTTATCAATTACATAGCACGAACAAATTAGAATGCCCTTTCGGTTGTTATACATTTTCCAACATCGACCTGCCGCATCCATATTTACAACGGAATCCGTCCAATTTTGGACTTTGCGAATATCTTTTTTCTCAAACTCTTCCTTCTGCCAAACATCCCTTGTTGAGCGTTTCTGTTTTTTATTCAATTAATGGAAATATTACAGACCCTCTTTCCGATGGACAGCAAAAATCCAGATATCGACTACAACTAAATTTTTCATAATTAAATCCATATTAGTATATTATTATGAAATACTACATTATCCATAGTTTTTTTGATATTCGACGCTTCACTAACAAAGAAAACTACCGTTTGTAACAAATTTTCCTGGTTTTTACAGTATTTTTGGTATTCGAGAAATGGAAAATACTGTCGTAGCTGTATTAAGTGAAATTACCAATTTTTTTCAAATAAAGAAAAAAAAATTTTTTTACATACTTTTAAGTTATACCTGTGTAAATTTAAGCATTTATTAAATTTTCTCCAACGAATTTTCGGAGAAACTCTTTGGAGTAGTTTCCTTACAGATTTTTTTGAATGAGAAAAATATTATGTTAAGATAAGAAATAATTCGGAAAAACCCAACTTTAAGAGCTTTTTATAGGAACCGTATTAGTTACAAACTAAGATTATCTAAGACAATTATCCAACAATATAAAACTCATTGACATACGCAACAAGTATTTTTATCATTCTTGTACTGTGCGGTTATTCAAGGATTAATATCTCAAAGACCTCCATAAAGAATAACGGTGGAAAGACACCCAAATATTGGAGTGTGCCTCCTGATATGCGACGAGCCATGAAGAAAAGGTCCATCATATCACCGACGGTCATATTCGAGTCTTATACCTCCAAACACAGCACGGCAGGCTGACTAGAGCACTTTTCAAGCTATGTTTCTAACCATCTGCTCACACTCATGAGCAATAGAATCAATTCCCCAAGAGCGAAATAAATAATAAGGAATTATAAATTGACAAGTGGCAGCCGCGCATTCGTCCTGCCTCAATTGCCTGAGTGCGGTCAGCCGACGTCGACAGCCACCTCCTTCAAGAGGACCGCAGATATCCACCAGACTCGGCAGCAGATGCAGCATCATCGTCAATCACTGATCGCTCTCAATCTTAGCAGCTTAGTGAAGGCGTCGCTAGGCCAGCTAAGGTGGCGGGGTGGTTAAGTGAGAACTCCGCAAAAGCAGGGGGCGCTGCCGCCAAATAACCACTCACACTAAACAAAATGTAACACACAATACACAAAACACACGGCAGGTCACACAACAGAAGGTGTCAAATGTTTTGTTTACACAAGTTTGAAAATCCCAAAGGGGCAACATGTACCCCAACCAACGCGCTCTCGATTGCCAGATAAATTTAGTTTATATACTTAAACCCAGTGTTGTTAATACTCTTCCGAAAGTGAAAACGATCGCCTTGCTACATATGAGTCTCAGCCCTAAGTCTATGCACTAGCAAATGAAATCAGCATGTTAAATAAACTTTTTTCGGGTTGAAGTATACAGGGGTACAGCTTACTTAACAGTGTAAACTGTGATTTCACGTTGAAAATCCTTATTTTAGAAACACCTTTTTATGGTTACTTAACCAATTAAATCTGTCCGTTTATTCGAGATTCTGTTATTTCAGCGATTTTTAATGCCAACTGCTGAGAACTGTAGATATTACAGAAATATTTTTTCTGAGTGAAGGTGTGGGTTTTTAAGCACTTCCGAGCATTAGGGTTTTTTAATTGCTTTTGGCACACTTGCAGAAAGTTGACTTTCTAGCCCAGAAATAAGGGTGTTAAATATTATTTGTCTCATCGTATGTTTAGAGGAACCTCAACCCAACTAAAGTTTGAAAAAAAACCGGTCGGTAAGAATTGCGTTAGCTTTTTCATTTTCATTTCGCAAATTTAGCTTACGTACATACCATACATCAATAGGGTTACTGCACTAGGCTTGGGACAGCGGTAGTGTCCGGACACTATGCCAATGATTTGCGATGAATAAGCATATCACTGACAAATAGTCTTGAATAACAACACAAATTGAAATGTACATGTTTTCTGAGTGTACGTGTAAAATTTAAGATGAATCAAAAGCATAGCTAAAAGTTACACGTAATTTTAGTGTCAGAAGTCTGAGCATCGCAAAATTTAAGGCTTTTGCAAAAAAAAATAGTGGGAGCATTTAAGAAAAGTAAGGGCCTAAACAAGTATTTGCTACCATATTACAATAAAAGTTAATAATATTTGTTTAAAATATAATAAGCTTTTATTTTATAAATAAAACATAAATTTACTTAAATTTTCAGCCGAAAATATTACTGTTCTGATACCAGTACCGAAATTTGAAATGACTCAGTTTTCCATAAGACTTGCACACGGCCTTGGAGACTTTGCCATCCCATGTTACTTCTAAGCAGTGTTTGCTTGGTAGATCGTTTACAGCTCTTGATTGCTTTTCAATACTCTCAATCTGATGGAGAGTTCTATGGTATACTTTTCGAGATAAGCACAGTATAAAGCAGATTTGGAGCAATCGGTGTAAATGTGTGTGGTACCAACCGAATCTTACGCCAAACCCTTCACATCTAGCACAGCTATTCTTGTTTCAACAACCATACAGGCGGGGCCATACAGTCTGTCGGCCCCGTTTTTGATGGCCCCAGTACATGTTACTGCCACGAGGTATGGGGCCTAGTTTCAGTTGTCAATCATATGCTTTTCTCATTAAGTTTACGGGTGCGATGTACAGAAACGCATTTAATAATTCTGTCGGGGTGGCATTCAAGCCTCCCATTATACTAATTATTGATTATGTACATACTCTCTCCAGTTTGTTAGCAAAATTTCTTTTTTTTGTGTGGCTGGTAACCAAACGAGGACTCCATAATGACTATTAGCATTAGAAAGAGGGTGAGAAGACTCACGTGCACCCCGCCCTGACTATAAAAACCCGCATTTTGCGATTAACCCAACGTTGGATGGCCAAACAAGTTCCCGGATCTTCATACAGCTAATTGTTGGAAAAACTCTACCAATTATGACTAATAAAACATCAACTGCGTACGCCGTAAGTTTGGCTGATCCCTCGAACCACCGATCGAAAAGTTGGTTTATGACGAGTGCCCAAATCAGTGATTGTCCACCCAGATGTGAATATGATTAAGACGTATTTATTGTATTCAAAATCCTTCTTTATGTTTCAGAAATACTTTACAAAAATATAGTTTATATACAAATTTCGAGTGTCCGTAAAATTAAAAACAAAGTGTCCGGAAACTAGAGAAAATCAAACTTTTTTGAGTTTTTACTTTAATAATATTAACAACATTATATCTTTAAATTATAAAGACGTCATATTACTAAGCAATATTTATTTCGTTATAAACAGTATATCTTTTCGCGGTAGCGTTTATAGTTGGAAAATGAGTCGAAGTCAAAGTTGAGGAAAACGTTAAGTGTCCGGAAACTGGTGCGTTTACCCTACTTCGTTTTGATTTTCTTTCGGTTATTGTAAGTGGGCTCGATTTGATTTCAAAGCCTACTAATTTTCATGGCCTACTAATTTAAGTCATCATGTTATTTAGTACTAGTATCTCCCATGGTCGAAATTCGAACAATTTAAATAAGTTTAACTTGTTAAATCCTCTGCTCATATATTTTTCAATTAAACCCCGGTAATCGTTAATGGCACAATATGTATGTCAAATAATTCATATGTGTCAGTAATTTGTTTTCATTAACCCTTTAAAAAAAATTGAACGAAAAGTTCACAAAAGCTCAAGTTACTATTTCACGTACGTTTCGTATGCGAGCATGAGAAATATATATATATTATGTGGTTTTCCAACTTCTGCGCAAATATTTATTAGGCAATAGCTCCGTTAAAGGAGTTTAAAACTTTTAAAGATTTATAAAGTTTTTTTTTGAATTGTGTTAGACGAGACATAAAACTTGCAGGGAGAGAACGCATTTTGACATTTAATTCGGAGAGGAAGTTGCAAGTTTCTGGTGGGGAGATTTCAATAAAAGGTTTACAAGTGAAAACAGCTGATCATCATTGAGCAAAACAACAACAAAAAATTTAAAACTTTGCTATAAACGAATAGCTGCGGCTGCTGTTTTGCTTGCAAGTGTTTACGAATTCCTGTGACCTTGTAATTTTTGCGGTTGGCAGAGATATTGACGCCTTGTGTTAAGCGGAAGCATTCTACTCAGAGGAATGAGGTGAGCAAATTTGAATTATTAGCTTCCCATATCTTTAGTAGTCATAAAACTACTACTGCGAAAATTTTCGATCCCTGTAACAATTAGGAATAAAGGCGTATTAGTCCGACTGTGCAAATTCAACGATTTGTGCAACATGTATTTTAATACAATGTCAATATCTTTTCTTTTTCTAAATTGAAATTAAATTCAAAATAAGAAGTAAATTTATACGGGTTAAACCAAACGACATTTGTTGAAATTTTTAACTCAAATATTCAAACGAATTGTCAAATAAGCATGTTTACCTTTTATATTTTGGCTACTTGGCTCACTGTTACACCGTGGTTAATTGGAGATGGTGAAAACGCCCCATAGGAATGTTTGAAAGCCCACCATAAGTGTTACCACCAGTGTGACCAGGTTAGCCTTTTTTTGTCCTTTAGCCTCATAAATTTGGTTCTAGCTGCGTGTCTTTTTTCTAGCCTTTTTTTACTCCAACTCTTTTCTGGTCCCTTCACTATATTTTTCATACAACTTCGAGGAATATATAAAATTAAAGTTGAATGAAGTAGTATTAATGACGAAATACAGAAAATTATTCGTAAAAATTGGCAACTATTTTTTATTGCGACATCGCCTACCTGATAATATGAACTATTTACAAAACATCAATTTTTTTCAGTTGATACTTCTTTGAAAGTTACAAAGCCGGATGTATTTTCTCACTTTCAAGAAGAAAAGTCTAGGAGCCGGTTTCACCAACGCGACTAAGACTAAAACTAAGTCGCGATTGATGTATATTGGAACGATTTTTCGTCATCCCTTGTCAAATTTGGTTTTGAGACAAACCGGTTTCGGCGTTGTACCAT
The DNA here is from genome assembly GCA_949987695.1 of Merzomyia westermanni. Classification (NCBI taxonomy): domain Eukaryota; kingdom Metazoa; phylum Arthropoda; class Insecta; order Diptera; family Tephritidae; genus Merzomyia; species Merzomyia westermanni. The sequence goes on from OX465292.1 coordinate 72,058,467, forward strand.
CATAAGTGTCGATTTTTGTTCTGATCTGTTGTGGTCGTTTGTCTTGTATTTATAGTAGGTAGCAGGTAACGTCAGCATGGGTGTCTGTTTGTGTACGTGTGTACATGTGTTGTGTGTGTACATTCAGAAACGGGGGTGGATTTGCACCGACCGGTTTTTTTGTGGTTGACTGAGGCAGGTAAAAGTTGGTGATTTTTGTTGTTTGACCTTTTTGCTTGTTTGTTGTTTTTGATCTTTTGCTGTTTTGTGCTTATTTGTCGGTGCGTGTGTGTTTGTTGTACCTGAGTGGTTGCTTTGTTTTTTGTAAACCAATTGTAAAAGTTCGAATATTGTGTCGGAAACAGTGTTTGTCTGTTCGTTTATTATTCTACCGTCGAATGTTTTTTGTTTGTAGATTTCCATGTTTTCGAGTACGTTCAGACGTCTGCCTTTTGCTTGTACAAGGTGGCGCAAAAGTTATCCTCCTACCAGAAAATGCTATAAATTTTGCGATTGGCCACGAAAGTCAGTTCTGTTTTGACATTTGTGGAGTTAACACATGCGAAATACACGTTAATAAACAATGTTACGCTACACTGCTCCAGAACGCGGAATATTGCTGACTATTTATTTGACCAATAATCGGTCGGTGAAAAACGGTTACTGCGCAAAAGTAATCCTCCTATCAGAAAATGCTATAAATTTTGCGATTGGCTCCTAAAGTCAGTTCTGTTTTGACATTTGTGTAGTAAACACATGCGAAATACACGTTAATAAACAATGTTACGCTACACTGCTCCAGAACGCGGAATATTGCTGACTATTTTTTTGACGAATAATCGGTCGGGGCCAAACGGTTACTGTGAATGGTGAGCGCTACAGAGCAATGATCAATGAGTTCTTTTTGCCGCAACTTGATGAATGGGGATTGGAAAACATGTGCTTCCAACAAGACGGTGCAACAGCACACACTGCACGTGCCACAACCGATATGCTGAACATCGGAAGCTTACTTTTGCGCCACATTGGACATGTAGGACCTTGACTGTTTTTTTGATGTTTCCGGGGGGGCATTTATTCTCCGCCATGTGATTCGCAAAGTTGGACTCTGGTAAGAAGGTTGAATTCCGTATATTTTTCTTGTAATCTCTATAGTGTTCTCTGAACCTCGTTCTTACTTGTCGTCCGGTTTGTCCTATGTAACTGTGCTGGCATTCACAAGTGAGCTTGTATACACCATGGCTGCTAAATGGATCAAAAATAACTCAGTTCTCTCTTGTTAAATCTAGACCCAGTAAAACCATGTTTAGAAATCCTAGGCGTACTAACTGGGTCCGGTACTGTAGCAAGCTGGATGAGTTTCTCCCAAGAGCACCCATATCGGACTCAGAACTATATGAGACCGCTATTGATGCTCTGGTGGAGAGATTCGCCCATGCTTGTAATAAAGCGTATAAAATCGCATGCCCACTGAAAACCGTAAGTGGAAAGCGTAAACCACTTTGGTGGACTAAGGAAGTAGACGACCTTAGGGCTTCCAGTAGGCGCCTGTTCAACAGGGCCAGGAAGAGTAAGCTACCTTCTGACTGGGAGCTCTACAAAGTTGGGTTGGGTATTTACAAATCTGCGATCAGGAAAGCCAAACGAGACTCCTGGAAGACTTTCTGCGAAAGCGTGGAAGGCTGTAATGAGTCTGCGAGATTCCGGAAGATTCTCTCCGGGAATCCTGCTCACTTGGGTTACTTGAGGAATGTAGATGGCAGCTGTGCTATGAGTAGCGAGGAATCCCTCAAGCTTCTCATGGATGCTCACTTCCCTGACGTCCCGGTTTCACAGGACCGCGATGCCCCATCGCCCACTAGTGTGAGCGGGGGAGCTCGGCGAGCCATCTGCCTGGATGAAAGCCAGCTTGTTTGGGCTATTAATTCTTTTAAGCCGTACAAGTCACCCGGGCCTGATGGCATAACTCCTGTGCAACTACAGAGATCCCTGGGGATTTCTTGTAGCTGGCTGGCTCCCATCTACGCCAACTGCTTGAGGTTGGGCTATATCCCCGCCTCTTGGAATATGGTTGTTGGAGACATGAACTCCAATTTGATTGAATTTTAAAACGAAATTTTCCCTAATTACTCAATTACAATTTAATAAATGAATTTACACTTATATACTTACCTTAGAATAACTTATCTTGTAAAATTTAACTTAAATCATTTTGCTAAACCACATATGTACTTACCTTAAATTCCTTAAATCTACTTACATCATTTTGCCAAAATACTTACCTTTGTTAAAATACCCTAAATAAACTAAATACTTAAATTTACTTAAATTAATTTGCAAAAAAATACTTACGATTCCCGCACCCTGTAAACAAAATAATTTATAATTTGCTCATTTTTTACCATTTATTTACTTACCGTTTGCTCTATTTTGTACATACATACTTGCTTACCGTTTCCTTGCTGTGCAGGAGACTTAGAAAATTGTTAAGTTCAGTTCGTTTACAACTGTCCGCCTCGCTACTTACCCTTCTGAGTGAATTAAAGTGTTAATTATCGAAGAAAGTCAACTCATCCCCCTTCGCGGCACAATTTTTCATACCGTTTTTTACCCAAAATCCGCAATCCCTAAAAAGGTACAGTCACAGCAAAATTAATTACTTCGTACACATGTACATTTTTTATGTAGCTCAGAAGCCAAGCGGTATTTTTTGCGGATAACTTCCCATAGCGGGACTCTGAAAAAGCTGTACTTATATCCATATATCAATACGTATATTTTCGGACACTTACACATAAATACACCCGAACTCTCTCACCCAATATATTTGCGGCAAAATATATATATACGTGCACACTTACACCCTGTTGCATATTTTTTGCAACATATTTAAAATACTCAAAAGTGTCCCTACATATATGCACTAATATCGGTTGTACCATAAACTCCGCCCAAAATCAACACCAACCCAAAAAAAATTTCGACTCACATAATTATAGCGAAAATTTATAAATTTCCTATATTTTATTCGAAGGTGAAATTTTATTCGTTCGTGAAGAATAAAATTGTTGCTTTATTTGGGAGAAAAAGTCCATACTAAAAATCGCACACCCTAATACCCATAATTTTAAGCTTTACTACATTTTCCACTGTGATACTCATTTATACATACATACACACATACTTGTACTTAGCCGCGCTAAGACAAGTGATCTCCCACATAACAAAAGCCGGTCATCGCCACTTGTGTTAAACAAATTCCGCTACATAAATAGCACAGTGGGCCTGAGCACATAAAATTTTGAGTAAAATTACCGTGGGAAAAAACTCTCGAAATCGAAGGACATTTTAGACTCAAATTTCAAGATGACTGATAAACAGGAGAAACCCAAGACCCTACTGCCACAGGCAGGACCCGTTACCCGGTCAAGATCCCAGTCCGAGGAGGAATATGGACCTTTTGGAAAAAAATTCCTATTCGAAATAAATAAATTGGAAAAATTCTGCGAAAAATGGTGGAACATAGCAGAGACGGACCACTCCGAGACCAGTCTCAAACTGTATCTCGATGAACTCAACAAACGTGTAGACGCAGTGGAATCAGCATATGAAGCAGCACATCTCAACATACCGGAGGAAAGATCCAGGGCGGCATGCGAGGAAACATACGACACATCACTGGACACGGCAATGAGCACCAAACTCAGGATTATCGAGATGATTAACACCCTGCAGCCTATTCCACTCAACGTTAACCCAACACAACGGATCCATACCCCCTCGCAACAAGAACCCTATCTCAAAGTCCCCGCATGTGACACGGAGGTCTTCTATGGCGGTTATGAAGACTGGCCGTCATTCCGGGACATGTTCACTGCGGTCTACATTAATCACCCAAAATTATCTCAGGCCCAAAAACTCTATCACCTGAGAGCAAAAACTCGAGGCAAAGCAGCTCTGATCATTAAAAAATACCCACTCAATGATCAAAATTTCGAGTTGGCATGGGGAGCACTCAAATCCCGATACGAGAATCGGAGAATTCTCGTAGATAACCAATTAAAGACCCTATTTAATATGCCCACAGTTTATTCTGAAAATGGTGAAAGAAATTCAAACAACCATAAATAACTGTATCTCGACCCTAAATGCGAACGATGTCCCTACCGAGAACTGGGACCCCATCCTCATATATTTATGTTCATCAAAACTCCCTGATGAAACCCTCGCTCTATGGGAGCAATCACTCGACTCCAGAAAAGAGCTACCACTTTGGTCGGAGATGGACAAATTTCTCACGACAAGATACGAAGTGGTGGAACGACTCGGTACATATAGACCCAATAAACCCCGAAACCCTAACTCTAGCTTCACCCACAGATCTTCGACTCCACAAAACCAGTCGAATTTCAGGAATAAAACCCAAACATTCCATGTGGACTCAAGGAAGCAACCCTCTTGCAAACTGTGCAATCTGAATCACTCATTGATGAGCTGCATAAAATTCAGAAATCTCTCGACTCAAGAGCGAAGCAAATTTGTGAAAGAAAACAATTACTGCACAAATTGTTTAGCTTGCTCCCACTTGGAAAAGGATTGTCGTAGCAATTTCACATGCGTCTATTGCCAAAAACGACATCACTCTCTACTCCATTTCCAAGCAAAACCCCATACTCAAAACCCGGTACAGAGGCAACAAAGTAGCAAGGCGTATACCACACCCCACGTGGCGCCACCCACAGTTGAAGACCCAGACAGGCCATCAACCTCAAAAGATGCCAGTCGAACCCAATCAAAGCAAAACCCTAGTGCGAAAAACACAACATTGACCCACTTTGCGAGTAGTAGCGAAACTACTCTTCTACCCACAGCTTTGGTCACAGTGTCAGCTCACGGCGAGTATCACAAAATTCGTGCACTGATAGACCAAGGCTCCCAAAAAACCTTTGTAGCCTCAAGAATACAGGCACTCTTACAACTACCGACCAAAGAAACCCATTATAAAATATCCGGAATGGGAGGTTCGGTAGTTCAAAACTCAAATAGGATCTGCGAGATAACCCTCTGCTCGTCTGATCTAAAGACCCAAATAAATACCCAGGCAATTTTACTGCCAAAATTGACTCACTTCCTGCCTAGCGTTAAAGTGTCGACAGTAAATTTGAAGGAATTTGCAACATTGCCACTCGCTGACCCTCAATGTTTCACTCCCTCGAAAATTGACATGGTTATAGGCAGCGATCTCACCCCACAAGTACTACTCCACGGACTACATTCCGATGTAAGTGGTTCTTTATTAGCCCAAAATACTATATTTGGGTGGATACTCAGCGGACCCATTAAAGAGACTGTAAATACATTCTCAACTCAAGTACTCGAGAGTCCGGATGATACTCTCAGTACAATACTCCAGCAGTTCTGGCGACAGGAAGAGCTACCCATGACTCAAGCTATTTCGGAAGATGACAAATTTTGCGAGGAACTCTACCGCAAAACCACCCACCACCAAGAAGATGGTAGATATGTTGTGAAACTACCATTCAAAAGGGAATTTCCAAGCACACTCGCCCTGGGACATTCGCGAATTGCTGCACAACAACAATACCTCAGCGTTGAGAGATCCCTTGAAAAAAACCCCGAGCTGAGAGAAAAATACTCTGAGGTTTTGGAAGAATATATCACCCTTAACCATATGGAGGCAACCTCATCCCGCGAGGTAATCGATAAAGGAAAGTATCTTTCCTTCTATCTCCCCCATCATGCTGTCTTAAAACCCGACAGCAAAACAACAAAGGTGCGCGTTGTCTTCAACGCATCTAGAACCACTCATTCTGGAAACTCCTTGAATGACGCTCTACACTCAGGCCCTATACTCCAAAACGACTTAATGCTCGTCCTACTCAAATGGCGATTTTTTAAGTATGTATTCAATGGCGACATCGAAAAGATGTATCGCCAAATTCTCGTTCACGAAGAGGATCAGGATTTTCAAAGAATTCTCTTCCGAAGATCCCCACAGCAGCCAATGGAGGACTTCAAAAATAAAGACAGTTTGGCGTCAACTGTGCCCCGTATCTCGCGATACGTACTCTGCATCAACTCGCAGAAGACACAAAGCCCACCCACCCACTCGCCCATGATATATTGCTACACGAAACCTACGTAGACGATATACTTTCGGGCGCACACAGTATACAGTCCGCTCACGACTCTCTAAACCAGGTTATCGAAGCGTTGAAATCAGCCGGCTTTCCACTCAAGAAAATAACGGCAAATCACTCAGAATTATTGCAATCCATTCCAGAATCTGATCTCCTAGATGCAGATTTTCTCAAATTTCACGATGCCAGCTCAACGAAGACTCTCGGCATAAAATGGAATGCCATAAACGACTCTTTCTCATACTCTTACGACCCTCTACCTGCAGCAAACTCTAACACAGAGAGGCAAATTTTATCGGCGGTTGCGAAATTGTTTGACCCGGCAGGGTGGCTATCGCCAATAATTATACGAGCCAAGACTCTCCTCCAGGAACTCTGGTTAGAAGGAACAGATTGGGACGAACAAGTCAAACCCAGCGCGTTCCACAAATGGAATACATTTCGCGAAAATCTCTCCGCGATAAATGAAATTAAAATCCCTCGATGGGTTGAATTTTCACCCAATAAACCCTTTCAGATGCATGGATTCTCAGATGCATCCGAAAAAGCATTCTGCGCTTGTGTGTACCTGCGAGTGCAGAATAGCGATAACACATTCTCAACTCACTTACTCGTGGCGAAAAGCAAAGTGGCTCCATTGAAAACCGTGAGCCTGCCGCGTCTAGAACTCTGTGGAGCAGTACTACTCACCAAATTGGTAAAACAAATTCGCTCCCACCTAACCCTACCTCCACATGACCTGTTGCTCTGGTCGGACTCCGCCATCGTACTAGCATGGCTGGAAAAACCCCCACACACTTGGAAGACCTACGTGGCAAATAGAACCTCACAAATTCTGGAGAACGTGAGTAACGCCACTTGGAGACACGTACCCAGTGGAGATAATCCAGCAGATCTTGGCACCCGTGGATGCACACCCAAAGATCTAGCCGAATGCTCCCTTTAGTGGAAGGGCCCAGAGTGGTTGGCCAAATCCCCAACGTCCTGGCCGAAACCAGTGACACAAACCCCTACTCCACCGGAACAAAAGCGCACTCAAGCATTTCATGCGGCAGATAGGCCTGATCTACTCGAACGCTTTTCTTCCTACTCAAGAGCTCTACGAGTCCTTGCTTATATGTACCGTTTTATAAACAGGGCACAAGGACTCGATACTCTAAAAACGATCACGCTAACCCATGAAGAAATGCATCAGGCAAAGGTTCGTTTGATCGTGTTGACGTTCACTATTAACTCTGAACCCTGTGCTAGACGAAACAGGCATAATGCGAGTGAATGGTCGGCTCGCAAAGGCCAATCTTAGTTACAACGAGCGATATCCCATTATTATTCCCGATAATTCTCGTTTTTGCTCTTTGCTCTTAGAGTTTGTTCACTCTACCTTGTTGCATGTCGAAAAACAACTGATGATCCGCATGATACAACAGGAATACTGCATCCCTAGACTCAAACAAAAGAAGAAGAAGTGCATATTTCATTGTAAGACGTGCACTATCTATAAACAACAGGCTAAATCTCAAATAATGGCCCCACTCCCTCCGGAAAGGTCCACATACTCTCTCCCATTTCACACGACCGGTATCGACTTTGCTGGACCTTTTCTAGTTAAAACATCAATCTTACGGAAGGCATCTTACTCCAAGGCATACGTTTGTGTGTTCGTATGTTTCTCAACAAAAGCGGTCCATCTTGAAGTCTGCTCAGATCTGACGACCGCTGCGTTTAAAGCAGCATTTGCGCGGTTTGTTAGTCGTCGTGGACTCCCACACAAAATAATGTCAGACAATGGAAAAACCTTTATTGGAGCAAGTCGTGCCATTCAAAAGGAGCTTTCTTCTTTTCTCAAGGCAGCCGCAACTGACATAGCTCAAAAATATGCTACTCATGGACTGTCCTGGCAATTCATCCCACCATATGCTCCTCACATGGGCGGACTATGGGAAGCGGCAGTTAAAAGCTTTAAAACCCATTTCCTTAAAGTTGCAGGCGGTCAAAAATTCACATTTGAAGAATTTACTACCCTACTCACTCGAATCGAAGCGGTTCTCAACTCTAGACCGCTATCTCCGATGTCGCAAGATCCAAGTGATTTACTCGCTCTAACTCCTGGACATTTCCTCCGTGGTGCTCCACTACTCGCGTTACCCGAACCCAACTCCGAGAATCTTTCGCTCATCAACAAATGGCAAAAATTACAAGTTCTACACCATCAATTTAGTACGCGCTGGAAAAACGAATATCTCAAAGAACTTCATAAGCGTACTAAATGGAAAACGCAGCATCCAAACATCAAAGAAGGTGATGTAGTCGTCGTTAAGGATGACCTTTTCCCCCCGAATGAGTGGCGACTCGGACGCGTTACTCGTCTCCATCCCGGCTCGGACGAAAAGGTTCGAGTGGTAGATGTCCGCACTCAAAGCGGAATATACACACGACCCATTGCAAAACTTTGCGCACTTCCCCCAGCCGAATAAGATCTCCACCCTCACTCTACAAATCTCTCCGTAGCATGTAAACTCTAGGATATCCATCAGACCCTACTGTTAGCACCCGTACTCACCTCATAAAATCCTTATCTTTATATTCTCATTACAGACGCTACGAGAGTTTCAGCACTTGTCGGCTCTGTTGCCAAAAACACTCGTTGCGCTATTGCAACGCCTTTATGGCTATGACCCCGGACGAACGCTATGAGTCGGTGCGGGCTCATAAATATTGTATAAACTGTTTGGCAACCTCCCACGTAACGGGCGCATGCGACTCCCCGGACAGTTGCCACAAATGCGGCCTTGCACACCACACGCTGCTACATAGACAGCAAGAGAAACCTCCGAAAAGGCAGAAGAATAGACGCAGTGTAATCAAACCGAAGGAGAAACCCACTACTCGCCGAGTGGTTACTGAAGAACCCAAGAAGAAGAAGAGGGGAGAACGTAAGGATACTCAGCGGCGTTTGAAGACCCTGTTCTCCACAGCAGTGTCCACCTTGGCAGAGATGCAGGAGTTGCTGCTTCCCTCATCGGAGCAGGCCGGCCGCCATGTTGGAGACATGAACTCCAATTTGATTGAATTTTAAAACAAAATTTTCCCTAATTACTCAATTACAATTTAATAAATGAATTTACACTTATATACTTACCTTAGAATAACTTATCTTGTAAAATTTAACTTAAATCATTTTGCTAAACCACATATGTACTTACCTTAAATTCCTTAAATCTACTTACATCATTTTGCCAAAATACTTACCTTTGTTAAAATACCCTAAATAAACTAAATACTTAAATTTACTTAAATTAATTTGCAAAAAAATACTTACGATTCCCGCACCCTGTAAACAAAATAATTTATAATTTGCTCATTTTTTACCATTTATTTACCTACCGTTTGCTCTATTTTGTACATTTTACATACATATATACATACTTGCTTACCGTTTCCTTGCTGTGCAGGAGACTTAGAAAATTGTTAAGTTCAGTTCGTTTACAACTGTCCGCCTCGCTACTTACCCTTCTGAGTGAATTAAAGTGTTAATTATCGAAGAAAATAGTGGTTTTATTTAGTTGACCCTAGTGACCCTACACCCTATCTTAACCCGATTAAATACAATGGTCAAGGTTACCTTTATTCCAAAGGCGGGGAGGTGCTCTCACGTATCTCCCAAGGACTTCAGGCCAATCAGTCTCTCCTCGTTTCTTTTAAAAACGTTGGAGCGGCTGATTGACCTGCATATACGCGTCCCTAAGGAGCGTTTTTCGGCTTCGCAACATGCTTACTGCAAAGGCAGATCAACTGAAACGGCGCTTCACTTCGTTGTAAAACTAATAGAGGGGTCTTTCCAGCACAAAGAATTCGTGCTGGGGGCCTTTCTGTATATCGAAGGAGCGTTCAATAATGTTTTGCCTTCTGCCATCGTACGGGGCTTAGCAAGCCTAGGAGTTGAACCAAGCTTGATAGAATTTATCAGCAGATTACTCTGTGGCAGGATTGTCAGGGCGGAGTGGGGAGGTGCTGGGGCTCAGAGAGGGGTGAGAAGGGGCACGCCGCAAGGAGGTGTTCTTTCTCCACTTCTCTGGGTCATTGTAGTCAACGGCTTCCTCCAGGACCTCGAGCGTAGGGGCTGTCAAGTGATAGCCTATGCGGACAACCTAGCAATCCTCGTCATTGGAAAGTTTCTTAGTACCGTAAGGGATGTTCTGCAAGGGTATCTGGGTATTGTAACAGAGTGGTCCGAATCTTGTGGACTGGCTGTTAACCCAGGTAAAACGGAACTAGTCCTCTTCACGAGAAGGTATAAGATTGATGATTTTGTACTACCCTCTATTGGGGGTGTACCGCTGGTGCTTTCTGAAAAGGTTAAGTACCTAGGTGTTATTCTGGACAGGAATCTGTCCTGGAAGCTGAATGTAGAGGATAGAGCTAGGAAAGCTTCGGTCGCCCTGTATTGCTGCAGAGGGGCCATCGGCAAACGATGGGGTCTCTCTCCTAGGGTGGTTTATTGGTTATATGAGATGGTAGTGAAACCTATCCTATTTTATGGGGTATTGGTCTGGTGGGGCGCACTAGACACGGCTTCCACCACGAAAAAGATGGTCACGGTGCAGCGAATGGCCATGGTTGGGATCAGTGGGGCCATGCGCACCACTCCTACCCTGGCATTGAACGTTATGCTCAATCTGCACCCAGTTGACCTTGTAGGAAAAATAGGCGCAGCCCGGGGCTGCAATTAGGCTCCGAGACGCTGGTTATAGGCTTGTGCAGTATGGCCAATCCAGTATACTATCGGGCTTTGAATTTATTCCCAATAGAACAGATTACTGTGCGCCGACCTCTTCTCCGGCGAAGGGTTTTTCGACTAACATTCTCGCGAGGGACGAGTGGACAGGCGGAGAACCTATCTGGGGGGAGGCCTTGGCGAATCTGTTTACGGACGGGTCAAAGCTGGATGGATGTGTTGGGGGGGTGTATACTGTCAGGAACTCGAGATTAGCACGAAATTTAGGCTACCTGATCATTGTAGCGTTTTCCAAGCGGAGGTTGCCGCCATTAAGGATGCGGTAGATGGGATGCTGTCGAGCGCATTCACTGTCAAGGAGTTCAACATCTACTCCGACAGTCAAGCGGCAATTAGGGCGCTGAGTGCAGGCAACGTTCGATCGAGGACAGTGAGCGACTGTCTGGAATCACTTGCGGTTGCGTCCAACTACTTCAAAATAAAAATCATTTGGGTGCCTGGCCACTGTGATATTCCCGGCAATTGCCATGCGGATCTCTTGGCCAGAGCTGGCACGCGTGACACAGATGTGGCTGACTCCAGTACACTGGGTATTCCCCTTACCACCTGTAGTTTGCTTCTGGGCAGGTGGGCTTCGGAACAGTTAAGCAAACGCTGGGCTGACGCCACCTCATTTCAGGTGTCGAAGTCCTTCTGGCCAGTAGTTGACTCCGGGCGGTCAGTGGAATTACTTAGGTTCCCCAAGTTGCACCTTTCCATGATGATGGGGGTGTTGACGGGGCACTGTCCGATGGGGGTCCATGCGGTGCGGTTAAATATTCTTGAAGACCCGAGCTGCGTAAGCTGCATGGAGGACGACGAGGTGGAATCATCAAGTCATTTCATGCTCAGTTGTCCAGAGTTTGCTAGGACTAGGCGCAGGTATCTCGGTTCGGATGTTCTTAGGTCTCCGGAAGACGTGTCGAAAATCGATGTGTCCCAAATCCGGAGTTTTATTGTCGCTACGCAGCGCTTTGCCAAGTAATCCTAAGTTAGTGTCACCGTTTAGAATGTGGTATCACAACGGACCTTCAAAGTGTCCAAGTGAGCGGCCCACCTAGTGGGCTGCAACCACCTAACCTAACCTAACCTAACCTTCGGTACCGAGCTGGGAGAGTGTGAATGTGGTGAATGTTAGGGTTTATTTTTTGTTGTTTTGTGGGTAAAACAGTCCTGCCTCCTCGAAAAAACAATTTTTTTTTGTTTGAAAATTAATGCAGCATTATTACTTTTGTATTTTAATATAAGCGGCATCTTCGCCGGTCGGGTACGAACGTAGATTTCGTCACCCTATTTACCCCGCAGTGAGCGGTACCGATTTCGGCACCAGGGGATTTCGGTCCCCGTTGACCAAAATACAGCATCACTAGCGTGGTGGTAAAATTATGCATATATACTCGCAAATTTTGCGAGTAAATGAGAGTAGCATGGAGTGGTGGTTAATTATTTGCACACATACATATATGTGCGTACTCACGATTTTTCAAATCGTGAGGAGCTGCAACCTCACGTTGGAGGATCGCCTGGCCGGTGCATGGACAATGGTTGGTAAGTATATATTAGCGCTGCCCGAAAGTCTGTATCGGTTCGGTAGCAGCGCAAATTACTTAGGAACAAAAAAAATGTGTCTCACAAGCTGTGGCGGCCGGCGCATGCCTTGAGACACATTTTGTATGTATATGCATATATGTCCGCATAGTGCTTGTGCAAATACTAATGGTTTTATTTTTGCAGGTGATCAATAGCAACAACCTGTGACATTCATTTCACTAAAGATTTATCACTTTTATTTTAATCTAAGAGAATTTTATAATGGAGCTTATTGGATTCGTGCAACGATATGACTGGGGAAAAATTTGGTAATGACTCAGCTGTGGCTCAACTTGCAGCTATGAATGATCTTGATTTTAAAATCGATGTTGAATCTCCTTATGCCGAACTGTGGATGGGCTCGCATCCCACCGGTCCGGCTAGATATAAATCAAATGGTAATAAATTGGAAGACGAGATGCCGTTTTTACTGAAAGTTTTAAGTATCGAACAAGGCATTAAGTATTCAAGTTCACCCGAACAAGGCGGAAACAGAAGTGTTACATAAAAAAGATCCAGCAATATACAAGGACCCAAACCATAAACCTGAAATGGCTTTATTGGATTATGTGATTTCAGGCCTCTTGCTGAAATAAGAGAAATAATCTTGAATATTCCTCCACTTAGTGTATTGGCCGTAGATAATTATAAAGATTTGGATCTATTGGCTAAAAATGATGAGGCTGGTTTACGTCATTGTTATGGGAAGCTTATGAATGCAGATGAAATAAAAGTTGGCCAGTGCATCTATGAGATATTCAGTGAGTATTGGAAAGTTTTATGCCGTTATAAAAGGAGATGTTTACAGTACTGAAATAGATGGTGCATTACTTCAAAATGTGTGTAAAGATTTAGCTAGCCTTGACTTAGAAAGCTGTTTCTGTGATATGTTATGGTCCGAAGTGCATTCGGCAATACGCGATAAAAATGTACCACTTTTCTGGTCACATTTTCAAATCAGAGGAGCTCTTCACGATAGTGATATTGATTCTCGGTTCGAACTCTTTCATCGGTTCAGCACCGTGGTCGCAAATTTACAAACAAGTTTCTTCTGCATATAATCTTTGCTGCAACGCTCAATAAAATTTTCCTCATATGCACATAAAAAGAATGGAATCTGAAGGTTTTAATGCTGGAAACATTGCTTGGGCAAATACCAACGGGCTTCAATGAAGCCGTATATGCCTTTTCCCAAGTGTCGTTTCAGATTTATGCTCATTTATGTACTAAAACAAATTCCATATTTTCTGATCCTGATGTAATGATAAAAAACTAGAATGCTGTGCTTGCAATAGTAAAATGAATTTGTGCGAATGCCAATCTTTAGAGAATAAAATAAACAGAACCAACAAGGCATTAGAAGAAATGGAACTTTTGTATTGTATAGCGGGGCAGAGCTTGATTTAGCTGGTTCAAAAATGTATACAAGAGCATATAAAAGAGACGTGTCATGGTATATTTTATAGAAGCTTTCTGAGACAACTTGAGTCTTGGCTTGACGAGACTGTGATTAATTGGCTAAGAAAGATATTTAGTCAAGCTTCCACAACCGATGTCCAAAATTCGTTCAACATTATAAACGGCTTCTAAGTTAAACTTACATATTTTAGCGCTCAGTATTATTGAACAGTTCTTTAGTATAATAATCGATTTTCCTGAATCCCTTCCAGCTATCAATGACTTGAAGATTGGTATGGCAAAAATAGACATGAGAAAACATTTTATTCAAACACTTACCAATACTCTAAAAGTTCGTGTGTTACACCCTGGTATAAATACAATGGATATTTTAACGAGATCATAGCTGCTGTTAAAGCAATAAGATATCTTGATAACAGTGGAATTATATTAGAAACTGTGACAGCCCCAATACGTGATTATCTTCGCAAACTTAGCGATGCAGTGCGTCGGGTTGTGACTGGTCTTACAGAAGAAGGCCCTACTGACCTAACAGAAGAGCTTGCTAAAGGCGAAGCTTTAGAAGAAAATGAAAAACTTGATACCAATAAGGAACTCAACAACTGGGAAACTTGGTTACCAGACTCTTATGGAATTGATGAGACTGCTCGTATTCAGCTCAATAACGTTAATCGTTCTGCAGATATAATATTCATGTTGGTTGATATATATGGAGCAAAGAATTATTCATGAATGAGTATCGTAATTTGATGGCAGATCGTTTACCTCCGTATTTGGATTTTAATGCCGATAAGGAAATTCGAAACTTGGAATTACTTAAACTTAGATTTGGGGGCTCACTACTGCATAGTTGCGAGGTTAACGATTCACCAGTGTGATGTTGTTTAGCTACCAAATGGGTTGTGTGTGTATCCACCGAGACGTGCTGCCTCAGATTGATATATATTTCTTGTTCTTCTTTATATATATATACATACCGTAGCAAATCTTAATGGTTTTACTACTTTCAGGCAACGCTGTCTTGATAAAAAGCGGCTGGGTATTCGAGGCAAAACAGCATTTTCAAGTTCCAGTTAATTCCTGCAAGTAAATGGACAATTGCGGTGGTGGCGGCTAAAGATATAACCGAAATATAAACAAATCACGAGGTAATTAAAAAAACGAGCACCGGACATCTTGGAACACCCCAAGGTAATTTGGATCGTAAAGTTCATTGCGGTAGGATTATAAATTTCCATTAAATTGTAGTTTGTAGCCGGGTGAAATAGAAACAGTGTTTGAGTCGCGCTTCAAAAAAGTAACCCTTAGTCGGTCCAACACCGGCTACGCGGATCACAGTATTTCTACGCAGAACACCTTTTGCACCTTTCGGTACACCCTAATCTGTGATTACAACAACCATATGAAATGACAGAAAATTTGCAATTTTGATTTCAAATATCTCTTCACTGAGACAAAAACTCGAAAGTCCGCTCCGGACTATTGTTACCGAGGTCAAAACCAAGTAATCCTAAGTTAGTGTCACCGTTTAGAATGTGGTATCACAACGGACCTTCAAAGTGTCCAAGTGAGCGGCCCACCTAGTGGGCTGCAACCACCTAACCTAACCTAACCTAACCTTCGGTACCGAGCTGGGAGAGTGTGAATGTGGTGAATGTTAGGGTTTATTTTTTGTTGTTTTGTGGGTAAAACAGTCCTGCCTCCTCCGAAAACAAAAAAAAACAAAACCCCGAGAACAATGAATATCAAAAAAAAAATTTTTCTTAGCTCGAAAAAACAATTTTTTTTTGTTTGAAAATTAATGCAGCATTATTACTTTTGTATTTTAATATAAGCGGCATCTTCGCCGGTCGGGTACGAACGTAGATTTCGTCACCCTATTTACCCCGCAGTGAGCGGTACCGATTTCGGCACCAGGGGATTTCGGTCCCCGTTGACCAAAATACAGCATCACTAGCGTGGTGGTAAAATTATGCATATATACTCGCAAATTTTGCGAGTAAATGAGAGTAGCATGGAGTGGTGGTTAATTATTTGCACACATACAAATCGTGAGGAGCTGCAACCTCACGTTGGAGGATCGCCTGGCCGGTGCATGAACAATGGTTGGTAAGTATATATTAGCGCTGCCCGAAAGTCTGTATCGGTTCGGTAGCAGCGCAAATTACTTAGGAACAAAAAAAATGTGTCTCACAAGCTGTGGCGGCCGGCGCATGCCTTGAGACACATTTTGTATGTACAGGGTGGCTGATGAATTTTGCTACATTAAGAAACTCAAATAATTTTTTTTTCAGTGTATGGAATTCATTTTTCTTTTATTCATGTTAAAGCTCATTAAATTTTATTAAATATAGCTTAATTAGTTTTAAAAATAATGGAATTTAAATGCCCCCCCTGCTCGTCGATGCATATGCGGCATCTTACCAAAAAGTTGTTCATTACTGCTTGGAGAGTTGAGACAGGAATAGCCGCAATTGTTTCTCGAATGGATTGCCTTAGTTCATTCAAATTTGTTGGTTTTGCTTTGAAGACTTCCTGTTTGCAATAACCCTACAAGAAAAAGTCAGGTGCAGTAAGGTCAGGCGACCTGGGTGGCCAACGGAATGTGGAGTTTCTGGATATCAGCTTATTGGGAAATTTTCGTCGCAATTCTGTCATAACAGGTTGGGCTATATGAGGAGCTGCACCATCTTGCTGAAACCACACAGAATTGAAAGAAATTCTCATTCGGCGTAATTCTGGATAGAAAAACTCTCTCAGCATGCGCAAGTAACGGTCTCCAGTAACCGTAACGGTGTGACCGTTTTCTTGGAAGAAGTAGGGCCCGACAATGCAGCGTGATGAAACTGAACACCACACTGTGACACGAAGTGGATGCAATTCCGTCTCATGGAGTATCTGTGGGTTGGAAGCACTCCATATTCGACAATTTTGTTTGTTTATGTTGCCGTTTAAATCGAAATGGGCCTCGTCAGACATGAAAAGACAGTTCAACATGTTTCCATCCTCTTCCACCATTTGAAGCATCTTCTGGCAAAATTCCAAGCGAATCGGCAAGTCTGCAGCGTTCAGTTTGTTGGCCATTTGAGTTTAATATGGGAATAAGTCCAAATCTTTGTGCATAATTGACTGTAATGACTGTCTGCTTACACCCATTTGAGCAGATAAGCTTCTTGTCGAAACACGTGGATTGTTTTGTATGGCAGCAGCTACAGCAGCGATTGTTTCCTCCGTTCGAACTCACGGGTTTCGATGGTAAGGTCTTCTGTTGACTGTCCCATGCTCGGCAAAATTGTTTACAAGTCTTATTATGGTCCATCTGCTCGGAGGATTGCCGCCAAACGTGCGCCTATACTCTCTTTGAACCGAAACTACGGATTCCAGTGCGTGATAGCGGCGGACAATCCAAATTCTTGTTTCAGTGTCCCAGTTATCCATTTTTGTTAAATGTAAAAGTCAATCTGCAAAATCAAAAAAGAATTAACCAGAGTTATTAAATAGAAAAAAAGTTATTTAATTTTTTTTTGGTAGCGGCTTTCATTAGCCACCCTGTATATGCATATATGTCCGCATAGTGCTTGTGCAAATACTAATGGTTTTATTTTTGCAGGTGATCAATAGCAACAACCTGTGACATTCATTTCACTAAAGATTTATCACTTTTATTTTAATCTAAGAGAATTTTATAATGGAGCTTATTGGATTCGTGCAACGATATGACTGGGGAAAAATTTGGTAATGACTCAGCTGTGGCTCAACTTGCAGCTATGAATGATCTTGATTTTAAAATCGATGTTGAATCTCCTTATGCCGAACTGTGGATGGGCTCGCATCCCACCGGTCCGGCTAGATATAAATCAAATGGTAATAAATTGGAAGACGAGATGCCGTTTTTACTGAAAGTTTTAAGTATCGAACAAGGCATTAAGTATTCAAGTTCACCCGAACAAGGCGGAAACAGAAGTGTTACATAAAAAAGATCCAGCAATATACAAGGACCCAAACCATAAACCTGAAATGGCTTTATTGGATTATGTGATTTCAGGCCTCTTGCTGAAATAAGAGAAATAATCTTGAATATTCCTCCACTTAGTGTATTGGCCGTAGATAATTATAAAGATTTGGATCTATTGGCTAAAAATGATGAGGCTGGTTTACGTCATTGTTATGGGAAGCTTATGAATGCAGATGAAATAAAAGTTGGCCAGTGCATCTATGAGATATTCAGTGAGTATTGGAAAGTTTTATGCCGTTATAAAAGGAGATGTTTACAGTACTGAAATAGATGGTGCATTACTTCAAAATGTGTGTAAAGATTTAGCTAGCCTTGACTTAGAAAGCTGTTTCTGTGATATGTTATGGTCCGAAGTGCATTCGGCAATACGCGATAAAAATGTACCACTTTTCTGGTCACATTTTCAAATCAGAGGAGCTCTTCACGATAGTGATATTGATTCTCGGTTCGAACTCTTTCATCGGTTCAGCACCGTGGTCGCAAATTTACAAACAAGTTTCTTCTGCATATAATCTTTGCTGCAACGCTCAATAAAATTTTCCTCATATGCACATAAAAAGAATGGAATCTGAAGGTTTTAATGCTGGAAACATTGCTTGGGCAAATACCAACGGGCTTCAATGAAGCCGTATATGCCTTTTCCCAAGTGTCGTTTCAGATTTATGCTCATTTATGTACTAAAACAAATTCCATATTTTCTGATCCTGATGTAATGATAAAAAACTAGAATGCTGTGCTTGCAATAGTAAAATGAATTTGTGCGAATGCCAATCTTTAGAGAATAAAATAAACAGAACCAACAAGGCATTAGAAGAAATGGAACTTTTGTATTGTATAGCGGGGCAGAGCTTGATTTAGCTGGTTCAAAAATGTATACAAGAGCATATAAAAGAGACGTGTCATGGTATATTTTATAGAAGCTTTCTGAGACAACTTGAGTCTTGGCTTGACGAGACTGTGATTAATTGGCTAAGAAAGATATTTAGTCAAGCTTCCACAACCGATGTCCAAAATTCGTTCAACATTATAAACGGCTTCTAAGTTAAACTTACATATTTTAGCGCTCAGTATTATTGAACAGTTCTTTAGTATAATAATCGATTTTCCTGAATCCCTTCCAGCTATCAATGACTTGAAGATTGGTATGGCAAAAATAGACATGAGAAAACATTTTATTCAAACACTTACCAATACTCTAAAAGTTCGTGTGTTACACCCTGGTATAAATACAATGGATATTTTAACGAGATCATAGCTGCTGTTAAAGCAATAAGATATCTTGATAACAGTGGAATTATATTAGAAACTGTGACAGCCCCAATACGTGATTATCTTCGCAAACTTAGCGATGCAGTGCGTCGGGTTGTGACTGGTCTTACAGAAGAAGGCCCTACTGACCTAACAGAAGAGCTTGCTAAAGGCGAAGCTTTAGAAGAAAATGAAAAACTTGATACCAATAAGGAACTCAACAACTGGGAAACTTGGTTACCAGACTCTTATGGAATTGATGAGACTGCTCGTATTCAGCTCAATAACGTTAATCGTTCTGCAGATATAATATTCATGTTGGTTGATATATATGGAGCAAAGAATTATTCATGAATGAGTATCGTAATTTGATGGCAGATCGTTTACCTCCGTATTTGGATTTTAATGCCGATAAGGAAATTCGAAACTTGGAATTACTTAAACTTAGATTTGGGGGCTCACTACTGCATAGTTGCGAGGTTAACGATTCACCAGTGTGATGTTGTTTAGCTACCAAATGGGTTGTGTGTGTATCCACCGAGACGTGCTGCCTCAGATTGATATATATTTCTTGTTCTTCTTTATATATATATACATACCGTAGCAAATCTTAATGGTTTTACTACTTTCAGGCAACGCTGTCTTGATAAAAAGCGGCTGGGTATTCGAGGCAAAACAGCATTTTCAAGTTCCAGTTAATTCCTGCAAGTAAATGGACAATTGCGGTGGTGGCGGCTAAAGATATAACCGAAATATAAACAAATCACGAGGTAATTAAAAAAACGAGCACCGGACATCTTGGAACACCCCAAGGTAATTTGGATCGTAAAGTTCATTGCGGTAGGATTATAAATTTCCATTAAATTGTAGTTTGTAGCCGGGTGAAATAGAAACAGTGTTTGAGTCGCGCTTCAAAAAAGTAACCCTTAGTCGGTCCAACACCGGCTACGCGGATCACAGTATTTCTACGCAGAACACCTTTTGCACCTTTCGGTACACCCTAATCTGTGATTACAACAACCATATGAAATGACAGAAAATTTGCAATTTTGATTTCAAATATCTCTTCACTGAGACAAAAACTCGAAAGTCCGCTCCGGACTATTGTTACCGAGGTCAAAACCAAGTAATCCTAAGTTAGTGTCACCGTTTAGAATGTGGTATCACAACGGACCTTCAAAGTGTCCAAGTGAGCGGCCCACCTAGTGGGCTGCAACCACCTAACCTAACCTAACCTTCGGTACCGAGCTGGGAGAGTGTGAATGTGGTGAATGTTAGGGTTTATTTTTTGTTGTTTTGTGGGTAAAACAGTCCTGCCTCCTCCGAAAACAAAAAAAAAACAAAACCCCGAGAACAATGAATAGCAAAAAAAAAATGTTTCTTAGCTCGAAAAAACAATTTTTTTTTGTTTGAAAATTAATGCAGCATTATTACTTTTGTATTTTAATATAAGCGGCATCTTCGCCGGTCGGGTACGAACGTAGATTTCGTCACCCTATTTACCCCGCAGTGAGCGGTACCGATTTCGGCACCAGGGGATTTCGGTCCCCGTTGACCAAAATACAGCATCACTAGCGTGGTGGTAAAATTATGCATATATACTCGCAAATTTTGCGAGTAAATGAGAGTAGCATGGAGTGGTGGTTAATTATTTGCACACATACATATATGTGCGTACTCACGATTTTTCAAATCGTGAGGAGCTGCAACCTCACGTTGGAGGATCGCCTGGCCGGTGCATGGACAATGGTTGGTAAGTATATATTAGCGCTGCCCGAAAGTCTGTATCGGTTCGGTAGCAGCGCAAATTACTTAGGAACAAAAAAAAATGTGTCTCACAAGCTGTGGCGGCCGGCGCATGCCTTGAGACACATTTTGTATGTATATGCATATATGTCCGCATAGTGCTTGTGCAAATACTAATGGTTTCATTTTTGCAGGTGATCAATAGCAACAACCTGTGACATTCATTTCACTAAAGATTTATCACTTTTATTTTAATCTAAGAGAATTTTATAATGGAGCTTATTGGATTCGTGCAACGATATGACTGGGGAAAAATTTGGTAATGACTCAGCTGTGGCTCAACTTGCAGCTATGAATGATCTTGATTTTAAAATCGATGTTGAATCTCCTTATGCCGAACTGTGGATGGGCTCGCATCCCACCGGTCCGGCTAGATATAAATCAAATGGTAATAAATTGGAAGACGAGATGCCGTTTTTACTGAAAGTTTTAAGTATCGAACAAGGCATTAAGTATTCAAGTTCACCCGAACAAGGCGGAAACAGAAGTGTTACATAAAAAAGATCCAGCAATATACAAGGACCCAAACCATAAACCTGAAATGGCTTTATTGGATTATGTGATTTCAGGCCTCTTGCTGAAATAAGAGAAATAATCTTGAATATTCCTCCACTTAGTGTATTGGCCGTAGATAATTATAAAGATGTGGATCTATTGGCTAAAAATGATGAGGCTGGTTTACGTCATTGTTATGGGAAGCTTATGAATGCAGATGAAATAAAAGTTGGCCAATGCATCTATGAGATATTCAGTGAGTATTGGAAAATTTTATGCCGTTATAAAAGGAGATGTTTACAGTACTGAAATAGATGGTGCATTACTTCAAAATGTGTGTAAAGATTTAGCTAGCCTTGACTTAGAAAGCTGTTTCTGTGATATGTTATGGTCCGAAGTGCATTCGGCAATACGCGATAAAAATGTACCACTTTTCTGGTCACATTTTCAAATCAGAGGAGCTCTTCACGATAGTGATATTGATTCTCGGTTCGAACTCTTTCATCGGTTCAGCACCGTGGTCGCAAATTTACAAACAAGTTTCTTCTGCATATAATCTTTGCTGCAACGCTCAATAAAATTTTCCTCATATGCACATAAAAAGAATGGAATCTGAAGGTTCTAATGCTGGAAACATTGCTTGGGCAAATACCAACGGGCTTCAATGAAGCCGTATATGCCTTTTGCCAAGTGTCGTTTCAGATTTATGCTCATTTATGTACTAAAACAAATTCCATATTTTCTGATCCTGATGTAATGATAAAAAACTAGAATGCTGTGCTTGCAATAGTAAAATGAATTTGTGCGAATGCCAATCTTTAGAGAATAAAATAAACAGAACCAACAAGGCATTAGAAGAAATGGAACTTTTGTATTGTATAGCGGGGCAGAGCTTGATTTAGCTGGTTCAAAAATGTATACAAGAGCATATAAAAGAGACGTGTCATGGTATATTTTATAGAAGCTTTCTGATACAACTTGAGTCTTGGCTTGACGAGACTGTGATTAATTGGCTAAGAAAGATATTTAGTCAAGCTTCCACAACCGATGTCCAAAATTCGTTCAACATTATAAACGGCTTCTAAGTTAAACTTACATATTTTAGCGCTCAGTATTATTGAACAGTTCTTTAGTATAATAATCGATTTTCCTGAATCCCTTCCAGCTATCAATGACTTGAAGATTGGTATGGCAAAAATAGACATGAGAAAACATTTTATTCAAACACTTACCAATACTCTAAAAGTTCGTGTGTTACACCCTGGTATAAATACAATGGATATTTTAACGAGATCATAGCTGCTGTTAAAGCAATAAGATATCTTGATAACAGTGGAATTATATTAGAAACTGTGACAGCCCCAATACGTGATTATCTTCGCAAACTTAGCGATGCAGTGCGTCGGGTTGTGACTGGTCTTACAGAAGAAGGCCCTACTGACCTAACAGAAGAGCTTGCTAAAGGCGAAGCTTTAGAAGAAAATGAAAAACTTGATACCAATAAGGAACTCAACAACTGGGAAACTTGGTTACCAGACTCTTATGGAATTGATGAGACTGCTCGTATTCAGCTCAATAACGTTAATCGTTCTGCAGATATAATATTCATGTTGGTTGATATATATGGAGCAAAGAATTATTCATGAATGAGTATCGTAATTTGATGGCAGATCGTTTACCTCCGTATTTGGATTTTAATGCCGATAAGGAAATTCGAAACTTGGAATTACTTAAACTTAGATTTGGGGGCTCACTACTGCATAGTTGCGAGGTTAACGATTCACCAGTGTGATGTTGTTTAGCTACCAAATGGGTTGTGTGTGTATCCACCGAGACGTGCTGCCTCAGATTGATATATATTTCTTGTTCTTCTTTATATATATATACATACCGTAGCAAATCTTAATGGTTTTACTACTTTCAGGCAACGCTGTCTTGATAAAAAGCGGCTGGGTATTCGAGGCAAAACAGCATTTTCAAGTTCCAGTTAATTCCTGCAAGTAAATGGACAATTGCGGTGGTGGCGGCTAAAGATATAACCGAAATATAAACAAATCACGAGGTAATTAAAAAAACGAGCACCGGACATCTTGGAACACCCCAAGGTAATTTGGATCGTAAAGTTCATTGCGGTAGGATTATAAATTTCCATTAAGTTGTAGTTTGTAGCCGGGTGAAATAGAAACAGTGTTTGAGTCGCGCTTCAAAAAAGTAACCCTTAGTCGGTCCAACACCGGCTACGCGGATCACAGTATTTCTACGCAGAACACCTTTTGCACCTTTCGGTACACCCTAATCTGTGATTACAACAACCATATGAAATGACAGAAAATTTGCAATTTTGATTTCAAATATCTCTTCACTGAGACAAAAACTCGAAAGTCCGCTCCGGACTATTGTTACCGAGGTCAAAACCAAGTAATCCTAAGTTAGTGTCACCGTTTAGAATGTGGTATCACAACGGACCTTCAAAGTGTCCAAG
The DNA here is from genome assembly GCA_949987695.1 of Merzomyia westermanni. NCBI lineage: Eukaryota > Metazoa > Arthropoda > Insecta > Diptera > Tephritidae > Merzomyia > Merzomyia westermanni. Next base: position 72,082,436 of record OX465292.1, read on the forward strand.
TGAGCGGCCCACCTAGTGGGCTGCAACCACCTAACCTAACCTAACCTTCGGTACCGAGCTGGGAGAGTGTGAATGTGGTGAATGTTAGGGTTTATTTTTTGTTGTTTTGTGGGTAAAACAGTCCTGCCTCCTCCGAAAACAAAAAAAAAACAAAACCCCGAGAACAATGAATAGCAAAAAAAAAATGTTTCTTAGCTCGAAAAAACAATTTTTTTTTGTTTGAAAATTAATGCAGCATTATTACTTTTGTATTTTAATATAAGCGGCATCTTCGCCGGTCGGGTACGAACGTAGATTTCGTCACCCTATTTACCCCGCAGTGAGCGGTACCGATTTCGGCACCAGGGGATTTCGGTCCCCGTTGACCAAAATACAGCATCACTAGCGTGGTGGTAAAATTATGCATATATACTCGCAAATTTTGCGAGTAAATGAGAGTAGCATGGAGTGGTGGTTAATTATTTGCACACATACATATATGTGCGTACTCACGATTTTTCAAATCGTGAGGAGCTGCAACCTCACGTTGGAGGATCGCCTGGCCGGTGCATGGACAATGGTTGGTAAGTATATATTAGCGCTGCCCGAAAGTCTGTATCGGTTCGGTAGCAGCGCAAATTACTTAGGAACAAAAAAAAATGTGTCTCACAAGCTGTGGCGGCCGGCGCATGCCTTGAGACACATTTTGTATGTATATGCATATATGTCCGCATAGTGCTTGTGCAAATACTAATGGTTTCATTTTTGCAGGTGATCAATAGCAACAACCTGTGACATTCATTTCACTAAAGATTTATCACTTTTATTTTAATCTAAGAGAATTTTATAATGGAGCTTATTGGATTCGTGCAACGATATGACTGGGGAAAAATTTGGTAATGACTCAGCTGTGGCTCAACTTGCAGCTATGAATGATCTTGATTTTAAAATCGATGTTGAATCTCCTTATGCCGAACTGTGGATGGGCTCGCATCCCACCGGTCCGGCTAGATATAAATCAAATGGTAATAAATTGGAAGACGAGATGCCGTTTTTACTGAAAGTTTTAAGTATCGAACAAGGCATTAAGTATTCAAGTTCACCCGAACAAGGCGGAAACAGAAGTGTTACATAAAAAAGATCCAGCAATATACAAGGACCCAAACCATAAACCTGAAATGGCTTTATTGGATTATGTGATTTCAGGCCTCTTGCTGAAATAAGAGAAATAATCTTGAATATTCCTCCACTTAGTGTATTGGCCGTAGATAATTATAAAGATGTGGATCTATTGGCTGAAAATGATGAGGCTGGTTTACGTCATTGTTATGGGAAGCTTATGAATGCAGATGAAATAAAAGTTGGCCAATGCATCTATGAGATATTCAGTGAGTATTGGAAAATTTTATGCCGTTATAAAAGGAGATGTTTACAGTACTGAAATAGATGGTGCATTACTTCAAAATGTGTGTAAAGATTTAGCTAGCCTTGACTTAGAAAGCTGTTTCTGTGATATGTTATGGTCCGAAGTGCATTCGGCAATACGCGATAAAAATGTACCACTTTTCTGGTCACATTTTCAAATCAGAGGAGCTCTTCACGATAGTGATATTGATTCTCGGTTCGAACTCTTTCATCGGTTCAGCACCGTGGTCGCAAATTTACAAACAAGTTTCTTCTGCATATAATCTTTGCTGCAACGCTCAATAAAATTTTCCTCATATGCACATAAAAAGAATGGAATCTGAAGGTTCTAATGCTGGAAACATTGCTTGGGCAAATACCAACGGGCTTCAATGAAGCCGTATATGCCTTTTGCCAAGTGTCGTTTCAGATTTATGCTCATTTATGTACTAAAACAAATTCCATATTTTCTGATCCTGATGTAATGATAAAAAACTAGAATGCTGTGCTTGCAATAGTAAAATGAATTTGTGCGAATGCCAATCTTTAGAGAATAAAATAAACAGAACCAACAAGGCATTAGAAGAAATGGAACTTTTGTATTGTATAGCGGGGCAGAGCTTGATTTAGCTGGTTCAAAAATGTATACAAGAGCATATAAAAGAGACGTGTCATGGTATATTTTATAGAAGCTTTCTGAGACAACTTGAGTCTTGGCTTGACGAGACTGTGATTAATTGGCTAAGAAAGATATTTAGTCAAGCTTCCACAACCGATGTCCAAAATTCGTTCAACATTATAAACGGCTTCTAAGTTAAACTTACATATTTTAGCGCTCAGTATTATTGAACAGTTCTTTAGTATAATAATCGATTTTCCTGAATCCCTTCCAGCTATCAATGACTTGAAGATTGGTATGGCAAAAATAGACATGAGAAAACATTTTATTCAAACACTTACCAATACTCTAAAAGTTCGTGTGTTACACCCTGGTATAAATACAATGGATATTTTAACGAGATCATAGCTGCTGTTAAAGCAATAAGATATCTTGATAACAGTGGAATTATATTAGAAACTGTGACAGCCCCAATACGTGATTATCTTCGCAAACTTAGCGATGCAGTGCGTCGGGTTGTGACTGGTCTTACAGAAGAAGGCCCTACTGACCTAACAGAAGAGCTTGCTAAAGGCGAAGCTTTAGAAGAAAATGAAAAACTTGATACCAATAAGGAACTCAACAACTGGGAAACTTGGTTACCAGACTCTTATGGAATTGATGAGACTGCTCGTATTCAGCTCAATAACGTTAATCGTTCTGCAGATATAATATTCATGTTGGTTGATATATATGGAGCAAAGAATTATTCATGAATGAGTATCGTAATTTGATGGCAGATCGTTTACCTCCGTATTTGGATTTTAATGCCGATAAGGAAATTCGAAACTTGGAATTACTTAAACTTAGATTTGGGGGCTCACTACTGCATAGTTGCGAGGTTAACGATTTACCAGTGTGATGTTGTTTAGCTACCAAATGGGTTGTGTGTGTATCCACCGAGACGTGCTGCCTCAGATTGATATATATTTCTTGTTCTTCTTTATATATATATACATACCGTAGCAAATCTTAATGGTTTTACTACTTTCAGGCAACGCTGTCTTGATAAAAAGCGGCTGGGTATTCGAGGCAAAACAGCATTTTCAAGTTCCAGTTAATTCCTGCAAGTAAATGGACAATTGCGGTGGTGGCGGCTAAAGATATAACCGAAATATAAACAAATCACGAGGTACTTAAAAAAACGAGCACCGGACATCTTGGAACACCCCAAGGTAATTTGGATCGTAAAGTTCATTGCGGTAGGATTATAAATTTCCATTAAATTGTAGTTTGTAGCCGGGTGAAATAGAAACAGTGTTTGAGTCGCGCTTCAAAAAAGTAACCCTTAGTCGGTCCAACACCGGCTACGCGGTCCACAGTATTTCTACGCAGAACACCTTTTGCACCTTTCGGTACACCCTAATCTGTGATTACAACAACCATATGAAATGACAGAAAATTTGCAATTTTGATTTCAAATATCTCTTCACTGAGGCAAAAACTCGAAAGTCCGCTCCGGACTATTGTTACCGAGGTCAAAACCCACCCACCTGTGTGGGCATGCATGCATATTCGTGTTTTGTCAGCACACATATACATGCATGGGGGTGTGAATGTGTGGGTCACCTCCCCTTAAAACCGGAGGATAATTTTCAGGTTCAACGGTTGTCCTCGATTGCAAAACCGTCTACTTCTCCAGAGACAGTCAACACGACCACATCACGGCCACCCCAGGATTTTCGACCTCATCAAAATTCTTCGTAAAGGTAAACTAATTTCTTGTAATAATATTTTATATAAATATACGGTCACTTTATTATAACGAGGATTCTCGTTTTTTTCTTATTTCTTTTATATTCCAAATCACAATTCGACCGCGGTGCTTTTGAGCCACGGCCGCTCCAGCGAAGCACCATTGTCGACTTTTGTTCATGGTCCTTCGAGCCGGATTTACATGGTCCATCTCCCCGTCTAGAGGAACCAGCATACAGTCCACAACAACAAAAATTGGAGAATTCATATTAAACAACCATAATTGGGTCAATACCAAAGCTGCCATAAGAAACCTCAATATTTCACGCACTGCCGCAATATCATCGCAAACAACAACAAACAACTCTGCCACATACCACAACCAACAACACAAACTATATACAACAAATTCAATTCGGCCAATCACCACATCAAAGCACGTAAGTTGTATATTTATTGCCACTTAGTTTTTTTTTGTGTTGCATACAATTGTATAAAAGTTCCGCCCGCGAGTGTAATCAAACGTAAGTGCGTTTAGTGAATATTTAACAATAGTGATTTTTTTTGCTCAGTTAAGTGCTTTATTTTTCTTTAAATTTTAAATTCAATTAAACGCTTAAAAATCCTTGTGACTATCCGGATTATCCCCCCACCAGTGGTAAGGTTTTTTGGACACAGCGCAAGGCAAGAGGTAACATAACCTCATTTTCACAATAAGTTCACTTAGCCTTTCGATCTTCAGTTTGTTTTTGTTTTTTCCACTTGTTTTTTTTCGTAATATACAGAACAGAATTTTAATCGAAGGCTAGTTTATTATTTTCTTATAAAATTCACTATTTTTATAGCACTTTTCTTTGGTTTTCACATTTTTTCATTTAATATTCACTTTCGCTCGTTTGATACACCGCGCACTTTATTTGTGTTTTGTTGTGTGTTTCGTTATTGCGGCAAGACATACACATATTTATATACATACATATTCCCCGTATTCGTGTGGGTGGCGAGTAAGTCACAGAGATTTGGTTTAAATTTTGCTTCTGTAGCAAACAAACTATTCGTCAGACAAATCGGCCAAGTCTGCAATATATGAATAAAATTACTCTCGCCTCGGCCATTAACGCGAGGAATGAGCTTCGCCAAGTCTTACTCTCCGCTGGCTTCCCACTACGGAAATGGACTTCGAATGCTGAGGAAATTCTCAACGACATCCCAATATTGGATCGGCATACCGAGGACTTTCTGGCCTTCGAAGAGGCCACCAGAAGAAAGTGAAAAGTTGACAAAACGAGCGATTCTATCCGCCATCGCCAGACTCTTCTGGTTACAGGGCACCGATTGGGATGAGCCAGTTTCGTCCAATACATTGGAACGATGGCACAACTTCAGACATCAATACCACGAAATCGTAAATAAATAAAGATACCACGATGGGTAAACTTTTCACCAGAAGATGATGTCGAAATACATGGATTCTGCGATGATTCGGAAAAGGCATACGCTGTAGCTGTCTACATGCGAGTCAAAAGCAATGATGATATCTTCGTGAATCTACTCCTTGCCAAAACCAGGATGGCACCAGTGAAGAACATCTCACTTCCGCGTTTGGAACTTTGCGGAGCAGTACTGTTAGCGGAGATGATGGAATCAATATTCCGAAACATCAAACTAGGACCAGTGAAACAATATCTATGGACGGATTCCACCATCGTTTTGGCATGGATAAGGAAACCACCCTGTTCCTTGTCAACATTCGTCCCACACAGGATAACAAAAATCATCGACCTAGTCGGCAGCAAAGACTGGTTTCATGTCAACTCGGAAACGAATCCACCAGACTTAGGAAGTATAATACATCCCTGGAGGAAAAGAGGGCGCAGGCCTACGCAATATTAACGCCAAAAGAAATCGAGATTTTCGACCGGTTTTCGAATTTACCGAGGGTTTGAGGGTACTATCATATGTTATGAGATTCTTTCGAAGAAATCATCCCAAGACAAAAGCTTCCTTTCAAGAAAAATCGTGCCTAATCTTATCCGATGAGATCAAGACCACGACGCAACTCTTGATTAAACTGTATCAGAAGCAACATTATAATGAGGAATATGTACTTGAAGAAGAGACAGGTAATCGATAGGAAAAGCGAGACATTGCCACTCAACCCGTTCATCGCCAAAGATGATATTATAGGGCGGGTGGTCATCGTGGAGCGTCTCAAGACCTCGCTTATAACGAGCGCCACCCAATCATACTGCCGTACAATTGTAGGTTGACGCGTCTGACTGTACAAATGATACATAAAATCTCCCTCCATGGGGAAAACCAACTAATGCTCCGTCATCCCACCCAATACTGGATTCCGAATGTTAAGAACATGATTAGGGCCACCATCCATAACTGTAAGGTCTGCACCATTTATAAAAAAAGAGCGCAAACCCAACTTACGGGTACCCTTCCTTGCGAACGCAATACGTTCACCCGCGCGTCTACCAATACCGGGGTGGACTTTGCCGGGCCTTTCGTCATTAAAAGTTACCGCGGTAGAGGATGTCGATTATCAAAGGGCTACGTTTGCCTCTTTGTTTGTGTCAGTGTCAGTGATCTTACTACCCCATCCTTTCTAGCAGCTTTTTCCCGTTTTATCGCTAAACGAGGATGTCCGAGAAACATTTAGTCCGACAATGGTACTAACTTTGTCGGAGCTTCACGATCTTTGAGATCTGAATTTAAGGCATTTATCTCGGAAGCCGGAGGTAAGACTATTTCCAAATATAGCCATCAAGCCATGACATGGCATTTTATTACGGCCGGGGCTCCACATATGGGGGGACTCTGGGAGGCGGGAGTGAAAAGCTTCAAAAGCCACTTCAAGAAGTTAGCCGCGCCTCATAAATTCACGCATGAGGAATTCCATACGCTATTGTGCCGGATTGAGGCATGCCACAAATCGCGGCCACTTAGTCCAGCCTCAAATGAGCCCGCGGACCTGGAGCAATCAACCCCTGGGCACTTCCTAACTGGAAGTCATCTCCTGGCTCCGCCAGAACCAGAGGTGAATGAGAGCCCTGCCTCCATTATCAAAGGTGGCAGAAGCTCAAGGCTCTTCATCAAACCTTCTGCAGGCGATGGAAAGCGGAATACTTATCCGAACTTCAAAAACGAGTGAAGTGGAAGCATCCGAAACAAAATATTAAGGTGGGAGATCTCGTTGTCATCAAAGAAGACAACCTGTCTCCCAATGAATGGAGGCTCGGCCGAGTTACCAACGTACACCCCGGCGAAGATAACCGAGTGCGTGGAGTGGACCTCATGACCGAGAAGGGTCAGATCAGAAGACCGTTGGTCAAGCTGATTCTGCTCCCTATGGAGGGAAGCGCTGGCGACAGGCCCGGGGCCTCATCTTAACCATCCCCTTCCATCACCTCCCAGTCGTTTCGACACCCCCTTTCCCAAAACTTCACCCTTCACTCGCTACCCTTAACGAGGACTCCAGAAAGCCTACCGCAGAAGGGTGACCCATTCTGCCACAGAAAACGCAATTGCACTCGATATCGAGCCCAAAGAAAACCTAACGCAAAAAGGCGGACCAATCTGCCACTGAAAATCTATCCATCTGCCACGACAAGTTGGTAGCAGATGGTCCCTCGTATACATATACATATATGTTCATTTTTTCAAATATACATATGAAAAAATATATATTTTTGTTAACACCCTACAAGCAAAGTACACTTAAAATGAATCTTTAAACAGCTTTCGAAAATAAGTATGAACCTTACAAAATTCAGATTTTTCGTTTATAAAACGTTTGAAAATAAACGGTGTTTAATTAAAACGACACGTTGATAAAAGCTTATTAAGTTAAACCAATAAAAAATATTTTAAAGAAAGCTAAGTTTTTTTTTATACTTTATTCAAACCAGATTTTGTATATTATTTAGCTATTGCACTAAAATAAATAACTAAGTTCTAGTCATACATTGAATGCTGCAACTTAAACCAACTATTACCAGTTTTTGGAAGTGGTTAAGATGCAGCCACCACCAATGTTTTTTCGCAGTCATTCTCATATAAAATCTTGTTTGGAAAGAATTGGAAATAATTTAAGTTGAAAAGGAAAATTTACAATTTGAATTGAATTGAATTTTTACAAACAATTGCATTTCACTTTAAAATTGAAATAATTTGTAACTGTTTTTTCTTGAAGTTTATAGGAAGTAGAAAATTTTATTGTAGAAAATTTATTTTGAAAAACATTTACAGAAAGGATTGTTGGGATGTTTGTTGGGTGCACATATATCTATGTAATAATATCATAGACTTACCCTCTTCCTACGGTGCGCATCGCCTATAGCGCTAATCCCATATGGTCTAGTAGCGCTCATAACCACCCCCTATATCGCAATTGTTACAAAGTACCTGAAAGTAGGACAACATTAGTACATATATTCCAAGGGGATAGATATCTATATGCCACAACAACGTCAATATTCATCTTCAGCCGAGAAAATCGTTCGGTAAGCCAGGATAGTGAAGTGAATTTTGGTAATTGTTACCCTGAGCAGACAACTACTAAAACCCGTCCGAAATTATCGGGAAAGGTATCAAAGGAGGAGTTTTGACCTCGGCAACAATAATCCGGAAGCGGTTTTCGAGTTTTCGTCTCAGTGAAGAGATATTCGAAATCAAAGTTGGAAATTTTCTGTAATTTCATATGGTTGTTGTAATCACAGACTAGGTCTAGGGCCGAAAGGCCGCCCTGAAAAGAACGGTCTCAAATTTGATTGTCTAAGAATAATAAATCAACTCTACATAATTTATGCAAAAGGTGTTCTGCACAGAAATACTGTGGACCGAGTAGCCGGTGTTGGACCGACTAAGGGTTATTTTTTCGAAGCGCGACTGTTTACATATACTGTAACAAATTTCGAGCGAAAATAACCACGAGAACCGTCTTTACATGGACCTGGGTGACGATTTTGTAGATCGCCAGCCGCACACTCTTTTCTTAGAACTACCACACTAAATTTTGATATTGGCATTTCATTTTTTCAGATTGAATAAAAAAAAAAGGAACTACTAAAAATTATTATAAATTGAAAATTGTATTTAATCTGTCAGAAAGATGTTAGTACGTATGTTTGTACATACATACAAATGTATATAAGAAACTCGATAACAAAACACATTACATTTTCGAATCGTGAGAAAATGTTAATTAAACGCATTGGGTTTTCATATGCAAGTTTCCACATACGTATACATACACTTGTAGTACACAATATATCCCAAGACTATATATTTTTTTCACATTGCCCTAAGATTCAAATACCAATGAACCGGATGCGTAACTAACCCTTGAATCATCCATATCCTTGCATTGGCTACTTTGTGCATATTTAAGAAATTTAAAACTCACCTTACTGTAGCCTCGAGTTTGTAATGTTTTTACTGAGTTAAGCATCACCCCAATCGGATGTCGGCCACATATTGTATTAGTGTACTTTCGTAGACATTCGGTAAATGTATTTGGGTTTATCTAGTTTTTCAATTGATGAATAAATTTGACCGCAAGAGCGATCATAATATGTATAATTCAAACGATGACCCCAATGACAGAAATCTGATGATATCACAAATAAATTTTGCGGATCTGTAAAATAGTTTGCCAAAATTCCGCCATATAAAGCCTCTTGTCGGTGATACTTGCATTCAGTTTATTTCCATTTTAAATACATTCAATACAATAAATTTTGAAATTATAGTGTTTATAGAAATTGTTTTTTCGTCACCATAGCGTCAAAAGTCCAGTAAGTTTAATATTTTGCACAGAACTTGATTCAATGATTAACATTTTCCAAATTACATCGCCTAATGCATTCTGTTAAGGCTTGTGGTGAATGTTTGCCATTTACCCAACCAACTAAAGGGTTTATCCGCTGGCTGCTTAGAAGCATGTAACTTATTTGTGCGACTTTCGGCTGGTTTCCTGTTTTTCGCAGTGGTCTCCTTGTTTTTCTTTTTAAATACAATTGTAGATCTGAGCAGTGCAGCTTGGTGATTATTATTTTTCAGTAAGCTTTCAGAATTCGGATCTATGCCTACAGTTATCATACTTTTATTCTTGTTTATATTTTGCCTTTGTTTAACTGCCCATTGATTTGTTAGCAATTTATTTTCATTGGGCTTAGTGTCGTTTTTACACTGTTTAATGTTTTGTAGTGGGTTTAGTGATTCCCTTTGACGTACTTGTCTGACACTTGCTTCTATTTTCTGTGCAATACCATTACTTAACGATTTTTCAATATTTTGTTTAGCTGAAGCTTGTCGTTTTTTTCTAAGACGCTTCTTAGCTGACTTGGAAAGTATGTTTTTCTTGTTATTCGTATCGATTAGTAGGGTTTGCAATCATCTTCTATACGTTGTTAACTTCACGATCATATGTTTTATGGGAAAGAATTGATTTTCTAACAATGAAATTAGTATCACATTCGTTGGAATCTGTTAGAAAGTCATGTTCATTTTTACCCATTAAGGGCATTTCATTATTTACTACATCCATCTTGCTCGGGATTCAGAAAACCAACCAAACTGCGCTGTGGACAACGATTCTTCTTAAACTGCAACGAAAAGAAAGAAAGAAAACCATTAGTATTTGCATAAAACTATATGTACATATGCTTACACATTTTTTTGGTTCCTAGTAATTTGCGCTGTTACCGAAGCGATACAGAGTTTCGGGCAGCGCTAACAAATACTTACCTTCTCCAGATATTGTCCATGCGCCGGCCAGGCGATCGTCCATATCCGCAGCTCCATGTTGCCTATGCTAACCTGAAAAAGAAGAAAAAATTAGGTTATATACAGTTTAAAAATAAAAATATGCAATTTTACTACTTACCCTTGACTGCTGTTGCCCACGCGTGCCGGAAACCAAAGAAATAATAAATTGTTCCAATTCTTTCTGCTACGCTAGGGCAGAGAAAATTGGAACAATGAATTGCTTTGTTTCTTTTTCACGATTTTGCAAAATCGTGAGTACGCACATACTCGTATATGTATGTGTGCAAATCTTCAACCATCACGCCATGCGAGCTCTCATTTACTCGCAAAAAATTTGCTAGCATATGTATATATGCATAATTTTACCATCACGCTAGTGATGCTATATTTTAGTCAGCGTGTACCGAAATCCCGTTCTGCCAAAATCGGTACCATTCACTGCGGGATCAATAGGGTAACGAAATCTACGTTCGTACCCGACCGGCGAAGATGTTAAAATGCAAGACTAATGCGGCTCGATAAGTTTTCGAAAAAAAAAAAAATTTTTTGGAAAAAAAAAAGGGCTTTTTAGTTTCACGCAAAGAAAAATTTTTTTGTTGTTCTTTTTTCTCGGGTTTTGTTTGTTTTCGGAGGGGCAGGACTGTTTTGCCCACAAAACAACAAAACCCTAACATTTACCACATTCGCACTCTCTACCCAGTTCGGTACCGAAACCAAGTACCGAAAAAAGCGAAAATGTCGCTGTGTGCACGGCACTAACGCTACTTATGACGGCGATCATGCAAGTAAGCATAAGAAATAAATTTCTGCATGAGGGCCAGTGGCGAAACGAAATACAAGGTGATCAACGCAATCAACTTATCACCAGTGTTGCCAGAACTTCTCCAATGAAAAAGGCTAGATCGCCAAAAAAAAAAGCTAGAACAGGCTAAATTACCAACAAAAAAGGCTAAAAAAAAGGCCAGATCCTTTAGATTTCATTAAGAGTTCATTTTTATTTTAACGTGTATTTGTTTATGTGAAACGATCATACGTATGTATATACTCGCCCTGATAGCCATTAATTCGCACACTTTTTCCAGTTTTTATGAGAATATAAAAATATATATTTATAAACGAGTAAATTATATGTATTAAGAACAAAAATTAAATGATTTCATTCAAGTCTTAACAACTATATAAAACGGAACTAAAAACTAATATAGCACTTCAATAAAAAATTCTTTGCCGAAAATACAAAATTATGTTAGTTTGGCAATAGTATTGCTCAGAGGGCTATATCTCATACGTAACTATATCCTCCTCCCCAGATAAATTGGGTGAACTACTATTTAAATATATATCACGAGAATCCAACATTCTTACGAGATCATCAGGTATTTCATAATCAATGGCACACACATGGAACTAATATAATGTTTGGGTTATATTGTTTTAAAAGAGCAATCATATTTTCAAATTATGTGCAAACATTACTTATACCTGAGTTTCTTGCTTGTGCTTGGCTCTTCATCGCAGTCAAATGTTGGCGAAACTTTTTTCAAATACCTAAAAATAATGCAATTGAAAAATACTACACAAACTCATATAAAACGATTAAACTTTTACCTTTCCATTTTGAGAATCAGCGAAAAATAAAATGAAATAACTCGCGCAAGACAGATGACTAGCACAAAAGAATAAAACCACAACAAAATCGATGGAACAACACAGGTGGTGGCAGCTCGACTTATGCATGCATGTATGTATAGGTATACAAGCATACCTACATTTTCCATGGTTTTTCGTTTTTGTTCAGTGGTATTAATGTCAAAATCGACTGCGCCAGACGTTGCAATGTCAAAATTCGAATATGCAAATAAAGAAATGTAGCAACCAGCTGATCGTGTACACCACCTGTATTATACTGCAGCGGTGACAAATATGTTTTATAAATGTAAAGCTGCCAGATGGTTATTCCCAAAAAAAGTCTGTTCGCATAGTCGTGCATTGAATTTATAAAATAAATTAGGGAAGCTTCATATACTATGAAGAACCGTTCTAAAAAAAGGCTAGATTCAAAACAAGAAAAGGCTAGAAAAAAGGCTAGAGGCTAAATCCAAAATTTCGAGGCTAAACCGCAAAAAAAAAGGCTAGATCTAGCCTCAAAAAGGCTAAACTGGCAACACTGCTTATCACCACCGTGCCGTGCGGGAAAAAACAACTAATTCCCATGTACGAATAATATGCATTGTAATTGTAAAATTTCACCGTAGATTAGAATAATGCCACATTATATGGCATTTATAAACTCCGAACGAGGTCGCTCGCCACCCACGTATACGGGCGTCGCCGAGCCGAGATAGGAACCACGGCCGTTCCGACCGGTACAGGGAGTATCGGACCCACTGCCGTTCCGACCCCTGTTAGCCCACGAGCGGCGCACCCAGGCACGCTACATCGCGCGCCCACCGAAATAGCGGCAAACGTCGACTGGCCTCCCAGCCGCGCCAGCTACGCATCAACGCGCACTTCGACGGTAGACTGGCACTTCAGCCGCGCCAGCTACCACAGACTTCCAGCTTTTCTCGTTACAAAAAAAAAATAAATAATATATATAATTTCCTGGCAAGAAATGTACAGCGTTTCATTTTTTAAACTTTCTCCCTCCTACTCCTTAGCTCTAGGTACGGAACGACGGAGCCACCAGAGACAATATTACAAACTTCGGGAAGCAGTTCGGAGGTATACGGCTGTGACAGCGCCAGCCGGCACTCACCATCCTAGTTTAAGTCCTTAGCTTAAGAGGATGCGTGGTGGGACATCCTGTGGCGGGGTAAGATGTTGCGTATCGCAAGGGGGCCGGCATGTTTAGGCGAGATGCCTAAAGTCTTAAAAAATGTGCCACCCTAATGTAACTTTTGAGCCCTTCCAATCACTCACACCAACCCACCCACCTGTGTGGGCATGCATGCATATTCGTGTTTTGTCAGCACACATATATATGCCTTAAAACCGGAGGATAATTTTCAGGTTCAACGGTTGTCCTCGATTGCAAAACCGTCTACTTCTCCAGCGACACTCGACGCAGCAACAGCATCACGGCCACCCCAGGATTTTCGACCTCATCAAAATTCTTCGTAAAGGTAAACTAATTTCTTGTAATAATATTTTATATAAATATACGGCCACTTTATTATAACGAGTATTCTCGTTTTTTCTTATTTCTTTTATATTCAAAATCACAATTCGACAGCGGTGCTTTTGAGCCACGGCCGCTCCATCGAAGCACCATTGTCGACTTTTGTTCAGCGTCTTTTGATACCTTTCCCGATAATTTCGGACGTGTTTTAGTAGTTGTCTCCTAAAGGGAACAATTACCAAAATTTTCATCCAATGTCGTTTGCTTTGACCCGTATACATTTTACTTTGCTTTATTTTTTTTTTAATTTAATTTCAACTTTGAATGCATATCATCTGCAATCGTTAGGTGTGTTCGGCGAGAAATCTTGCAATATTTATTTTTTTCATATGTATATTTGTTTAAATGAATATATATGTATATGTATACGAGGGTGGGACCATCTGCTACCAACTTGTCGTGGCAGATGGATAGCTTTCCAGTGTCAGATTGGTTCGCCTTTCTGCGTGCAGAAGGTTTGATGAAGAGCCTTCAGCTTCTGCCACCTATTGATAATGGAGGCAGGGCTCTCATTAACCTCGGGTTCTGGCGGAGCTAGGAGATGACTTCCAGTTAGGAAGTGCCCAGGGGTTGATTGCTCCAGGTCCGCGGGCTCATTTGAGGCTGGACTAAGTGGCCGCGATTTGTGGCATGCCTCAATCCGGCACAATAGCGTATGGAATTCCTCATGCGTGAATTTATGAGGCGCGGCTAACTTCTTGAAGTGGCTTTTGAAGCTTTTCACTCCCGCCTCCCAGAGTCCCCCCATATGTGGAGCCCCGGCCGTAATAAAATGCCATGTCATGGCTTGATGGCTATATTTGGAAATAGTCTTACCTCCGGCTTCCGAGATAAATGCCTTAAATTCAGATCTCAAAGATCGTGAAGCTCCGACAAAGTTAGTACCATTGTCGGACTAAATGTTTCTCGGACATCCTCGTTTAGCGATAAAACGGGAAAAAGCTGCTAGAAAGGATGGGGTAGTAAGATCACTGACACTGACACAAACAAAGAGGCAAACGTAGCCCTTTGATAATCGACATCCTCTACCGCGGTAACTTTTAATGACGAAAGGCCCGGCAAAGTCCACCCCGGTATTGGTAGACGCGCGGGTGAACGTATTGCGTTCGCAAGGAAGGGTACCCGTAAGTTGGGTTTGCGCTCTTTTTTTATAAATGGTGCAGACCTTACAGTTATGGATGGTGGCCCTAATCATGTTCTTAACATTCGGAATCCAGTATTGGGTGGGATGACGGAGCATTAGTTGGTTTTCCCCATGGAGGGAGATTTTATGTATCATTTGTACAGTCAGACGCGTCAACCTACAATTGTACGGCAGTATGATTGGGTGGCGCTCGTTATAAGCGAGGTCTTGAGACGCTCCACGATGACCACCCGCCCTATAATATCATCTTTGGCGATGAACGGGTTGAGTGGCAATGTCTCGCTTTTCCTATCGATTACCTGTCTCTTCTTCAAGTACATATTCCTCATTATAATGTTGCTTCTGATACAGTTTAATCAAGAGTTGCGTCGTGGTCTTGATCTCATCGGATAAGATTAGGCACGATTTTTCTTGAAAGGAAGCTTTTGTCTTGGGATGATTTCTTCGAAAGAATCTCATAACATATGATAGTACCCTCAAACCCTCGGTAAATTCGAAAACCGGTCGAAAATCTCGATTTCTTTTGGCGTTAATATTGCGTAGGCCTGCGCCCTCTTTTCCTCCAGGGATGTATTATACTTCCTAAGTCTGGTGGATTCGTTTCCGAGTTGACATGAAACCAGTCTTTGCTGCCGACTAGGTCGATGATTTTTGTTATCCTGTGTGGGACGAATGTTGACAAGGAACAGGGTGGTTTCCTTATCCATGCCAAAACGATGGTGGAATCCGTCCATAGATATTGTTTCACTGGTCCTAGTTTGATGTTTCGGAATATTGATTCCATCATCTCCGCTAACAGTACTGCTCCGCAAAGTTCCAAACGCGGAAGTGAGATGTTCTTCACTGGTGCCATCCTGGTTTTGGCAAGGAGTAGATTCACGAAGATATCATCATTGCTTTTGACTCGCATGTAGACAGCTACAGCGTATGCCTTTTCCGAATCATCGCAGAATCCATGTATTTCGACATCATCTTCTGGTGAAAAGTTTACCCATCGTGGTATCTTTATTTATTTACGATTTCGTGGTATTGATGTCTGAAGTTGTGCCATCGTTCCAATGTATTGGACGAAACTGGCTCATCCCAATCGGTGCCCTGTAACCAGAAGAGTCTGGCGATGGCGGATAGAATCGCTCGTTTTGTCAACTTTTCACTTTCTTCTGGTGGCCTCTTCGAAGGCCAGAAAGTCCTCGGTAAGCCGATCCAATATTGGGATGTCGTTGAGAATTTCCTCAGCATTCGAAGTCCATTTCCGTAGTGGGAAGCCAGCGGAGAGTAAGACTTGGCGAAGCTCATTCCTCGCGTTAATGGCCGAGGCGAGTGTGTGTCCCCCGCTAGTACGTCATCTACGTACATGCCTTCCCTTAGTATGCTAGATGCTGTAGGGTGAGAACTCTCTACTTGATCTGCTAGTTGTAAAAGGGTTCTAATTGCCAGATAAGGCGCGCAATTGACCCCGAAAGTGACCGTTTTCAGCTCGTAAAGGCTTATGGGTTCTTGAGGCGATGTTCGGTAAACAATCCGTTGGAATTTGACGTGATTAACGCTCATCCAAATTTGCCTATACATCTTCTCGATGTCACTATTGAAAACGAAGCGATATAGTCTCCATCGAATTATAAGTACTGGAAGATCTGATTGTAGTACTGGGCCTGGCAGGAGAATGCCATTCAAACTTGTACCATTTGCCGTCGGGCTTGACGCATTAAAAACGACGCGTACCTTTGTGGTGGCGTGATGGGGCAAAAAGTAGTTGTCCGCCGAATCGGCTGGTACAATGGAATTAACTTTTCGAATATGCCCTAATGTCTCGTATTCAGACAGGACCCTCATATATTCGATGCCTAATTCTGGGTTCATTGATAACCGCGTCTCATTTCTAAAAAATTGTGAACACGCCCGCCTAAGAGACCCTCCTATGTTTATCTTATCTGGGTAGTCCTGTCTGAATGGAAGAGAGACGACATATCTCCCATCCTCTCTACGACTTGTAGTTTTCCTATATAAATCTTCGTAGTACTTGTCATCTGCGTTTGTACTTTTATTTCTGGGCAGATTTTCCAACTCCCAGAATGCTGTAAGCTGTTTGTCCAGAGCAACTTCGCTGTAAAAGGACATTGTATTTCTGGTTGGATTCGGTGCTTCTATGCGCCCGGTTAATATCCAACCGAACACCGTTTCTTGGGCGAGAAGTGTACTAAGTACATTTGTTTTCAGCCCACTCAATATAATTTGCGGATATACGTCTCCGCCAAGTATGATATCAACTTCCTCGTTGATATAAAATGGCTTGTCTGCCAAAACTAAGTCTGGGAATGCCTGCATAGTCGTAGCGTCGATATGACAGGATGGCAGATTTCCAGTTAGCTTGGCTAGAATTAGCACTGATTTTGTTCAGCTGAAGAAAGGGTCCACTGGTGAACGGAGTTCAATATTGGATGCCTCCTTGACTTGAGCGGACACGGCATTAGTGATGCCCGAAACATGAGCATGCATCCTTTTTGCTGGTAAATTGATTCTGCGTTTGAGTCGTTCTGTCATAAACGAGCACTCTGAACCAGAATCAATCAGTTCTCTTGCTGGGAAGTTGGTACCATTATGATGAATGGTTACTCGAGCTGTCCCTAGCAGCACACCTGCACGTGAATGCAAATGGCAGGACTTAACATTTCGGTTTACGGCCGAAACAGATTTTTCAGTTCCCGTCTCTCTTGTGCCGGTTTTGAAGTTGAGGCAGCATTATCAGCATGATACTGATTAGGGCTAAGTGTTGCCTGCGTCTGAAGAGACTCCGCATGCAGGAGCGTATTATGTCGAGAATGGCACTTGTTGCAGTCGTAAGAACTGGTTCACTTCGACACAGTATCTCCTGGGGATAGACAGTTCAAACAGCCCTTGGTGGATTTGACAAAGTTAATTTGAGAAAACGGGGACAGTTTCGTAATCTGTGGGCATTCGATTTGCACTTTGTGCACAGTAATTTTGTCACGTTTGCTTGGTATGTGCCAAGTCTTTTTGCAGTGGTTTCCTTGGCATTCCGCGTACTTTGCGGTTTTTGCACTTTCGAAGAACTGCCTATGAACCCAGACACTGCTTCGAGTGTCTGGAAGGGGTTGGACAAAAATTTGTCCATATCCTCCCACTTGGATATTTCCACTTTGTGGTCTATGCTTTGCTCCCATAGACCAAGCGTACTCTCCGGCAGTTACGTCGAACACAAATATGTTATAATTGCATCCCAGTTCGAAGTGTCAATTTTATGACTTCGCAGAGACGAAAGGCAATTGTTTATTTCGCGCTGAAGTATTTTAATCGCGCTACCACACTTACTCTCTACCTTTTTCAAGTTAAACAAAATTTGGAGTTGCGAGTTTACTAGGATACGCTTGTTTTCGTATCTCTCGCATAAGTTTCTCCAGGCCGTATCAAATCCCTCATTCGTGAGCGGACATTTTTTCACAATATCTTTTGCCTCACCTTGTGTCTTATTGTTCAGATGGAATAATTTCTCCACAAGTGTTTGGCGTTTGTTCCAGATATATATGGCCGTGAACATGTCACGAAATGTTGGCCATGACAGATAATCGCCCTTGAAAACTTCAGTATCACATGGAGGCAGGCGGATACTGTGTTCAAATTCGGGATTTTCTTCAGTTTTGCTTTCTGGTTTGTTGTATGTCGCTTGGCGTGTAGCCATATCTGACATGCAGCGTAAATATACTGCATAAGCTCTCTTATACTTCTGTTTAACAGAAACTATACCAGTGACCTCTAACTTATCTGAATTAAGTAAGTCGTCATAAGCTGTTCTGGTTTTTCTCCACATTGCTTTCAAGTCCTCTTGTTGAAGCCCAAAAGTGTACTTGCTGTGGACTGAATCCTCTAATTCATTGTAGTCTAATTCGACTTCAAAAATCGAATCAGCCAGCCTAATCAAACTTTCCATATTTTGGACTTAGAGGATCTGTAGAATCAAAACAAAACCGAAAAAAATATACCTGAAGGTACGATGAAATGCTCAACCGTACAAGATAAATGCTGAATAGAAAAGGTAAAGGCAGTATTTTACCCAGGAAAATCTAAACAATCCAACTCAATAAAATTTCAATCGACTCAATTATTTATATATTGCAGACTTGGCCGATTTGTTTGACTAATATTTTGATTGCTACACAAGCAAAAATATAAACTAAAGCTCTGTGACTTACTCGCCACCCACACGTATAAGGGGATATATTTATGTTTATGTGTTGCCGCAATAAAGAAGTACACAGCAAAACACAGATAAAGTGCGCGGTGTATCAAACGAGCGAAAGTGAATATTAAATGAAAAAATGTGATAACAAAAGAAAAGTGCTATAAAATTAGTGAATTTAATAAAAAAATAATAAAATAGCCTTCGATTAAAATGCTGTTGTGGATTATTACCGAAATGGGTGCAATTATAACAAAAACAAAATAAAGATCGAAAGGCTAAGTGATTTTATTGTGAAAATGAGGTTATGTTACCTCTTGCTTTGCGCTGTGTCCAAAAAACCTTACCACTGGTGGGGGGATAATTAGGATAGTCGCAAGGAATTTGAAGCGTTTAATATAATTCAAAAATTAAAGAAAATTAAAGCAGTTAGCCGAACAAAAATCACTATTATTAAATATTCACTTAACGCACTTATGTTTGATTACACTCGCTAGCGGCACTTTTGAACAAATTGTTTGCAACACAAAAAAAACTAAGTGGCAAGAAATATACAACTTACGTGGTTTGATGTGGTGATCGTCCGAATTTGTTGTAAATAGCTTGTGTGTGTTGGTTGTGGTATATGGCAGAGTATATGGCAGAGTTGTTTGTTAGATATTGAGTTTTTTCTACTTTTTCCTTATGTGGCAGCTTCTGGTATTGACCCAATTGTGGTTGATGTGCTTTGATCCAAATGATGTGAATAAATATTTGTGTTGTGGACTGTATAGGCAGGCTGGTTCCTTTCTACCGGGAGATGGACCATGAACAATTGCGACAATGGTGCTTCGCTGGAGCCGCCGTGGCTTGAAAGCACCCCGGTCGAATTGTGGTTTTTGAATAGGAAAAGAAATAAGAAAACGAGAATCCTCGTTATAATAAAATGTCCGTATATTTGGATGAAATATGATTACAGAACAATTGCTTTACCTTTTAATATGTTGATGCGGTGGAAAATCCTGGTGTGGCCGTGACGATGTGACTGCGTTGAGTGTCGCTGAAGAAGTAGACGGTTTTCCAATCGAGGACAACCGTTGAACCTGAAAATTATCCTCCGGTTTTAAGGCATATATATGTGTGCTGACAAAACACGAATATGCATGCATGCCCACACAGGTGGGTGGGTTGGTGTGAGTGATTGGAAGGGCTCAAAAGTTACATTAGGGTGGCACATTTTTTAAGAAGGCATCTCGCCTAAACAGGGAGCTCAACGTGAGAAGGCGACAACCTGGTAAGGCCACTTCGACAAAATCGGTTTAAGGGCTTGCTGGGGGTTCAAACATCAGCGTCTGATCACCATGTGGTGCGGCTGCAAGTGGGCGTCTGGCTTGGACAAGCGGCTCGCTATACAAACGTGTAATATAATTCAACCTCCCGTGAAAGGGATTGTGCGTTGGGTTTGGCACCCACCACATAAAACAACGTTCCAATGAAATTCAACAACAAAGTCTCGGATATGAGAACCCTTTTTTTAGATGACAACACCCGCAATCGAAATAAGGATTATAAGATAAGGGCAGGTTAGACAGGGTAGTGTCGAAATAACAGCCCTTGGTCGGATGTAAAAATCCGAGTCATTCCGGTACGTAGAACCGGGTGTTGTGGGAATGAAACGTTACTGGCAACGTACAAGGCAATCGGCCAGCCGGTTATCAGCTACGCGACGCCAATATGGTCGCCGGGGTTAGCAGACACACACTGGAGGAGGTTGCAGGCCTGCCAAAACACCGCACTCAGAACTGCCACGGGGTGAGGCAAAAATGCTCGATGTCAAAGAGCACTGTGAGACGTTGACCAGACAATTCCTGTTCAACTGCCATAAACCGCAGCACCCGAACAGGAACCTGCCCAACGAAATCCGCCTCCCATGAGAATAAGGGGTCAGCTCCGTAAGCACTATGACGAGATCCGGCACCACATTTTCTCGCCGTTTGATCCAAAGGTGCACCGGCGTGCCCTCAACCTCATCCACACGGAGTCGGTAAACTCCTTTGTCGGGTCCCGTCCAGCGAATGCAGTCCTACAGGCGCAAGCCCCACCTGTTGCCGATGAGGAACGCGAACTGCCGCGAACAGGGAGGAAAGAGTCACGCTGGCTCAACTTCGTTCTGGATACTGTAACAGACTAAACTCTTACCTATCCAGACTAAACCCTGACATGCCAAATGTTTGCCCGGCATGCGGCGTGTCTCCCCACGATACTAACCATCTGTTCATCTGCTCAACTGAGCCCACTCTTTTAAACCCATCTTCACTCTGGTCCACCCCTGTTGAAGCCGCGAGGTTTCTTGGACTTCCGTTAGAAGAGCCTGATGACAGTGTTGGATGAGAGGTGACATCCCACGCAGGTTAAGTAGTCGCTACAACAACAACAACATAAGATAAGGGCATTCCGGTCCCTTAATGCTGACATCACCGCCATACAAGAGATGCGATGGACGGGGCGAGCAAACACGACCAAAACACCTTGCAACATCTACTGGAGTGGGTATGAAGACAAGCGCAGATTCGGCGTGGGATTTGTGGTGGGAGGGAGACTCCGTCACCGAGTACTGTCGTTCACACCCGTGAACGAGATCTCGCCGCAATCCGAATAAAAGTACGATTTCTCACCATATCGTTTATCTGCGCTCATGCACCGACAGAAGAGAAGGACGACGTGGAAAAGGATGCATTCTACGAGCGCTTGGAGAAGCATACGAGCGCTGCCCCCGTCATGATATCAAAGTCGTACTTGGCGACTTTAACGCCAGGGTGGGTAAGGAGGGTGTATTCGGCCCCACTGTCGGGAAGTTCAGTCTCCACAATCAGACTTCGCCAAATGGATTCAGGCTGATCGACTTCGCCGGTGCCCGAAACATGATCATATCCAGGACTAGGTTTATGCACAAGAAGATCCATCAGGCTATATGGCTGTCCCCCGATCGAAAAACACGCAACCAGATCGACGACGTCGTGATATACGGACGGCATGCTTCCAGCGTTTTAGATGTTCGCACAATACGAGGACCTAACATCGACTCTGATCACTACCTACTAGCAGCCAAGATTCGTACCCGCCTCTGTACGACAAAACAGGTGCAACAAAAAACGCAGGGAAAGCTGGACTTCGAAAAGCTGCAATCGCAAGGAACGCCAATTATTTCGCAGATCGCCTCTCACACCTGCTCTCCGAGAGCACAATTCAACCTAGTGCAATGCATGGCAGTGGGGTCATATCTCAGGAGCACTCCGTACCGCAGCCGAAGAAGTAATTGGATTCCGGCGAACGCGAAGAAACAACTGGTATGATGATGAAGAGTGGAGCGCTGCAACGAAAAGAAAGGACGAAGCCTACAAGGCAACGCTGAGATCAAATGCAACGAAGAGTGTGTGTGAGCACTACCGCGAGTTGAAGACGGAAGCGAGGCGGCTTTCCCGGGCGAAAAAAGAGAGGCAGAAAAGCGTGAAATAAAGGAGCTTGAGATGCTGTCCAACGGGAATAATGCCCGAAAATTCTATCAAAAAATTCGGCGAATGGCAGAAAGTTTTAAACTCGGGGCAAACTCCTGTAAAAATGAGAACGGCGACCTGGTGGCAGATGTCCAGAGAGCACTCAGAATATGGAGGGATCACTTCTCTGCCCTTTGAAATGGAGAAACTGAGCAAGAAACCAGAGAAGATGAAGAATCCGATCCCACAATCGAAGATGATGGAATTGACGATCCACAACCCGAGTATAATGAGGTGCGAATAGCAATATTCCGATTGAAAAACAATAAAGTAGCTGGCGCTGATGGTTTGCCTGCTGAGCTATTCAAACACGCAGGCGAGGAGCTGGTAAGGCGCATGAATCAGCTGCTATGCAGAATATGGTTGGATGAATGCATGCCTGAAGATTGGAATCTAAGTGTTCTCTGCCCAATCCACAAGAAGGGCGATCCTGCAAACTGCGCCAACTATCGCGGAATTAGTTTTTTGAATATCGCATATAAGGTCCTATCAAGCGTATTGTGCGAAAGACTGAAGCCTGATGTGAACAGACTGATTAGACCTTATCAGTGTGGCTTCAGACCCGGTAAATCTACCATCGACCAGATTTTTCCAATATGCCAAATCTTGGAAAAAACCCGTGAGAAAAGAATCGACACACATCATCTCTTTGTTGATTGTAAAGGCGCTTTCGATAGCACGAAAAGGAGCTGCCTATATGTCGCTATGTCTGAATTTGGTTTCCCCGCAAAACTTATGCGGCTATGCAAAATGACCTTGAGCAACACCGCCAGCTCGGTCAGAATTGGGAAGCACCTCTCCGAGCCGTTCGAAAGTAAACGAGGTTTCAGACAAGGGACCCCCTATTTCTTTAATTGAATGCTGGAGAAAATAATACAAGCTGCAGAACTTAACTGCGCTGGAACAATATTTTATCAAAGCGTGCAACTGTTGGCATATGCTGACGATATTGATATCATTGGCCTTAACAACCGCGCCGTAACTTCTGCTTACTCCAAATTAGAAAAAGAGGCGGAAAAAATGCCGCTGTTGGCAGCAATAATTTTGAAAGTAAAGGACTTCGTTTACCTGGGAATCAGCATTAACACCAACAATAATGTTAGCCTAGAAATCCGACGAAGAATTACTCTTGCAAACAAATGCTACTTCGGACTAAGTAGGCAATTGAAAAGTAAAGTCCTCTCTCGACGAACGAAAATAACACTCTACAAGTCACTCATCGCACCCGTCCTGCTATATGGTGCAGAAGCGTGGACACTAACAACATCTGATGAGGCGGCTCTGGGAGTATTCGAGAGAAAGGTTCTTCGAAAGAATTGTGGATTTACGCAGACGCCGACATAGTTCAGCGAATTAAAATACAGCGGCTTCGCTGGCTAGGCCACGTAGTCCAAATGAGCGAAGATGCTCCAGCCCAGAAGGTATTCTTATCGGCACCCGCCGGTGGAAGCAGAGGAAGAGGGAGACCACCACTCCGATGTAAGGACCAAGTGGAGACCGAGTTGCGATCCCGCGGTGTTTCCAATTGGCGCCAGTGCGGTTAGATGACGCAACGGAACGAAGAAAACCGGTTTGTCTCCAAACTAAATTGACAAGGGATGACGGAAAATCGTTCCAAAAAAATTCATTATCACAATTCTCTACTGAGTTTCTCGTTCCAACGGAATTGGGTTGTGATATACAAAATTATTATAATATTATAACATATGGGCTACATACATGTTTACCCTAAGTCAAATATTATTGAGAACAAATTTAATTTCTTACAAAATTCATGAAGTTATGTAGGTATTTTTTTAAGAATTTTGGTTTGATAAACTGGAAACATTTTCTGGCATTTTTTTTTTCAAAATTTTTTTTTTCACTCCAACATAGAGGTCATACGCAGAAAAATATTGGGTTGACAATATAATTAATTTAAAAAGAATCATGATGAGAAGTTTTCATATACATATTTAAAAACAAATTAAATTTAACAAAAAAAAAGAAGATACTGTACTTGACAGTTTTGGTTCTATGCGGAAAACTTTAATTAATTATTACAAATAAATTATGCATTACTTATTAAATATAATATGCCTATGCATTGCTCCTGACCCATACGAATATATCAAAAAAAATTTTTATTGAAATTATGCATGTTTAGATATAGATATACTCTGGCAATTGATTGTATGAAAAAATGTTAACCTATTAATATATAGATAATGGTCAAATAGAATGATGCCATACCTAAAAAATTGTTCACCGTTTGGATTTTCGATTTATGTGGCGCAAGGGATGCTTTCGAACCCCATTTTTCAGATTTATGGTCAAATAAAACTTTGATTGCGTCTTCAAGATGCACCTAAATTACTCACCGGAAATAATGGAATTTAACAAAAAAAGTACAGTTTGATTGCGTTTTTAAAATAAAAATTAAAATTTTGATTTTTACTAACAGAGGCGGCTAGGATGCTTTTGAACCTAATTTAATAGAGTTCTATAAAAAAATAAAAGATGTATTTATGTTTGCTATTAATCTATTACAAAAAAATAAAATTATTGTCCGAAACCTGGGCTTGAACCATAGAACGCACAAATGCAGTGTCAACTACCTTATCTGAGCGTTTAAGCCGCAGAAAATATTTCCACCGTTTGGAGTATACCTACATACATACATATCCATATGGCTTTTGAAATAAATGAAGCGTTAAATTTGAAGTTCCGAAAATTTGTCAACATTAGCCTGACGCCAGTTTTCATATCGTTTTGTTTTATATACAGGCAGTTTTCGCAATTTTTCCTTCAGGTCAGGATTTTATTACAACTTCAACATATGATGATTTTCTGGCCTTTTTCCCCAACCACAACTTTTACCCAACATAACAGGTCAAATTTAGTCTTCATATATGCAAGGACTCAAATTACAATATTTGAAGAAGAAATAATTGATGTCTTTAGGAAAATGAACACGATTTCTAACTCTTCGTAAATATAAAATGGAAGAAGCTACAAACTGTGTTTTCTCTTTTTGTATTTTATATATAAGGTCTATCTCATCGGAAAACCCCGACAGAAATAATGAGCTCTGATAAATTTCGAGATTGCTATAAAGTTTCTCGGTCCGACGGAATTTGCTTTTTTGCTTTGATGTACAGGGTGGCTGATGAATTTTGCTACATTAAGAAACTCAAATAATTTTTTTTCAGTGTATGGAATTCATTTTTCTTTTATTCATGTTAAAGCTCATTAAATTTTATTAAACACAGCTTAATTAGTTTTAAAAATAATGGAATTTAAATGCCCCCCCCTGCTCGTCGATGCATGTGCGGCATCTTACCAAAAAGTTGTTCATTACTGCTTGGAGAGTTGAGACAGGAATAGCAGCATTGTTTCTCGAATGGATTGCCTTAGTTCATTCAAATTTGTTGGTTTTGCTTTGAAGACTTCCTGTTTGCAATAACCCCACAAGAAAAAGTCAGGTGCAGTAAGGTCAGGCGACCTGGGTGGCCAACGGAATGTGGAGATTCTGGATATCAGCTTATTGGGAAATTTTCGTCGCAATTCTGTCATAACAGGTTGGGCTATATGAGGAGCTGCACCATCTTGCTGAAACCACACAGAGTTGAAAGAAATTCTCATTCGGCGTAATTATGGATAGAAAAACTCTCTCAACATGCTCAAGTAACGGTCTCCAGTAACCGTAACGGTGTGACCGTTTTCTTGGAAGAAGTAGGGCCCGGCAATGCAGCGTGATGAAACTGCACACCACACTGTGACACGAAGTGGATGCAATTCCCTCTCATGGAGTATCTGTGGGTTGGAAGCACTCCATATTCGACAATTTTGTTTGTTTATGTTGCCGTTTAAATCGAAATGGGCCTCGTCAGACATGAAAAGACAGTTCAACATGTTTCCATCCTCTTCCACCATTTGAAGCATCTTCTGGCAAAATTCCAAGCGAATCGGCAAGTCTGCAGCGTTCAGTTTGTTGGCCATTTGAATTTTATATGGGAATAAGTCCAAATCTTTGTGCATAATTGACTGTAATGACTGTCGTTGACTGTAATGGCGGCCGCCGTGGTGTGAAGGTAGTGTTGCCGGCATACCACACCGAAGGCCCATGGTTCGAGCCCTGGTACAGGTAACATCAAAAGTGATTTGAAAAAAGTTTTTCAAAAACGGGGTCGCCCCTCGGCAGTGGTTTGGCAAACTCTCCGAGTGTATTTCTTCCATGACAGGCTTCTCAGCAAAAATTCGTCTCCTTTGTAGATGCCGTTCGGAGTCGGCAAAAAACTGTAGGTCCCACCAATTTGTAGGGAAAATTCAAATCGGCACACCACAAATTGGAAGAGAAGCCTGGCGCAAAAATCTCTTAGGAGGTTTATGATGATATACCTGTTGTATATCGCGCCATAGAGATAGAGAGAGACTGTCTGCTTACACCCATTTGAGCAGATAAGCTTCTTGTCGAAACACGTGGATTGTTTTGTATGGCAGCAGCTACAGCAGCGATTGTTTCCTCCGTTCGAACTGAAGGGTTTCGATGGTAAGGTTTTGTGTTGACTGTCCCATGCTCGGCAAAATTGTTTACAAGTCTTATTATGGTCCATCTGCTCGGAGGATTGCCGCCAAACGTGCGCCTATACTCTCTTTGAACCGAAACTACGGACTCCAGTGCGTGATAGCTACGGACAATCCAAATTCTTGTTTCAGTGTCCCAGTTATCCATTTTTGTTAAATGTAAAAGTCAATCTGCAAAATACAAAAAAAAATTAACCAGATTCATTAAATAGAAAAAAAGTTATTTAATTTTTTTTTGGTAGCGGCTTTCATCAGCCACCCGCCGGCAATAAGGATTATTGCGCAAATTAAAATAACTTCTGTAACGATAGAAATTTTGATATTTTCATTGACATACCCTAAATATTTTACGTTTGCCATTGTGATGTCGTAGAAGTACTCCAAGTTGACAGTCATTGATAGGACATAGAGAAGAAGGGTCCCGTTTGTGAGCACCGATGGTTGACCATATTCGATTGCCTCAATTACATTCTTATATGGGAGAGTTTCTATTTCGGATAGATCTGGTTAACCTCGTCCATGTCGAGTAGGTTGTTATTAACAACTCCACGCTTTTCCAATTGACATGCCCGCACCATTTCGTTGACTTCTTTGCGGACGAGCAGGATGTTGTGAAATGCGCTCTCCTCGAACTCTATTGCTTCCGTTTCTCTTGCTACGTAATTGCTACGGTCTACTACTTAGTCAATTCTCTTCAATACTTCTTGGGTGGCTGTGAGTAGTTTCTTATTGACCTTGTGTTGATGATTGTTGTTCTCGATAATTTGATTTTGGCTGTGGAGAATATTGTTCCAATCTGCTGCGTCATTTCCATGCTGACCCTATCTAGTCAATAAATCGGGTGACTCTGGTTCTGCTTGTGCTTTCTATCAACTCTTCGATTCGCCCAAGTGTTTAATTAATATAGTGCTGTGCTAAGAGCTGCTCCTCGGTTCGTTTGATAAATCGACTTGTTAGTTTGTCCATTTGTATCATAGTTGTAGTATATTGTTGGAGGTTGATCACGTGGATTATTTTCAATGACCCCCCAATTAATCACTCATCTCCGCTTTGGATAGTTACTATTGGAGCCTTGTAGTTGAATATATGGAGTCCGCTGATGGCAGATATCAGCAGTGGGAATCTCCAACGCAAGATGTTATTTCTAGTTTAGTGTTGTTAGTTGGTTAGTACATACTTGTTAAATTCTATGAAGGTAAGTAAATTTTTTTGACTAAGCAAACAAAATGTTGTTGTTACCAGGAAAGTATTATTATAATACAGCATTTTTAGAGCTTTTGCTTTTCTTGCTTTAGTATTTTTGTTAGTGTATTAGTGGTTGATAAGTTGTTGTAATTTCCTATTTCTTACACAAGGTCTTAAATAAGAGAAATATGAAAGAATACTACTCATTGTTCTTATGGTTAATAATGGAAGAGTCAAACAAAATTAAAGAATTTACGTTAACTAATATTACAAAAATTTACAAGTTAGTATAAAGAAAAAAGAGAAAAAAATTAGGAAAAATAAAAAAGTAAAAATGGCCTTCTCTTTTTTCATGAATAATTTTTTTTTCTTTTTTTTGTTCGTATGGGACATTTTTCTTTTGCTTTTTTTGTCATTCTGCTTCGCTTTTTGTTTGAGACCAGAGGTGTTAACATTTCCCGAACCAGCTATGGGGGATCATGTTATCCATTTTGGGAGCAACATAGCCATTTGATGGCGTCGCAAGATATATTGTTATATTGTTTTTTTTGTTGTTTTTTTGTTTGTTGTCTCTTTCTTTTTATGTTTTTAATGTGTAATTTGTGGATTTTCTTCCCACTAAGTATGGTGACGGAAACTTTTTTATCTTTTGCAAAGACTTCTTTTTTATAAAGAGGCTTTTGCTTCCCCTTTATTTGCTTATCCTTCACGTATATGACGTCATTTTCGTCATAACGTTCCGGTAGCGTCCTTCTTTTATTGTGTTTTTCTATCTGTGCCATTTGATTTTCCCTCAGTAATGTTTTGATATACTTATTCATTTTCCTGCATTTGTCGTGGAGTTCCTGGTAATTGGAAGCTTCTGAGCGGTTAAAAAATATTTCGGTCGGTTTGTTGTTTGGTACTGATTGAACTGAATTATTATTACGATCTACTATATTAACGAGTTCTTTGGTCCTAAGTTCTTCGTTTTCCGCCTTCAGGCATCTAAAAATTTCTAGTAACGTAGAGTGAAATCTCTCGATTTGGCTATTCACCTCACTTCTCCGAGTTGGAGTGCGGTAAAGCTTAATTCCTAGAGATTTTAACAAGTTTTTTATTACTGGGCTAATCAATGCCCGTTCGTTATCAGTGACTAAGATTCTTGGGGTCGTGAAATAGTGAAGAAGTTTCACTATTTTTTCCTTAAGGTGCAGGGTTCCTTTGTTTCTAATGTGAAAAAGCTTCGCAAATTTAGAGAATTTGTCAATGCAACACAAAAATTGTTCCCCCTGAATTTCAAAAGTGAAGGATCTCACAGTGAAGGATTTCAAAAGTGAAGGATCTCTCGGGGATTGGTGTAGCTTGTAGTTCCGGCCTATTAGAGTGTCTATCGTACTTACTAAACTTGCATGTTTCACAAGCCAGTACATATTTCCTAATCTGACTGCTTATCCTGGGGAAGTAGTAATGCTCAAGAAGCTGCTTCCTATTTTTTGTGGCATTGCGGTGAGCTCTCTTGTGTTCCTTCATTATTGCCTCGCACACCATATCTGGGTTTCGCAAATCCTCCACAAGGGCTTGCGCTATTCGGATTTTATAGTTAATGAAATGTTTTAGATAAACCCTCTGTAATAGGCCTAATTGATTTTCCGGGATTTTTATACCATTAGTGACATTTGGTTTTAATTTTTCTTTCAGTATGCTAACTAGTTCACTTTCGCCTACATTTTCTATGCCTACATTTTCTATTCCTACATAGTGACGTAATTGTCCAGGGTGCGGTTCTCCATAAATCTGAAGCCTACCCCCGAATATGATCTGGTTTCTGAAAACGTTTAAAGGTACTTCCACGAATGGAATAAGGTCTGTATTGTTCTGTTCTGCGCTGTCAACCGTATCGCCATCTGATCACATAGTTGCGTCTTGACTAGCGATTTAGGACGCGGGCAGTATTGAATCCGTAAGTTGATTCGCTTGTGTTTTAAGGCTAGAAAGGGCATCAACCACGACATTTCATTTTCCTGGTTTGTAGGTAAGCTCGTAGTTATACTCTTCTATTCGGGATACCCAACGCTTCAGCTTGGCAGTGTAATTACGATTGCGAAGGGAGAAAGTTAATATAAATAGCTTCGGAGATTGTCTATGCCCAAACAATGGCGAGCATTTCTTTTTCGTTTGTAGCATACCCTTCTTCCGTGGTTGTCAAACTTCTTGATATAAACGCTATTGACTTGTCTTCACCATCGTAGTCCTGAGACAATACCGCCCCAATGGCGTAGTCTGAAGCGTCTGTCGTTAAGTTAAAAGCTTATTCGAAGTTGGGAAATGTTAAGACTTCAGAGGTTGCTAGCACTTCCTTAAGATCTTTGAATGCTCTTAGGGCGTCTTCATTTAATGATATTGGTACTTTTTTAAACTGCGTAGCCTTACCTTGTGCATGTTCGCTCCTTGTGAGGGTTATGAGGGGTTTCGCGATTTTTGCGTAATCGCGAATGAGCTTCCTGTAATAAGAAATTAAACCTAAACAACTTTTAAGATCTTTTAGATTTAAAGGTGGCGACAGGTTTCTTATTGAATTTTTTTTCTTAGGATCTGGCAGGATCCCTTCGGAGGTTACAATGTAACCCAGAAATTCGACGCTTCTTTTTAAAAACCGAGTTTTTTGAAAGTGAATTTTAAGCTCCGCAGCTAGTGGTCTAGAAAGGATTGTTTCGATTGCCTCCAAATGGTTGTCTTCGGATTTGCTGAAAATTATTATGTCGTCGATATATACGAAACAGATTCGACCTATAAATTGTTTGAGGACATCGTCTATCATGCGCTGAAAGATTGAGGGCGCATTTTCTAGTCCGAAAGAAGCCGTAAAAATTCATATTTTCCATTCATTGTGGAAAATGCCGTTTTAGAAATGTCACGCTTCTTCATTGGGATTTGATGAAATCCTGACGTTAGGTCAAGCGTGGCGAAATATTTGGCTTCACCAAGGCTAGCAATAGTACCGTTGTTATCTGGGATGGGATATGTATCGGGAATAGTTACGGCGTTCAACCTTTTAAAATCAATGACCATCCGATATTTCTAGGGATAACTTTTGGTGTAAATGGGATTTTCGGTTTCCGTTTTCATCTCGGCCTGGACATTGGTTTGGATTTCCATGCCATGGGTCGACTGGGCCAAATAAAGATTCATATTTTTCCAGTATCTGGTAGAGCTTGTTTTTCGTAACCTCGGTGACATAGTTGTCAAGAGGGATGTTAACGTTAATGCTGTTAGCCTGCTGCGCTGTTTTTCTCTTAAGAGGCAGCAGGATGTCTGGTTTCAGATAGAGAGTGTTAAGTTCCCTGGAATACAGACCGAATAGGAATGTTCAAGATGTAGCGAAAATTTCTCGTAATAACGTTGAGTCAAAAAACTGAGCACTAAATCCGTGAATATCTTTTATCAAAATGTCAGAGGTTTAAATACCAAATTAACTGATCTCTTTTTGAAATCTTTTCATTGTAAATATAACGTAATTGCTTTTACCGAAACTTGGCTAAAACCTCATGTTTTCAATTCAGAGTATTTTTGTAATGAATATCAAGTATATAGAAATGATCGCTTGAACAGAGTCGGGGGTGGTGTTCTACTTGCCGTTCATTCCTCCATCCCTTCAGAAGAGGTTAATATTCCTAACATCGATTTCATTGAGTTCAAATGCATCCGCCTTCAACTAGACAACGTCTCTATGTACTTATATGTTTGCTACATCCCTCCAGCATCAGATTTTTCAGTCTACATGCAACATGTCTCTCTGCTCAAAACTGTTAACTTTATGACTAAAGCTTCAGATTCAATTATTGTGTTGGGGATTTTAACTTACCTCATATATCGTGGAACATATCTGATGGTAACATTATTCCAAATCCGTCCAAACTGGGGTACAATGACTTTTTAGATGGAATTTCCGATCTTTGCCTTAATCAAATAAATGTTACCGCTAACAAGTTTGGGAAAGTTAGATTTAGTGTATGTTAATGATATAAACCAATTTTATGTAAATCGTTGTGATCCGTTGGTTTTACCAGAAGACCTTTAACATCCTTCTATGGAAATAGTCTACGAAACCATAAGTAATGGCCAAGGCACTCAATGCTACTCATGTAGTAGCTTTGATTTTAACTTTTCCAAAGCAAACTACAAGAAATTAAATAAAGAACTGTCTAAATTGACTTGGCCTGAATTTGGTTGTGATATCGATCTAAACGTCTCACATTTCAATCAAACTATTTACTGCCTATTTGAGAAGTTTATTCCCAAACGTAAATTAACTTATGATCATCCTACGCAAGCTTGGTTTACTAAAGAGCTTAAGGCTCTTAAAAATAGGAAAACGCGATCATTTAATTTATATAAGAAATCTGGACTAATAAACAATACTTACTGTATTCCAGTCTACGTCTCTAAAACCAAAAGAGACATTATTCTCAATCCAAAGTCATTTTATGGTTTCGTAAATTCTAAACGTAAAGTATCAGGGTTTCCCTCAGCCATGAAATATCAAGACATTATATCTAGCGATAATCAATATATCGCAAATTTTTTTGCTCAATTTTTCACTTCTAACTATTCTGCGGTCACCAATTCAAACTTTCAAAACTATCCTTATAAGCTACACGGGACAAATTCAATTAATTCACCAATTATATGCGCCAAAGATGTTCCTACATGTTTCTTGAAAAAGTGTGCGAACCATATTTACCAACCCCTTACCAATTTGTTCAATCTATCAGTGTGGTGTTTTTCCAACTGCGTGGAAATAATCGTTTCTTCTCTCTCTATGGCGCGATATACAACAGGTATATCATCATAAACCTCCTAAGAGATTTTTGCGCCAAGCTTCTCTTCCAATTTGTGGTGTGCCGATTTGAATTTTCCCTACAAATTGGTGGGACCTACAGGTTTTTGCCGACTCCGAACGGCATCTACAAAGGAGACGAATTTTTGCTGAGAAGCCTGTCATGGCAGAAATACACTCGGAGAGTTTGCCAAACCACTGCCGAGGGCCGACCCCGTTTTTGAAAAACATTTTTCAAATCACTTTTGATGTTACCTGTACCAGGGCTCGAACCATGGACCTTCGGTGTGGTAGGCCGGCAACACTACCTTCACACCACGGCGGCCGCCGTTTTCGTTTCTTCTACCGCTGCATAAAAGCGGGAGTAGGCCTTCTATAGAGAACTATCGTGGCATCGCAAAGCTTTCTGCCATCCCAAAATTGTTTGAAGCTATTGTTACAAATCAACTTAAGGGTCCGATCTCTACTTTCATAGCTGACTGCCAACACGGGTTCAGTAAGGGAAAGTCCACAGTTACGAATTTACTTGAGTTTACCAGTCATGTCTCAAATGTTTTTAGAAAAAACCTGCACACCGACGTTATTTATGCGGATTTCAGCAAAGCTTTTGACAAAGTGTGTCACTTATTACTTATTCATAAACTCGATCAGTTGAGCTTCCAGCCGGGTCTCAATCGCTGGATCCCTTCTTACCTTAGTGACAGCACACAAAGAGTAATGTTTAAAAATTTAGTATCCGATGTCATTTATGTCTCTTCGGGGGTTCCTCAAGGAAGCCATCTTGGCCCGATTCTGTTCTTGTTGTTTATAAATGATATTTCTACAATAATGAAATTTTCAAAAATGTTAATGTATGCCGACGACGTAAAGCTTTTCATGTCATTCGCGTCATTTGAAGATAGAAATAAGCTACAATCAGATCTAGATGCACTAGTTACTTGGTGCGATTTAAATTATATGCCACTTAGGCCCGGTTTTTCAGTACAAGTTCAACTCAATTTGTCAGTTAAACTAAGCTTAAACTTGTTACGCAGTTTATCAGTCAACTTTGAACGAAGTTTAAACGTAGCTTAAGCGGCCAATTTGGCAGGGTTAAACTCTAGTTAACCTGTCAGCTGTTTGCATATTTGATGGTTTTGGTTGTGAAACAATAAACTGAACCCAATTAAAAAAGGACGATATTTTTATATTTAATTAAATAACGGATATATCATCTGACGAAAGTGATTATAGTGATGCAGAGATTAGCGAAATCCTAACTATTACAATACTGAGCCGAAGCAATGTCGTTGAATATGTAAACAAACGTCATCTGTTGCCGTATCTAGACAAAGAAAAACCAATGTTGCCGTATAAAAAGCAAACCTTA
This sequence comes from Merzomyia westermanni, assembly GCA_949987695.1. Classification (NCBI taxonomy): domain Eukaryota; kingdom Metazoa; phylum Arthropoda; class Insecta; order Diptera; family Tephritidae; genus Merzomyia; species Merzomyia westermanni. The sequence goes on from OX465292.1 coordinate 72,116,944, forward strand.
AAACCGGCCTTAAACTCTCACTAAAAAACCGCTCTGCAGTTTAACTGGAGTTTAAATTTATGCCGAGTTTAAGCAAACTTAGTTTAAACTGAGCTTAACCAAGGACGGAAAAACTGGGCCTTAACCTTAAAAAATGTAAACACATGGGTTTTTCGCGTGGAATTTCTCAGCCGGCTTCCTATACAATTAAAAATTATAGTCTTGAGCAAGTGTATGATTTTGTTGACCTGGGTGTTACTGTGGACTATAAACTCAGTTTCAACCGCCATATTAACACAACAGTCAATAAGGCTAGAGGTGTCCTAGCATTCGTTAAACGATGGTCTAAAGAATTTAGCGACTCTTATGTAACTAAAGCCCTCTTCACTACATTAGTCAGACCGATACTTGAATATGGTTCTATAATTTGGAACCCGCGTTACCAGGTTCATATAGATCGCCTTGAATCAGTTCAAAAACAATTTTTACTATTTGCCTTAAGATATTTTCATTGGGATCCCTTGTACAATCTGCCACCCTATACGAATCGTTTAAAACTCATTGATCTACACACACTTTCTAGTCGGAGGGAAATGCTTGGAATTATTTTTATGATTATATTGCTAAATGGTTCACTATCCAGTCCATTTCTTCTAAGTGAAGTGAACTTCAATGTACCGTCTCGTCCTTCAAGGCGTTTTAAACCTCTAGTCTTAAAACAGTGCCGAACCAATTTTCAGTTAAATGAGCCTTTTCGCTGTTTGTGTCAAGATTATACTTCTCTTTCTGGTAGATTTGATATTTCAGACTCGCTTTTCAGCATAAAAAAATCAATTCTTTCTATCGTAAATTCATAGCTACTAATTGTTTCTTATTCTTTGACTTCTATTTTAACTTTTAACAATAATTTTATTCTGTTAACTAGTTATTTCTTAATGTATAATCTATCCTATATCTACTTTACTTAGCTACTGAGGTTTTCTCTGTAGCTGAGCAGTTTTAGATCTCGACGATTAACAAAGCAAAGCCTTTCAACGACTCGGCACAAACGAATAATCCGCGCGGTCTGCGGATGCACCCCTCGCCCCGGTCGGGCGGGATATGGTGGGTAATCCGTTGGGAATTATTATTATTAAAACCTCTTTAATCTCCGACAGTTTATCGTCCCCTATCATCCCGTCGAATGATTCTAGCCCTGGAGGAACAAAGAATGTAGTTGGCAGGTCCTTTCCAACAAATTGAAAAAAATTTCCGCAAACCTTCTTGTCACTTTTGATTTTCCCCCTTGCCAAGATTACTTGGAATGGCTTTTCCACAGGCGTAGTGTTTACAGCTACGCGCTCGCTAATGTAATTTTTGTTCGCCCCGTATCCACTAAGAACTCTAAAATACCTTGATCCCGCGTAGCATATTGATGATCTGAGCTGGACTCTGCGATGTGCCAGTGTAGTCTCTGTTGCCCCGAGGAAAATATCGCTGTGGCGGGGATTGGTATGTATCGCCGAACATTCGGCCACTTCTATTCAATGCCTGTGGGGGGCGGTAAATAGCGTTTCGGCGATCCACGTTCATGAACGTGAGACATGACGAGTATGCCTCAGGTAGGGATTTCGGTTTCTGCATGAGAAGCAAAGTCGGCAGGTCGCCGTTTAGCCCCTTTATGAAAACATCTGGTGCTCTGCGTCGGTGTGCCTCTGCCAATGCCTTAAACATTTCCTCATGCACCTATTTGTCGGTGTTTATGGTATTTATCATAAGCGACAACTGTTTGTTAATTTGAGCGTAGAATTCGGATAACATTTGCCGTCCCTGAGTCATAAAAGTAAGCTGTTGATCTAAAGTTGCTATTTCCCTAACGTCTGCGTAGTGCAAGGAGAGAATCTCCTTTAACTATTTTCTTCCAATCAGAATCTAAGATGTTGTGGGGCACTAGTGCAGCATCTGCTGCTCCCCTAATCTTACACCTAATGTGTCTTAAAATGGCCCTATATGAGGTGTGTTCAAAAAGTATCGCGAATTTTGTGTTTTTTCAAAAATTATTTATTTATTCATGAATATCTATTTTGTCCCCTTCAAAGTAATCCCCATGAGATATTATACACTTGTGCCAACGGTTTTTCCAATCTTCGAAGCACTTCAAAAAATCATTTTTTTGTATCTTGTTCAGCTCCTCCTTCGATGCCGTCTTTATCTCGTCAAGAGAAGCGTAACGTCGTCCTTTCATGGGCCTCTTCAGTTTAGGGAACAAGAAAAAGTTACAAGGGGCCAGATCTGGGGAATACGGTGGCTGCGGCATCATTAGTGTGTTGTTTTTGGCCAAAAAGTCGCGCACAAGCAACGATGCGTGAGCAGGGGCGTTATCGTGGTGCAAAAGCCAATTTTTGTTCTTCCACAAATCCGGGCGTTTCTGGCGGATTGCTTCGCGCAAATTGCGCATAACTTGCAGGTAATATTCCTTATTGACCGTTCTTCCCTGTGGGAAGAACTCATGATGCACCACGCCCCTGCAATCGAAGAAAACTGTCAGCAAAACTTTCACATTCGACCGAACTTGGCGCGCTTTTTTGGTTCGTGCGGCAGCTTCCATTGAGATGATTGAGCTTTGGTTTCCACGTCATAACCATAAACCCACGATTCGTCACCAGCTATGACCCTGAGTTTAACATCTCATTAGCAATGTTCATGCGATGCTGTTTTTGGTCACAATTGAGCAATTTCGGTAAAAAAATAGGTAAAAATCGAAGACGATCCAAAACACGTGCAAGCAAAGCAGCTGTCAACAATTAACTGAACATTCAAATAGCCGAGCTTGTCGGCATAAGTGAGAGACATGAGTACCAACATAACGCCACAAAAAAATCGAAATTCGAATATACGTAACCCAGCGAAAATTCAAAATTCGCGCTACTTTTTGAACACACCTCGTATATTGGCTTGTGCCTTACAAGCTTATAGTCATTTAAAACCTGCTTTACACTATGGATCCAGGAGGTATAGTGCTCCCGAGATCCATCAAACACTTGGAGCTGCTTTACACAATCTGGTAACTTCGAAATTACTTTTAAATCGTCCTCCGTATGAGGACTAGTAAGTGGTTCTTCCATTGCTGTTCCTTCACTATCAGCAGATTGCCTGCGAACCTCTTCTACTCGGCTTTCTAACTGTTCCAAATTCTGAGTTAGTCCTTGTAAGGATTCATTACTAGTTACTGATTTCACGCTTTTCATGTCATCGGCGTTCATGTTTGTGCTGGAATTAAAAGAATTTAAGTTACGAAATGTGATTATTACTTACAAAATCCAATATCTCGTTGGATTATTAGAAAATTTTTGCTTGGGAGCTTCTTTTTCTTGTTTCTTTCGGAAGTTTTCTAAGATTTTCACCAATTTTCTTTTACGCTGTTATTAGATCTTCGAAAAAAGCCACTCTCTTATATTGTTTGTTTTTTCCCCTTTTTTTGTTCTTTTTTCCTTTTGGAAATGCGTTCCACCAGGTTTTTATTTTCATTTTATTTCGGTTTTGGTATTAAATAACTTTCTTCTTACTTTTTCCCTTGGAATAGCGTTGCACCAGGTTTTTATTTTCACTTGTTAACTTTGTTTTTCTTGAAATTCCGCGGAACCTGCACCGAACTGCTCGGCCGCCAGTTCACTCTCGTGTCGCGAGAGTTATAACAAAATTAAAGTTGCGGTGGACTCCGATGAACTGAATAAAACAAGTTAATTTATTTAAACGTTATAAACATTTATTGTGTGCTGATTGCATCCTAATTATTGACTAACTCAAACTATATTCTTTACCTACTAAGTAACCTCTTGAGCCTAACTAAAGTCTTAATGTTGCAGTTCCCATGCTTTGCCCATTTTACTTGCGCGTGCAGGCAGGTATTGCTGACTATACAATTCCCACCCTTTTGGTTAATTCACCTGGTCGATGGTTGCGCGTGTGTCGCGTCAGCGAAAGTTCTTTGGTGAACTAAATAAGTCACATGCCTGGCAACGTTAGCAAAGGGTGCGCCGTTGGGCAGTATTCTGGTACCTGGTAATGTAACTTGCATATGGTAAAGAAGAATAGAACTAGGAGTTTAGATGACATCAGAACCAGCGTATTGTTAGCTTAATTACTAGCAATGCGTGCCAAAATTTCTCTGATGAAGAAGCTTAGCAGCTTCCGAAATGGATCTATTGAAAAGTTATGGCGGTTGTCTCTAAACATTTTTCCTACTCTATTCAATTAAAAAAATTTTAATAATTAATTAAAAATTATTATTAAAAAATAAAAACAATAAAAATTTTCATAAAAATTAAAAAAAAAAAGTGGAAAATTCTTAATCTTGGCCTTGAGCTCGTTTCATGATTACTTGAAAATGTACAGGCTGTAAATCAACTAAAATTGTTGGTTTAAAAAAGCAATAACAAAAATTGAGATAATACAATAATAATTTTCATAAAAATTAAAAAAAAAATGGAAAAATTATTATTCTTGGTCTTGAGTTCGTTTCATGAATACTTGGAAATGTACAGGCCGTAAATCAACTAAAATTGTTGGTATAAAAAAAGCAATAACAAAACCGAGAGCATGCGGTAAGGCAGTTCTGCTGATAAAACAGATCTGTCAAAAAAAGCTACTAAACTGTCAAATGTCGGAAGTGGTTCATGCATATGGTAAAGAAGAATAGAACTAGAAAGTTAGATGACATCAAAAGCAGCGTATTGTTAGCTTAATGGTTAGCAATTCGTTCCAACATTTCTCTGATGAAGAAGCTTAGAAGCTTCCGAAATGGATCTATAAGAAAATCTATGGCGGTTGTCTCTAAATATTTTTCCTTCTCTATTCAATTAAAAAACTTTTAATAATTAATTAAAAATGATTATTAAAAAATAAAACCAACATTAATTTTCACAAAAATTCGAAAAGTGAAAAATTATTATTCTTGGCCTTGAGCTCGTTTCATGAATACTTGAAAATGTACAGGCAGTAAATAAACTAAAATTGTTGGTATAAAAAAGCAATAGTTGGAATTACTGCCACCAACAATTGCACGCGCCTTTTGATCTTTCAGCACATCACGTTTGATATTAATTTTAGCGTGTGCATTATTTGAATCGGCGGTGCGAAACATCAGCAGGAGCAGCGAAGTCAGCATGGGAAATACGAGTACATTGATTTGTACTCATAGCGACACATTTCACCTTTAGCAAGAACAACATCATTAGAGTTCGGCAATTGGAGAGCGACAGACTCTTCATGATTTGCATTTTGCGTTTGCTTCGCATTCGGTTCAACGACGCCAGATTTCGAACGAGTTACAGTAATGTTTTGTGGATTCTCCGAGCTATTTTGCGTTTTAAGGTATTTTAGGATTTTTTGTGTCTCCACAATCCTAGATTGCGCTATTGAAGGCAAGCTAACAACACAAGTATCACATCCATAGGCAAGATTTTTATTGTTTTTTAAAACATTTACGATGCCAGTATCAAAGTTTGTTCATTTAATGTGAACCTTACATTTGCAAAGTCCACATATTAGATGGTCATCAACACCACACTAAATAGAGCACTTAATACAGTTTTTCATGTCAGCAGAAGCTTTTAAAAATAATAAATAAGCACAGCGAAAGCAAAGCACGTCTAGTCGCGTCGACCTTCAACGTAATTCGTGCAGAAGGCTCGGCAGAAGTCCCGCCCCCAGTGGGCACGAGTACTTCAAAGCACTGTTGCAGGCCAGAGTGAACTTTTCTACCAAGACATCTACAACGTCTTCAGATATTACCACCTCCGCCAAGGGTGCGTCTGGGCGTAGTTCCCCAGATTATTACAATGGACGTCCTAGTTGGTTCGAATTCCTAAACGAGACTTTACTGGGACACGCCTCGTAAAGAGAGAACTGAATGTACCGGTGATGAGAGAAGGAGTGCTCAGGAAGAGCACTCCATCCCGATATCCGACAGGACAGCCCTCTAGAGACGAGGGTTAAGTCAAGTACCTCTTTGCTGGTTGCAGGAACAAAGGTGGGGTCATCGCCCCTGTTGCATTTTGACGGACTTTTGCCGCGGATAAGCTCAGTCCGTCCAGGGCTCCTGTTGGTTAGAGAAGATCCCTAACGGCCCCTTTTAAAGAGACAGCCCTGTTTAATAAATTTTCATATACATACTGATAATTCAATGCAATAATTTAAGTTTAAAGGCGGCTGAGGTAAGTAACCACCACAAATCTTCCAAACGGCGAGATTAGAAAAAAAACTCCCCACTGTGTATACCTTAACGATACCCTGCTCCGAGAAAGGTCGCGGAGGTAGAAAACCAGCACTAACCTTCCAGACAGCGGAGTTAGAAAAAATCCCCACTGTATATAAGCTCTTAAAGGTTGCGGAGGTAGGAAACCACCATTAACCTTCCAGACAGTGGAGTTAGGAGAACCCTCACTGTATATAAATTATAGATTTCGTGAGCTAGCAAATCCCAGGAACTTATTTCACCGCTAAACATAGCGTCAGAGGGCTACTATGCCTACCTAACTTCTACTTCTAACTTGCATTGCGTGTACGAACGCGTGTATGCTTAGTTGTTAGTCCTCCTATATATGTAAGTTTATATATTCTCATATTGGAGTTTATGAACTTTTCGTAACGGGCCGAAAATGTTGTTTTTATTGCCAAAGTAGTTGACGCTGCAGATCTGAAACAATTATGCTTGGAATTAAGTGTTGTTGCTTCTGCCTAGTGCACTATATGTATGTATGTACTATGCCTAATATATTTAAGTGTACATTAGGGTATCCGAGAAAATATATTGTTAATAAAAATGTATATCGTTGAAATTCAATTGTTATATAATAGTGACACAAAATACAATAAATTTATTTAGATACGATTGTTATGTGTGCGTAATGTGTGGGCACCAAAATCGATGGTTTTGGGTCCTTATAACATATACATAGATATTCGCTAAAAAAAGGGAAAAAGTGACTAACCTCTAGCATTGGTATTCATGCTGCCCCACTCTGTATGATGGTATGACGTCGGTTCCGACTATAATGTCCGCCCTCCCTACTTTGCTTCAGCAGTTATGGTGCTTAAAATGGCGGACGGCGGACCAGATATATCATCGTGGGCCATATATGCCGAGACCAGCCACAACTTCTTTTCGCCACGCTCCCAGCAGATCGTGCTAACATCATCGTTGCTGAAATTAGACACAAGAAAAATTTTAATTTCCTTTGGCCTAACTGCCGGTCCATGCACCGTAAGATTTTATTTGGCCGTCCTTTACCCAGTAATGTTATTGTCGTTACTGCTTAGTAACGGTTCCTGGATCAGGATTATGTCGACTCCGCCCTATTCAAGAGATTGCCTGAGGCAGCTTTATAGTGCTAAAGATTGATCTGACGAATCAGCATCATCAGACTTCTGCAGTGCCCCACCGATGACAGCTTTGTCATCCGTGGCTGAGAGCTCCTCCTCCTTAGCCCTACCAAGCAAAAGACCAAAACACTGCGACAATGATTTCACTCTCTGAAACGGAGGAGTCAACATCCATCCCTACGCATGCTGACTCCCTTTCCAGCCCTCCCACGGTTTCTCTGACTCCTCCTGCTCCTGCTCTGAGGGCCGGTAGACCATAGGCGCTGACACCCTTGGAGGCAGAGAGAGGGCCACGGATTTCTGCACTAAGCAGTATCAGAACTTGCCGACGTAGACTCACGGCATCCTCTCCCCTGATAACCCTCCAGTTATGAACCGGAAGGTTGCGGTTGCAGTAGGTGATAATTTAGAGGATTTTTTGTGGATCCAGAGAGATCATCCTCCGGAACACCTGCGCCGACCACATATATGCTCACACCACCAGCCTGAAGCCATGATACCGTCCAGCGAAGAATGGTTGAGGTCCCTGATGCTCCCTAAGCGCATCCAAAAACACCTAAGAGATTGCGGATGCCACCCATAACCATCCCTCCCTCGTTATGGCCCCATCCTTCCTGCTCCTATCAAGGATGCCCAGGGTGACGGAGCTGGCACCTCTACCGATTTCCTCACCCACCCCGGGACCCTTTCATTAAAACAGGCCTCCTCCAGAGCCCTTTGCCTCTTCCTGACACCATCCTTAACAGGCGCCCCGCGGAGCTCTTCGACTCCAGAACTGTGTCAGCGCTGGTGCCCGCGCTATTACGCCCTGCGGAAGTATCAAGGTTCTTAAGGTTCGCCGAACCTTGGCACCCGCTGACATCATCAGTTACCGAAGCCCGTCCGTCCATCGTTACTTCCCGCGGCGACCCTGTATCGGGAAGGCACTGTGTTAATACAGCCGATATACCCCCTGGCTGCAAATCGATCAAATGGCCACGGTTCGCATGACACTCTGAGTAAGTGCTTAGTGATTAAAGCGGACCTTTTAATATAAAATCACTAGGTGGGTCAACGTTTTTCATTTCTTTTGTAGATTAATACTCAGGATTTGTATTCCTAAATTTTTTGAAATAAAAATCAAAGGCGTTCACAGCGTTTACAAATTTTTAGGCGGTGGCATAAAATATGGTTGGGTCTTATGTTAAATCATTACGAACACACAATGGCGATTAGTTTGTAAATTTAAAATTTAAATCTTGTCTCCAGCAGAATCATCGAACAACCGTCAGTTATTGTCCGCAGAATGGTGTAGCGGAGCGACTAATAGAACCTTCGTGGAAATAGCCAGGTATTTGATACATGATTCCGCGGCAACATATGTTCGAAATCGCTCACCCACTAAAGTGTTAGAAGAAGTCACCCCATTTGAGCGTGGGTTTGGAAGGAAACCATCTATTCTCCATATGCTGAACAAAAATAGAAAGGGTGGCGAATATATACCGAAAGGTGATTTGCACCGATTTGTTGGATACGATGAAGCAGCAAAGGGTTACAGATTATCTTACTATTCCAAGCGGAAAATGAAAAGGCTCGAGATATTCTTTGAAGATTAATTTGGAAAGTTAAAAGATAGAGCGGATAAAGAAGAAGCAGAATCGTTTGTAACAGAAGTATCTGGTTAAATGGAAATACGTGAGGATAGAATATCAAGCAGCGTTTGTAATGACTTAGTTACTGACCCAGAGCTGAAGGTGAATGTAGCTGAAATTAATGCTGAGCCGATTCGACGGAAAACACGAATCATAAGTTGAGTACGTCCGAATTACAACAATCGATAGATGCTTATATTTAATCGTAACAAGGCGTATAGGCTGTAGAAATCATTATATGGGCTCAACCAAGCTGGTCGCTAATGGAACAAAAGAGCGACAGAAATTTTGACTTCCATTGGCTTTACGAGATGTCAATCCGATAGTTGCGTATACTTCAAGCGACAAAATTCTATATTGATTATATTCACTGCACTGGACTCTAAAATACGATTCCGATATGTGCGGTGAAAACTGTTGGCAGAAGAACCTTTCGACTTGCGTCGCACAAGTTGTTCTTGCTAAATAAAAGCTTATTAAAGAAGCGTAAGAATAAAATCAATTTTTATCGCCTAAAACGTTTAAATTTTGTAAAAAATCCAATGTTTGAATAATTTTGAAATCTTGACGTTAACACTAAATTTTATTGACGTTAACTTCATTTCAAATCGAAAATTTAAAACGAGAATCGAAAATCGTGGTGAATTGATGAACTTACTTTTGACTTCACGATAACGCCAAACCAGAATTGACCCCCAAGACGCATTTATCTCTTCAACATATTCCGATTAGGATACGGATTCCACAGACCGAAGATCATACACGGGTTACGCTACTTTTATGGCGATCGGCTTAGTGGCATGGGCGTCAAAAATACTCGTGTTCAAACTCGAAACAAACACATTAGGCGCGTTCCAATCAGAAGTGATCCAGATCCAGATAAAAATTCTGTATGTAAATGCAAAAACAATGTTCTTATCCTGATATTTTTTTGGATAAATTCCGAATCAGACATACATATTTAAACACACGTATATACACAAACGGGCCGCCGCCGTGGTGTGAAGGTAGTGTTGCCGGCCTACCACACCGACGGTCCATGGTTCGAACCCTGGTACAGGTAACATCAAAAGTGATTTGAAAAAAGGTTTTCAAAAACGGGGTCGCCCCTCGGCAGTGGTTTGGCAAACTCTCCGAGTGTATTTCTGCCATGACAGGCTTCTCAGCAAATATTCGTCTCCTTTGTAGATGCCGTTCGGAGTCGGCAAAAAACTGTAGGTCCCACCAATTTGTAGGGAAAATTCAAATCGGCACACCACAAATTGGAAGAGAAGCTTGGCGCAAAAATCTCTTAGGAGGTTTATGATGATATACCTGTTGTATATCGCGCCATAGAGAGAGATATACACAAACAGCTCTCATAAAAGTGATCCGTATCGTTCCGGGGAGATCTTGATCGTGATACGGATCCCGCTAGCTAATCAGAACGCAACTATTGATATCAGATACCATTATATTCGGGAGAAATTCCGCGATAGCTCTATAGAGGCAGTATACTTTGCACTTGAAGATAATACTCAATGGAGAAGCATGCGAATTCATGTAACTTGCTTCAATTAAAATCCATATAAATTTCTTTTTTGTCATTCTAAAAATTTGTTAATCCTATAATGTTAATGCATTCGGATTGAGCTGGAATATATTAAATAAATTGCATATGGTAACTCTACAATCCAATTTTACTTTTGAATAATTTTCTTACAAATAAATGAACATTATTCCATTCTATATTATTAAAATATATGCAGACCCTGAACACACACGTTTCATTAGCTACTAGTTGGAGGAATTTTTTTAAATGGATTGAAAACTTTTGCTATATGCTTATATTTTCCGATGAGACATTTCGGAACACGAGATGTATTAACTTTTTATTTTGTCACCCCGATTTGATGTACGATAGGTTTGCTCATTGGACTGAGGATAGCAGTGACTTCTGTTGATGTGATATTCTGCAAATAAAACCGGGTTTCCTTCGTAGTTTTCTTCCTTTGTTTAGACATAATTCGGGCATATTTTGCATTGCCATATGTCAATTGTGGATTATTAAGGGTAAAGATAAAAGACAATAAAACTGTCTTTTACTAATACCGTAGAAACTGCTTTTATCCAATGGTCACTCTAGGCGCGTTCCAATCACGAGTGATCCAGATTCAGATAGAATGTTGCATGTAAATGTAACAGCAATTGCGATCCGTAAATAAGTTCTGTCCGTTTAGTTTTTGTAGTAGATTTTTTGCCAGTCAACCCTTATACATATGCTTGGTAGAACAAACATCCATATGTAAACACAAGTCTATACACAAACAATTCCCATACAACTGAACGAAGTTGTTGTTATTAACAGTTATCATTAACAGTGCTTCGCTCTGTCTAATGGCCACGATCACTCTGAAATCGTCATCAATCTCTTCAAACGGAAGTCCAAGGAAATGCGAAGTTTCAACAGGGTTGGGGTGATATTGGTGTTAGCAGAGTAGGTTCAATTGAACAGGAAAAGAGATGTTAAGTATCATGAGGGGACATACCAATGTTGGGGCTCAGTCTGAAAAAGTAAGAGTTTAACCAGTCACAATATCCAGAACGAAGTTGTGCTGGCATGACTCCAGTGTCCCCCGGAAGAACACGCTGTTCATCAGCTATTTTAGGTGGTTGGATATCAATTACTAGGCTCACATGCCGAGATCTGAAGGATATGTCTACGGACTCGGTATGGAGGTCATTTAGACACCGCCATTGGCTACGCAAATCAAACAGCAAGGTAATGTGGTCCCAGAAATCATCATAGTACTTACGGAGAAGTTTCTCTATGTCTCTAGGGGTGGAGCGTCATCCAATTGATGACGGTTTGGAAGCGGTAGCGTTCCACCTTTTCAGGCCCGCAGTGAGCGGTGTCTCTTCCAGACCTCTTAGATCCACGAGCGCCATCCCATGGTTTGGAGAATGTTAGTTAAAACCATAATTTATCTGCGTCGTTATGGCATTCAAAGCGGTGTGTCTTCCGGAAGTCATCTTGGTGTCTGACCAAGTGCTGGTTTGCTATGTAATACAAGAGCAGAGTGGTCTCCAATAACTTCGCAACTGGCGACAGAAGAGATATTGGGCGATATGGTTCTTCTTGGTTCGCCAACTTTCCTATTTTTAGTAGGGGAACTACAATCGCTTGTTTCCGAATCTCCGGAATGACGAAAGTGGTTCGTGGGAGTTTAAACAGAGCCGCCAAATAACTCTGACCTCGTGGGCTATGTGTTTCAACATCTTCATGGCGATAAAGTCTGTTCCGATTGATCTTGAGGGATTGGCCTTCATTATGGCTTGCTTTCTGCGTCCGACGGATCGCTCTTCTCTTGGCGCTGTCAGCAGGTGGATGCACCATAAACTGTTGACAAAATGTGCTCGCGCATTGCCTGGGGCCGATTTGGCATTGTCACCAAACGTAATGTCGACCATGTCATTGTTTTAGGTCGTATTTGATAGGGCTTTGATTGTTGATCGTAATTTGCCGACTCCGCCGGAGAGGTTGGTTCCACTAGACATTTAACGTCCGTCGGATTTCCGCATTGAGATCTTTAGTTCACTTGGTCGTGTTCTCTTGCCAGAGCCGCTGCTTCCGCAGGGAAATTCGATTGAAATTCCGGGATTCATTCAGCGGGAATGGTGTGGCCGGAGGCTGAATCAATTACCTTGTGAAACTCTCTTTCACCTTGGCGTACGTCTGTCGTTGCGGGTAAGGCAGCGAGAAAGCGCTGTGTGTAGTCCGTAAAGCAGTCCCAGTCCGCTTTTCGGAAGTTGATGAAGTACGGCGTTCTGAGGTTATGAAGTCCGTCGGTCGCTCGATTAAGACCTGGCGGTCAGATGTCAATGTAAGAATCGGTTGCCAGTTGACGCAGTTTATGAGTCCTTTGCTTACGATGGAGATATCTGGCGAGCTGTAGAAGTTGCCTGCCACCCTGATGGGACGTCTCCGTTCACTGTACAGAATGCCGAGTCATCTATTTGTTCTGCAAGTACATGCCCTGTGCTGTCTACTGGCAGGTTGGACTGCCAGAGATCCTGGTGTGCGTTGAAACCGACGAGGATTAAACGGTTATCACCTCTTAGCAACGCAGTTATGTCACGGTGATAGTCCCTCAGGTGTGTTATGAACGCGAGACCACCCCATTATCGATGGGACGGTATTTCCGAAGTACATTATCCACATCATAAGTCAGATGTTGTGTTTTGTTTGGTATCTAGACTTGCAGCGATTTTGATGTTGTTCTTCTTTCTTCTTTAAATGGTCATCTAACCGCCTGGGCGATTTTGACCGTCCAACATAGCTCGCCTCTGCTTCCACCGGCGGGTGCCGATAAGAATACCTTCTGGGCTGAAGCATCTTCGCTCATTCGCACTACGTGGCCAAGCCAGCGGGGCCGCTGTGTTTTAATTCGCTGAACTATGTCGGCGTCTGCGTAAGGTTCATACAGCTCATGATTAAATCTTCTTCGGTTCTCGCCGTCGCCAACGCGTAGAGGTCCACAAATCTTTCGAAGAACCTTTCTCTCGAATACTCCCAGAGCCGCCTCATCAGATGTTGTTAGTGTCCACGCTTCTGCACCATATAGCAGGACGGGTGCGATGAGTGACTTGTAGAGTGTTATTTTCGTTCGTCGAGAGAGGACTTTACTTTTCAATTGCCTACTCAGTCCGAAGTAGCATTTGTTTGCAAGAGTAATTCTTCGTCGGATTTCTAGGCTAACATTATTGTTGGTATTAATGCTGGTTCCCAGGTAAACGAAGTCCTTTACTATTTCGAAATTATTGCTGCCAGCAGTGGCGTGGCAAGGCGAGGCATGATGACAGAAGGTATTTCGTTTTGCCCTCGTGCACCACCAATCCCATTTTCTCCGGTTTTTTTTCTAATTTGGAGTAAACAGAAGTTACGGCGCGGTTGTTAGTTCCAATGATATCAATATTGTCAGTATACGCCAAGAGTTGCACGCTTTTATAAAATATTGTTCCAGCGCGGTTAAGTTATTATTTTCTCCAGCATTAAATTAAACAAATCGAAAGATAGGGGCTCACCCTGTCTGAAACCTCGTTTAGTTTCGAACGGCTCGGAGAGGTCCTTTTTCATTTTATACCTTATATATGCTTATGAAATTAAAAAAATTGCATTAATGAATTTAGAAAAAAAAAGCTGCGCGTGATGATACAAGACGTGGTCGACAGTACAACTCTGACATAATAATACGAAACTCCGTAACTTGTGAAATACTTTTACAAAATATACTTGTTCATCTGTTTCTTGAAATATGTTTTTGACATCAAATATTCTTTAGTTAGATTGTAAATGAATTTTACATGAAAATTTTAAAAGTTGAGTTGTCTTGAAGTAACCAAGCTAGACTGAAGCTATCCTGGATTATAACTTTCTTAAAAATGGCGGCCGAGCAAATAAAAACCAGCTGGATTTGCAATCTTCACAGATACGAAATTGTGAGCATCCTGCAAATCTTTGAAATTGAAGCTTGCGGAAGTGTACTAGAAATGCGCAAACGTTTATCAGTGTTAGTCACTGGCAATGAGCATTCAGAGGACACTCAACGGCAGTTACAGGAATTTGAGCGGTATTATTCGGCAGGATATTGTCTAGAACAATCCAATGTAAATGATTCGATTCCTGTTTAAACGAGAAATGCAGAACTAGGGCGAGAACATTCAGAGTTATCATCTGGAGAAGACCAGCCACAAATGCAATGCAGCAAGAATATGGAATCAGCAAACAGCAGTCATACATGATATTCATCAGTCAATGATCTGGTCAGAAAACGGCCAATTAAGTTTGATGGTACGACAGATCCTATTCCTTTTATCGAACGAGTTGAAGAACTTATTGTAGTTTATGCTTCACCACAAAATTTGGTTGGGTTTACAAAGAAAATTAAATTCTTTTTAGCTACGGATTTACTGTTTAATAAAATGTTACCAAAGTTTGAATTAATGGTTATGTATTCGGTTATATATGACATCATACGGGGAATGGACTTCCTTAAACAAAAGAGTGGTGTTATATGTTTTGGGGAATAAAACTTCAACTATATCAGTGTGATATAACGATTAAACCAGCCAGGCGTCTTCCGTGTACATTGGTAAAAGAAGTTACAGAAGAGTAATCCCTTCAAGAACTTTCACAATACGAATTAAGGAAATTTGAAGAAGTGGAAGGACCTTCCAACGATACAGCACAAAAAATCGTTATGAAAGATGATCGGCCAATAAAGCAGCGATATTTTCCTCGTAATCCTGAATGCAAAATATCATCAACGAAAAGGTGGACGAATTAATTGGAAAAGGATGTACGAGTATAGAACCTTCTCAAAGCCTTCGAATTAATGTCGATAAGTGTTAATTTTTTACTCGGAAATCTAAATACCTGGGTCATATTGTAAGCGAGGACGGAGTTCATGCAGATCCTGAAAAGGTTGATTCAATAAGAAACTTGCAGGCACCACAAAATGTGCAAGAGTTACGTCGATTTATCGGTATTACCTCATGGTATCGTAGATTTGTAGCAGAGTTTGCCCAAATAGTTCATCCTCTGAAGCATTTACTATGAAAAGTTTCGAAGTGGGAATGGAAGGAGGAACATCAAATGGCTTTTGATGACCTCAAAAGCAAGCTTGCAGAAGCACCAGTTTTGGCGTGCCCTGATTTTGCAAAGAAATTCATTTTGCAGACTGACGCTAGTGAATATGATTTGGGAGCTGTTTTGAGAAAGAATACTGAGAAAGAATACTTAGCTATTATCTGGAAAATGAAGCATTATCTTGAGGGATATTATTTTATAGTAGTAATAGACCATTTAGCATTAAAATGGTAAAAATCTATTCAAAGTCCTTCAGGCCGAATCGCTCGTTGGGCTTTAGATCTACAGCAGTATCAATTTGATGTGCATTATAGGCGGGGTAAGCTAAATACTGTTGCCGATGCATTATCACGTCAACCAATAGAAGATTTACGTTTTACATCTGAAGGTCAACAGTGCAACTGGTTAAGGAAGAAAATAAAACAGCTTTGTACAAATGGACAAGCGGATAAAGGATTTCGTTTAGAAGATGGAAAACTCTATGGGCGGTTTGGTACTCAGACGAGTGATGACAATTGCATCCCTTGGAAGTTGCGTGTTGATAAACCAGATCGAATTCGAGTTCTAATGGAAAATCATGATAATCCAACTGCTGGTCACTTGGGAATAAGGGAAACAACTATTCGCATCATCAACCGTTACTACTAGCCAGGTATGCATCGTGATTTAAGACGTTATGTACAGCAGTGTGAATCTTGCCAGAAATATAAAGCATCACAGCAACGACCAGCGAGAATGATGTTATCAGAAATACCCAAAGATCCATGGGAAATATTATGTGCTAATTTTGTAGGTCCTTTACCCCGTTCTAAACATGGTAATTCAACTCTTTTGGTGGTTTTCGAAGTGTGTAGGGCATTTCGAGAGCGGATACTTTCACGATTTGGAGTTCCCAAAACCTTTTTATCTGACAATGTCACTTAATTCACGAGTCGTAAGTTTCAACAATTTTTACTTAAATTAGGTATCAGGAGGTATACAGCTCCATATATGTCCCAAGAAAATTCGACAGAAAGGGCTAATAGAACAATCAGAACTATGCTTGCTCAATTCGCTGACGGTGCATTTGAAACAGCAGTCAAACTCTACAAACTACAGCCCTGCATACATTTCTCAAGGTAGGCAGCCACGACTACTGATCAGAATATTCAGACAGGCGAATTTTCAACAGAAAATTTTAACGAAAAAGAAATTCGTCTTAAACAAATCTATATATTAACAGGATAACATTTTTTCCATACAATCAATTGCCAGGCAATATCTATATCTCAACATGCATGCATTGCTAAAAAATGTATATGAATATGTTCGTAAGGGTCAGGAGCGGTGCATAGGAGTATTACATTTGCCAAATAATGCTTCATTTATTGGTAATAATCAATTAAACTTTCTGCATAAAGCTATAGTGCTTAAGTAAAGTATTTGACTGTTAAATTGTACATATGGCAGTAGCGAAGGTGTTAAGCAATTGGGGTAGGACGCGTGCGCTTCACGGTTCGAGCACAGGTTCCGGTCAACTGATTTTATTTTTTATTAAACTGAATTTTTTTTTAAATAAATGAATACTTCTTATCTTTATTTTTTTATTTTATTACATTTTTTTTTAATTCTAAGATTTTTTCCTATTTGCGACCTCTATATTGGAGTGAAAAAATCCAAAAACCGCCAGAAAATTATTTAAATTTACCAGTTTTATGAATTTTTTTTAAGAAATTTACTTTTTTCTGAATAATATAGGACCTAAGGCAAGAACAAACTCGAAGGTAAACAGATGTATATAAAATTTGACTCGTTATGATGAGAAACTTATTTAAAAATCAATATGAAATGGCTTTTTTATTGTACTAAATTGTGGTTAAGGCAAAAATACAAGAAACCCGTCAAATCTTGAATGCCTGTAATTTTTTTCGGCAAAAATCCAGATCTGGCTAAATTAACACGCTCCCCGTATACCAAACAATAAAAAATTACAAAATGGTAACCGACTCGAGCTCACATTGAGAAATACGTAGAACTTCAAAATTAACGTCTCATTCATTTTCAAAAGCCATATGTATATAAAATTCCGAAATGGCAACCATGAACATATGTTTACACATATCATTCCAAACGGTGGACATATTTTCACTCATTGAGCACATTGAGTTAAAGTAATTATTATATATATATTAATAGGCTAACATATTTTTTAATACAATCTTATTGCCAAGGTATATCTATATCAAAACATGCACAATTTCAATCAAAATGTATTTTGATATCTTCGTATGGGTCAGGAGCGGTGTATAGGCATATTATATTTAACAAACAATGATGTATATTGGAACGATTTTTCGTCATCCCTTGTCAAATTTGGTTTTGAGACAAACCGGTTTCGGCGTTGTGCCATCATCAGTGTCGATTTTCGTTCTGATCTGTTGTTGTTGTTTGTCTTGTATTTATAGTAGGTAGCAGGTAACGTCAGCATGGGTGTATGTTTGTGTACGTGTGGGCATGTGTTGTGTGTGTACATTCAGAAACGGGGGTGGTTTGCATCGATCGGTTTTGTGTGGTTGACTGAGGCAGGTAAAAGTTGGTGATTTTTGTTGTTTGACCTTTTTTGCTTGTTTGTTGTTTTTGATCTTTTGCTGTTTTGTGCTTATTTGTCGGTGCGTGTGTGTTTGTTGTACCTGAGTGGTTGCTTTGTTGCTTTTGTAAACCAATTTTAAAGGTACGAATATTGTGTCGGAAACAGTGTTTGTCTGTTCGTTTATTATTCTACCGTCGAATGTTTTTTGTTTGTAGATTTCCATGTTTTCGAGTACGTTCAGACGTCGGCCTTTTGCTTGTACATGTAGGACCTTGACTGTTTTTTGATGTGATTCGCAAAGTTGGCGGAGAATAAACGCCCCCCCGGAAACATCAAAAAAACAGTCAAGGTCCTACATGTACAAGCAAGAGGCCGACGTCTGAACGTACTCGAAAACATGGAAATCTACAAACAAAAACCATTCGACGGTAGAATTATA
Source organism: Merzomyia westermanni (assembly GCA_949987695.1). Taxonomy (NCBI): domain Eukaryota; kingdom Metazoa; phylum Arthropoda; class Insecta; order Diptera; family Tephritidae; genus Merzomyia; species Merzomyia westermanni. Next base: position 72,135,552 of record OX465292.1, read on the forward strand.
ACGAAAGAACGAACACACCATAACTAATACATCTGAACTAATAAACAAACTTAGGACCGTTGAAGTGACAAAGGACAGCAAATTGGTATCTTTCGACATAAAAGATCTATACACATCAATACCACTAGCAGAGACATTGAACATAGTAAACTCTATAATACTACGTAAAACAAAAGATAAAGTGAAAAGTACGCAAATCACGAACACGGTAAGAACCACACTACGTCAAAACTATTTTCAATTCAACAATAAAATATACAGACAAACAAACGGACTTGCGATGGGAAACCCAACATCGGCTATTCTTATGGAAGCGTTTATGAAAAACCTGGAAAAAGAGTATATACAGGAATCAAATTCCAAACTAGGAGTGTTATTTTACGCAAGGTACGTGGATGATATCATATGCGTTTTAACTACCAACAACGAAGAGCAAGTACTGGAGTACCTCAACAAGCAGCACGGGAACATAAAATTCACAATGGAAACCGAAAAAGACGGATCAATCAATTATCTGGACCTCACAATAAGTATTGATAAAGCTAGCAATAAATTCAACTACGACATATATAGGAAACCAACGGCCACTGACACAATAATACATAATACCTCGAACCACCCACAACAACATAAAAATGCAGCGCTAAGGCACTTAGTACAAAGATTGGAAAGAACACCTCTTACACAAGAAGCATATAGAAGAGAGCTTGGAATAATATATAACATCGCTACAAACAACGGATATAAAAAAGCACTAGTAGATAAACTCAGGAGAGACCTTAGAGAACAAAAAAGAAACAATGGAGAAGAAAGTACACAAACCTGGACGACAAGGACATATACTGGAAGGGCAACATATAAATTAGCAAATTTCCTTAGAAAATACAACATCAACACAGCGTTCAAAACATCGAACAATTTAGGACGGAGGCTAAGAACCAAAACTAACTCAGAAGATCCATTTAGCAGCCATGGTGTATACAAGCTCACTTGTGAATGCCAGCACAGTTACATAGGACAAACCGGACGACAAGTAAGAACGAGGTTCAGAGAACACATTAGAGATTACAACAAAAATATACGGAATTCAAGCATCATACCAGAGTCCAACTTTGCGAATCACATGGCGGAGAATAAATGCCCCCCCGGAAACATCAAAAAAACAGTCAAGGTCCTACATGTACAAGCAAAAGGCAGACGTCTGAACGTACTCGAAAACATGGAAATCTACAAACAAAAAACATTCGACGGTAGAATAATAAACGAACAGACAAACACTGTTTCCGACACAATATTCTAACCTTTAAAATTGGTTTACAAAAAACAAAGCAACCACTCAGGTACAACAAACACACACGCACCGACAAATAAGCACAAAACAGCAAAAGATCAAAAACAACAAACAAGCAAAAAAGGTCAAACAACAAAAATCACCAACTTTTACCTGCCTCAGTCAAGCACAAAAAAAACCGATCGATGCAAACCACCCCCGTTTCTGAATGTACACACACAACACATGCACACACGTACACAAACGGACACCCATGCTGACGTTACCTGCTACCTACTATAAATACAAGACAAACGACCACAACAGATCAGAACAAAAATCGACACTAATGATGGCACAAAGCCGAAACCGGTTTGTCTCAAAACCAAATTTGACAAGGGATGACGAAAAATCGTTCCAATATACATCAATCAAAAACAACAAACAAGCAAAAAAGGTCAAACAACAAAAATCACCAACTTTTACCTGCCTCAGTCAACTACACAAAACCGATCGATGCAAACCACCCCCGTTTCTGAATGTACACACACAACACATGCACACACGTACACAAACAGACACCCATGCTGACGTTACCTGCTACCTACTATAAATACAAGACAAACGACCACAACAGCTCAGAACGAAAATCGACACTGATGATGGCACAAAGCCGAAACCGGTTTGTCTCAAAACCAAATTTGACAAGGGATGACGAAAAATCGTTCCAATATACATCAATCATTCACCCTGTCGGAAAAACAACAAAACAAAATAAAACAGTTTATGCTTGTCAGGCTTTTAACACAAAGCCGAAACCGGTTTGTCTCAAAACCAAATTTGACAAGGGATGACGAAAAATCGTTCCAATATACATCAATCAAAAACAACAAACAAGCAAAAAAGGTCAAACAACAAAAATCACCAACTTTTACCTGCCTCAGTCAAGCACAAAAAAAACCGATCGATGCAAACCACCCCCGTTTCTGAATGTACACACACAACACATGCACACACGTACACAAACGGACACCCATGCTGACGTTACCTGCTACCTACTATAAATACAAGACAAACGACCACAACAGCTCAGAACGAAAATCGACACTGATGATGGCACAAAGCCGAAACCGGTTTGTCTCAAAACCAAATTTGACAAGGGATGACGAAAAATCGTTCCAATATACATCAATCATTCACCCTGTCGGAAAAACAACAAAACAAAATAAAACAGTTTATGCTTGTCAGGCTTTTAACTTAAACGAAAACGGTCTACTAATAGTTTACAAACGACGTTTACTGAAATTGCATACAACGATGGCAAACATTTGGTTTAACAAACAATGCATAGAATTGAATGTGACACCAAAATTTGCAAAAATAACAATGAAAACAAACACCAGTACAAGCATGAGGACAATTAGAAAGGCGGAAAGAGACTTCCTAAGATATGAGTTGAAAAACCAGTACGCCAAGAAAGATGGAATAAATGCCGAAATTCTATCCATCCATTTAAGGCTGGCGGAGCAATTACCTAGCGATACGTTAATGGAATGCTTCGAGCGCATAAGGACTGAGGTCGAACATGAACTACAACAGAAATACAGGACGCTGAACCGGAAACTAGATAAGCTGACAGGACGTCGCGAACGGGACAACAACCAACAACCGCACCATTTCCATGCCAGGCTCGTAAACCTAACGACAGTGGCCATCACCGCGGCGGAAGAACAACTTCTTAAAAAGGGACTGAAACACAATATTATAGACCAAAACGAAAAAAGAAAAACGGAACAGGCGATCGTAGACGCAGAGGTCGCAATATCATTAATACCAGTTGAGGAACAAGAGCACGCAAGACACATGTGCAGAGAAATAATAAACAAGGAAGTGAAAGCAAAGGAAGGACAGAAGAGAAACACGGAGCAAAAAACAGTCAAGAACCTACAACATAAACTCAGGATAAACAACATTGTCGGAACGAAGGCGGACAAAGGCAACACAACTGTGCTAATTGAAAAAGATGAGTATATAACAAAAACCGAAAAACTCATCGAGGATATGGAATGTCGTAGAATAAGAGTGAACCCCACGGATGAATACCAGAAAGAAATCAAAGTGGCTATAAAAACTGCAACAAATATAATAGATACCAACTCGGCATATACATTAGTCCAAATGAACCCGTCAACTCCACCACTGATTGCGCTACCAAAAATCCACAAGCCAGGCAATCCAATGAGACCAATCATTAATTTTAAATCGGCACCATCCTATAAGCTATCTAAATATTTAAAAACAGTATTGAAGGACACACTGGAACTTAGCAACGAACACACCATAACTAATACATCTGAACTAATAAACAAACTTAGGACCGTTGAAGTGACAAAGGACAGCAAATTGGTATCTTTCGACATAAAAGATCTATACACATCAATACCACTAGCAGAGACATTGAACATAGTAAACTCTATAATACTACGTAAAACAAAAGATAAAGTGAAAAGTACGCAAATCACGAACACGGTAAGAACCACACTACGTCAAAACTATTTTCAATTCAACAATAAAATATACAGACAAACAAACGGACTTGCAATGGGAAACCCAACATCGGCTATTCTTATGGAGGCGTTTATGCAAATCCTGGAAAAAGAGTATATACAGGAATTAAATTCCAAATTAGGAGTGTTATTTTACGCAAGGTACGTGGATGATATCATATGCGTTTTAACTACCAACAATGAAGAGCAAGTACTGGAGTACCTCAACAAGCAGCACGGGAACATAAAATTCACAATGGAAACCGAAAAAGACGGATCAATCAATTATCTGGACCTCACAATAAGTATTGATAAAGCTAGCAATAAATTCAACTACGACATATATAGGAAACCAACGGCCACCGACACAATAATACATAATACCTCGAACCACCCACAACAACATAAAAATGCAGCGCTAAGGCACTTAGTACAAAGATTGGAAAGAACACCTCTTACACAAGAAGCATATAGAAGAGAGCTTGGAATAATATATAACATCGCTACAAACAACGGATATAAAAAAGCACTAGTAGATAAACTCAGGAGAGACCTTAGAGAACAAAAAAGAAACAATGGAGAAGAAAGTACACAAACCTGGACGACAAAGACATATACTGGAAGGGCAACATATAAATTAGCAAATTTCCTTAGAAAATACAACATCAACACAGCGTTCAAAACATCGAACAATTTAGGAAGGAAGCTAAGAACCAAAACTAATTCAGAAGATCCATTTAGCAGCCATGGTGTATACAAGGCTCACTTGTGAATGCCAGCACAGTTACATAGGACAAACCGGACGACAAGTAAGAACGAGGTTCAGAGAACACATTAGAGATTACAACAAAAAGATACGGAATCCAAGCATCATACCAGAGTCCAACTTTGCGAATCACATGGCGGAGAATAAATGAACCCCCGGAAACATCAAAAAAACAGTCAAGGTCCTACATGTACAAGCAAAAGGCAGACGTCTGAACGTACTCGAAAACATGGAAATCTACAAACAAAAAACATTCGACGGTAGAATAATAAACGAACAGACAAACACTGTTTCCGACACAATATTCTAACCTTTAAAATTGGTTTACAAAAAACAAAGCAACCACTCAGGTACAACAAACACACACGCACCGACAAATAAGCACAAAACAGCAAAAGATCAAAAACAACAAACAAGCAAAAAAGGTCAAACAACAAAAATCACCAACTTTTACCTGCCTCAGTCAAGCACAAAAAAACCGATCGATGCAAACCACCCCCGTTTCTGAATGTACACACACAACACATGCACACACGTACACAAACAGACACCCATGCTGACGTTACCTGCTACCTACTATAAATACAAGACAAACGACCACAACAGATCAGAACGAAAATCGACACTGATGATGGCACAACGCCGAAACCGGTTTGTCTCAAAACCAAATTTGACAAGGGATGACGAAAAATCGTTCCAATATACATCAATCAAAAACAACAAACAAGCAAAAAAGGTCAAACAACAAAAATCACCAACTTTTACCTGCCTCAGTCAACCACACAAAACCGATCGATGCAAACCACCCCCGTTTCTGAATGTACACACACAACACATGCCCACACGTACACAAACATACACCCATGCTGACGTTACCTGCTACCTACTATAAATACAAGACAAACAACAACAACAGATCAGAACGAAAATCGACACTGATGATGGCACAACGCCGAAACCAGTTTGTCTCAAAACCAAATTTGACAAGGGATGACGAAAAATCGTTCCAATATACGAGTGCATCATTCATTCACCCTGTCGGAAAAACAACAAAACAAAATAAAACAACAAACAATGCTTCATTTATTTGTAATAATTCTTAAAGTTTTCTGCATAAAGCCAAAGCTGTCAACTACAGTATCTGACTGCGTTGTTGTACATACAGTACTAGCGCAGGTGGTAAGCGTTCCGAACAACTTTTTATTTTGTTTGTTAAATTTAATTTATTTTTAAATATGCATATGAAAACTTCTTATCATGATTCTTTTTAAATTAATTATATTTTCAACCCAATGTTTTTCTCTCTATCTTCGAGGGAAAAACCCAAATTTTGCAAAAAACAATGCCAGAAAATGTTTCTAGTTTATCAAAGCAAAATACTTCAAAAAATACCTACATACCTTCATGAATTTTTTAAGAAGTTCAATTTTTTCTCAATAATATTTGACTTAGGGTAAACATGTATGTAGCCCATATGTAAAAATATCATAATAATTTAAATATCACAACCCAATTCCGTCGGAACGAGAAACTCAGTAGAGAATTTTGATAATTTTCAGAATGGCTGATAGAACCTAAATTTAAAATACAAAAAGGCGAAAACACAGTTTGTAGCTTCTTCAATTTTCTATTTATGAAGTGGTTAGAAATCGTGTTAATTTTTCTGAAGATATCAACTATTTTCTTCTTCAAATATTTTAATTTGTCAAAGGGCAGACATATAACCCGAACCTTACATATGTAGACTAAATTTGGCCAGTTCAGATGATAACCTTCCTTAAAAATCAACATGAAATGTGTTTTAAATATGTCTAAGTTGTGGTTAAGGAGAAAAGCCAGAAAACCTTCATTTCATTGTAATTTTCTCCCCCTAATTGGACTTCAAACAAGCCAGATGTAAAGGAAAAATTCAGAAAACTGCTTGTATATAAGAAAAAAACCAATATGGAAACCGGCGTCACGCTAATATTGAGAAATTTGTGGAACTTCCATATGAACGTTTCATTCATTTTCAAAAGCCATATGGATATGTACGTATGTCATATTGAGAAGTTCAAGGAACTTCAAAATAAACGCTAAATTTATTTTCGATCAAAATTTGTATACGAGTATATGGACACACTCCTCACTATGAAATATTTTCATTCTCTTACTCATTGAGCATATTAAGTTAAAGTAGTGGCGTCGGTGCATCCAACTCATATTTCATTTGCTCTCCAAAAGGAAAAAATATTTTCATTCTCTTACTAATAAAGCAAATTGAGTTAAAGTATACACCGGCGCCGGCGCATCCGTCCAATTTGATGTTGAGCGAGAGTTTTCCTCCACTATACCTGAACTGTAATAAAATCTTTAAAAAAAAATATTAATTGAGCGCTGCCCCAGTCATGATATCGAAGTCGTGCTTAACGACTTTAACGCCAGGATGGGTAAGGAGGGTGTACTTGGCCCCGCTGTCGGGAAGTTCAGTCTCCACGATCAGACTTCGCCAAATGCATTCAGGCTTATCGACTTCGCCGGTGCCTGAAACATGGTCATATCCAGCACTAGGTTTATGCACAAGAAGATCCATCAGGCTACATGGCTGTCCCCCGATCGAAAAACACGCAACCAGATAGACCACGTTGTGATAGACGGACGGCATGCTTCCAGCGTTTTAGATGTTCGCACAATACGAGGACCTAACATCGACTCTGATCACTACCTAGCAGCAGCCAAGATTCGTACCCGCCTCTGTACGACAAAACAGGTGCAACAAAAAACGCAGGGAAAGCTGAACGTCGAAAAGCTGCAATCGCAACAGACCGCCAATTATTTCGCAGATCGCCTCTCACACCTGCTCTCCGAGAGCACAATTCAACCTAGTGGAATGCATGAGCAGTGGGATCATAATTCAGGAGCACTCCGTACCGCATGCATGCCGTATGAATGCATGCCGAAGAAGTAATTGGATTCCGGCGAACGCGAAGAAACAACTGGTATGATGATGAAGAGTGCCGCGCTGCAACGAAAAGAAAGGACGAAGCCTACAAGGCAACGCCGAGATCGAATGCAAGGAGAAGTGTGTGTGTGAGGCGGCTTTTCCAGGCGAAAGAAAGAGAGAGAGAAAAGCGTGAAATAAAGGAGCTTAAGATGCTGGCCAACGGGAATAATGCCCGAAAACTCTATCAAAAAATTCGGCGAATGACAGAAGGTTTTAAACCCGGGGCAAACTCCTGTAAGAATGAGAACGGCGACCTGGTGGCCGATGTTCAGAGAGCACTCAGAATATGGAGGGATCACTTCTGTGCCCTTTTAACTGGAGAAACTGAGCAAGAAACAAGAGAAGATGCCGAACCCGAGCCCACAATCGAAGATGATGGAATTGACGTTCCACAACCAGACTTTAATGAGGTGCGAATAGCAATATCCCGATTGAAAAACAATAAAACAGTTGGCGCTGATGGTTTGCTTGCTGAGCTATTCAAACACGGAGGCGAGGAGCTGGTAAGGCGCATGCATCAGCTTCTATGCAGAATATGGTTGGATGAATGCATGCCTGAAGATTGGAATCTAAGTGTTCTCTGCCCAATCCACAAGAAGGGCGATCCTGCAAACTGCGCCAACTATCGCGGAATCAGCCTTTTGAATATCGCATATAAGGTCCTATCAAGCGTATTGTGCGAAAGACTGAAGCCTGATGTGAACAGACTCATTGGACGTTATCAGTGTGGCTTCAGGCCTGGTAAATCTACCATCGACCAGATTTTTACAATACGCCAAGTCTTGGAAAAAACCCGTGAAAAAAGAATCGACACACATCATCTCTTTGTTGATTTTAAAGCCACTTTCGATAGCACGAAAAGGAGCTGCCTATATGCCGCTATGTCTGAATTTGGGTTCCCCGCAAAACTTATACGGCTATGCAAAATGACCTTGAGCAACACCGTCAGCTCGGTCAGAATTGGGAAGCACCTCTCCGAGCCGTTTGAAACTAAACGAGGTTTCAGACATGGTGCCCCACTATCGTGCGATTTCTTTAATTTAATGCTGCAGAAAATAATACAAGCTGCAAAACTTAACCGCACTGGAACAATATTTTATAAAAGCGTGCAACTGTTGGCATGTGCTGACGATATTGATATCATTGGCCTTAACAACCGCGCCGTTACTTCTGCTTACTCCAAATTAGAAAAAGAAGCGGAGAAAATGGGATTGGTGGTGAACGAGGGCAAAAACCCTTCTGTTATCATGCAAAGAGTCAGCGCATTCGCGCCTTGGCAAGCAAGCCACTGTTGGCAGCAATAATTGCGAAATAGTAAAAGACTTCGTTTACCTGGGAACAGGCATTAACACCAACAATAATGTTAGCCTACAAATCCGACGAAGAATTACTCTTGCAAACAAATGCTACTTCGGACTGAGTAGGCAATTGAAAAGTAAAGTCCTCTCTCGACGAACGAAAATAACACTCTACAAGTCACTCATCGCACCCGTCCTGCTATATGATGCAGAAGCGTGGACACTAACAACATCTGAAGAGGCGGCTCTGGGAGTATTCGAGAGAAAGGTTCTTCGAAAGATTTGTGGACCTCTACGCATTGGCGACGGCTAGTACCGAAGAAGATTTAATGATGAGCTGTATGAGCTTTACGCAGACGCCAGAAGGTATTCTTATCGGCACCCGCCGGCGGAAGCAGAGGAAGAGGGAGACCACCACTCCGATGGAAGGACCAAGTGGAGACCGATTAGCGATCCCGCGGTGTTTCCAATTGGCGCCAGTTGGCGCAACAAAGAAACGACTGGCGAGATATGTTGGACGGTCAAAATCGCCAAGGCGGTTAAATGCCCATTTAAAGAAAGAATTTGTTTTCAACATATCTCGCGCGTTTTATTGCAAGCAATAGTTCAAAATTGAGATTGTTAAGGAAATTGTTATAAAAATGAGATTCCAAATCATTAAAAGTGGCTGATGTGCACATAATTCAAAATTAAAATTTTTTTTAAAAACGCAATCAAAATTCTATTTTTTGTAAAATTCTATAATGAAAATGAGATTCAAAGGTATTCGTGGCCACTATTTTCCATCGGGTATTGAGATGCATCCTAAAATCCTGAAAAACCTAAGTGTTTATAATAAAATGTAAATTTTTACCGTTCATAAAACTCCAATATTAAAACGGGATTCAAAAGCAACCATGGCCCCCTTAAAATTACAAATTTCAGATCAAAAAGAAAGCAGAGTCAAAATAGGAAGGTGCGGCGTTGAGTCGGAATTGCTAAATTGAGTTTGTAATTTTCTCCCGGTAAATGGATTACAAAAAGACCTGCCTGTATACTAATATCCAAAAAATTACAATATGGCAACCATATCTAAACGGTGGACATATTTTCACTCACTGAGCATACGAGGTGTGTTCAAAAAGTATCGCGAATTTTGTGTTTTTTCAAAAATTATTTATTTATTCATGAATACCTATTTTGTCCCCTTCAAAGTAATCCCCATGAGATATTATACACTTGTGCCAACGGTTTTTCCAATCTGCGAAGCACTTCAAAAAATCATTTTTTTGTATCTTGTTCAGCTCCTCCTTCGATGCCGTCTTTATCTCGCCAAGAGAAGCGTAACGTCGTCCTTTCATAGGCCTCTTCAGTTTTGGGAACAAGAAAAAGTCACAGGGGGCCAGATGTGGGGAATACGGTGGCTGCGGCATCATTAGTGTGTTGTTTTTGGCCAAAAAGTCGCGCACAAGCAACGATGCGTGAGCAGGGGCGTTATCGTGGTGCAAAAGCCAATTTTTGTTCTTTCACAAATCCGGGCGTTTCTGGCGGATTGCTTCGCGCAAATTGCGCATAACTTGCAGGTAATATTCCTTATTGACCGTTCTTCCCTGTGGCAAGAACTCATGATGCACCACGCCCCTGCAATCGAAGAAAACTGTCAGCAAAACTTTCACATTCGACCGAACTTGGCGCGCTTTTTTCGGTCTTGGTTCGTGCGTCAGCTTCCATTGAGATGATTGAGCCTTGGTTTAAACGTCATAACCATAAACCCACGGTTCGTCACCAGTTATGACCGTCTGGAGCAAATTTGGGTCGTCGCGGACAGAGTTTAACATCTCATTAGCAATGTTCATGCGATGCTGTTTTTGGTCACAATTGAGCAATTTTGGTACGAATTTCGCGTAAAAATCGAAGACGATCCAAAACACGTGCAAGCAAAGCAGCTGTCAACAATTAACTGAACATTCAAAATGGCCGAGCTTGTCGGCATAAGTGAGAGACATGAGTACCAACATAACGCCACAAAAAAATTCGAAATTCGAATATACGTAACCAGCGAAAATTCAAAATTCGCGATACTTTCTGAACACACCTCGTATATAAGTCTAACTATGTTGTTGGTATATGCCCATCAAATTCAAGTTTTTTATTGAAATATTGACCGAATCTGAAGGAGTGGTGGCTCTGATGGTGGACTTTCAAACATTCCTAAGGACTGTTTTTGCCATCTCCTTTTAATGATTACCGGTTTTTTTTGGACTGATCTTTTTCGGTTAGCTGTCAAATTACCCACTGTTTATTGTGAACCGAATTTTATGAATGTGACTCTAAATAACTCAACTATACATAATAAATTCAAGTAATAAATATTTTTCAACCATTTTGGCTTCTAGACAATGCTGGAGAAATATATGAGCAGAGGATTTAACCAGTTAAACTAATTTAAGTTGGTCGAATTTCGACCACGTGAGATACTACAAGGTGGCGCAAAAGTAAGCTTCCGATGTTCAGCATATCGGTTGGGGCACGTGCAGTGTGTGCTGTTGCACCGTCTTGTTGGAACCACATGTTTTCCAATCCCAATTCATCAAGTTGCGGCAAAAAGAACTCGTTGATCATTGCTCTGTAGCGCTCACCATTCACAGTAACCGTTTGGCCCCGACCGATTATTGGTCAAATAAATAGTCAGCAATATTCCGCGTTCTGGAGCAGTGTAGCGTAACATTGTTTATTAGCGTGTATTTCGCATGTGTTTACTACACAAATGTCAAAACAGAACTGACTTTAGGGGCCAATCGCAAAGATTATAGCATTTTCTGATAGGAGGATTACTTTTGCGTCACCTTGTAGTATTCTTAATTGTACGTAGGCATTTAGAGCAAGCATCAGAAACGCAAGCAATTTTTTGCAATAATTCACAGGGAAAAAGGGGTTAAGCGGGAAAACTATAGCAAATACAAGAAAAAGCAAACTGTGGAAGAACATTTTTTGGTTATTTTTTTACCCTTTCATTTCCACTAGTAGGAGAGTTAGATAAACCATCCGTCTGCCTGTTTGGACGCAAACCAGTCCATCAGTTTTTTTGATGTCTTGATGAAATTCGGTATGGATCCGCTATTTTGCATGAGATTAATCATTTGTCGGAATCAGCAAGATCGGAGCAATACAACACATAGCTCCCATACAATCGATAGTTTCGATAAATGGGTTTTGGGTTATAAATTTTGCCATTAAAAAGCTAGTGAAAATTAGCAAGATCGGACCTACATAACATATAGCTCCCATACAATCGATTGTTCCGATAAATGGGGTTTTGGGCCATGTATCTTTAAATTATCAGTTTTGTAGAGCTTTTACTAATTGTGAGTAAGGATCGTACACTTAAAACCGTGATGCGTTTTCATGAAAGGTATAAAGTCTTCGGCACAGTCGAAGACAGCCCTTTCCTTACTTGTTTTTCGTACGGTTAATGTTACCCAAACTAGTGACCCCGAGCGAAAGTAATGTCCATTACTTAAGTCTGTAAAAGTTTATAATTATTTACACATTTATCTTTTCTAAATTAAGGGAATTTAATTATCTTTAATTTTTGTTGAAATATTGATCTAATTGTAAAATATTAAAGTTATAGAAAAAAGTATATGATTAATTAATTTAATTTGCGTAGTTAACTCGTCGGCGGTTGCGAACGAACTCTCCTTCTTCGTTTTCTTCTCTTTCCTGACCACAGGGTGATTCGTAAATATCTATGTATAGGGCGATTCATTATTATTATTGCGACTCATCTCATGAAGATGACTCACATGGATTAATCTGTTACAGTCGGCCTTTCCTCATAAATTTTAGCGCCCTCACGCAACTCTTTGCCATTGAGACAAACTTCATCATCGCTTTAATCTTCTGTTGGTACGCACCAGCGTTCAGTTTGTCAATTGCACTAAAGTATACAAATTCTAAGTTTGTCGAAAGATTTTCAGCCACATATCGATCGTGATCAAGACACTTAATAATTACAAAGGGTCCATTGTATCGTTGTTCAAATTTTCTATACGAACTTGTGCTTGGTGATTCGTATTTAACTAAAACTAAGCCACCTTCCTGGAACAAATGTGGCGTTGCATGTCTAGTATCGAAACGAAAATTTGAAACTGCTCGTTTTTCATTAATTCTTTTTGCTGAAGTTTCACAGGAGATTTATTAACTGCTCTTCATCTAGTGCTTCGTCATTTGCTTGTAAACTTAGGATAACTCTATTACGTAGAATATTGCATGGGTTGTATATGGACAAAAGCTAATGAGGTGTGCAACAAGTGGTACTATTCTCCATTGTGTTAATGCAGCCCTGTATACGCCATGTTTTCGTTCCATTTCTTGTCGTTGGAATTCGTCGGCAATAACATGGACAATATTGTGCGCTTAGTTCGCTCCGCATGAGCATTACCTCTTGGTGTTAGAACTGCCGTAAGTACGTGTTTTATTCGTTTTCATACTTCATACTTTTCCAAATCGCAAGACATAAATGCTGAACCCCTATCTATCACCACTTATTATGGCATGCCAACATAACTGCTTGAATCACTTAATGTTTCAGCTATATATTTCGTTGATGTACTTTTAACGGGATATAGAATGGTAAATTTCTTAAAAGAATCAATAGTTACCGACAAATGTTCGTTACCTTTGCTTCTCGGAAATGTGCCCAAATGGTATATGTGAATAGTTCTAAACTGAATCAGTTCAATGTCGTGGTAGTGGTATTGTAACTCGGCTTTACCACCTTTACGTCTATAATAAGCGCAATTTAAGCAGGACAATATAAAACCTTTTACAGAATTACGCATACGAGTAAACGTCCTGGTTGTGCGATACAATCCTTCGTGTTGCCGTATGTACCTTTATCGTCAACTTTGTTATTCGTTATAATGCCTTCTACTATCTCTCATATGCGTTCATCTTGTAATTGCATAAAAAAAAGAAAGCCATAGTTATCTATAATCGGCAAAGTCATTCTGAGTGCACTACAGTCAATTTTTACTTTAATTTTCTTGCCATATATATCTAATTTTTGAATCGAAGAGACACGACAACAGCTAGGTGCTCCTAGTACTGGTCGAGTTACTAGTTTCGACTTTAGCTGTTCAAAAGCGGCTTCTTGTGCCTTCTCTGCTTAACTTTTTGGTTTTTTCGAAGAGCTTGCAAACTGGCTCTGGGACAAATTTTTTAAAATAACCGCTCAATCATGACCAATATATGATATGGTTTCCTTCATGAATTCGCATTTTCTAATGTTGAACGTTAGGTCGGCGTTACGTAAAGCTTCTAAAACTCACTCAAGTTTTTCTATCATATGATCGGACGTTTGGATACCTATTAAAATACGTCATCCATACAAATAATAAGGTTTTATTCATGACTTGCTCTTTAACTTTTGCCATAAGGTGTTGAAAAACTATCGGTGCGTTCTTTAAACGCAATGGCATTCACCCAACCCATCAGAAGTTATAAATGCCATATATTTTCGATATTAAAATAAAGTATCGTTAAAAATTTATATTTCTCAGCCTGGTGCAATTGTTTTCCAATATTCGGAAGAAGGAAATTCTCCTTTTCGACAATCAAATTCAAGCGATGGTAGTCTACACAGAGTCTTTCAGTGTCATCTTTCCTTTTGACCAATACTATAATGTCGGTATCTTCAAGGCTCTTATCATTTGGGTTACCACAGCTTACCACTGCTTGCTCAACAACTTTTTTGAACTTAAAACCATTTGCATTTCAATTAAGTATGACTTACCAATAATCTAATCCCTCTGAAAACAAATCCTTGTAGTTGAATACCAACTCTTCAAGTGTTGTCCGTTGATTATTATTATTTTTTAAATTATTCGTCAGCTTGTTAAAACATTCATTACCCGGAAATACATTAGTACGGCGGCAATCAGTTTCCTACATTTTATCCGCCACTATATAAACTAACATATCAAACTTCTTTCCACCAATTTTTGTTTCAAGCATACACCTTTCTCGTATCATGTAGCTTCCACCACTTATGCCGTTTAAATACTCTTCCGATTTAACATTCAGTATATCAGCCGTTGATTTACGCACTAAACTGCATTCACTGCAATACCATTTTACCATATCAGCTCAGGGAAAAAAAGGTCCACTACGCATACCCAAAAAACAATTTTTCGAGCCCGCGAAATTTAATTTTTTTGACTTTTTTCGACTTTGATTTTTAGGTTTTTTTCATTACATACTAAAAAGATTTTCGTTTGATTTAAAAATTTTCATGTATACCCTGTCCGAACCAAAAATGTCCGCTAAAAACGTTGGGGATAACAGTTTTTTGAAAAAAAAAAATATTTTTTGGGTTTTGGGGAGTGTTTTGCGTTAAGGGTTTTTTCAGCATACATGGGGCGGTTAACTTTTGTCCCTACAAATCGACCCACCCTAATGTGTAGGCTGTTTACGACCAGAAATAACCGATTTCTCACGTTTATAAACTTTTCCACAATCAGCACATCTTACACACTTCTGCTCTTTCGTACATATCGTCGGCTTAGAGTGCAAAGGTGATAAGTCCCCAAACTCAAATTTTACAGGAGAGATATAGAAATATAAATAAGGAGTTTCTGGCTTTTACGTAATATTACTCAACTTAAAGTATGAGGTAGGTGCTCATATAAAAATAAAAGTTACTAATTTCCGCGCATTTATGTACATATATCTTTGTGACTTAACACATTTTCCCCAGCCACTTTTAATTTTTCTCTGGACTTAGCACCTTTTCCAAAAGCAAAGTTTCTTTTTAATCAAAAAACAATAGCTTTGTTCAACATTTTTCTAACTTTTAGCTTTTATTTTATTGCAAAAACAAATAATTCATATTCATTTAAAGAAAATGTTTAAAGCAAATGAAATTAAACAATGCGTTTTTCTTATTCCCGCCCTCACTGGTGATCTTTTTTCAAATTGTTTAAACAGTTTTAGTCCTTCTTCATTAATGATTTCTTAGAATTAACCTGATGTTAATTAACTTGATGATCGTAATTCCAATCGCTTTTTTCTTTAGCTTGTTCTTAGTATGACTTACCGCTCTGTCTTAAACTTTTAGTTTGGACCTTGAACCAAGATGGTTGCTGTTTCTCCTACAAACTGGCGGAAACTACACTTTTTATGCTGACTCCGAACGGCAAATGCAGAAAAATTTTTTCTGAGAAGCTTTTTTTTTAAGGCAGAAACACACTCGCAGGGTTGCCGACCACTCCACTGCCGAGGTGCGACGCCGTTTTTGAAAAATGTTTCCAAATATTTTCGATGTTACCATCCCGCCAGTTTAACCTGGGACCTTCGGTGTGGTACCAGCCTCAGCCCTGCGGCTGCCAATTTATGGTAAGTTATCCATGCAGTGTATTATACTAATATCCCTTTTATCCATTCCCGTTATTCATATTATGATTATTAGTTATTTCTATATATACAATATTAGTTAAAACATTTTGTAATTTACGGTTCAGTATTCAATTATAAAGTCGAAGTAAAATAATTTTGCTATCAAAGAGTACGGCGCTCTAAAATAAGTCTATGCCCTTTTGCGTCGCATATTTTAACTTTAAATTTTCATAGACGCATGGAGTTAGACCTTTTTCGTTTGATGGACTTAACACATTTTCGCATCATTCTAAACAACGCACTTAAAAACAAAATAGATATGCAATTCATGATGTGGGTGGTGTATATTAACAGTTTCTTTCATTTTGGATCAAAGTCGGAAAAATTCCATAAGGTGGACTCAGCACCTTTGCACTCTAAGCTGACGATATGCCTGATACATAGCCTACCTCACCACAATATAGCACTCAATTTGTTTTGCTCCACCACTACCGACCTTCTGTCGCGAAACACTCTTGACATCAGTGAGCCAGAACGCTACGTGTGTACACAGAATTTAGACGAGTCATCAACAAAGGCCAAATCTAAGACTTTTCTGAACTAATTCGGAACAATATTAGAAAAGATAATTGTTACGCAACTTAGATGACGCTGGTCCAATGCTGCTAACAATTATCCTCCACGAAATGTTTGGAAGGTTATAGTCACCCAAAACTATGCTTGAGTAAGAGGGCTTGATCATCGAATTTACAGCTTTTATCAGAGAAATGTGGTGCATATAAGCTGATAGATCAGATAGCGGTGGAATAGCTAACAGCTAAGTAATGTTAGCTTGTACAAGGTGGCGCAAAAGTAAGCTTCCGATGTTCAGCATATCGGTTGTGGCACGTGCAGTGTGTGCTGTTGCACCGTCTTGTTGGAACCACATGTTTTCCAATCCCAATTAATCAAGCCGCAACAAAAAGAACTCGTTGATCATTGCTCTGTAGCGCTCACCATTCACAGTAACCGTTTGGCCCCGACCGATTATTGGTCAAATAAATAGTCAGCAATATTCCGCGTTCTGGAGCAGTGTAGCGTAACATTGTTTATAAACGTGTATTTCGCATGTGTTTACTACACAAATGTCAAAACAGAACTGACTTTAGTGGCCAATCGCAAAAGTTATAGCATTTTCTGATAGGAGGATTACTTTTGCGCAGTAACCGTTTGGCCCCGACCGATTATTGGTCAAATAAATAGTCAGCAATATTCCGCGTTCTGGAGCAGTGTAGCGTAACATTGTTTATTAGCGTGTATTTCGCATGTGTTTACTACACAAATGTCAAAACCGAACTGACTTTAGGGGCCAATCGCAAAATTTATAGCATTTTCTGATAGGAGGATTACTTTTGCGCCACCCTGTACCTAGGAGGACTCGAATGCATCTAAATTCTATGTTATGAGTAGCGGGTATGATAGCATGTTCAGATGGAATTGAAGAATGTACAGCCAACAGGACGCCACCGCGGCTCTGTTTAGGCGATCTTTTCTGTACATCTAATACCCGTCGCACAAAATTTCAGCATCAAAGATATGTGCTTTTAAACAAATTTCAGTAAAAGCAGTAATATTATAGTAACAATTAATCGTTTTAAATATAATTTAGTATTCCACCCTCTCACATTCTGATAGTAAATGTTCAAGGCAGATCCTACAGTAAGTTTTTTTGGATCGGTATTCGGGCGCGGTATTTGTACTGCCTTTGGAACATTCGCATTAGGTTTAAAACGAATTCGCGAACAAGAGCCCCAGGGCCAGAACGTGCTATCCAAAACTGTGCCGCAATCATAATGAGAAACATTTATCCTAAAAGAAGGTATATTTATGTCATATTTAAATTTAAATTTATGTATGTATAACCATACTGTCAGTTTTTATTTTCGATTTTTGTAAGACTTAAGGTCATCAACGGGTGTGTTTTTTTGCACATCTAGACACAAAAAATAAGGATTTTCTCGGCGGGACCACAACCAGCTTCTTAGCCATTGCTTGAGTTCAAATCGAAATGGATTGAGACGAAAGGTTACCTTTTAAGGCCCTAGAGGTGAATGGAGCCACTGCCTGCGGATTAGGTAAGGCCAAGTTAATTAATTCTAACACTTTAAGTGCGATACCCTTCTCACTAGGGTTAAGATGCAAAGGCCTAGTTGCTTAAAATTTTCATGTTTAATACTATAAGCAAACCATTGTTTAATTACTTCGCGCATTTGTTAAGCACTACCAAATCTTTGTGCAGCTATAGCAATTTGTAAATCTCGATGATTCAATCCTCGTCGTGTATAATGATAGTAGATTCACTTAATTGAAAACATTTTTAGAGCACAGATTCATGCCTTATATGATGCGCTTGAGCTTTATCAAATCAGAAAAAAAGTCATTCCAGCTGTACGCTAGGTAACGCATCCAGCCACACACGAGATGCACCTTTTATGCCCGTTTGACACTACGTATTTTTCTTGTATTTTTTTATATATTTTGTACGAAAGAAACGTTCTTATACAATTTTCATATTGGTGCAAACGGGCGAGCTATGTAAAAAACTAACGAAATACAACCAAAATACAATCTGCGCTGTTAAAAACAAACGAAAAAGTGTTTGTTTTGAAAATAATAAATGTTTGTTTACGAAAAGAAGAAATATTGTTCGCACTATGAACTATATTTATCAGGTGATGTACATACGCGTCTTGCCGTTTAAGCTTCATTTTTAGTTCGAGCACAAAAAATATCAAAAGCAAATCTTTCAGTTTAATTTTATACTTGTTTATTTTTAAATTTGATTTTCGTTCAGCTTTCAACTGAACGTCGACCCAATTGACATTACAGGCACGGTTTCGCCCCCTTCAACTATCGTGAAATTGTTTTTGCAATTTGATTTTCGGTAGGTTTTCGTCAGTATTTCAAACACAAAATAGAGCAAAAATACAAGAAAAATACGTAGCGTCATACGGGCATTAGTATACTACAAACTCCTGGTTAAATACATTTTTCTTCCAACTGATACGCTTTAATAATGCTGCCAATATGCCCAATGAACTGCTCAACCGTTAACGCTTGTCTATTAGGCGGTTCAAATTCGGGTTTCATCTCTGCTATTTCTCTAATCGACCGGAAACTACATATCGGCTTGTTAACTGGTATTGCTACATTTTGGGCACAACTTTCATTCGTAAGTTGGTTACTTACATTCGACTGTCCGGCATTCGTCTGATTTGTCTGCTGGTGGACTTCGCTAAAACATGCCTACCATATTTTTCATCATACTCGAGGATCATTGATTTGTTCTTGCAGTCCAGAACCTGCCAATGTTGGTGCCTCGACTTCATCCGTGGCAATGTCATCTCGTAATCACATTTCCAAGTCTATAGATCAAAATGTTGACCACTGGATGTTACTCGTGCATATTAATATTTCATCGAATTTTTCTCGAATATTGATATTCCGCACATAAAACTAAAATTTCTAAGCAAATTCCCAGCCTCTGAACTGAAATGGGGGATTTTAAATCGATTACTTATGTTTGTAAAAGTGGTTAGGATGACCGTTTGGAATAATTTACTCATTTCGGTTTTCTAAATTAAGGATATTTAAATCTCTTTCATTTTTAAGATGTAGTTTGTTGAAATATTGATATGACTATAAAGTATTAAAGTTATAGAAAAAAGTACCTGACTATTTCTATTACTTGCGTAGTTCTTGAACGGACTCTCCTTCCGATTCTTTGTTTTCTTCTCTTGCCTCACTAAGTATGGGCTGTTTCATTATTACCGTTGTCACTCATCTCATGAGGACGACTCATATGGACTCATCCGTTACAGGAATTAGCAAGTTTTCATAGCGGAGTTGTCCATTTAAATTATGATCATTATCAAATTATTAAATAAAGGATGGTGAAACCGCAACCAATAGCTGGCCAGATACCACAGGCATTTCGCAACAAATGTCCGTTCCACCTCGATTTTCTGGAGAAATTTTCAAATGGAATCGCAATTCACAATAGCAGGAATCACCAGGGATGAAATAGCGTACAACGACGTTATGTTGTCGCTCGAAGTTAAGTAATCCACTAGCGACCTGCAAGTATCAAGCCGTTAAACCGGCGATAACTGCGGAATTCACAGACTTAGGCTAGAAGAATTACTCTTGCAAACAAATGATACTTCGGACTGAGTAGGCAATTGAAAAGTAAAGTCCTCTCTCGACGGACGAAAATAACATTCTAAGAGTCACTCATCGCACCCGTCCTGCTATATGGTGCAGAAGCGTGGACACTAACAACATCTGATGGGGTGGCTCTGGAAGTATTAGAGAGAAAGGTTCTTCGAAAGATTACAAAAGAAGATCTAATAATGAGCTGTATGAACTTTACGCAGACGCCGACATAGTCAAGCGAATTAAAACACAACGGCTTCGTTGGCTAGGCCACGTAGTGCAAATGAACAAAGATGCTCCAGCCGAGAACGTATTCTTATCGGCACCCGCCGTTGGAAGCAGAGGAAGAGGGAGAGCACCACTTTAATGGAAGGACAAAGTGTAGACCGATTTGCGATTCCGCGCTGTTTCCAAAGAAAGAATGACTGGCGAGCTATGCTGGACGGTCAAAATCGCCCAGGCGGTTAGATGACCATTTAAAGAGGAAGAGACAGGCCAGAAGAAGTTGCGGCGACTGGTGAAAAAATTGAACAAGATGACCTAAAACCGTCTCAGCTTTTAAAAAGTATGAAAGAGCTAGGGAATAGCAAGAACAGCAACGACATGTTATAATCACTCTGGATCACACATCTTTCCTATTCCAAAGGCTCTGTGATCAGTACTGTCGACAGAGACTCAACACGAATGGTATTGTAGGCTGACCGCGTAATTGAGATGCAGTTTTCCTTGCGTATCGCCAGTACAAGGTAGCGCGCAGTCTTTTGCAGCAGAGATGGGTGCTCTACGATAAGAAATCGCCTAACTAAAGTTTCGCAAACACAATCCGTAACTGCAGCCAGAGTAGAAGGTGTTTTTCCTCATGTATCATCATCGATTAGAAAAATCTTTGCTTCAAAAATATAAAGACCTGACGCAATAGCAAAACGATAGTTTGACTACATTCTAAAGCAAGGCATTTGTACCCCAAGCATCACCAAGTGGGCTCACCTGTTCCACATGGCTCCAGAAGGTGAGTGGCGCTCATGTGGCGATTATCTTCGCTTGAACGCAGTTTCATAACGGGATCGCTACCCGATTCCACGTATCCAAATCTTCTAACATAGAATGTGTGAAAACTATATATCCTTTTATTGACTTAAATTGAAGAAAGTGCCTATAACCACATCGCAATTCCTTCGGAAGATCGCCAAAAACAGCGCTTAATCACGCAATTGAGACGACGAATTTAATATCATGACATTCGGCTGGAGAAACGCTGTTCAGACTTTCCCACGTTATATGAACCAAATTTTCTGTGCTGTCAACAAAGCCAAATAAATCCCCATATTAAGTAATTTTTGATTCAAATCAAATTAAGAAAACAATTGATTTTTCTGTAGGGCTCGGTACCTACTCGTGTACACTTACACATTTTCAATTTAGTGTCAATGTATTGGTTTTTGTAGCAGTATAACAATGCGTAGAACACTGCAAAATGTAGTTTTTGAATAAAATATATTTTTGGTAAATTTTCAAATTTGAATAAAAAAATTTTAGTTAATTTGATATGGTACTCATGCTAAGAGGGTGACTGGCTACTCGTACTATTGTGTTGTATGGACGTTCCACAAATTAGTGCGGTCCCGTGCAATGAAGGATTAGATCACAGCTGCTCTTTCAATGCACCACAAGCGCTGGTTGTTCTTTAAAGTTGAACTCCATTGCAATAAATGCCCTAGCACTTTAACTGCCTTCAAAATGATTGTTTAGAATACGCAATACTATTGTTAAATCAAACTGCACGTTTTCTATTTGCCGGTGAAAACCAGAACGATTGTATCATTTATTTGCAAGGTTTATTATTTGTATAAAAAGGGAGAAGAAAATTTGTGAACAATGCCACTAACAAAACTAATAAGCCTTTTGAGCTAGTTGAATCACTGCTAATTACTGTGTAATTTCACATAAAACCGTATTGAAAAGGACTATATTGCGGAATTAATAATTTGTCTGCTTCTTTTTGCGGTGGTGAAAACAATAACAATAATTATAAGAAAAGTATGATGGCCGCCCATGATAGCTGTTGGTTATGGGGCTTATTGGTGTGGGGTGTTTTTACGCGAGGTCGCCACACGTCCTAAATCGTTGCAAATGCACTAAGGTGAGTTCATAAATTGAGGTGATATTATATAATATAAGATAATATAATACAACATCATATAATATACGCGTTATAATGAAAGTGTATGTAGAATTCATGAAAATATATATGGGCTGCATCTGTTGCGGTTGGTCAAAGACAATTTCTAAGCGATGACATTCTGTTCAACACATCACGTTCAAGGCTTAACCTTGTCATCCATAGTCCCCGTACTTTCTTCAGTACCATTGAGGAGCTTTTAGGTGCTCTCAGGGGCACCCCCACGCTCCTTTCCATGCTTAACTGGCTACAATAGTAACCCACTCTCCACGACTAGCACTGCTGTTAAAATGCCTGCCTCACCTACTCCCTACTTTCACTCAAGCTCAACAGTGTTGCCAGCTCACGCGGCCCCTCACCACTCTTATCCCCTTAGGAATAGGACAAATATGTGCATCAGCCCCAAACTTTTTTGCCCCCAACGTAAACCTTCTTTCAGCACGCACGTTACTCAGAGCCACCATCTTATTGTACCTTTCACAAAAGATTATATAAGCCTGCGGCATCGGTCAAGTACAATAATTGCATTGGCCTATGTCACGTTCTTTTGAGCGTTGGGATGGTGAACGAAATCCTATTTAAGGATACGTTTCCATCGCCCTGTTATAGAACACCGCAGCTTTCTACGCCAAATAATCTGGCCTTACCCTCCGACTTATATCTATTATGACATCTACCTCACCCGCGGCGCACTTTCAAATTTTTTAGCTTAGTTGTAACAGATTGGCTGACAAGATTGCGGAGAGAACTGAATTTATGAAGGGAAACAAGATCAAAATCACTGCCATCCAGGAGACTAACTGAACACAAGATCTGGCCTCCGAAATTGTGAAGGGTTCAATGAACATCGTAAAGACCTTGCCAGCGGTAGTGGTTGGATTTCTCGAGCTCATCACACATCACACCGTATAGTATAATCTATTTGTCGCCGACATGCACCCTATGAACACAACCTTAGAATTCCAAAGCGATGCCGTTCTACAAATTATTAACATGTTACCCGAGGGGCTATAACCCTAGCATCGGTGCGTTGCTTAGAGGTCATAAACATTTAATCCTCGCCGTCTTCAACGCACACCATGATATCTGGCACTCCAACCTGCCAGTAAACAGTACAAGGCAAGCACTGTCGGGACAAATAGATGCCTCGGAATTCAAGACAGTGAATGGAGACACTTTCACCAGAGTGGCAAGTAATAACCACAGTTCGTCACGTATCTCTATCGTAAGCGTAGTTCTTACCGAGTAAACTGGCCACCTATACTTAGCATCTGACGATCTTCCCATAATTCCCCCAATTAAGCGGTCTACCAACTTCGTTACGTCCGATCGCTGTATATTTATCAACTTTTTCAAAGCGGACTGGGGCAGTTTTACAGAATATACAGAGAGCTCCTTCGCTCCCTTAAACACACGGCCAGACGTACGTCAAGATAAACAATAGTTTCATAACGTTAGCGATTCAACATCAGGCTGCTTTGCCCCCGCTAAAAGAATACCAGAAATTCTACCGAATTAGCCATCGAAAGCATTGGCTCTGCCAAAGCACCTGACCAAAACATGACGCATCAATCATTCGAATAAAGGATCTCAACGCTGAAATCCGACGGTCAGTTAAGGAGCACGAACTCAATAAGTGAAAACCTGTCCGCAAATTTTGGTCAACACTCAAGGCTTTACCAAATCCGACCAAACACAATGACAAGGTCTCCTTCAGAGACATTGCCAAGTCGAACCCCAAGCGATGCGCGAGCTCCTATTTTCCCGAGTTTATAATGCATCCACCGGCTGATAGAGCCAAGAGGCAACTCATCCGTTCGGAATACAAAAACCAACACAACCCAGCTATCATTGCCGCAACCATCTCTGAGGTGAAGGAAGACATAATGAAGGCCAAGCTCTCAAAATAAATTTAACCCGACGGTATTGCCATGAAGATTTTGAAACACCTTGGCTATGAGGAACATAGTTATTTAGGGGTTCTTTTGAACCTCTCGTCGCCACCGTCGTGATTCCTGAGATAAGCAAAAAAGGAGTGGTCCCCTTTTTAAAAGCTGGGAATAATGCTAAGAAGGGAATTTGATTTCGTCCGATATCTCTCCAAACCATAAATACGCAGCTCAATAATGGTTAGAACCCACACCGTCCTAGGCACAGAGCGGTGTCCGTGGCACTTGATCTGCTAAAAGCTTTTGATATCTGCATCCTTAAAGAAATGCCTGGCATCGCTGCCTGCGTGTATAAAAAGTTAGGCCGCTAACTACCTTAACGGTCGTCAATCTACAGTAGCACTCAGAGACTGAACATCAACCAAGAAGGCTTAGAGAGGGGGTACCAATTGTTGAATTTCTATATATCGAGGATTCCTTCTCCACCCGAGAGAGTATATATACTCACCTCTCTGATGACTGTGCTATTACGTACAAAGATCAATAGTTATTTCCATGACCTTTCCAGGTTCTTATCCGTGCGAAATTTGGCCCTCTCTCCGAGTAAATCGATGTCGACTGTTTTTACGACGTAGAACGCCCAGAAGAGCAAGAATTCAACATCCATATAGATGGAGTATTTCTACCTACTGTCAACCAACCTAACGGTTGACAATAATCTCACCTTCGCTAATCAGGTCACCGCAAAAGCCACAAAGGTAGAGGTGCTTGCTATACAAAAGGTTATCGGCCGACCGGTTATTGATTAGGGTGCGTCGATATAGTGTCCCAATCTTTCTGACACCGATTGAAGGAAGTTTCGAGGCACCCAAATCAAGGCTACCACAACTGTAAGCAGACAGTTCCTACTGAACTGCCATAAACCTAGTCACCCAAACTGGCATCTATTGGTTGCAAATCTGCAAATCTGCAAGGGCACATCTACGTAAGCAATATGATGCTATTCGGCATCGTATTACCCAGCCGTTTAATCTGTGTCACCACAGGCGGACTTTAATGACTTCCACATCAAGTCGGTAGATGAATCCCTTAGATCTCGGTCTGTGAGCCCCTTTATTGACATTCAGCTCCTTCCGATTGAAACTAGAGTCACACTAGCATAACTTCGATCTGGATACTTCAATAGGTGAAATTCTTAGGTGTCCAGACCCAACTCCACCATACTAAATACTTGTCCTTTATGTGGTATGCCCCCTTATGATACTAAACCTCTCCTGTTCAAATGAACCTTCTATTCTAACGCCAATATCACTTTGGGCCAACCCTCATGAAACTGCTTCTTTTCTTGGACTACCGTTAGCAGAGCATGTGGTGGATTCTTAGACTGATCGTGACCGTCGTGCCAGGAGAGCAAAACTCAACCCAGTGAAATGCATGTTCAGTATAAGCACATCTCAGTTTTGGACACCGGTGAACTCGAAGAAACACCTTTTACGATGAAGAGTGCCGCGATGCAACGGAAACTGCCTACAGGACCATGTTAAAAGCGGACTATGTGATATGAAAAGTGTTTCGAGTAGTGTTTGCTTTCAAAACGCTAGTGCCAGCAATTGACACTCCCAAAAGTTTCTGAGTTACAGATCAGAAGTCTCGAAAAGCCAGCTTACCTTTGAATCAACCCAGATCATTGATGTATGCAGCAACTGCTCAAATTATGTACATACACTAACACTAGAGTCACGAATAAAAAAATTAAATTTTATAACACTTTGTAGATGAAACTCTAGTAATAGTTGTTAGAACCCAAACAACGTAAACCAAGATGTTTTGTATATAACTATACAAACGATATCTGTAGTACGTACAAAGAAAAAAAGTTCAAAATTTCAATTTTATAAAAAGCGAGTCTGCCGGGTCTACTAGATTGGTTTTAGTTGATTCATATACAAAAAAATAAACCATTTAGGGTCCCAAGCTCAAGTGACCCCACAAGTAACAGGAAAATGGGAAAGTTTATTCAAAAACGGGGTGAGCACTCGGCAGTGGTGAATTTCTGCTATGAAAAAGGATTCTGTTTGGAGTACTCTAAAAACATGTAAGTCAAACCAATCTGTGGAAAAAAGTAGGATCGGTTCACTACTATTTGGAAGAAGAATGTCGTCGTTGTCCTTAGGAGGCGTCAAGTTATTATCATTAACCCATATTTCTGTTCAAAAATAAACACTTCATTCAATTAAGTTTCTTTACATGGCATTTCAATAGGTCAGTGCATTGAAAACTCTGTCTCCGACTGCTTACAAACTACGTCCAGCGATTTATTCTTGGCAAAGCGTCGTACAGCTAACCATCCGTGTCCAGTATGTGGAAAGCATTATGTTAATGAAGGCTCACTACGCAAGCACTTGGCATGCCATCCAGAAACAACGCAGCTTACAAATAGCCTTCGCATGTGGCCTTGTTCCGTATGCCAAGCGGTTTACACTCATGAAAATGGTAAGTATTATTTCGCCAAAAAATTTAACTTCTTTTTGAACGTTTGTAAAAAAAAATTTTTGCCACAATTTCCGCCCTCTTTCGACACTTGAGGCCGTACATATTTCCCCTTATTAAGTACAAGGAGTGCGAAGAAAAAATTTGCGAAGTCGATTAAGGACCACAATCACTTTTTATAAAATATTCATATCTCTGTGAAAACGAAATGTATATTAACCCTTAATCGCACCCCCTATGAAAATTACGTATATCACCAACCTGAGTCCCCAGGACTCACATTTAAAATTTAAAGAAAAAACTTAGAACTAATAATTAAAAATTTTTTTTTTTTTCATTAAAATATAGATTGCAAGTGCTTTTAACATAAAAAAGGTCAAAATTACGATTAAACTTGAAATAAATCTCATTTTTGTAAGATTTTTCTGAGCTCATAAAAAAAAACTTAAAAACTAAACACTTCAGGTTAAATGAATATAAATCATATTAAAAATGTAAAACGAACACAAAATTTTATATTTATAGCTTAAACATATACCATTTAGTAAAAAATCAGGCATAAAAGGGTTAGGCCCCATACAAAAAAAAAATCGTGCAGAGGGTGAAATCACACATTGGTTGCACATGCAGCACAAACTTTATTGGCACATGTGAGACAAATGGGTTGTTTACAAAGGAAGCAAAGGTAAAGTCATCATCCTCATCGTCTGAAAATACTTCTGACATAAAATATCGAGAAGGTCCTGGCCCATCAAAACCTTCATGCTCACAATCGCTTCCATTATCTTCCTCTTCGAGCCATTTTGTAATTATTTTCTACGCAGAATCACTCATAGGGTTCACACTTCCACATTTTCTTCATGTGGCCGACATATTGAGACAATACTGTTAAGAAAACACAATTAATAAAAACCTTCAACAAAATTTTGTCACACAAAACACCACCATGAGTCCCCGGGACTCACACTTACCAAAATCAAAGCATTCAAACACTCTTGAGCTAACGTCCGTTGAACCACGCGTTCTTCACACAACTGCAGGAAGGTGTACGAACGTGCTGTGCCTAAACTAAAAAATGCGTTTGTTATAAAGCTTTTAAATTTTGAATGAGTCCCAGGGACTCAGGGTGTGTGATTAAGGGTCAGTGGAGCGTACAGAAAAAATTTCGTTGGGTTTAAAATTCGTTTCATAGCACAGTAAACAAGATATGAAAAATCGACATTGATATGATGACGGCTAAAACACTAAAAGCGTCAGAAAGTCACGAAAACCTGTTTATCAAATACCTCGTGTACTATTTTACTTCATTTATTTGTAAGGTGTCAAAAAACTATTTTATGGAAAAATTGAACTTTAACCAGTTGGCCGATAGCCCTATATGTAAGCAAGCAACGTTTCGTTATTTATTTATCATTAATACCGTTATAGTAGTTTGTAACTAGGGGAGCACCTTTTCTTTTGTTTTCCCTAGCATGAATACATTAAGTGGGTGGGAAGAGGTGCTGCACGTCACGCTACTAAGCGGAAACAGCAATATTCGGGTAGATAATTGGATGACAGATAGGCAGTACTTTTCTGACCACAGGTTAATAATAATAATAATAGTTCCCAAACGGATCACCCACCATATTCCGCTCGACCGCCGCGAGGGCGCATCCGCATATTCGTTCGTACCGGGTCATTGAAAGGCTTTGGTTTGTGAATCGTCGAGATCTAAAACTGCTCAGCTACAGAGAAAACCTTGTCAGCTAAGTCAAGTAGACATTAAGAAATAACTAGCTAACAGAATAAAATTATTGTTAGAAGTTAATATAGAAGTCAAAAAATAAGAAACAATTAGTAGCTATGTATTTAGGATAGAAATAATTGATTTTTTATGCTGAAAAGCGAGGCTGAAATATCAAATCTACTAGAAAGAGAGTTATAATCTTGACTCAAACAGGGAAGAGGCTCATTTAACTGAAAATTGGTTCGACACTGTTTTAAGACTAGAGGTTTAAAATGCCTTGATGGACGAGACGGTACATTGAAGTTCACTTCACTTAGAAGCAACGGGCTGGAGAGTGAACCATTTAGCAGTTCAATCATAAAACAATTCCAAGTATTTTCCTCCGACTAGAAAGTGTGTGCAGACTAATGAGTTTTAAACGATGATAATGATATGATGATAACGAAAATCTCTTAAGGCAAATAGTAAAAATGAGAAATTCCACGCGAAAAACCCATGTGTTTACATTTTTTAAGGTTCACTGGCATATAATTTAAATGGCACCAAGTAACTAGTGTATCTAGATGTCATTGTATCTTATTTCTATTTTCAAATGACGCGAATGACATGAACAGCTCTACGTCGTCAGCATACATTAACATTTTTGAAAATTTTATTATTGTAGAAATATCATTTATAAACAACAAGAACAGAATCCGGCCAAGATGGCTTTCTTGAGGAACCCCCGAAGAGACATATTTCACTAAGGTAAGAAGAGATCCAGCGATTGAGACCCGGCTTCAAGCCCAACTGATCGAGTTTATGAATAAGTAATGAGTGACACACTTTGACGAAAGCTTTTTTCTAAAGCCATTTGAGACATGATTGGTAAACTCAAGTAAATTCGTAACTGTGGACTTTCCCTTACTGAACCCGTGTTGGTAGTCAACCATCAAAGTAGAGATCGGACCCGTAAGTTGATTTGTAACAATAGCTTCAAACAATTTTGGGATCGCAGAAAGCTTTGCTATTCCACGATAGCTCTCTATAGAAGAACTACTCCCGCTTTTATGCAGCGGTAAAAGAAACGATTCTTTCCACGCAGTTGAAAAAACACCACACTTTAGTGATAGATTGAACAAGTTGGTAAGGGGTTGGTAAATATGGTTCGCACACTTTTTCAAGAAACATGTAGGAATCCTATCAGGACCATATTTAAAAGATTCTTTTAAGGTTTTAAGGTAAAATAAAACATCTTTGGCGCATATAATTGGTGAACTAATTAAATTTGTCCCGTGTAGCTTATAGGGATAGTTTTGAAAGTTTGAATTGGTAACGGCAGAATAGTTAGAACTGAAAAATTGAGCAAAAACTTTTGCGATATCTTGATTATAGCTAGATATTTCATGGCTGAGAGAAACCCTGATACTTTACGTGTAGAAGTTCTTCTTCTTTAAATGGTCATCTAACCGCCCGGGCAATTTTGACCGTCCAACATAGCTCGCCAGTCGTTTCTTCGTTGCGCCAACTAGCGCCAATTGGAAACACCGCGGGATCGCAAATGGGTCTCCACTTGGTCCTTCCATCGGAGTAGTGGTCTCCCTCTTCCTCTGCTTCCACCGGCGGCTGCCGACAAGAATACCTTCTGGGCTGGAGCATCTTCGCTCATTCGCACTACGTGGCCTAGCCAGCGAAGCCGCTGTATTTTAATTCGCTGAACTATGTCGGCGTCTGCGTAGAGTTCATACAGCTCATCATTAAATCTTCTTCGGTACTCGCCGTCGCCAACGCGTAGAGGGCCACAAATCTTTCGAAGAACCTTTCTCTCGAATACTCCCAGAGCCGCCTCATCAGATATTGTTAGTGTCCACGCTTCTGTACCATATAGCAGGACGGGTGCGATGAGTGACTTGTAGAGTGTTATTTTCGTTCGTCGAGAGAGGATTTTACTTTTCAATTTCCTACTCAGTCCGAAATAACATTTGTTTGCAAGAGTAATTCTTCATCGGATTTCTAGGCTAACATTATTGTTGGTGTTAATGCTGGTTCCCAGGTAAACGAAGTCCTTTACTACTTCGAGATGATTGCTGCCAACAGTGGCTTGGTTGCCAAGGCGCGAATGCTCTGACTCTTTGCATGATGACAGAAGGTACTTTGTTTTGCCCTCGTTCACCACCAATCCCATTTAAGCCGCTTCTTTTACTAATTTGGAGTAAGCAGAAGTTACGGGGCGGTTGTTTAGGTCAATGATATCGCAATCGTCAGCATATGCCAACAGTTGTACGCTTTTATAAAATATTGTTCCAGCGCGGTTAAGTTTTGCAGCTTTTATTATTTTCTGCAGCATTAAATTAAAGAAATCGCACGATAGTGGGTCACCCTGTCTGAAACCTCGTTTAGTTTCAAACGGCTCGGAGAGGTGCTTCCCAATTCTGACCGAGCTGGCGGTGTTGCTCAAGGTCATTTTGCATAGCCGTATAAGTTTTGCGGGGAACCGAAATTCAGACATAGCGGCATATAAGCAGCTCCCTTTCGTGCTACCGAAAGTGGCTTTAAAATCAACAAAGAGATGATGTGTGTCGATTCTTTTCTCACGGGGTTTTTCCAAGATTTGGCGTATTGTAAAAATCTGGTCGATGGTAGATTTACCAGTTCTGAGGCCACACGGATAAGGTCCAATTAGTCTGTTCACATCAGGCTTCAGTCTTCCTTTCCTACCTTTGATAGGACCTTATATGCGATATTCAAAAGGCTGATTCCGCGATAGTTGGCGCAGTTTGCAGGATCGCCCTTCTTGTGGATTGGCCAGAGATCACTTAGATTCCAATCTTCAGGCATGCATTCATCCAACCATATTCTGCATAGAAGCTGATGCATGCGCCTTACCAGCTCCTCGCCTCCGTGTTTGAATAGCTCAGCAGGCAAAGCATCAGCGCCAGCTGTTTTATTGTTTTTCAATCGGGATATTGCTATTCGCACCTCATTATAGTCGGGTTGTGGAACGTCAATTCCATCATCTTCGATTGTGGGCTCAAGTTCGGCATCTTCTCTTGTTTCTTGCTCAGTTTCTCCATTTAAAAGGGCACAGAAGTGATCCCTCCATATCCTGAGTGCTCTCTGAACATCGGCCACCAGGTCGCCGTTCTCATTCTTACAGGAGTTTGCCCCGGGTTTAAAACCTTCTGTCATTCGCCGAATTTTTTGATAGAATTTTCGGGCATTATTCCCGTTGGCCAGAATCTCAAGTTCCTTTATTTCACGCTTTTCTGCCTCTCTTTTTTTCGTCCGGAAAAGCCGCCTCGTTTCCCTTTTCAACTCGCGGTAGTGTTCGTTTAGAACTTACGAAACCATAAAATGACTTTGGATTGAGAATAACGTCTCTTTTGGTTTTAGAGACATAAGCTTTATAGCACTTTTTATTTAAATCTATGTACTTCTGACGTAGAATGGAATACAGTAAGTAATGTTTGTTTAATCCGGATTTCTTACATAAATTGGTCCTAATTGATATCGTCTTAAAATTGGATACTCCATTTTCTCACCGAAATCTAAGGAGGACCAACTGGCAAAGGATTGTCAAGGTGGTAAGAAATAAGTTAGTTGGGTAACCTTTGCAGGAAATTTCGCCAGTGGAGGACCTTAATTCTAACAGTGCTAAGCTGGAGAAGGTCATGGGGTCTGCTGTGCGGGTATCTTGTCCAACTGGTTTTACCCAAAAAAATATCCTCCCTGGTGCAGTTCAGATCTTTTCAAACTCAGAAAGTAGTCTCCGAGATTATTTAACCTGAGCCGTTCCACTGGAAACTGGCTGCCCTTCAATCATATTACACTGGAGGCGAAAGAGGTATCGTCTCTGTCTCAGGTACTGAGAGCCCTATAGGAAATTGGATAGAGATGGCGCTACTGTCAAGAGTTATAAGCGTCAAGATGGGATCCAGTGGTGTAGTAACAGCACCCCCTTGAAGAGGGACTCCTCAAGGTGGTGTTTGTCTACACTGCTCTGGTTGTGTGTTTTAGATATCATACGTTGTCAACTCAAAAGGAATGGATTTAAAGTGGTTGCCTACGCGAACGACATAGTATTCTAGTGTGGCAACATTGCGTCAATCCATCCAAAATATTACTCAATACATATTAGTCAGCACCTGCCAACCCTGACACACCTATCATCTTTTTTACTCATCTGGTCGTCTGCTCGCATCGTGTAAGTCAGGAGATTAAAACAAAAATAAATTTTTTATCCTTTTAAAAAATTTTTGTAATTGCGAATATTAAAATAATATTAATATAATAAATAGTTAACAAATAACTATATTGATGACCCCAGACTCTTCCTATTTATATAAATTCAAATAGTGGTACTCTGTGAATCGCACAAGCACGTGCATAGTTTTCGAGCTATACAAACTTTCTAGAAACTTCGCAATAAAATGTCGAATCCCGAAGAAAAGACTGGCATCGAAAATGGTACGAAAAGCACTGAAAACGTGAGAGAAAGTAACACCGGTACGCCAACAACAGCCCAAGCCGCTCAAATTGAATCCGCTGACATCAGCACGTTCGCAGCACGGGTACAAGTGCCTCAATTACATGGGTATTCCATCAACAACATAGAATCGTGGTTTACTCGCCTAGAAGCTTTTTTTCGTATCCACGGTTTTGGGAAAATGAATCAAGACCAACGTGACCAAGCCAAATTCAACATAGCAGCTATGTACATGGACGAGCGACTACACGAACAGGCATTCGAGATTGTCCGCACTCCTCCAACACAAGATCGCTATGAAACACCTCGACGTTGACAACTGGTATACAATTGGGCGATAACAAACCTAGCCATATGCTCACCCAGTTACAACACACCGATGTCACACGGGATCGACACGTTGATAAGGGCAACCCAGAAATTACATTAGACCAACTCGCTTCAATCGCAGACGAGATCATCGATGCCGTTCGCGCTAATTCCGTAGAAGCAATCTTAACTAAACCACTGAATACTCTACAACAAAAGAAGTCGATCGAATCCATTAATCCCACATCATAAACTTCGTTAGAGAACCGCGTTGGTAACCTTGAACGTACAGTTGCCCGTATAGAGTCCAAACTGGGATATGAACGGCAAACTCGTCCACGGCAGCGCAGAAGTCGTTCGGCGACACCACACGGAGGATCAAGACGGTCATCTAACGATTCTATTTCTTGGTATCACAAAAGCTATGAGACCAACGCAAAGAAATGTAACAACCCTTGCAACTTTGACAGTACTTCGAAAAACTAACAGCTCAGACGACATCAATGCACGGTGTCGTCGAAAAATCGAATGCAACATCGTCACCACTATTTTCGAATTCACCAGCGCAACCAACCTTATCGTCATCAGAACAAAAACATACTACAACTACACACAAATCATCATGCAGCAACCGACTTTTCGTTACTGAACGTTCATCAACACGAAAATTTTTCATCGATACAGGAGCCACGTATCTATCATAAGTCACACAGCGGAATACTCTCCTCGCCGTAAAGATGAGCACCAGCTTTACGCAGCAAACAACACGGTCATTGATACATACGGAAAAGTAAGACTTAATCTAAATTTCGGACTTAGGCGACCCTTTCAATGGGAATTTATCGCAGCGAACACCGCTCACAATATTATTGGCGCTGATTTTTTACGCCACTAAAACCTTCTAGTAGATAGAAAAAATGCATCTATCATCGATGCTGACACCAAAATTAAAAGTCAGGCCTGCATCATAAACATTAAAAATGAACCTTCCTTAACACAAAGAACGTAGGACGACAGCAATGAGTATGGAAAACTTTTAAACGAGTTTAAAGACATAACAACAATTGCTCCCAACACGACCCCCCTGATGTATCCTGGCGTCTTTGCGGAGACTACCGGGCACTAAACACTCAACGTTACGCGAACGATATCCTCTCCCACACATACAGGACCTGTCGAACATACTACATGGTAGAAAGATATTTTCAAAGATAGACCTTACACGTGGGTACCACCAAATCCCTGTAGAAGAGAGAGACATTCAGAAAACCGCAATAACCACTCCCTTTGGATTATACGAATATCTGCGAATGCCGTTCGGTCTACGCAACGCTGCGCAAACGTTTCTGCGATATATGGATGAAACACTTCGAGACTAGATTTCGCTTTTTGTTATTTAGACGAGATCTGTATCGCTTCAAATACGTCACAAGAACACAAACAGCACATACGTACGGTATTCGAGCGACTTCGTCGCCGCCACAATAAATCCAGGCAAATGCGTCTTCGCTCAAGAGCAATTAAATTTTTTAGGTCACTGAATAACAGTAGAAGGCATCAACCCAATGCCGGAAAAAATAGAGGTAATAAAGAACTACCCGCGTCCAAAGTTAGCCTGCGAACTCAAACGGTTTCTAGCTATGGTAAATTTTTACCGGCGTTCTTTGAAACACCAGCAACCACTCCTCGCGCTAATCAAGGGAACATTAAAAGTGACAGAACGCCCATTACTTGGAGTGATAATACTACCAAACATTTTGCTGGGTGCAAAGAAGATTTAATAACAGCTACTTGTCTCGCTCATCCAGTCCCCGGAGCTGGCATCGTATTATGCACCGACGCTAGCGACTCTCCTATGGGCGCAGTCATTCGTCAAATGATCAACAACGCACCACAGCCTCTTGCTTTTTTCTCCCGAAAATTTACCGATGCTCAACGTAAGTACAGCACGTACGACCGCTAGCTGCTTGCTATTTACACAGCTATAAAAAATTATCGGTATCTACTCGAAGGGCGCGACTTTACTATAGCAACCGACTACAAGCCGCTCACCTTTGCCGTTTCGCAGAAAAACGACAAAGCATCACCGAGACAAGTTCGGAAACTAGACTATATAGGACAAAAACAAAAGTCTTGTGAAGAGCTGCAAAGGTTGCTCGAATCAAGCTCAACATCGTTACAACTCAAAGCGATTCAACTTCCACACACGAAGACAATCACCTGTGATGTTTCTGGTGCAGTTGCACGACCATTTATACCACGAGCATGTCGTGCATCAGTAATAGCAAAGTTACACAACATTTCGCACGGAGGAAAAAAAGCAACAGCAAAGTTAATCAAACAAAGGTTCGTTTGGAACACGATGGATCACGATATATCTAAATTCGTCCACATTGCATACAATGTCAACGGGCAAAAATTGGCAGACACCCTTTTGCGCCACTCTCCCGATTTTCTCTCCCCTCACAAAGGTTTGAGTATATTAATATCGATTTCATCGGACCGCTTTCACCATGTAACGTTTTTAAATATTGCCTCACAATCATCGACCGTTTCACGAGGTTCGAACCAGCTAAACACTCTTCACCGTCAGAATTTGTTCAACAACTCATGAGCACCATGCAAAAAAT
This sequence comes from Merzomyia westermanni, assembly GCA_949987695.1. Classification (NCBI taxonomy): domain Eukaryota; kingdom Metazoa; phylum Arthropoda; class Insecta; order Diptera; family Tephritidae; genus Merzomyia; species Merzomyia westermanni. The sequence goes on from OX465292.1 coordinate 72,171,677, forward strand.
TAATCCAACCGATACATCACATCATGAAAAAAGGAAAATTTTTGTACATCCTGCATTAGAACATGCAAAACACGTCTTTGTTCGAAGCGACATCGTAAAACCATCGCTTACACGACCATACTACTCTCTCTATGGCGCGATATACAACAGGTATATCATCATAAACCTCCTAAGAGATTTTTGCGCCAAGCTTCTCTTCCAATTTGTGGTGTGCCGATTTGAATTTTCCCTACAAATTGGTGGGACCTACAGTTTTTTGCCGACTCCGAACGGCATCTACAAAGGAGACGAATTTTTTTGCTGAGAAGCCTGTCATGGCAGAAATACACTCGGAGAGTTTGCCAAACCACTGCCGAGGGGCGACCCCGTTTTGAAAAACTTTTTTCAAATCACTTTTGATGTTACTTGTACCAGGGCTCGAACCATGGACCTTCGGTGTGGTAGGCCGGCAACACTACCTTCACACCACGGCGGCCGCCCGTACTACGGTCCATTTAAAATCGAGGAACGCAACTCTAAGTATTACAAAATAAGAGAACGAAACAGAGTAGTTAACATATCTATAGATCGCCTCAAACCAGCGTTCATTACCACCGATGATTATTCAGATGCGACACCCGCACTTATTACTAACAACCATCATGTAGATTCGAAACTTATAATTACCACGGATGAACACTCCGATTCAACCCCTAAAACTATTCAGCAACCAGAAGTACCAACCGAAACTCCGGAATCAACAACAACCAGAGATAGTCCCGCCAATCCTACGACAACAAAAATAACACGTCGCGGGCGCATAATCCGACTTCCAGTACGCTTCACTACCTAAAAGTCTGGAACGGAAGTACTGTGACAACATTGCGTCAATCCATCCAAAATATTACTCAACACATATTAGTCAGCACCTGGCAACCCTGACACACCTATCATCTTTTTTACTCATCTGGTCGTCTGCTCGCATCGTGTAAATCAGGAGATTAACCCCAAAATACATTTTTTATCTTTTCAATCAATTTTCGTAATTGCGAATATTAGAATATATGCTCAAATTGAATCCCTTCAAAGAGAGATCAATTGTTATTTACTATTAAGACGAAAATACCAAACTTCAATCTACTTTCTCTTAATAGTCAAGAGCTGCATATTTCTGATAGTGCCAAATATCTGAGTGTCCTTTGACACCTAACTTGAACCGGAAGCTTAACATAGAAAACGGGGTCAAACAAGTGATATGTACGTACGCCTGTAAAAGAATGATGTCAGGCGATGGGACTTTAGCCCAGGACTCACAGCATGGATGTATAAAGCAGTTAGTGTGGTGGTAGGCAGTCGACGTAAACTGCATTATCAAATGCTGGGCAAAGCTCAGCGAGCTGCCTGTCTTGCGATCACTTGCTCGACTACATCATGCTCCCCTGATCTGAACGTGATATGCAACATGCAACCAATCGGTATCTTCATCAAGGAAACTTCATTCAAGGGTGCACTTGCTCCGGGAGTTTGGCAGCGTGGGATGGTTGAAGCTATCAAAAGCTTTTAACAGTTCAAGTGCCACCGGGCACCGTCCTGTGGTTAGGAGGGCGTTGGTTCAAACCATTGCTGAGTGGCGTATTTATGGCGTTGAGAACGGTTTGGAGAGATATCGGACGATAGTAAACTCCCTGATTAGCCGTATTCCCTTCCTTCTTACTTTTTCTTATTTCTGCAATCACGAAGGTGGCGACGAGGTTTTCAAAAGATCGGCTAAATAACTATGTTCCTCATAGCCAAGGTGTTTCAAAATTTTCATGGCAATACCGTCGGGTTAAATTTATTTTGAGGACTTTGCCATCATTATAACTTCCCTTACCTCAGAAATGGTGGCGCCAATGATCGCTGGGTTGTGTTATTGTTTGAATTCCGAACGGATGAGTTGCCTCTTGGCTCTATCAACCGGTGGAAACATTATAAACTCGATAAAATAGGAGCTCGCGCATCGCTTGGGGTTCGATTAGACGGTGTCTTCGAAGGAGACCTTGTCGTTGTGTTTGTTCGGATTTGGTAAGGCCTTGAGTGTTGACCTTAATTTTCGGACAGGTTTTCACTTATTGAGTTCGTGCTCCTTAACCGACCGTCGGATTTCAGCGTTGAGATCCTTTATTCGAATGATTGATGAGTCATGTTTTGGTCAGGTGCTTTGGCAGAGCCGATGCTTTCGATGGCTAATTCGGTAGAATTTCTGGTATTCTTTCAGCGGGGATAAAGCGGACTGATGTTGAATCACTAACGTTACGAAACTGTCGTTTATCTTGACGTACGTCTGGCCGTGTGTTTAAGGGAGCGAGAGCTATCTGTATATTCTGTAAAACTGCCCCAGTACGCTTTGAAAAATTAATAAATATACAGAGATCGTATGTAACGAAGTTGGTAGACCGCTCGATTGAGGGAATTATGGGAAGATCGTCAGATGCTAGGTATAGGTTGCCAGTTTATGCAGTTGGTAAGAACTGCGCTTAGATAGAGATGTGTGGCGAAATTTGATAATTACTTGCCACTCTGGTGAGGGTGTCTCCATTCATTATCTAGAATGCCGAATCATCTATTTGTCCTGCCATTGTACTATTTACTGGTAGGTTGGAGTACTAGATATCATGGTGTGCGTTGAAGACGGCGAGGATTAAATGTTTATGAATAATTTGTAGAACGGCATCGCTTTGGAATTCTAAGGTAGTGTTCATAGGGTGCATGTCGGCGACAAATAGATTATACTATACGGTGTGATGTGTGATGAACTCGAGAAATCCAACCACTACCGCTGGCAAGGTCTTTACGATGTTCCTTGAACCCTTCACAACTTCGGAGGCCAGATCTTGTGTTCAGTTTAGTCTCTTGGATGGCAGTGATTTTGATGTTACTTCCCTTCATAAATTCTGTTATCTCCGCAATCTTGTCAACCAATCTGTAACAAATAAGCTGTAAAATTTGAAAGTGCGCCGCGGGTGAGTAGATGTCATTCTAGATATAAGTCGGATGGTAAGCACAGATTATTTGGCGTAGAAGGCTGCGGTGTACTATAACAGGGCGATAGAAACGTATCCTTAAATAGGATACCTTTAGCGAGCCCAAAGCTCAAAAGAACGTGAAATAGGCCAATGCAATTATTGCAGTTTACCGATGCCGCAGGCGTATATAATCTGCATTTTTCGGGCGAGTTTTGCTTAAAATGTTGAATTCACCGCTTTACACACATTCTGCCCTATGAACCAAATATACTTTTTCGGAAAGAGGAAAAATAATAAAAATACACGTGTATCGGCGTGTTTTTGTAATGCAGTGTTATGGGTGCAAAATCTTACTGATATAGCTTGCATGGTTATAAAAATATCGGGTTTTACATTTTACAAACAAATTTTTTAGAACTATGTTAAAAAACTGGGCGTGGCCGTTCACCGATTTCGCCCATTATTACAACAAACATGTATCTTTATATGCACAAAATTTTCGCTAAATATCGTTTCGAAAACCAAATTCTTGCGGGAGTTATGGCATAAAAAGTTTTGTGGAATAAACCACTATAAAAGGGGCGGGGCCACGCCCATTTTCAAAAATTAATATCTTTCGACTTTCTGCGTTCATATACACTTTGAAAGTGAAATAGAAATGATATGAAACTTTTGTACGCAAAGTTATTGCCTATTAAATATATCTAGGATCCTTTTCAAAATCTTTCGTATAAAAGTGGGGGTGGCCTTAACCGAATTTGCCCATTTTTTTGCGGAACATACCCTGTATTAATGTAAATATGTGTGATAAATTTCATTTCGATATCTTGAACGGTTTTTGATTTCTGATTATTATTATTTCTAAATTTGACTTATGGCGCGATATACAACAGGTATATCATCATAAACCTCCTAAGAGATTTTTGCGCCAAGCTTCTCTTCCAATTTGTGGTGTGCCGATTTGAATTTTCCCTACAAATTGGTGGGACCTACAGTTTTTTGCCGACTCCGAACGGCATCTACAAAGGAGACGAATTTTTGCTGAGAAGCCTGTCATGGCAGAAATACACTCGGAGAGTTTTCCAAACCACTGCCGAGGGGCGACCCCGTTTTGAAAAACTTTTTTCAATTCACTTTTGATGTTACCTGTACCAGGGCTCGAACCATGGACCTTCGGTGTGGTAGGCCGGCAACACTACCTTCACACCACAGCGGCCGCCAGGGGGTGGTATTACTAATCCATAAATACGTAGAATCAACATCATACTGAAGTACGACAAAGCAACATGAGATACAACATGGGAAGAGAGAAGAGGGAAATCGAGGAGTCGAAGTAAAATACGCGCCCGAGACGGTTGACTTGAACTTTGATCCGTACATTTCATTGTCTATTAAATACAAATTAAATATCCTTTTCACTTTGTAACTTACAATTCATTAAAATTAAAACATTCCTCTGAACTTATAATAAAACAGAAAATCACATTTTGGGGGCTCGTCCTGGTGAAAAAGTGAAATGGCATGTTTAAACGAGAAAATAAGTGGGAATTTACGAATGTGCAAAAAACCGATCATCGTAGCGTCACATAAATTTGTATTCGGCAGCGACGGCGACAGAAACAATCGACCCACGTTGCGCGAATTTGCCGGTTTCGATTTTGACGAAAAGAGTGAAGATTATACTCAAAAAATAAAATACATTTAACATAACTTAACGCAAGCAGACTTATTGTCTATTTGTAACCTACTGGGTATAAATCATCAAGGCGAGCAGTTGACTCTGCGCGTGTTTAGGAATTTGCAATGAGGTAGGTTGCTGGAGTGTGAGGAGCACGAAAAAGATGATTCAATCGACGAGTCGGAGGACGAAACCGACAACGATGAGTATGAAGACGTACGAAGTGCTAACCCCACAGCTACCGAGCAGCACCTTGCAACACCAATAACGCAACCGCAAAAAGTAAGTCAGCGTAGAACCAGCAACAACACTTGTGTCGACGGCAGATGTGACGACGATACTGACATCGGAAACAGGGGCAGAGCGTTGGTTGATGAAGCTGAGGGAATGACGACGCCTCGCTTCGCAATCAGTTTCAGAGACGTAGAAGAGAGTATTCGCAGTTTTGATGGGCACAAGAATTTGAAGAACAAGCAGAGCTTATGCGTTGGAATGACTTTCAGAAGTTTTTATTTGCAAAGAAAGCATTAAAAGGGATCGCGGAGTTGTTTGTGACAAGCGAACGGGGGTTGAATTCGTGGAATGCGCTGAAAGCTGCGTTGCTAGCAGAATTCAACTCGAACATAAACAGCGTAAACGAGGAAAAACCGAAGGCATATTTGAATTCTTTCATCGGTTAAAACACATTTCGTCGCGTGTACACATAGAAAACAATGCGCTAATGCGATATGTGATCGACGGCATAGACACAAAAGCAACAAGCCAAATAATTCTATACGGTGAGCCGAATAAGAGTGAATTTAAAGAAAAGCTGAAGCTATCCAAAATAATGACGGAAAAAGAGAAAGAAGAATACAAAAGAATTGGTGTGTTTTAATTGTGGGGGCAAAGGCCATGTGTCAAAAAATTGTCAAAACAAAGAAAAAGGTAAAAAGTGTTTTGGGTGCAACTCGTTTGGCCATATCGCAAAAAATTGCAGTGCGAAGAAAACAAGTGACCCGTAAGAAAAGTAAATACAGTTAGTGCTAAAACAGATTTAATGCACAAAAACGTAAACATTGATGGATGTATTTATTTAGCTTTGTTCGATACAGGTAACAGTGCAAATATAATGAGAAGCAATGTGTATGAAAACTTTAATGAATCAAAATTAAAAGAGTACGCAGTGCAGTTGACGGGTTTTGGCAAAATGGCTCACATCAAGCCTCTAGGACAATTTAAGCAAATAATCACCGTAGAAGATGACAAGTTCGAGCTAAATTTTTACGTTGTGAACAGTGACTACCTTGACGTTAGTATTATCATAGGTGCAGATTTTTGCCTTAATGCTGAAAAATTAATAAATCCGTCGAGTTTAAAAATAAGAAAAATCTGTAATTTAAATCTGAGCGAAAGTGTGTCGGTGTTAAATATAGATGTGGCTGACGAAGATGACGATATTGACATTGGTGATAACGCGAGTGCAGTAGCCAAAAAAGAAGTGCGTGAACTTCTATCGAAATATAAACCTTTAAAATCGAAAACGACAAACATTGAAATGCGAATTGTTTTAAAAGAAGACATCCCTATATTTTCGCGACCGTGTAGAATTTCATTTACCGAACAAAATATTGTTGACGAACAAATCGAAGATTGGTTAAAGAAATACATTATAGAAGAATCCGAGTTTACGAGTCCCATAGTTCTCGTTAAAAAACGTGACTGTTCAGCACGGCTCATTCATTTTCCCTTACCACTTATAGAGGATCAGCTCGACAGATTGCAAGAAGCTAAGCTGTTCAGCATCATAGAGCTCAAGAATGCCTTCTTTCATGTACCGGATGCTGACTCAAGCCGGAAGTATACGTCGTTTGTTACGCAAAATGGCCAGTACCAATTTCGTAGAGTACCTTTCGGACCTTCAAACTCACCAGGCGTATTTCAAAGGCATGGCAATGCAATTTTTAGGCATATTTAGCGTAAGGGCATTGCTCTGCCTTATGTTGATGATGCCATAATTCCTGCCAGAAGCGAAGAAGACGGTTTACGAAATCTTAAAGAAGCCATCGAAACATGTAAAGAATACGGGCTAGAGCTAAATATGAAGAAATGTAGTTTTTTGAAGACGCGGGTACAGTTTCTTGGCTATATTATTGAGGACCAAAAACTGCACCCTACACCAGAAAAAATTTAGGCAGTTGTTCCGTTTAAAGTACCACAAACCCTAAGGCAATTGCAAAGTTTTTTGGAATTAACCGGGTGTTTTAGAAAGTTTATACCAAACTATGCATTGATTGCTGAAATTCAGAATGGGTACACATGATGAGGGTGCAGTCAGTCTTTTGAAAAACCTTCTAACATAAAATCCGGTATTGAATATCATCACGCAACACTAAGGTGCATACGGACACATCCGTAAATGGGTTTGGCGCAGTATTACTGCAAAAACGACGATCAGCTTCACCCGGTATATTTTATGAGCAAGAAGACAACGGATACACAAAGTAAGTATACAAGCTATGAGTTAGAGATACTAGCGGTGATAGAAGCCTTGACAAAGTTTCGAGTTTACGTGTTAGGCATACCCGTGAGAGTCGCGGTATATTGTTCAAGCTCGTCAGACCTTACCATCGTCAGCGCTGGTCTCATAAACTGCGTTGACTGGTGACCGATGGTAACTCTTGCATCGGATCATTTACCGATAGTCCTCTCAATCTATCGCCACACCGACTTTGTCACCTCTGAAAATCGCACCTTCACTAATTTCTGCAAAGCTGATTAGTCACCAATTGTAATGTCTTTACGGAAACACTAGAAAAACAGAATCTATGTACGAGGGTGGCACGCTGGGTGCTATTTTTGCAAGAGTACAATTATACGATCGAGCACCGGTCTGGGGACTCGTACCAATAATGACGATTACCGCTGAAAGCGTTTGCATTGGTATTAAGCAGGCACAAGATCACGACGAAAAGTTAAAGGCGATAAAAGAAATCATGAGTAATGGAAAAAATACGAGGTACATACGACGACTATTTTATCAAAGCTGGTATTTTGTTCAAAATCGTTAACGATGACGAGTTACTAGCGACCCCCACATCGATGCAAAGACAGTAAAGCACACGGCACAGGTCACTTCGCGGCAAAGAAGACAAAGGAGTTGAATTGTAAGACACATTACATACCGCGTTTAGCGCAGAAAATTAACGAGTATATAGAGTGCTGTATCCCATGCATAGTGAGTAATCGAAAAAGGGGCAAGCAGGAAGGATTCCTGCATCCTCTTCAAAAGGAAGATTACCACTCTATACCTACCACATTGACTTTTTAGGTCCCCTAGAGTCGACACATAAAGACTACAAGCATATTTTGTCCGCTATTGATTCATTTACGAAGTATTGCTGGCTTTATCCAACGAAATCGACAACATCGAATGAAGTAATTACAAAACTAAGCAACCAAAGTACTGTATTTGGTAACCCAGTGTATATCATATCGGACAGGAGGTCCGCTTTTACCTCGCAAGACTTCGTAAAATATTGCAACGAGGAAGGTATCAAACTAGTAAAGACGACAACAGGCTTGACACGTGTGAATGGGCAGGTAGAGAGGCTGAATTCCGTCATAATTTCAGTTCTGTCTAAGCTTAGCGTAGATGATCCGTCCAAATGGTACAAACATGTCAGTAAGGTACAACAAGCAATTAATTCAACATTTTGTAGAAGCATCGATATGACTCCTTCCGAATTGCTAATGGGTACAAAAATGCGAACTAAAGAAGTCGTCCAGCTACGAGAACATATAAACAAAGAACTTCTAGCCACGTTTAACGATGATCGAACGGAGTTGCGAGCAAAAGCTAAAGCGGGTATTTTGATTATTCAAAGCGAGAACAAGAAAAGTTATAATCTACGACGAAAAGCAGCACGACAGTACAATATTGGCGAACTTGTAGCCATAAAACGAACGCAGTTTGGTAGCAACCTTAAACTAAAACCAAAGTTTTTGGAGCCCTATCAAATTACTAAAGTCAAACACAAGAATTCATACGACGTACAAAAAATGGGCAACAGCAAATGTCCAATAAATACAACAAATAGCGCCGAGTTTATGAAACCTTGGCCCAATATCGAAAGTAATAACAATGAAGATACATTCGAGATGAATGTTTAACAGGATGGCCGAATGTGGGGTGGTATCACTAATCCATAAATACGTAGGGGCAACATCATACTGAAGTACGACAAATCAACACGAGATACAACATGGGAAGAGAGAAGAGGGAAATCGAGGAGTCGAAGTAAAAGACGCGCACGAGACGGTTGACTTGAATTTCGATCCGTTCATTTCATTGTCTATTAAATACAAATTAAATATCCTTTTCACTTTTTAACTTACAATTCATTTAAATAAAAACATTCATCTGAACTTATAATGAAACAGAAAACCACTTATATAAGCCAATATCTATCTCGATCCTTTTATGCCGTTACATACTACCGTTACGGGACTAAAGTTAATATAAAGTGTGTGTAGGTATAATTACTGAGGAAGAACAACACCATTATAAACAAAAGGGACTATACATTAAACGAAAACATCAACTGACATACTCGGCTGCGAATGCACCTAGACTTTACGGTCTGCCTAAAATACATAAAGCGAACACACCACTGAGACCGACATGCTCCTCCACGAACGTACCATGCTAAAAGCTATCAAAGTTTATTGGGAGTATTTTAAAGAACATTATATCCGAAGAACACAAAATCAAAAATTCATTCCTACTGAGAGAAGAAGTCAAGAACATCAGAGTACAAGAAGACGAAATTCTCATCTCCTTCGACGTCGTATCGTCTTTCACAAATATTCCGATACAATTGACAATACGACTTATCAAGCAAAAATGGGATAAGTTGGAGACGCCTACACAAATAGACAAAAAATAATTCCAGGCGAAACTTCACTTGTGCTTACGTGAAAACAATTACTTCTCTTAAAACCACACACATTATCAATAAATCTACGGTATGCCAATGGGTAACCCATTATCTCCAACTATAGCAGAAATCGTACTGGATAAAATTTTGGACGACAGCATCGCTGAACTGAAAAACAAAGACATATATGTCAAATACATAACCAAATATGTCTTCGCAATTGTAAAAATTAAAGACGTGGAAAACTTACTAGTAACACTAAACGCACAGCATACATTACAAAAGAAATAGAACAAAACAACAAATTGCCTTCCTAGACGTTGAAATACATCGAAAATATAGGAACTTATTTAATTCTGAATTGGTATGCAAAATAGTAGCATCGGGTAGACTAATCAATTATGACTCTAATCAATTATGGTATCAAAAAATCAACACTATAACGAGTTTTATTCGGAAAATATATCACTTGATTGACAAAGAGTTTATCGAGGACAAAAAGAACTAAAAAAAGAAACATACTCTACAAAAATAGTTACCCGCATGCATTATTGAAGAAACTCACGGAAAACACTGAGCAAAAAATGGACCACCCTAGTGACAAAAATGAGTCGAACGAAGATAATATCACCAAGAAAACTTATATTGGTGTGACACAAGCCACACAATACCCTTAGTTACGCATTCACAAAAACTAAAGACAGGGTTCACAAAGAAAACCAAAGCAATGTGGTTTACGAAATCAAATGCAAAGGTGGTCAAACCAATAGCTTCAATAAATGTTACATACAGACAACAAAAAGATCATTGGGAACGAGAATACACGAACATGAAGAGGACGGAAAAGACAAAAAGACAACAATAGCACTGGCGCAATACTTGACGGTCAACAATCAAACAGCTGATTTTAATAATGCAACAATATTGGAAGTGGAAGGAGGAATGACATTGGAAAGTCTGCACATACAACAGCAGCTGACCAATGTTATGAACTTCAAAGAAGACGTGCACAACATAAACAGCGCATATACAGCAATAATAAGGAAAGGCAAAGGATACAAACAAACAAGAAGAAAAAAATTTAAATATGTTGTGTGTCAAGATTATCAAAATATGTATAATGCATTCTTTTGAACAACTAAATTAATGTGAGTTATTGTTTGAATGTAATTTGTAATGTTAAATGTTGTTATTTCTAATGATTACTTTATGTTTATTGTTTGAAAAAAAATATACGAGTATATAGACTCACAGAGGAATGCGCGAAAGCGTTGAAACGCTTAGGAGAGAAAAAGAAAAACATTTTGTTTCCTTTTCATCCGTACCGGCCTAAACAGGTCTAACCCAGTGAGCAACAAGTTGGAATTGGACCGAAATTGAATACAATAGAATTTATTTTATTTTTTTTAAATTAATAAAATCTCAAGACCAGTTAATGATAATTCTTAGTCAATTATTATTATTTTTGATTAAAGGAAAAATTTGAGGCAACAGACATATACAGGCTATAGTTATAGTACTATTTCAAAAACAGCCACGATTTCTCGTCAGACTAATTCGTATAGTTTTGCTATTTCAGAGGATCTTGTGGAGAATCGAACCCGCGCACTTCTGATTTTGCAAACCTCAGATGCCTAACGCATAGGCTATGCTGCGTGTAATAGTGTAAGCTGCTTAAATTACATTTTCCTTTTATTGTTGTTGTTATCTGCCAACAGTGTACCCAATTTTTTAGACATTCTGTCTATATGTAAATCATGTATGTTGGACTTTTCGTTGATGAATATTCCTTTTCTATTTTTAGAAGATAGTTATTGTACATACCCGTGCTCCGGTGTCAATTCATTTTGTTATGGGTTTTTGCGGTCTGTTTGCTTTACATATTTTTGTCAATTATTATTATTTTTGATTAAAGGAAAAATTGAAAGCACCAAAAATATACAGGCTATAGTTATAGTACTATTTCGAAAACAGCCACGATTTCATGTCAGACTAATTCGTATAGTTTTTGCTATAAAAATAGAAATAACAAAATGAATTTAAAAAAATATTTATTCATTTTATTTCAGTTTGGGTTTCACAGCGAGTTCTTTGACTGTACAGGCTTTAGGTCTGTTCAATAACAAAAAATTTTCTCTGTAAGTTACGACTTCTCACTTACTTTTTCTGTCAAGTGTTCAGTTACATTACGCATACAAAATTTTTGAACCTGCAGAAATGTTAGTTTCTACCTCTTTTATTGCAAGATTTATAGGCCAAACCCATTTATCGGAACAAGCTCTTACGCTATAGATTTGTTTTTCTCTTACAAATTTTTTGAGTTAATGAACATGTTCAGAGCAGCAGCCCATGATAATAACCACATGAGCGATTTACAGAACAAAATTCATCCGGCAAAGCTTTTTGCATCACCTATTATAATATGTAATATAAATTACAAAATGGAAAGGGAAAAAATGGGATTGAAGTTAATTGCTATCAAAGGCTTGAATAAAAAACATTGGTTTTTTTTGTCAACTGTGTAAAACTCAAATCACGACATTTGAACTTTTTATTTTATTTGTTGGAGACAAAAATTGTGAAGACCCCAAATCCTAGGCCTTTGGGACCTCTACAAATGTGCATATATATACTTCATAGAATTCAATTTTGTAAACTTATACCTTTATGCATATATATATACAAAACGTATACTTATAAACACTATATTGATGTATATAAATATACTTTGAATTTGATTTACATATTTACACGCATAAAAAGAACATATACATTAGGGTGGGTCCATTCGAAAACATTTTTTCATGTATGCTAAAAAAACCTTTAAAAAAATGGCGAAAGGGTCAATTTTTTGACCAAATCACTCCCCAAACCCCAAAAAATATTTTTTTTTTTCAAAAAACTGTTATCGCCAACATTTTTAGCGGACATTTTTGGATCGGACAGGGTATACATGAAAATTTTAAAATCAAACGAATTTTTTTTTAGGTCATGAGAAAAACCTTAAAAATCAAAGTCGAAAAAAGTCAAAAAAATGAAATTTCGCAGGCTCGAAAATAATTTTTTTGGGTATGCGTAGGAATTTTTTTTTTCCTGAGCCCAAAACCTATCGAAAAATCGATGGCGCGATATCGGCTAATAAATCGCCCAGTCTAACACTTCCTTATTTTTTGGTACTTACATATATACTTGCCTGAACTTTTGGTACTCCAAATACAAAAGCTTTATACATACATACTAGTATCTCCCATGGTCGAAACCCTCTGTTCAGATATTTCTCGAGTATTGTCTAGAGGCCGAAGTGGTTGAAAAATATTTCTTACTGAAATTTATTCATGTGTAGTTGAGTTATTTAGGGCCGCATTCATAAAACTCGGTTCACAATAAACAGCGGGTAATTTGACAGCTAACCGAACAGAATCAGTCAATTAAATCCCGGTAATCGTTATAGGAATGTTTGAAAGCCCACCATCAGTGCTACTCTTTTCAGATTCGTTCAATATTTCAAAAGCTTACGCGTAATAAAAAACATTGGATTTAATGGACATATACCAACAACATAGTTCGACTAATAATATATACTACGAATTTCGACTACCTTAAGTTAGTTTAAGTTATTAAATCCTCTGTTCATATTTTTTTCAGCACTGCCTAGAGGCCGAAATATTCGAAAAATTTTTGTTCTTGTAATTAATTATATCTAGAGTAATTTAGGGCCGCTTTCATAAAAGCCGGTTCACACTAAACGGCGGGTAATTTGGCAACTAACCGAAAAAAATCAGTCCATTAAACAGTCCTTAGGAATGTTTGAAAGTCCACCACCAGAACCACCATACGAGTACCTTCAGATTCGGTCAATATTTCAATAAAAAACTTGGATTTGATGGACATATACCAACAACATAGTTAGACTTATATATGCTCAGTGCGTGAAAATATGTCCACCGTTTGGACATGGTTGCCATATTGTAATTTTATGGTTATTAGTATAGAGGCAGTGCTTTTTGTAATCCATTTACCGAGAGAAAATTACAAATTCAATTTAGCAATTTCGACTCAACGACGCACCTTCCTCTTTTGACTCTGCTTTCTTTTTGATCTGAAATTTTGAATTATAAGGCGGCCATGGCTGGTTTTGAATCCCGTTTTAATATTGGAGTTTTATGAAGATTCAACATTTACATGTTATTATAAACACTTAGATTAATCTCATTTTAATTATGCAATTTTACAAAAAAAAGTAGCGCATATGGGTGTTTTTGAACCTCATTTTTATAATAGAGTAAAAATTTTAATTTTGAACTATTGTTTGCAATAAAACGTGCGAGATATGTTGAAAATAAATAATTTATGATGCATCTAAATAACCGACCGAAAACAGTGGCCACGAATACCTTTGACTCTCATTTTCATTATAGAATTTTACAAAAAATAGAGGTTTGATTGCGTTTTTAAAAAAAGTTTAAGTTTTGAAATATGTAAACAGCAGCGTCTTTGCATGCTTTTTAGTCTCATTTTTATAATAGAGTTCTATTAAATATATTAAGTTTTTATTGTGTTTTCCATAAAAATTTTAATTTTGAACTATTGCTTGCAATAAAACGCGCGAGATATGTTGAAAACAAATTGGTATTTTTTTTTAAGATTTTGATACAGTTCAGTATAGGGGAGGGCAACTCTCGCTCCTAATGAAATTGGACGGACGCGCCGACGCCGGTGTATACTTTAACTCAATTTGCTTAATGAGTAAAAGAATGAAAATATTTCTACCTTTTGGAGAGCAAACAAAATATGAGTTGGACACGCCGACGCCACTACTTTAACTCAATATGCTCAATGAGTGAGAGAATGAAAATATTTCACCGTTGGAAAGTGTCCACATGAACATATTATGATTGAAAATGAATTTAGCGTTTATTTTGAAGTTCCTTAAATTTCTCAATACAGACAGTGCTGTCAATTTAGCAATTTTCCTTTAGATCTGGCTTTTTTGAACCCCATTTAGCGGGGGAAAATTACAACTTCAGTGTAGGGTTTTCTCGTTTTTTTTTTCTTTCACCACAATTTAGACATGTATAAAGACATTTCATATTGACTTTTATAGCATTTCAATAATATTTTGAAATAAATATATATATGTCCTATTATATTTCTTATTATTTCTTATGGGTGTTCGTATAAGTGTACCTTAAGTCCTATATCATTCAGAAAAAAGTAAATTCTTTAAAAAAGAATTTATAAAACTATGTAAGTATTTATCTTACATATTTTGTTGTGATACATTTTTAGTAATTTTCTTGTGTGTTTTCTTTGCAAAAAATTGGTTTTAAGAAAATATTGCTTTAAAAACTTAACAAATTCAAGTCAAGGTAAGAAATTCAATTTTATAAAAAGAAAAAAAATTATTGTCCGGAACCGGGGCTCGAACCATGGAACGCACGTGTCTGGTTCAGAAACTTTTTCCACAATTAGGAGTATACATAAATATCCATATGGATTTTGAAAATGAACGAAACGTTCATTTGGAAGTTCCACAAATTTCCCACTATTAGCGTGACGCCGGTTTCCATATTGGTTATTTTTATACACAGGCAGTTTTATCAATTTTTCCTTTACATCTGGCTTTTATGAAGTCAATTTAGGGGGAGAAAATTATAATGAAATGATGCTTGTCTGGCTTTTTACATTAACCACAACTTGGACACATTTAAAACACATTTCATGTTGATTTTTAAGGAAGGTTATATTTTAAAATATTTTGTTTTGATAAGCCCGAAATATTTTTTGGCGTTTTTTTTGCAAAAATTTGATTTTTTCACTCCATGATAGAGGTCATACACAGTAAAATATTGGGTTAAAAATATAATAAATTAAAAAAGAACCATGATAAAAAGTTTTCATATACATTTTTAAAAACCAATTATATTTAACCAAGAAAAAAGTTGTCCGGAACCTGGACTCGAACCTTGGAATGTAAGCGTTGTAGCCGAAACGCTTACCACCTGTGCTACTACTGTACGAACAATAACGCAGTCAGATACTGTAGTTGACAAAGATAATATGCTTTTGCACTGCTCCTGACCCATACGAAGGTACCAAAATGCATTTTTATTGAAATTATGCATGTTTAGATATAGATATACTCTGGCAATTGATTGTATGAAAAAAATGTTAGCCTAATAATATATATAGATAATGGTCAAATAGAATGATGCAATATCTAAGATTTTGCCCCCGTTTGGATTTCTGTGGTGCAAGGGATGCTTTTGAATCCCATTTTTGTGTTGTAGTTTTATGCTCAAATTAAATTTTATTGCGTTTTCAGGATGCAACTAAATTACTCACCGGAAATAGTGGAATTTAACAAAAAAAGTACAGTTTGATTGCGTTTTTGAAATAAAAATAAAAATTTTTAATTTTATTAACAAAGGCGGCTAAGGATGCTTTTGAACCTTATTTTTATAATAGAGTTCTATAAAAATATAAAACATGTATTCTGTTTTCCCTAAAAATTTTAATTTTGAAGCACTGTTTGGAATAAAACGTTCGAGATTTGTTGAAAATAAAATAACCGCCCGAAGTAAGTGGCCATGAATACGTTTGAGTCTAATTTTTATTTGGAATTTCACTTTTAAGTAGAACGTTGATTGCGTTTTTAAACAATTCAAATTTTAATTATATACACAGGGGCTTCTTGATGCTCTTGAACACCATTTGTATAATAAAGTTTTATAAAAAACTTAATTTTATTGTGTCTTCTCTCAAAATTTTAATTTTGAATTATTCCTTGCTTGCAATACAACGCGCGAGATATGTTGAAACAAATTGGAATTATTTTTTAAGGGTAGGCAACCCTCGTTCAAAATCAAATTGGACAGCCGTGTCGAAGCTGCTCAATGAGAGAGTACAAATCTTTTACCGTTTGTTTAAGCGACATAAGCTATAACGACTTTTGCGCTGCACTCTCTTGTAATTTGCAAGCAGCTTATAAAATATCCCAAAGATATAGTTTATATTTTTTAATCCCAATCTGGGTTTTTCAGAACGAAAATGAGGAAGCCAATCCCGTGCAATGCCTTACAGCCCACAGTGCTCGCCCACAATTAATAAATAAAAGGTGTAACAGGTGCACTGCACCCCGTTCCATATAGAACAAATAATTTAATAAATAAAATAATAATTAAATACATATTAGAAAAGGGCTCCCTATAATAAACATGTGCACCGCACACCCCCTTTTCCTCTCTAAACCAATAATATAATATAAATAATAAAATAAGATAAAATAAAAAAAATAACTCAAAAAAACTACTTAACTACATAAAGCTTACACACCGTTAGGAGTGTGTCCACGTATACATATTTTTTTTTTAAATGAATTTAGCGTTTATTTTGTAGTTTCTCAATATGAGCATGACGCCGGTTTCCTTTTTGCATTTTTTTTATATGCAGACAGTGCTGTCCCTTTAGGTCTGGCTTTTTGGAAACCCATTTAGCGGGGGATTATTGCAAAGTCAGCATATGATGGTGAAGATTTTTCGGAAGTAAGTAATAGCCGATCGATATTAATTCAGGATAATTTATTAATTAAGTAATTAAAAGTAACAAATAGCAAAATGGAAAATGATATTAGCAAGGTGACATTACCGGAAGTACAGAGGAACGGAAGAGAGCTAGTTACACGAGTTAATAAAGAGCGAAGTTGCCCAATACACTTTTGAAGTGTTTCTAACATTCGTTATAATTAGTGATACCAGATTTCTTACATTTCCCTGGACTTAATTAATGTAATATAATGTATTCAAAAATTTCGATTATCTGATTATTGTAGTCAAACTTGGTTAAATCGTTCAGTCTGCTTCCGGACTCGGTTGGAACGCCGGGGATTGGTGTCCCTGTGTTAGGTGATGATTGATCTAGCTCCGGTGAACGTTTGCATGATTGTTGTGTTGTGGCTGCGGCAGGAAATCGCTTAGGTGTTGCTTGGTTATCTGCTGGCAACTCAATTTCGATACTGTCGGTATCTAGTGGCAGATTGGATGTATGCGTTTTTTGAATTCGCAGCTGATTTTGGTGACGCCGCCACATCCCTCGATTTGTCTGTACACTATACATCGTTTTACCCAGTATCTGTTGTATTTTTCCTTCGACCCATCGTGATGGTCCTGAATAGTTTCGAGCCCAAACTCGTGCACCGGATACCCATTTACTTTCAGGCTTTGGGCGCTGAACCGACGTTGGGAACATGGCAGCGAGTATTGTTCGTGGTTGGCGCCCATGAAGTAGCTCTGCCGGAGATTTACCAGAGACCGGGTTAGGTGTGGTTCGAAACGTGGTAAGATATTTGTACAAAGCACGCTCGGTCTGATGCTCTGTTTTCATTATTTTCACAAATGCTTCTTTAAAAGTTCGCACAAACCTTTCGGCTAACCCATTCGAGGCAGGGTGAAATGGTGCCGTTGTGAGATGTTGAATAGCGTTCCGTTTGCAAAATTCTTGAAACTCATGCGATGTGAATTGTGTTCCATTGTCCGTTACAATGGTGCACGGAAGTCCTTCGACGGAAATAATTTTTTGGAGAGCTGCTACGGTCGTTGTTGTAGTTGCTGCTGTTAGCTCAATTACATACGGAAACTTGGAATAAGAATCAACAATAATCAACCACATGCGATTATAAAATGGGCCCGCGAAGTCCAAATGTATTTGCTCCCATGGCTGCGTTGCTTCCGGCCATTTCGAAAATTCGCGTTTAGGCAGAGATGCAGTCGATTGGCATATAGAGCAGTTGTCATATATTTTTTCAATTTCTTTTTCGATCGTAGGAAACCAGACATAGCGTCTAGCCATCTCTTTCATTCGGCTTTTGCCCCAATGTCCGTCATGGAGCATCGTTAATACCCTACCTTGAAGTTGTTTGGGTATGATAACTCGAGTGTAGTCCGTATGCAACAGTAGTACGCCATTCTGTACTGATAAGCAGAGGTTTCGATTGAAGTATGGCAAAAGACTTTTTGAAACCGTATGCGAGGCCAACCGTCAAGCACATATTTGCGCACCATCTTCAGAGTTTCATCCTCTTCAGTCATTTGTTTAATAACGTGATGTGTTAATGGAAAGCATAGTTTACATCGATGGTAAAGACACTATTCTCCCCTTTGTCAAAATCAGGGTCCTCACCACATGGCAATCTCGAGAGGGCATCTGCATTCGCGTTTTGAGCAGATTTTTTATATCGAATTGTATAGTTGTATGCTTGTAGTACAATGGCCCAACGCTGTATACGGTGTAGTGCCATAACCGGTAGCCTTTTTGCGGGATTAAACAACGTTGTAAGTGCTTGATGATCAGTAAAAAGCTCGAACTTTCTACCGTAGAGATATTGGTGGAACTTAGTTACGCCATATATTATGGCCAAAGCCTCTTTTCCACCTGTGAGTAGTTTATTTGACTGTCATTTAGGGTCTTCGACGCGTGTGCGATTGGCTTTTCTTCGCCATTTTCAAAACGATGCGATAAGACCGCGCCAACCCCCAACTTGGATGCATCCACGGCGAGTATAATTGGTAGATTGTCGTCGTAATGAACTAGTCGAGTCGCTTCAACTATCGAGTTCTTAAGCGACTGGAAGGCCTTTTCCTCTTCTCGACCCCACTGAAATACAGAACTTTTTCTTCGCAGCCTATTTAACGGCGCTGCTATTGTTGAAAAATTATCAATGAATTTATTATAATAATTTACTTTACCAATAAATGACTCTACTTCGGCAACGTTTTTCGGACTAGGCATACTTTTGATCGCCTGGACACGTTTTTCTGAGGGTTGGATACCTTTATCGTCTATGATATGGCCCACGTACTCTATTTGCTTCTGTGCGAAACTACATTTATCTAACTTACATTGTAACCCGTGGTGCCTCAAGCGTTGAAAACCCATATTTACATTGTCACGGTGCTCGTTATCATTTCGACCTGACACAATTATATCATCGAGGTAAACTGCGCAGTGGGGAATGTCAATTATTACCTCTTCCATAAATTTTTGAAATAGCCCTGGGGCGCTTGAAATACCAAATGGCATTCTTTGAAATTGGAACAACCCAAAAGGAGTCGTTATGACCATAAACTGTTTTGCAGATTCTGCCAACTCTATTTGCAAATATGCTTCACTTAAGTCCTTTTTTGTGAAACACTGCCCTCCTTGTAATTTATGAAAAAGTTCTTCAATACGCGGAATTGGGTATCGATCGATTTGAGAATTAACACCCACTTTAAAATCTGCAGAGACTCGGAGTTTCCCGTTTGGTTTTCTTACCACCACAATAGGTGCAGCCCATTCGCTTGTGCTTATTGGCTTTAGCACTTTGTTATTTACAAGTCGTTCTATTTCAGCACGTACGTCTGCATGTAGCGCAAACGGCACATTGTAAGGTTTACAAAACTTTGGTACTGCGTTAGGTTTCAACCTAATATTAGCTTTAAATGTTTTACAAGGACCCCCTGCCGAAGAGAATATATCAGCATACTGCTGGCTGCCTTCCTTTAGTGAAGCTGATAAGGCATCACGCGACGTGTGGCTTTGCATAGTTGAAATAGACTGGATTCTCTCGTTAGTGTTTAGTTCGAATTGTAGTGTCTCAACCCAATCCAACCCTAGTATATTTGAGGCCTGGTGTGAATCTACCACGAGTAACTGCATGTATTTTGTGTCGCCGTTCCACTCAACGTTGACTTTAATAACACCCTTCAATTTAATCAAGCCTCCGCCGTAAGCTTTCAATATTTTGTTGGTAATTTCGCACGCCGGTTTGCCCAGCTGTTCGTATGTATGCAGTCCAATAAGCGAACATGATGCGCCCGTATCCACCTGGAACTGCACTTTATTTCTATTCACCATAATGTCAATTAAATATTTGGCAAACCGGTTATTAACATCAGTAGATAATTTAACTTCGCACTGTTTTTCATTGTTTACAATATCTAACAAACCAATATTCTCGAATGTGCAAATGTCAACTGTGTTTACCTTTTCGTCGCGTTTGTTTTGCTCGTTGTTTCGTTGCTTTTCAGTTGGCGCAGCAACTGTTCGGCAAACAGTAGCTATGTGCCCATTCTTTTGACACAAACGACATTTGGTTTTGTTTTTGTAATGATAGCACTGTGACCTAGAGTGCGAAGTGCCGCAACCTGGGCACGATTTTGTTAAAGTAGATTTATTTACCTGCTTACGGCCTTTTTGCTTTTGGTAGCTTCTAGGATTTTTCGCCCCGCGAACCATGTTGACTGTTGCATCATTTTCCTCACCTTTTATTTCGCCTTTTATTTCTAAGCAAGTTTTGACAGTTGCTTCGTACACTGTTGCTATTTGTAGAACTTCATCGAGAGTTGGGTTCGGCTTTTGTAGTGCTGCACTCCGTACTTTATCGTGAGGAGTGTGCATGATAATCATATCGCGTATGCTATTTTCTACGAAGGTTTCGTGGCAGTTTGCCTTTGTGCACTCAAATAGACATTCTTTTGCTGCTCCTCTTAATTCTGCCACCCACTCTGCGTATTTTTGATTGTTTTTCATGCGTATCGAATAAAATTTAAAACGTGCTGACAGTACATGCTGCTTTTCTATAAAATGTTGGTCGAATTTCGCCTTTAAATCGCTGAGGGATTTTTTGGTGATATCGTTATCACATAATTTTTGCAATAACTCATAAGCCTCGGTGCCAATCCAAGAGAGAAAACATGCACGCTTTAGGCTTTCTTCGGACACGCCATTTGCTACGAAATGGTGCTCCATCTGTTGTATGTATATTGACCACTTTTCAATATTTTTGTCAAACTTCCTAAAGTTGGGAACGCCTTTTGTTTGAGGCTCCTTATAACACATTTTGCTTATAGTTGCAACATTTTGTTCAAGAATTTTTTTAAGGAATTCTGTATTAGATTCCTGAAACTTCTTAAGCACGCTTTCTAATTCGCTCGCCTACATGTTCTCGTCGCCAGAGGAGATTTTTCGGAAGTAAGTAATAGCCGATCGATATTAATTCAGGATAATTTATTAATTAAGTAATTAAAAGTAACAAATAGCAAAATGGAAAATGATATTAGCAAGGTGACATTACCGGAAGTACAGAGGAACGGAAGAGAGCTAGTTACACGAGTTAATAAAGAGCGAAGTTGCCCAATACACTTTTGAAGTGTTTCTGACATTCGTTATAATTAGTGATACCAGATTTCTTACAGATGGTTTTTTGGCTTTTTACCTTAAATACATGTATAAAAGACACTCTGTAATTCATTTCATATCATCAATTTTAATTTTCAACTATTGTTGGAATAAAACGTTCGAGATATGTTAAAAATAAATATTTAAATTATATCTAAATAACCGGCTGAAAAAAGTGGTCATGACGCCTTTGAATCTCAATTTCATTACAGAATTTTACAAACGAAATAGAAGTTTGATTGCGTTTTTGAAATTTATTTTAAATTGGAGTTATATGAACAGCAGCGGCTATGGATGAAAACTTTCATTGTGTTTTCTCTAAAAACTTAAATTTTTAACTAATATTGTTTGTAATAACACGTTTGAGATATGTTTAAAACAAATATTTAAGGATGTATCTAAAAACCGGACGAAGCAAGTGGCCATGAAAACCTTTGAATCTAATTTTTACTTTTGAATTTTACAAAAAAGAAAGTTTATTGCTTTTTTACAAAAACAATTGAAATTTCAGTTATTTTTAGTTATTGATGCTCTTGAACATCGTTTTTATAATGGAGTTCTATAAAAAAATAAAAATTTTATTGTGTTTTCTCCAAAAATTTTAATTTTGAATTATTGCTTGCTTGTAATACAACGCGCGAGATATGTTGAAACAAATTGGAATTTTTATTTTTAGACTTTGGTACAGATCAAGATCAGCATAAAGGGGGGCAACTCTAAATCAAATTAGACAGACTGTATAGCAAACTTCGACTCAATTTGCTCAATGAGTAAGAGAATGAAAATATAGAGCAAATGAGTTGAACGAACCGAAGCCACTCAATGTGCTCAATGAGAGAGTACAAATATTTTACAGTTAGGAATGTGTTCACATATACATATTTTTATTGAAAATGAATTAATCGTTTATTTTGAAGCTCCTCATTTCTCAATATGAGCATGATGGCGGTTCCTTATCGTTTTTTTATATGCAAACAGTGCTGTTTAGATCTGTTTTTTTTGGCGGGGGGAAATTGCAGCTTCAGAATATGATAGTTTTCTGCTTTTTTCCTAAACCCTAATTAAGACATATTTAGCCATTTCATTTTGAATTTTATAGCATTTCAATAATATTTTGTGATATATATATGACATCAACTTATTATTTATCACATAAGTATACCCTAAGTCCTATATCCATCCAAATATAAAGGCAGTAAAAAAGCAAACTCCTTAAAAAAAATTCAAACTTTGTAAGTATTTACCTTACATATTTTGATGTGGTAAATTTTAGTAATTTTCTGGCGTTTTTATGCATAAAATTTGTTTTAGGAAAATATTGCTTTAAAATGTTAATAAATTCTAAAGTCAAGATAAGAACAAAAGCTATTAAAAAAATTAAAAATTATATGTACATGCAAATATAAAGGCAACAAAAAAGCCAACTCCTTAAAAAACCATTAAACTTTGTAAGTATTTCCCTTATATATTTTGTTATTGTAAATTTTAGTAATTTGTAATTTTTAAAATTTGTTTTAGGAAAATATTGCTTTAAAATCTTAATAAGATCTTAAGTCAAGATAAGAAGAAAATCTATTAAAAAGAAATGGTTGTCCGGAACCTTGGCTCGAACCACAGAACGCACCCGTTCCACTGCAGACGCGTACACCTGCGCTGTTACTATACATATACGAGTATATGTGCTGTCAACCCAGCAAAAGTATGCTAGTAAATTATCTGGTAAAATGACGCGCACTGTGACCACGAAACAACGTAAAACCTTCAGTAAAATTCTTAAGAGCATCGGGCAATCTTTTGACCGGTCCACTGCATATTGTAGCTATTTATGTGGTTTTGCATACTGCTCGCACTTGTAAGTAAAGCATATTTTTGTATGTATTATGTTGTGTCTAAAGAAACAAAGTGAAATCACTCGATTTTTGCTGGGCAAATACCTTACCTAAGCGCTATAGCTACAGAAAAATTTCCACCGTTGGGAGTATACCTACATACATATATATCCATATGGCTTTTGAAATAAATGAAGCGTTCATTTTGAAGTTCCGCAAATTTCTCAACATTAGCCTGACGCCAGTTTTCATATCGGTTTTTTTTATATACAGGCATTTTTAGCAATTTTTCCTTCAAGTCAGGATTTTATTACAACTGCAACATATGATAGTTTTCTGGCCTTTTTCCCAACCACAACATGTACCTAACATAACGGGTCAAATTTAGGCTACATATATGAAAGGGCTCAAGTTAAAATATTTGAAGAAGAAAGCACTTGATATATTAAGAAAAATGTACACGATTTCTAACCCTTTTTAAATATAAATTTGAAGTAGCTACAAACTGGGTTTTCTCCTTTTCGCGATTACTGTAAAGTTTCTAGGTCCGACAGAATTTGCTTTTTTGCTTTGATGTATATAGTGCATACGAGCTGCAAATAGTCATTTTCTGGAGTTCTTTTGAAAAATTAGGTTTTTTCACTCCAAGATAGGGGTCATGAACAGAGAAATATTGGGCTAAGAATATAACAAATTTAACAAACAAAACCAACATAAGAAGTTTTCATATATTTAAAGACAAACTAAAAAAAAAAAAGTTGTCCGGAACCTGACCTCGAACTTTGGAACGTTCGCGTCCTAACCGAGACGCTTATCACCTGCGCCACTGCTGTATGTGCAATGACACTGCCACTGTAGTTAACAGCTATGGCTTTTTGCAGAAAACTTTAATGAATTATTACAAAGAAATGATGCATTATTTATTAAATATAATATGCCTATGCATCACTTCTGAGCCATACGAAAAACATCAAAATACATGTTAATTGGAAATTTGCAATTTTATGGTAAGGCCAAATCCACCCCGATGCAACGAAGAAGGATACCCTCACACACAGAACACGGAAGGCGCTAGATATGATGTACATTTTCGGCAACTACAAGAAGAAACAGAACCACCAGCGGTACAGCAACGCTATGTAGACCCAACAAACATTTGCAGACGATGTGGTGAAAGCGGGCATTTTGCTGTCGGAGGTGGGAGCGAGCAACAGCCATTCTGCTGGGAGTGTGGTCGATGCTACGTGCTCAGACGATACTGTTGTCGAATATCGATGGGAAACGACCGGAGGCTTTATCACAACCGAGGGGTAGGGTCTAAAGCAGGACAAACTCGGTAAGTCTAAATATTTTGAAGCAGGCAGAAGGACGGATTTTGGCAGAGGCATCAACTAATGGTAAAAGGGCCATGGCCACCATAGACGTAGGTGGAACTAGGAGTCATATTAAGCAAAGGTACTTTCCGCGTAATCCGAAGATGCAAGAAGAGATCAACAAGGAGATCGATGAATCACTAAAGGAAGAAATATATAGAACCATGCCAGGACGAGGATTATTTCAGTAACGAAATATGCCTTTCCATCTGCATTCCGCGCCGGCCACATTTCAAAGAGTGATAGATCACGTCATCGGTCCGGAACTTGAACCACATGCAGTCGCTTATTTACTCGACGTCATTGTTACGATTTCCCTGCTGGAAGAGCACGTCTACCACCTCATCGAAGTGTTTGACAGACTAAGGTATGCCAATGTCAGAATAAATCAGGAAAAATGCGAATTTTTCAGGAAGCGGCTGAAGTATAGCAATAGATGGAAATGGTCCGAAGTGCAACAGGAGGCTTTTTAGGCATTAAAGCGTTCGCTTACGGAAGCACCAGTGTTAGCATGCCCAGACTTCACACAAAGGTTCACGTTGGAACTAGATTCAAGCGATTTTGAGCTAGGAGCAGAGCTCATGCATGAACTAGATGGCGAAAAACGAGTAACTGCATATGCTAGCAGCCGGCTTAACAAGGAACTTGAAAGGATACCAGTTTACGGTAATTGCAGACCACCTATCACTGAAGTGGCGATTGAGAGTCCGTCTGGACGGATAGGAAGATGGCCATTGCAGTTACAACAAAATTCGTTTAACATTCAGTATCGCAAGGGAAAAGTGAATGTAGTCGCCCACGCTCTTTTTCGTCGTAAAACGAATTAAGGCAAAATAATGACTGAAAGTTAGAACTAACACATACATGGAAAATCTAGTCACCAAGAAGAAGAAGCATGGAGAACTAAGAGGAAGGCGAATAGTAATGGCAGGCGAGGTAGTATCAGGAAGAGGGGAAACTAAATTAAGAAGAGTATAGAAATGAATGGCGGTAAGAAGAAGACTAATCGTCGCCAACAATTCAGAACAAATCGATGGTAGAAGAGGAATCAAGAAACCAAATGTTTGTAATATGCATGCAAAGATATTATTTTTATTTAAAATGTTATAAAAAAAATTTACATATGTCCATATGCACAAGCTAATGTTACTAATGACCTAGTCATCCACAGTAAGTATGTATAACAACGGCGGCAGAATTTGATACAGCAAAAATTTAACGCCACAAACTCTCTTTCGAATAAGCACCAACTCTGTTGCTAACATCTGTAGGACAACAACAAACAATAAGGTGAAAAGCAAGCGAAGGAAAACCAACAAGCACACTACGCAAGCAGCATGAACAACTCCCTGTGGGGAAGTCCGTAACGAGTGAGAACAATTTCTGGTTCAGAACTAGAGATAAATATGCTAATAAGAACTAGTTCCATAGAAACTAGATTCTCACTAGTTCGAAACCGGCAGTTGTGTAATCATCAAAAGGCATTTGGGAAAATGTTTCATTCCTACAATGTTCTTTAAAGAAATGATTAAATTTAAAACCATAAACAAGTAAGGAAGTCTAAGTTCGGGTGGAACCGAACATTATATACCTAGTAGTGATCTATTATGTCATCCCAATTTACGCAGCTCTATTTTAATACTTTCAGTTCGTATTTGCGTTCAAATAGACAGACGGACAGACAGATAGACGTATCGAGAGACGGGCATGGCTCCATCGAGTCAGCTCATCCTCCTGATCATTTCAGTATACGTACAAAAATTTCATGTTCATGAAAGGTATGAATATCAAAAAGGATATATAACTTCGCTTTTGCAGTGGGGTATTAACTACTTGCCCGGATATTTTACTTTTCATCCTGAACGTTTTCATATACATTAATAAATATCAAACTTGATCCGTTTATGCCGTTAGGCGACTAAAGTTAATATACCTTGTGTGCGTAGCACTACTAGGTATAAAAAATGTGTGTCTTTTATAGGCGCCTAAGAACTCAACCGATCTTTATGAAATTTTCACAATATATACTTGGGTCCACTGGGTACAGCATAGAAAATATATAGTTTTAGAAAAGTAGGCGGAGCTACGCCCCCAGGATATATAATGTTTCAATTCGTCATAACTTCGAATTTTTTTGGTCTAAATTAATGAAATTTGGATATAAGTGTCACTTAGTCAATATCTACATAATTTTTCAAAAGTGGGTGGTGCCACGCCCCCATATTTTGTGATTTGCTTCGCTCTGGAACTTTTACGATAGTTTCAGGAGTTCGCTGGGCATAACACAGTCTGTATATAGCTTTTGAAAAAGCCCCCAAGTTATATAAAACTGCAATTTGGTATAGTGAGGAGTTTATTTGGTTCAAGTTAATGCCATTTTATATATAGATGTGTTCTATGTATCAAAACGTCAAAACAACGTCTACCGGGTTTCTTCTCTTATTCGCACTACGTAGCCTAGCCAGCGAAGCCGCTGTGTTTTAATTCGCTGAACTATGTCGGCGTCTGCGCAATGTTCATACAGCTCATCATTAAATCTTCTTCGGTACTCGCCGTCGCCAACGCGTAGAGGTCCACAAATCTTTCGAAGAACCTTTCTCTCGAATACTCCCAGAGCCGCCTCATCAGACTTTGTAAGTGTTATTTTCGTTCGTCGAGAGAGGACTTTACTTTTCAATTGCCTACTCAGTCCGAAGTAGCATTTGTTTGCAAGAGTAGTTCTTCGTCGGATTTCTAGGCTAACATTCTTGTTGCTGGTAATGCGGGTTCCCAGGTAAACGAAGTCTTTTACTATTTCAAAATTATTGCTGCCAACAGTGGCTTGGTTGCCAAGGGGCGATTGCGCTGACTCATTGCATGATGACAGAAGGTACTTCGTTTTGCCCTCGTTCACCACCTATCCCATTTTCTCCGCTTCTTTTTCTAATTTGGAGTAAGCAGAAGTTACGGCGCGGTTGTTAAGGCCAATGATCCCAATTGTCAGCATATGCCAACAGTTGCACGCTTAAATAAAATATTGTTAGCGCGGTTAAGTTTTGCAGCTTGTATTATTTTCTCCAGCATTAAATTAAAGAAATCGCACGATAGGGGTCACCCTGTCTGAAACCTCGTTTAGTGTCGAACGGCTCGGAAAGGTGTCTCCCAATTCTGACAGAGCTGGCGGTGTTGCTCAAGGTCATTTTGCATACCCGTATAAGTTTTGCGGGGAACCCAAATTCAGACATAGCGGCATATAAGCAGCTCGTGTTATCACAAGCGGCTTTAAAATCAACAAAGAGATGATGTGTGTCGATTCTTTTCTCACGGGTTTTTTCCAAGATTTGGCGTATTGTAAAAAGCTGGTCGATGGTAGATTTACCAGGTCTGAAGCCACACCGATAAGGTCCAAT
The DNA here is from genome assembly GCA_949987695.1 of Merzomyia westermanni. Classification (NCBI taxonomy): domain Eukaryota; kingdom Metazoa; phylum Arthropoda; class Insecta; order Diptera; family Tephritidae; genus Merzomyia; species Merzomyia westermanni. The sequence continues at coordinate 72,200,065 of OX465292.1, forward strand.
CAGTCTGTTCACATCAGGCTTCAGTCTTTCGCACAATACGCTTGATAGGACCTTATATGCGATTCCGCGATAGTTGGCGCAGTTTGCAGGATCGCCCTTCTTGTGGATTGGGCAGACAACACTTAGGTTAAAATCTTCAGCCGTGCATTCATCCAAGAAGCTGATGCATGCGCCTTACCAGCTCCTCGCCTCCGTGTTTGAATAGCTCAGCAGGCAAACCATCAGCGCCAGCTACTTTATTGTTTTTCAATCGGAATATTGCTATTCGCACCTCATTATACTCGGGTTGTGGATCGTCAATTCCATCATCTTCGATTGTGGGCTCGGGTTCGGTATCTTCTCTGGTTTCTTGCTCAGTTTCTCCATTTAAAAGGGCACAGGAGTGATCCCTCCATATTCTGAACATCGGCCACTAGGTCGCCGTTGTCATTCTTACAGGAGTTTGCCCCGGTTTAAAACCTTCTGTCATTCGCCGAATTTTTTGATAGAATTTTCGGACATTATTCCCGTTGACCAGCATCTCAATCTCCTTTATTTCACGCCTCTTTTTTATTTTCTGCCTCTCTTTTTTTCACCCGGAAAAGCCGCCCCGCTTGACTCTTCAACTCGCGGTAGTGTTCACACACACTCCTCGTTGCATTCGATCTCAGCGTTGCCGTGTAGGCTTCGTCCTTTCTTTTCGTTGCAGCGCGGCACTCTTCATCATCATACCAGTTGTTTCTTAGCGTTCGCCGGAATGCAGTTACTTGTTCAGCTGCGGTACGGAGTGCTCCTGAGATATGATCCCACTGCTCATGCATTCCACTAGGTTGAATTGTGCTCTCGGAAAGCACGTGTAAGAGGCGATCTGCGAAATAATTGGCGGTCTGTTGCGATTGCAGCTTTTTGACGTCAAGCTTTCCCTGCGTTTTTTATTGCACCTGTTATGTCGTACAGAGGCGGGTACGAATCTGCGCTGCTACTAGGTAGTGATCAGAGTCGATGTTAGGTCCTCGTATTGTGCGAACATCTAAAACGCGGGAAGCATGCCGTCCGTCTATCACAACGTGGTCGATCTGGTTGCGTGTTTTTCGATCGGGGGACAGCCATGTAGCTTGATGGATCTTCTTGTGCATAAACCTAGTGCTGGATATGACCATGTTTCGGGCACAGGCGAAGTCGATCAGCCTGAATCCATTTGGCGAAGTCTGATCGTGGAGGCTGAGCTTCCCGACAGTGGGGCCGAATACACCCTCCTTACCCACCCTGCCGTTAAAGTCGTCAAGCACGACTTTGTAATCATGACGGGGGCAGCGCTATTTAAAAGGGGCGAAATCGGATGATAGCCACGCCCACTTTTTATATTTAGAATATTTTCGAAAACACAAAAAAGTGAGTACTCAGTACATTTTGCACCTATAAGGATAAAATTTGCTAAATACATTAAGATTGAGGCATAAAATAAAATTTTCAAGAAATTTTTGAAAATGGGTGTGGCACCGCCTACTTTTGATTAAGTCAAATTTAGAAATAGTATTAATCAGAAATCAAAAACCATTTAAGATATCGTAACAAACTTCAACACGCAGGTTTCCAGGTATGCAGAGAATGTTCCAGGAAAAAATTGGGGGGATCGGTTAAGGTCTACGCCCACTTTTACATTAAAGATTTTGAAGAGGATCGTAGATATATTAAATAGGCTCTACATCATTTATATTTTAAAATAGCTCTACATCATTTATATTTCACTTTTCAAGTTTCCGGAAACAACGAAATCAAAAAACTTAAAATGTGTGAAAGTGGGCGTGGCCCCGCCCCTTTTATAGTGGACTTTTCCACAAAACTTTTTATGCCATAACTCCGCCAAAAATTTATTTGTCGAAACGAAATTTGGTGATAACGTTCTATATATAAAGGTAACTATTTGCTGTAAAAATGGGCGAAATCGGTTAATGTCCACGCTCAGTTTTTTCAGCATAGTTCTGAAAAATTTTTTTGTAAAATTTAAAAAGCGATATTTCTACAACTAAGCAAGCTATATCAATCAGATTTTGCACACATAATAAGCTTTTTAAGAAACACTCGGGCGCACATAAATTTTGTCAGTTTTGAAGAAGTAGCCGTGGCGCCGCCCACTTTTCAGCAAAAAATGTCTGCCATTTTCAAAGGCAATCGCTTATAATCCAATTTTGATATTTCAATGAAAATTGGTCAGCTGCTTCTCAGCAGTATGTATTATACTCCTGCCAAAACATAGCGAAATCGGAAAACACACAAGCAAAATATTCGGGCACGTAGTTAATAGCCCACTGCAATAGCGAAAATATATATCTTTTTTGATTTGCATACCTTTCATAAACATTAAATGTATGTAAGTATGAGAACAAGAAGAGAAAAATCCACTAAAATGATCAGCACGATAAGCGGAGTTGATTTAGCCATGTCCGTCTCTCCGTCCGTCTGTCTATTTGAACGCAAACTAGTCTCACAGTTTTACACAAAAGAATGCTGAAATTCGTTTTTTGCTTTCGCCATTTTATAATATAATAGCAAACCCGGTAGACGTTGTTTTGACATTTTGATACATAGAACACATCTATATATAAAATGTCATTAACTTGAACCAAATAAAATCCTAACTATACCGAACCGCAGCTTTTCATAACCTGGGGGCTTTTCCAAAAGCTATATACAGCCTGTGTCGTGCCCAGCGAACTCCTGAACCTATCGTGAAAGTTCAAGAGCAAAAACAAAACACAAAAATTCCAAAATTATGTAGATATTGACTAAGTGACACATATATCCAAATATCATTAATTTAGACCAGAAAAGTTCGGAGTTATGACGAAATGAAACTTTATATAGCCTGGGGGAGTGGCTCCGCCCACTTTTCCAAAACTATGGACCGGTTTCAGTTTTTCACTTTTCCAGTTTCACCATCTAACTTAGCTAAGTCACAACTTAGTCAGCCTGCCAGCTGACTTATTCTCGATTAAGTCAAAACCTAAATGTCAGTAATGCTCCTAATTTGTTTTGTAGTACAATGACCCAGCTGGAAAATTCGTCAAGCATGACTTTAACGGCGTATGTGTAGATGCATGTGAACGCTTGTTTTCTAGCATGCAGCCATTACGGAACTATTGTTTTTAATTAAGCGCTAAATTTAGTACCTTCCAACTAAAGAGAAATGCGTGTAAGATCAATACATTCCTTCGTGTATGGCCATACATGCCCATTTCGCACTGGGGTATTGGGATGCGCAGAGTTGTCTGGTATAAAAAAATACTACTATGCATAAAACAGCTGATCGGGTTGTTGTGTTCAAAATTATTTAAGTCGCTCAGTTGGTGAAACCCAAAATTAAGTTAGTCTCGAATCTTAGTCTTAGTCGCGTTGGTGAAACCGGCCCTATGTGTTATCTATGCTATACCCAGTGAACCTTAGTATATATTGTGAAAATTTCATAAAGATGGTTGAGTACTTTGGCGCCTATAAAAGACACCCTTTTTTATATATATTTTTGTTACGCACACAAGGTATATTACTTTACTCGGCATAAACGAATCGAGATATATGGGTAAAAACAATCGACACGTATTTTTTTATTTTACCGTATTATGCGAAATTTTCGGGTAATCATTTTTCAAACTTTTGGAAAACGAAAAAATACGGCAGTTAGAACATATTTTAAAGGGTTGAGGTTTAAAACGAGTTGTCCTACAAAAACGAAATTTACAGGCTATCTTAATAATCGTTCACACTTTTTAAATATAAATAAATAAAAATTTTTTTTTTCATACAAAATAAATCTAATTTTTTTTTTTAAATAAAGAAAAGTCAATAGCGAAAAAAAGCCATGCTTAAGGTTGTTTATTTTTAACCAAAATAAGTGTACGGCTTGTACAACATGTCATTAAAATTTCAGTGTGGGTAGCGAAATAGTTTTTTTGCAAAAACTATTTGTTTACAGCCACCTCAGCTCTAAGCATGCAATAGACCATACAAGGCCGATGGCGGGCACTATTTTTGTATAACAATTTATTTGAGTTGATATTTTCTTCAACATATTCGAATGCACTATTTCAACATCTATAACGAATAAAAGCTGTAAGTAAAAAACATTAATTTGTTTAACCAAAAACAAACACATTCTATTTTTATATGCGTCAGAGCATTATTCCCTTTGCAGTACTGCTCGCCCACGATATGCGCTTTTATGTTGCTGTTGTATTAACACGCATTACAATGCATTAAATTTAGCAATTCAAAAATAAAATAAAATTAAAAATTATTCTTTATTTATAAAATATTCTGCGGTTTGAAATATTTTTTTAAATTGAATTATTATTATTTTGTTGTATGTTAAACTTACTTGTTTGTCGATAAGTATTAAAAAATAAAATTTATGAGTTTTGTTCGGTGTTTAGTTAAACAAATTAATGCTTCTTACTTACAGCTTTTATTCATTATAGATGTTGAAATAGTGCATTCGAATATGTTGAAAAAAATATCAACTCATATAAATTGTTATACAAAAATAGTGCCCGCCATCGGCCTTGTATGGTCTATTGCATGCTTAGAGCTGAGGTGGCTGTAAACAAATAGTTTTTGCAAAAAAACCATTTGGCTACCCAATCTGAAATTTTAATGACATGTTCTACAAACCGTACACTTATTTCGGTTTAAAAATAAACAACCTTAAGCATGGCTTTTTTCGCTCTTGACTTTTATTTATTTAAAAAAAAAAATTAATTTATTTTGTATGAAAACAAAAAAAATTATTTATTTATATTTAAAAAGTATGAACGTTTATTAAGATAACCTGTAAATTTCGTTTTTGTACGACAACTCGTTTTAAAACAGCAACGCTTTAAAGTATGTTCTAACTGCCGTATTTTTTCGTTTTCCAAAAGTTTGAAAAATTATTACCCGAAAATTTCGCATAATACGGCAAAATAAAAAAATACGTGCCGATTTGTTTTTCATCCAGATCATAAAAAAAATTGTTTCGGGCAAATCTATGTTTTGGGTTGTAAAAATTTTATGGAATGACCCGTATATAATAATGTATATGAAAACGTTCAGGATGAACGGTAAAATATCCGGGCAAGTAGTTAATACCCCACTGCAAAAGCGAAGTTGTATATCGTTTTTGATATTCATACTTTTCATGAACATGAAATGTTTGTACGTATACTGAAATGATCAGGGGGATGAACTGAGTCGATGTAGCCATGTTCGTCTCTCGATACGTCTATCTATCTGTCCGTCCGTCCGAAAGTATTAAAATAGACCTGGGTAAATTGGGATGCAATAATAGATCACTACTAGGTATATAATGTTCGGTTCCACCTGAACTTAGACTTCCTTACTTGTTTAAACTATTTTTCAAAATAAATGACAACGTCAAAGTAAACGGTCGCGAAAAAGTTTAGTTGACTTTGGAGTCGAAGTATTGTGTTCACTTGCACAAAATTCGTATGACGTAGTTTTGCTATCAAGGGCAGAGTCGGTACAAAGTTCTGTGTGTTCCGCGTCTAAACCTACATGCATTCAATGTAAAATTAAAACGTTTTTTGGTTTCTCCTGCAAAACTTTAAATTTGTTGGTTTGGACCATTGTGAATTAAGGTGTAGATATATTTTAATTTTATATATATTTTTTTCATACTTTTGAAATTGTTTATATGCTTTATAAGAAAAGTTTACTTACTTATTTCATTGTATTTATTTTATTTATCACTATTTACCTGAGTATGTATAACATATCGAGCCCTAATAGCATAAATAAAATAGGCTTATGATTGAAACATTTTCTGAAATTGTCACAGTAAAAACCTTCACAAATATTTTGTTTTTATGAATTTTGGGGTTTGAATATATTTATTAACAATTTAAATTTAAATTTTTATTTATTTTTCATATATTTGAAATTGTGAATTGTCTTTTACGTTTTAGTATACTTTAGATACTTTGTAAAGCTTATTTATTTTATTCTACTTATCACTTTAACCTGAGTATGTCTAACATATCGAGTGTGTAACCCACAAAAATGGAATGTTTTTGAGATTTTCAAAGTTTAACACAAAATGTCACACTTTCATATCTATAAAAACAGAATTTCATAATTACACCGAAATTGCGGTTGCATATAATTTATATGGGTGAAATAGCCCTACTGGGGTACCGGGCACCCAAAATTGTCCTCGGGTACTCGCCAATTGCATACTTCGCGGGTGGTGTGGGAAGGCAAAATTTTGAAAGTTTACAAATTTCTAAATAAATTTAAGTTGATCGAATTTCGACCACGGGCGTTACTAGTATTAATTACTCCCTTACTGAATGTCTGAGTCCACTGTCGTGTTCCGATACTCACCATATCCCGCTTGTTTTGGATTTTGAATTTTATAACTTTGAAAGCTTTGTTTCCGATAGTTTTGCTCCTAGTTTCTTATTTAGACGTGCGAACTTTGATATAATTTCTCGAAAAGTATCTTTAATTGATTGGGACGCCGTGTTTTCTGGAAATGATCTCACACATTGCTTCAATGCCGACAAAGGCCTTATCAATGAGATTTATATTAGCAATATTCCGCGGAAAAAATAAGTGCTACAAAATCCCATATACTACTGGGCTCAAGCGGCTAAAGAACTTGAGTAATAAATTTTTAAAAAAATTCAAGACCACAAAGTCTTTGGTGTACAAAATCAAGCACATTCGTTACAACAAGAAACTTAAAGCGTTGAGTAGTAGGTTGCGTAGTAATTTTGCTCGAAACTTTGAAGTCCAAGAAAGCTATCTCTAGTATTCCTTCGTCAGTTTTTTATAATGGGCTTCAATCTTTTTCACCTAATTTTTTTGCAGATTTTTTTCACTCCAGTTTTGATACGCAGCCGGTTAGTGTTCCTGAGTCCTCCTCATTTGTGGACTCTCTCATCAACTTTGGATCTCTTACTCTTCCTCAAGATGATATTGTCGATGGAATTCGGAACCTCAAGTCGTCTTCCCAGACAGACATTGATGGTTTATCGTCTCATCTATTTAAAAATTGTCTGGATCTAGCTACAATGCTTCTTTTTACTTTTATTTTGTTGTGTTGATCTTCCGACAGGGTAGTAAGCTGATTTTTGTTGGAACGATTTTCCGTCATCCCTTGTCAAGTTTGGTTTTGTGACAAACCGGTTTCGGCGTTCTGCCATTTTCAATGCCTAGTTTCGTTCTGGTCTGTGGCTATCCGCTGCGTTGTTTTTATAGACCGTGGGTGCTGTGGCAGGTAATGTAAATCTATGTGTTCGTGGTAGGTAACGTTAATATGCGTGTGTGTGTGCGCGGTATTGATACGTCCGAATTGTTATCTGTCCCAAGGGTTGTTTTTGTAGCTAAGCGGTAGGTTGAGGTAGGTAGAAATCGGTGATTTTTGCAGTTTGGTTCATATTTCGTTTTTGCTTGTTCATTGTTACGTGTTTGGTTGCTGTACCTGCTGGCTTGTGCTGTTTTTTGTAAACTAGTTTTAAGGGTTCAAATATTTCGTCAGAGATAGTGTTGGTTTGTTCGTTTATGATCCTGCCGTAAAATGTTTTTAACTTGTATATCTCCATGTTCTCAAGTACATTAAACCGCCGGCCTTTTCCTTGTACGTGAAGTATTCGAGCCGTTGTTTTTATGTTAGCTGGGGTGCAGTTGTTCTCGAACATGTGGTTCGCGAAATTATATTCTGGTATTATGGTGGGATTTCGTGTTTTTTTGTTGTAGTCCCTGATATGCTCTCGGAATCGTGTGCTTATTTTTCTTCCTGTTTGTCCCATGTAGCTGTATTGACATTCACAAGTAAGCCTATACACTCCGTGTCTGTTGAATGGGTCATCAGAATTAGTGTCGGTTCTTAGTTTTTGTCCGACGTTGTTAGATGTTCTGAATGCTGTGTTGATGTTATATCTTTTAAAGAAGTTTGCTAATTTGTACCTCGTTTTTCTAGTGTATGTCATTGCCGTCCAAACCATTGGATTTTCCTCTACGTTTACTCTTTTTTGTGTTCCATGGCTACTTCTGAGTTTATCCACAAGTGCTTTTTTGTATCCATTATTTGCCGCTATGTTATATATTGTATTAAGCTCTCTCCAGTATGCTTCCTGTCTGAGCGGCGTTCTCTGAAGCCTATCCACTAAGTGCCTCAATGCTGCATTTTTGTGCTGTTGCGGATGGTTTGATGTATAGTGTATTATGGTGTCCGTGGCAGTCGGTTTTCTATAAATGCACTAGTTGAACCTATTTGTTATTTTGTCAATCCCTATAGTTAGGTCCAGGTAGTTCATTATTCCATATTTTTCTACTTACATTGTGAACTCTATGTTGCTATGTTGCCTGTTGAGGAACTCTAGTATTTGCTCTTCGTTATCGTCATTTAGGATGCAGATGATGTCATCCACGTATCTAGCGTAGAATGCCACGCCTAACTTGGTTTTTAACTCCTGTATATATTTTCCTTCCAAGTTTTGCATGAATGTTTCCATGAGAATGGCCGATGTTGGGTTACCCATTCCTAGTCCATTTGTCTGTCTATATATTTTGTTGTTGAACCGGAAATAGTTTTGCCGCAGCGTTGTTCTTAGCGCGTTGGTAATTTGCGCAGTTTTTACCTTATCTTCAGTTTTGTCCAGTAGTGTTTTGTTGACTATATCCACTGCTCCTAGTTTCTTATTTTGACGTGCGAACTTTGATATAATTTCTCGAAAAGTATCTTTAATTGATTGGGACGCCGTGTTTTCTGGAAATGATCTCACACATTGTTTCAATGCCGACAAAGGCCTTATCAATGAGATTTGTATTAGCAATATTCCGCGGAAAAAATAAGTGCTACAAAATCCCATATACTACTGGGCTCAAGCGGCTAAAGAACTTGAGTAATAAATTTTTAAAAAAATTCAAGACCACAAAGTCTTTGGTGTACAAAATCAAGCACATTCGTTACAACAAGAAACTTAAAGCGTTGAGTAGTAGGTTGCGTAGTAATTTTGCTCGAAACTTTGAATCTTCTATCAAAGTTAATCCGAAAGCTTTTTAGAACTATGTAAAGTCCAAGAAAGCTATCTCTAGTATTCCTTCGTCAGTTTTTTATAATGGGCTTCAATCTTTTTCACCTAATTTTTTTGCAGATTTTTTTCACTCCAGTTTTGATACGCAGCCGGTTAGTGTTCCTGAGCCCTCCTCATTTGTGGACTCTCTCATCAACTTTGGATCTCTTACTCTTCCTCAAGATGATATTGTCGATGGAATTCGGAACCTCAAGTCGTCTTCCCAGACAGACATTGATGGTTTATCGTCTCATCTATTTAAAAATTGTCTGGATCTAGCTACAATGCTTCTTTTTACTTTTATTTTGTTGTGTTGATCTTCCGACAGGGTAGTAAGCTGATTTTTGTTGGAACGATTTTCCGTCATCCCTTGTCAAGTTTGGTTTTGTGACAAACCGGTTTCGGCGTTCTGCCATTTTCAATGCCTAGTTTCGTTCTGGTCTGTGTCTATCCGCTGCGTTGTTTTTATAGTCCGTGGGTGCTGTGGCAGGTAATGTCAATCTATGTGTTCGTGGTAGGTAACGTTAATATGCGTGTGTGTGTGCGCGGTATTGATACGTCCGAATTGTTATCTGTCCCAAGGGTTGTTTTTGTAGCTAAGCGGTAGGTTGAGGTAGGTAGAAATCGGTGATTTTTGCAGTTTGGTTCATATTTCGTTTTTGCTTGTTCATTGTTACGTGTTTGGTTGCTGTACCTGCTGGCTTGTGCTGTTTTTTGTAAACTAGTTTTAAGGGTTCAAATATTTCGTCAGAGATAGTGTTGGTTTGTTCGTTTATGATCCTGCCGTAAAATGTTTTTAACTTGTATATCTCCATGTTCTCAAGTACATTAAACCGCCGGCCTTTTCCTTGTACGTGAAGTATTCGAACCGTTGTTTTTATGTTAGCTGGGGTGCAGTTGTTCTCGAACATGTGGTTCGCGAAATTATATTCTGGTATTATGGTGGGATTTCGTGTTTTTTTGTTGTAGTCCCTGATATGCTCTCGGAATCGTGTGCTTATTTTTCTTCCTGTTTGTCCTATGTAGCTGTATTGACATTCACAAGTAAGCCTATACACTCCGTGTCTGTTGAATGGGTCATCAGAATTAGTGTCGGTTCTTAGTTTTTGTCCGACGTTGTTAGATGTTCTGAATGCTGTGTTGATGTTATATCTTTTAAAGAAGTTTGCTTATTTGTACGTCGTTTTTCCAGTGTATGTCATTGCCGTCCAAACCACTGGATTTTCCTCTACGTTTACTCTTGTTTGTGTTCCATGGCTACTTCTGAGTTTATCCACAAGTGCTTTTTTGTATCCATTATTTGCCGCTATGTTATATATTGTATTAAGCTCTCTCCAGTATGCTTCCTGTGTGAGCGGCGTTCTCTAAAGCCTATCCACTAAGTGCCTCAATGCTGCATTTTTGTGCTGTTGCGGATGGTTTGATGTAGAGTGTATTATGGTGTCCGTGGCAGTCGGTTTTCTATTAATGCCGTAGTTGAACCTATTTGTTATTTTGTCAATCCCTATAGTTAGGTCCAGGTAGTTCATTATTCCATCTTTTTCTTCTTACATTGTGAACTCTATGTTGCTATGTTGCCTGTTGAGGAACTCTAGTATTTGCTCTTCGTTATCGTCATTTAGGATGCAGATGATGTCATCCACGTATCTAGCCTAGAATGCCACGCCTAACTTGGTTTTTAACTCCTGTATATATTTTCCTTCCAAGTTTTGCATGAATGTTTCCATGAGAATGGCCGATGTTGGGTTACCCATTCCTAGTCCATTTGTCTGTCTATATATTTTGTTGTTGAACCGGAAATAGTTTTGCCGCAGCGTTGTTCTTAGCGCGTTGGTAATTTGCGCAGTTTTTACCTTATCTTCAGTTTTGTTCAGTAGTGTTTTGTTGACTATATCCATTGCTCCTAGTTTCTTATTTAGACGTGCGAACTTTGATATAATTTCTCGAAAAGTATCTTTAATTGATTGGGACGCAGTGTTTTCTGGAAATGATCTCACACATTGTTTCAATGCCGACAAAGGCCTTATCAATGAGATTAGCGCCATACCAAAAAATGGTGAGAAGTAGTTATGACTGAGCTCAAACCGAAGAAAAAACAAGTAAGGAAGTCTAAGTTCGGGTGGAACCGAACATTATATACCTAGTAGTGATCTATTATGTCATCCCAATTTACGCAGGTCTATTTTAATACTTTCAGTTCGTATTTGTGTTCAAATAGACAGACGGACAGACATATAGACGTATCAAGAGACGAACATGGCTGCATCGACTCAGTTCATCCCCCTGATCATTTCAGTATACGTACAAACATTTCATGTTCATGAAAGGTATGGATATCAAAAAAGATATACAACCTCGCTTTTGCAGTGGGGTATTAACTACTTGCCCGTATATTTTACTTTTCATCCTGAACGTTTTGATATATATTAATAAATATCTATCTCGATCCGTCTATGGCGTTACGTAGTGCCGTTAGGCGACTTAAGTTAATATACCTTGTGTGCGTAACAAAAAAAGATATAAAAAAGGGTGTCTTTTATAGGCGCCAAAGTACTCAACCGATTTTTATAAAATTTTCACAATCTATACTTAGGTTCACTGGGTAAAGCATTGATAATATATAGTTTTGTAAAAGTGGGCGCAGCCCTTCCCCCAGGCGATATAAAGTTTCAATTCGTCATAACTCCGAACTTTTTTGGTCTAAATGAGTTATATTTGGATATATGTGTCACTTAGTCAATATCTACATCATTTTGGAATTTTTGTGTTTTGTTTTTGCTCTTGAACTTTCACGATATGTTCAAGTCTGTATACGAGTATAGGATAGATAGGAAAAAGTGTGTATATAGCTTTTGGAAAAGCCCCCAGGTTATGTAAAGCCGCGGTTCGGTATAGTTAGGAGTTTATTTAATTCAAGTTAATGACGCTTTATATATAGATGTTGTTAAATCCAGATGGGATTTTGATGTTGGAGAAAGGGAGAGAAGCTTGATAACTCACGTGATTGGGTATTTCAAGTGTTCGAAGAGAAAATGTGGAAAAATGTTTTCTAATTCAATATTAACAATATTTATTCCAAAACTATTCCAAACGTTAATATTCAGATTTCTGGCCTTAGTACTAAACACTGATTGTTTTATTTTAATGCAAATTAAAATAATTACTTATTTACTGAGATCGTTAAATGAATTCAAATTATTAATGAAAGTTGTGTTTAAACGAGAGAAAGAGATACTTATGCGGATGACTGCAACTGGTGCTGGATACTTTGATTGATGATGCTAAAGATTGACTGCTTCCCTCGCTGCCGAATGTAGAAAAAATAAGAGGACGATCAATAGCGCGCAGCGCTTATATAGGCAACACTGGAAGCCAGTTCCAGTGTGCAGTAAATTTCCGTGGCTGATGCCATGAATGCAGTCATAAGCAAATGAAAAAATAAAAATGCAGGGTTGTAAGTGAGGTGCGTGGTGAACTTAAGTACGTGGATGTCACTTAAGTGCCACAGTGATTAAAGTGACGAGGATCACTTAAACATCGCGCCTCCCTTGCACCGGTGCAACTATATCCCTTAGCTTCTTCATTTCGCTGATAAGTCTGTTGAATGGCGCACGGGCATCGATTGCTTGTCAATGCGGTACCGGAGCGTTATCGGGGTCCTCGCCTGCTGCTGAACGGTGGAGCAACGTATGGTGGAGCTTATGGCAAATACGGCAGGTCTCTGGCGCTCTGGCGACTTGCAATGGCGCACGTTGTCGTGGTTTCGTGCTAAGCAATGTGGGCAGTATTTATGTTTTTCCACACACCGGATCCGCTCGCTGATGGTCATGTTCAAAAAGCGTGGACAAAGACGCAACGAGAGATAACGCTGACACAGCTGATACATGTGTAGAAGTGGGTTGCGGGGTGCTCGTATTGGTGACGGCAATTGGGGGGAACACCTCTAAAGAAAGAGGACTTAAGTATAATGTTGACGAATACATTGAATATATGAGTAAGTGTGTGAGTGAGTGAGAGATGTTGTGTTTAGGGATCAGGCAAATCGGGAGAAATGGGAAGGGGGCATAGCTTGACGATTGGTCGGTTGAAAAGACCATGTTGAGTCCTAACGTCCGCAACTCGGACGCGGTTATCGGATCCGTAGTGAACCTTCACTATGCGACCCAAACGCCATTCCTGTGGAGGTAGTAGGTCATTTTTGATAACTACGAAGCCACCAACTGATAGATTTTCCTGTGGTTGTTTCCATTTGTATCGTTGATGTAGCTCCTTCAAGTATTCCTCTTTCCATCCCTGAGCGAATTGCTCATGAAGAATTTTAAGTTTTTCCCAACGATTTTGGATTGAGAGATTGTCGAAATGTGGCTCAGGAAGGGTCAGTAATGGAGCACCGCGTAGGAAATGTCCGGGGGTTAGGGCTAGCAGGTCATCAGGGTTGTCAGACATAGGTGAAAGGGGTCTGGAGTTCAGGACTGCTTCGATGCGAGCAAGAAGTGTAGCAAGTTCTTCGTAGGTAAAATGATGACTTCCAACTGTGCGTTTGAAGTGCACTTTGAAGCTTTTTACTGCTGCTTCCCAGAGGCCACCCATGTGAGGAGCATTGGGGGGTAAGAACTGCCACTCGAAGCCGTGTATGGAGTATTTTGCCTGAAGATCCTTTGAAGCCTCTTTGATGAAACGGTCGAAGTCCTTTTGTAGTGTTCGCTGTGCTCCGACGAAATTTTTCCCATTATCCGAATATATCCGTTTTGGTCCAACAAAACGGGCGAAGGCTGCTTGGAAGGCTTTACTGGATAGGTCGGAACAAGGCTCTAGATGAATTGCTTTGGTCGAAAAGCATAAAACGCAGCCAAAGCCTTTTACCAATGACGCTCCCCGGAAAGATGATGATTTAAGGTCAAAGGGGCCGGCGAAGTCCAACCCGGTAAAGGTGAATGGGAGGGAGAAGCTTGACCGTTCTGGTGGTAAAGCGGCCATGATTTGAGATTGGGTAGTCTTCTTGAAAATGGTGCACGTTTTGCAGCTGCGAATACAAAATTTAATTTTTGATTTTAGTCGAGGTATCAAATACTCCTGTCTAACCGTCCTGACCATGAGTTGATGTTCTGCATGCATTAATAGATTGTGTATGAATTGAAGATAAAGGTAGCAGAGTCGCGAATTCTCGGGGATTATAACCGGATGTTTTTCGTTGTATGACAGATCCGAATTGGCTAAGCGACCATTTACTCTAAGAATTTCATTTTCATCGAGAAAGGGGTTCAATGGCAAAATGTGCTCTTTCTGGAGATCGGTTCCTTGTTGGAGAGCTTAACGTACTCACTAGGGTAGTATCTTTCCTGTGTGAGTTTGATCAGTCGTGCTTTCACAAATTGAATTTCCACTTCAGTGATAGCAACGGATTGATAATTTGTTGGCTGAATGGACTGTATAGGTTTGGTTCTGTGAATAAAACGGAACAGGTAAGCTATCACTCGAAGAGATTTCGGCCAAGATGAAAAGCGGTCTAAGATATCTACTTTATTTTCCAGCGTATGTAAAACAACGACTTTCCTCTCTTCTGGCGACGTAATATTTTTACGAGCCGATATAGGCCATTGGTCAGGAGGTTTGAGTAGCCACTCTGGGCCTGACCACCATAGTCGTTGTTCAATTAAGTCCTGAGGCCTACATCCACGGGTTCCGAGATCTGCTGGGTTGCATTGAGTGGGTACATGGCGCCATTTGATGTTTCCTACATTTTGAATAATTTGTGATGTCCGATTGGCCACGTAAACTTTCCATGTGCATGGCGGTTTTTCAAGCCATGACAGAACTATCGATGAATCCGACCATAAAAATATTTCGATTTCTCCTAGGGGTAGTTGACTGGTGAGATTCTTGATACACTTGGAAAGTAAAACTGCACCACACAGCTCTAAACGCGGTAGAAAAATGTTTGAAGAGGGGCCACTTTGGTTTTAGCGAAGAGTAGATGGGAGGAGACTTTGCTGGGTGATTGAGAACGAAGATAGATGGCGGCACAGTATGCTTTTTCTGAAGAATCACAAAATCCGTGCACCTGTATTTTGTTGTTGGGGGAAAACTCAGTCCATCTTGGTATTCGGGTCCGTTCTACAAAGGGGAGATCGGATACAAACTGCTGCCATTTTTGCAGTGAGTGCGGCTTAACACATTCATCCCACTCAGTGCCCTCTATCCTAATCTGTTGTTAAAAATGGTTTACAAAAAACAAAGCAACCACTCAGGTACCACAAACACACACGCACCGACAAATAAGCACAAAACAGCAAAAGATCAAAAACAACAAACAAGCAAAAAAGGTCAAACAACAAAAATTACCAACTTTTACCTGCCTCAGTCAACCACACAAAAAACCGATCGATGCAAAACCACCCCCGTTTCTGAATGTACACACACAACACATGCACACGCGTACACAAACAGACACCCATGCTGACGTTACCTGCTACCTACTATAAACGCCGAAACCGGTTTGTCTCAAAACCAAATTTGACAAGTGATGACGAAAAATCGTTCCAATATACATCAATCATTCACCCTGTCGGAAAAACAACAAAACAAAATAAATCGGATAAAATTTGCCTTTTTGTGGCACTGTCCGATAATTGTATTGGCTCGATTGTGTAGGAGAAAGAATCGTTAAGCGCATTCCATCGAATTCCAAGAGTTTTGGTCGAACTTGAACAATCGAATTTTAGAAAGTCTGAATCCAGCAAGTCTTCACTTAGGATTTCATTAAGAAGTTCGGGATGGTTTGCGGTTATCTTTTTGAGAGGAAAGCCGGCGGACTTTAAACATTGGATGCTTTGGGATTGAGCTTGAATGCATGAGGGAATGTCATGTCCGCCTGATAGAATATCGTCAACGTAAGTTTCTTTAGTCAAAATTCGATGAGCGAGAGGGTGAGTACTTTTGGAGTCATATGCTAGTTGATGTAATGTACGTATGGCAAGGTACGGCGCGCAATTTACTCCAAATGTAACCGTCTTGAGTGCATAATCGGCGAGTTTTTCATCCTGACTTTTTCGAAATATAATCCGCTGATATTGATGATCGTCTTCATGTAAAAGTATCTGGCGGTACATCTTCTGTGTGTCACCGATGAATACATATTTATATAAACGCCAGTTGATGATGACAAACATAAGGTCGGCTTGTAGAGTGGGACCGATGTGAAGAATATCGTTTAGAGATGTGCCGGAGGAGGTAGACTTAGAAGCATTAAAAACCACCCGAACTTTAGTGGATGCACTATCAGGCTTTACCACCGAATGATGGGGAAGACAATAAGAAAAATATTTTCCATTTTCATGGATCTCGTCGGGATTGGTCGGTTTCATATGTTCTAGAGAGAGATATTCTTCTAGTACACGAGTGTACTCGTCCTTAAGTGGGGTTTTTTGGAGCATATGTTCCATCCGAATTGCTTGCTTCAAGGCTTGCGATCGAGATGGACCCAGGGAGAGGTGGGAGGGAAAATCAGACTTAAAGGGCAACCGCACAACATACCGTCCATCATCTCGTCGGATAGTAGTGTTTTCATAAAATGATTCACAAACGATGTCGTCATCTGATGGTTGATGGGCTTCTTGCACTTCTTCTAATTCCCAGAAACGCTTAAGCTGTGAGTTCAGGTTGTCGTCAGCTGTTTCGGTGGCATAGTGTAGTATCACTGTTGCACACATTGCATTTACAAACATTTGGTATGCACATGTTCAGTGACCACACACAATGCCAAAATATTGTGACCCATTTAAATGCCATTAAACTGCACAGCGGGCGCTTGACTTCTAACGAGCGTACCGCATATCTTGTTACAATTGTGATGAGTCAAGTCACTACGTCAGGGCGACTGACAAACCATTCCATAGTTATGAAACACATATGCTGACACAGCATATCGTGTGTAAGTAAATAGTTTATAAGTATTGTAGTTTATACACATAAGTAGTTTGTAAGTATTAGTGTAAATTATGGTAAGAAATTTCCTATAAAAAGAAAGTGATTTTCAATAAAGAATCAATTCTGATCATACGCTACACATCAGCGCTTCAATTGTTTACATGGCGATCCTGCCAGTCTCACAACACAGCGAAAACTTTGCAATTAAATTTGCGAAATCGCTTAGAGACTGAGCAGAAGGAATTTTCAACACTTTACAATTTCTAGAAGGAAGTTTTAGCACTCAGCGCTCATATTTAAATAAACATTCAATAGAGGTAACCCAGCAACTGGTGAAGTAACCAAAACGGAGTAAAATTCAGACCCTATAACTAGCGAATACATCACTTTATGCGGATACTTACTCCCATATACGGCTGATGCATAAATGGGTGGAATACAAACTGATTTGATGACAATAGCCGACAGTCGACATGACACATAAGAAGAGTGGAATTATTATTAATACATAGATCCTGCCAGTTTGGTTTTACATTAGCGAAAAATTTACTACATATAGCAAAACGCTAAAAACCAGGTAAAGGACGATCCAGTCGCAATAGCACGGCAAGCCCAACACCAGAAATCAAATTAGATTTGGACAAAAATTTGACAACACTAAGTATATTTAATTATTTATAAGTATATTTAATTATTAAAAAGCATATCAAATATTAGAATAATTTGAGCACGCCTTAAGGCCGCTAAACAAGTAGCAATTAAATTTGCTTAGGGACAATTACTAGTATTAATAGGTATAATACAATGAAAGAGATTACGACTCAACAAGAATTTGACAAAATCTTTCAACAGTGTGTAGACACTATTAAAAAAGCTACGGAGCAAATTCTTAAGGGTCGCAAATCCGAAAAACAAGGTCCGACACCGATTACTATAGAAGAGTATCGGCGAAGGCACAAGCCTAACAAAAAGGAAATTCCCAAAATACCGGCCCCTACAATAATACATAAGAGAAAAAGGGCAGGCAAACAAGTTAAGAGACAGATAGAAATAGCCAAAATTTTAGGCTACTTAACCTTACGACTAATACAATTGAGCGATTAAAACTTAAAGAAAAGATTAAAGAATTAAGAAATACTAAATATAAAAATTATACAAATGTTAATAAATTGAGTAAATTGGAATGTGAAAATACCTATTTTTATGGATAATGCACTACCACCTGATCTTGATTATGAATGAATCAATGATATTGTTGATAAGCTAGAGCATGAAAACGAAGAAATAGGAATACAAAGGTCAAGACCTCGTAACAAGGGAGGCAACAGGCAAAATTTAGAATATTTAAAACACGTTTGGTCCTATATAGTAATGGGTAGAGAACCCACAATGAAAGACTTATTATACCCTTCCACATTAGAAGAAGAAATAAATAGATTAATAAGGAAATTGAATAGATAAAAATAAAAATTCAAATTAGAAAATTTTACTATTGAATTCTTTAAAAATGGCATCATGGTGGAAAATTGCCGTAAACAGCATTTTAGTAGGTATAGCAGGATATGAAGTAGGCAAAGAAAGTTCAGCAGATCAAAAATCTGAAGATAGATTAGTCAAATACGAACCACATCCTATTATTGAACAGAAAGAAGAGATCTCCGATAAATGGTTGACAATCTTAGCATGTTTAGCTACATGTTTAATTGTCACAATTGCAGTTTTAATCAAAAATTATATAAAAAATAAATTAAGACGGTTGAACAATGTACAACAACGCGTCTAAACGCAAAGTTTATAAACTAAGAAATGAATAAATGGCAAGAAATATATGATACCTTATCTGAAGACAAAATAAAAGCTGATAAATCATACAAATGCATAAATAAAAATATTAATATGAAAACAGAATCTATAGTAAAGCATCTTAAGATAATTTTAGAAGCTCTAAATAGCATAGGACAGGTGATTAAAGCGGTAAATAACATACTTACCAAGGAACACCAAGTAGAGTCTTACCAATTTTTCTCTGCCGTAAGGGACAAATTAGTATCTTCTTTAGCAAGATACAATATAGAATTCAATGTACCAACCACAGTAGAGGAAGACCTTCAAATAGATTTCAATTTACTTGTGGCAGAACGCGCTCAGAGCCCATTGGTAGAAGAAAATAGACCAAACCTTCAACCAATAGATATACCAATCATAAACGTCACAATGCCACAAACAGCAGTTGAATTTATTAAAACTGCTTCGTCAGTATTACCAGAGTTTGACGGTAAACCAGAAAATCTACATAGTTTCCTAGATGCACTCGATATACTTGAGCAAATCAAGGATACACACGAGGCATTGGCCATTACCATGATAAAAACAAAGCTGAAAGGTACAGCAAGGAATTTTATTAGTAATGAGTCCACGGTCGAACAAATAAAAAACAAATTAAAAACCGCAATAAAGGGTGAATCAGTGGAAGTTCTAACCGCTAAACTACTGAACATCCAACAGCGTAGCAAAACTGCTAACCAATACACAGCGGAAATTGAAAAAATCACAAAGTCATTAGAAATAGCATATATCTCTGATGGATTAAACCCAGACTTAGCCACGAGATATTCAACACAGGCAGCAGTTAAAGCCATGTGTAAAAACTGCTCTAATGACAAGGTCAAAATGATCATGCAAGCAGGAACGTTCACAACGATGAACGACGCAATCTCTAAATTTACAAACAGCTGCACCGAAATTACAGGCAGCTCAAACACGATTTTAAATGTACGACAGCAAGGTCAGTACAGGAGTAGTTTCCGTGGAGGTTACCGTAGTAACAACTATGGAAATTACCAAAATCGGAGATTCACACCACAACCGAGATATAACAATAACTCGAGGTCGTACAACAACAATAATAACCGGAGAATATCACAAGCCCAAAACGGCAATAGATCCTACAACCAGAACCGTAATGTGAGCGCCATAACCGAAACGGAAAACCAGGAAACTCCACTTCAAAATTAACAAAAAGAAAAATATGCGTACTTAATCTAAACTTAAACAGCTATATATCTACAAGGACATCATTAAACAATTCATACTCAAATTTTTTAATTGATACTGGAGCCGATATCTCCATAATTAAAAAACAGCAAATAAATAATAAAGAAAAAATAAATACTGAACGAATCACAGATTTGAAAGGCATTGGTCAGGGAATAACTAGCACTTTAGGCACAATCAAAGCAGATCTAAAAGGCGATGACCTTCTAATTTATCATAAATTTCATGTTGTGGAAGACAACTTTCCAATTCCATGTGATGGAATAATAGGTCTAGATTTCATAAAGAAATACAATTGTATTCTAGATTATGGAAAAACAGAGGATAAACTAATCCTAAGACCATATGATTTCCCTCAAACAATAACAATGAACCTAACAAACTGTCTGTCCGTCAACACAATCACAATTCCGGCTAGATCGGAAGTTATTAGACAAATTCAAATAAATACAAATAATAAAAACATTTTCATACCACACCAACAACTATCCGAAGGTATTTATATTGCAAATACCATTACAAATAACGAACAAACTTTCGTTAGAATTATTAACACGACACAAAACAACGCAATTATTCAAAATTATAAGATTAATACTGAAAATTTAGACGACTATACACTAATTAAAGCAACCACACACAGTAAAAGCTGCACAGATAGAGAAAAATTAAAAAGATTAACAAAAAATTTTCTAAAATTTGTCAATTCTCAATTAACAACACTATGCACAGAATTCATAGACATATTTGCACTAGAAACCGAACCAATCTCCTCTAATAATTTCTATAAACAGAAATTATACATGAAGGATGACACCCCCGTTTACATAAAAAATTACAGATTGCCTCAAACCCAGAAGGGAGAAATCAGCAAACAAGTAAATAAACTAATAGAAGATGACATAATAGAACCCTCCATATCGGAATATAATAGCCCAATCCTACTAGTCCCTAAAAAATCACTCCCAGGAAAAATAGAAAAAAGATGGAGACTAGTGGTTGATTACAGACAGGTAAATAAAAAGCTAGCAGCAGACAAATTCCCACTTCCAAGAATTGATGACATTTTAGATCAACTTGGAAGAGCAAAATATTTTTCATGCCTAGACCTTCTGTCAGGTTTTCATCAAATAGAATTACACCCAGACTCTAGGGACATTACTTCATTCACTGCCGAAAATGGCACATATAGATTCAAAAGATTACCATATGGTTTAAAAGTAGCCCCAAATTCAGTCCAACGAATGATGACATGAGCATTCGCTGGCCTTAAACCATCTCAAGCATTTCTCTACATGGATGACTTGGTTGTATTAGGTTGTTCAGAAAACCATATGCTAAAAAATTTAAGAGACGTGTTCTCTACCTGCAGAAAATACAACTTAAAATTACATCCAGATAAATGCTTATTTTTCAGCCAAGAGGTAACATATTTAGGACATAAATGCACAAACAAGGGAATATTACCGGACCCAAGCAAATTTGAAACAGTTCACAATTACCCAACACCAAAAACAGCCGACGAAGTTAAAAGATTTGTAGCCTTCTGTAATTATTACAGAAGATTTGTACCAAATTTTGCAGAACATTCAAGAAAGTTAACTAGGCTATGCAAAAAGAATGTTGCCTTCGAATGGACAGCAGAATGTCAAAAAGCTTTTGTCTACTTAAAGGAAGCATTAATTAGTCCAAAACTCTTGCAATACCCAGATTTCGATAAAGAATTCTGCATAACAACAGACGCTAGTGGATACGCTTGTGGAGCAGTCCTTAGCCAAGAACACGATGGCAAACAATTACCAATTGCTTACGCTTCAAGGTCGTTTACAAAAGGCGAAACCAACAAAGCTACAATAGAAAAAGAATTGGCCGCAATTCATTGGGCCATAACCTTATACAGACCATACGTATATGGCAGAAAATTTTTAGTTAGAACCGACCATCGTCCTTTAACATACCTATTTTCAATGAAAAGTCCATCATCAAAGGTGACACGAGTAAGACTCGATTTAGAAGAGTACGATTTTGAAGTGGAATATATAGCTGGTAAAGAAAATCATATCGCGGATGCATTATCCCGCATAACTGTTACAAATTTAAAAGATATGTCAGTGGAAGCAAGCAAAATATTAAAAATAACTACCAGATCAGCAGCAAACAGGAACAGCAATAATATTGAAAATAAAGAAAGTCACAAAGAGAACCCCAAAATATACGAAGCGCTAAATAAATTTGAAGTAAAAAGACATGTCGAGCTCGTTTTCAATCCTCCGAAATTTTATTTCAAAAAAAGGAAAGAAAATTTGTAGCAATTTTGATACAAGCAGCCTAATTGTTGAGGATAAGATTGACTTAGGACAATTCTTTACCAGGCTCGAAAGAGAAGCCGGCAATTTAGGACTTGTACAAGTACAGTTGTCCTTAGGGGACAAATTGTTTAAAAAGAATTATACTGCAGTAGGCAAATTTATAGAAATGGGTAATAAAGTTCTCAAAAAGTTAACAATCGCTCTAACCCCAGAGGTTATATACGTAACAAATCCCGGGAAAATAAAGGAAATTCTGCATAAATATCATGACGATCCTATTAGTGGTGGCCACCCAGGAATAAATCGCATGACAGATAAAATCAAGCAGAAATATAGCTGGCTGAATATGAAAAACGACATACGAAAATATGTAAAAAACTGCATCCACTGCAAGAAAAATAAAATTAATAAACATATCAAAGAACCAATGACAATAACGGAGACACCTCCGCAGGCATTTGATATTGTACAAATTGACACAGTCGGTCCATTGCCAAAGTCGATAAATGGAAACGAATATGCAGTTACCATTATATGCGATCTAACCAAATATTTGGTAGCAATTCCAGTTCCAAGCAAACATGCAACAACTGTTGCTAAAGCCATATTCGAGCATTTCATCCTGATTTATGGTCAAATGAAAACAATTTTAACAGACATGGGAACAGAATACAAAAATAGCCTGTTCAAAGAACTGTGTAAATTTTTAAAAAATTGAGCATAAAACTTCTACACCATACCATCACCAGACTTTGGGTACTGTAGAACGCAGTCACCGGACATTCAACGAATATATGCGTGCATACATATCCAGTGACAAAGACGATTGGGATGAATACCTCAGGTATTTCGCTTATTGCTACAATACAACACCATCGACAACACATAATTATTGTCCTTTCGAACTAATATTCGTAAAACAACCACCAAATTATGAATTTTTAAAGGAAGATAAAATTAGCCCGGTATACAACCATGAGGCATATGACAAAGAAGTAAAATATAGACTTCAAACCGCACAACAAAGAGCTAGGAAATTAGTCCAAGAGGCTAAAGAAAAGCAAAAAACCAACTATGACAAAACTAGCTATAGTAAAGAAATTAAAATAGGAGATTTAGTATTAGTTAAAGAAGAGGCCTCCCATAAGTTAGAAAATAGATATAGTGAACATTACAAAGTTAAAAGTATAGATAAGAATAACAATTTCACTTTAATCCCACATAGCATAGGAAATAGTAATAAAAACAAAAAAGAAATCATAATACATAAGAATAGACTTAAAACAGTTTAACGGCAATAGTAACAAGAGAAAGCACTCCAGTTTACTCATTTTAATAACGGCACAAGCCAAAAGAAAAATATCACATATCATGTGCAATACAAAAAAAAATGAACCCAACAAATGTAAACAAATGAAAAGAAAAGAATGAAAAACGCTTTATGCAATAATGGCAATAAGAGCCAAAAGACAATTAAATTTTTGTAAACACAAACAATAAGGCATGTCTAGAAAAATAAACATATATATATGCAGCTACAAGCATCAATATATATGTCTATTTTTTTTAAGGGGGAAGGTGTAGTATTACTGTTGAACACATTGCATTTACAAACATTTGGTATGCACATGTTCAGTGACCACACACAATGCCAAAATATTGTGACCCATTTAAATGCCATTAAACTGCACAGCGGGCGCTTGACTTCTAACGAGCGTACCGCATATCTTGTTACAATTATGATGAGCCAAGTCACTACGTCAAGGCGACTGACAAACCATTCCATAGTTATGAAACACATATGCTGACACAGCATATCGTGTGTAAGTAAATAGTTTATAAGTATTGTAGTTTATACACATAAGTAGTTTGTAAGTATTAGTGTAAATTATGGTAAGAAATTTCCTATAAAAAGAAAGTGATTTTCAATAAAGAATCAATTCTGATCATACGCTACACATCAGCGCTTCAATTGTTTACAATAGGTATGAAAAGTGGAGCATGGTGTTGAAATGACTGGTCCACTCAGGTACCAACCGAATATTGTACAGGGTGGCGCAAAAGTAATCGTCCTATCAGAAAATGCTATAAATTTTGCGATTGGCCCCTAAAGTCAGTTCAGTTTTGACATTTGTGTAGTAAACACATGCGAAATACACGTCAATAAAGAATGTTACGCTACACTGCTCCAGAACGCGGAATATTGCTGACTATTTATTTGACCAATAATCGGTCGGGGCCAAACGTTTACTGTGAATGGTGAGCGCTACAGAGCAATGATCAACGAGTTCTTTTTGCCGCAACTTGATGAATTGGGATTGGAAAACATGTGGTTCCAACAAGACGCTGCAACAGCACACACTGCACGTGCCACAACCGATATGCTGAACATCGGAAGCTTACTTTTGCGCCACGTTGTATTTCGCGCCATAAGACTTCCCACAACTTTATGTTTGATTCCTTGTAGTAAGATTTGTGGTATCAAATCAGACCCAATGACGAGATCAATTTGACCAGGGGTGTAGAAATAGGGATCGGCGAGATCTAGGTCTTTAATTTTACAGAGGTTCGGTTTAGGTATTTGGAACGTGGGGAGAAAACTAGTTAGTTGTTTGAGAACGATCGCGTTGGTGTTGATGCGAGTGTTATATCGCTTGGATATAAGTGTGAGTTGGCAAACCCGGTTTGCATTTTCGACGACTTTGCCCCCCATTCCGGTCACTGCGAAGTTTTCCTTGTATGTCGGTAGTTGGAGAAGGTTTTGAACCTTTTGGGAGATAAAAGTTTTTTGGGAGCCTTGATCGATTAACGCTCGCAGCAGATAAAGAGAACCCATGTGTTCGATGTGAACTTGGGCGGTTGGTAAGAGGGTGGTTCCCCTGTTACCGGAGAAATTTGCCTGGATTTGTTGATTGCTACCGGGAAAATTCTTCGAGGAGGGTGGAGAGTCTGCAACATTGCCTTCGGTTATATCGAAGATAGGATGTCTATTTTGCAGTTTGGATTCCGTGTGCAACAACGTGGTTGCGTTTTTGGAGGGAGTGGTAGAGGAAGTTCTAGCTGGTGCCTTGGATACGGGCCTGGAGTTTGCTTGTGGATGTAGCATGGTGTAGTGGTTTTTCCTGCAGTGTAGACATCGATATAAACTTAAGCAATTGGGGAGAGTGTGATTGTAGGCGAGACAGTTGCTGCAGTAGCGGTTTCGCTCTACAAACTTAGTGCGTTCAGAGACACTAAGCTTTTGAAAATCAGGGCAGGGTTTCAATGGATGACTTAGGTTGCATAATTTGCATGTTACTGCGGGATTGATGTTATTGGAGTGATAAGTTTGCACTTTGGGAGTGGATTTGGGTGTAACCGGAGTGCGCGGTTTGGCGCCTTTGTATCCCTGCAGACGTTCGACTACCTCATATCGACTGGTTAGGAACTGGTTAATTTGGGACCAGTTGGGTAGCTCTTTTCGGGATTCCAGGGACTGCTTTCAAAGGGAGAGTGTTTCCTCTGGAAGCTTGCTGGAACATATACTCTTTGAGCTTTCAGAACTACTAGACAATCGTTAATGGTATTTTGAACCTTTTGAATGCCTTCGCTACTTTCTGTGGTGACGGGTGCGATGTTAAAAAGCGCCTTCAGCTGCTTATCGATGAGAATACGGCTGTTCTCAAATCGATTTCTAAGCGCTTCCCAGGCTAGAGAGAAGTTTCCATCACAAAGAGAGTATTGCTTTACTATAACCCCAGCTTTTCCACGTGTCTTATTCCGTAGATGGTATAGCTTCTGTGCTGGAGTTAGTCTGGGATGGTTGGAATACACTGCCGTGAACATATCCCGGAAAGAGGGCCATTCTTCGTAGCTACCGTAAAATATTTCGGTATCGCAGGGAGGTACTTTGATGCATGGCAGAGAGATTGGCGGGACGTAATATCGGTTTCCACTAAAGTGTTTTGAATAATTTTGAGTTGGTCTAATATGTGTGCCTTGCAGATATAAAATGAATCAGAACACAGTTGGAATTTTTTATTAGCTTCTTCTTGAAAATCTGCATTTTGCTCACTAACTTCAGCCAGACAGACTTTTTCATATGTCTCTCTTAGCATGTCCCAGCGGCTGTTAAGATCTTGTAATTTTACATCTAACAGGGTGTCAGTTTGGTCCGCAGGCTCCTCCTTTTCAAAATTGGTACAGAGCTTTATTATATTGTTCGAATCGAAGATAAATTTGGACATGATTGCTGTTAAGAGAGCCATGTTGTAGAGACTTCGAGAAACCGATATGGGCGTTTGATATTAAAGTCGATAATATCTCTTAAAGTGGTATTTTTTTTATAATAGACTGCTTTCAAACTTAAAATCTGATATACCACGTAAATGTGTAGAAAACTCTAGCTGAATTAACAAGTTTTATGTTTTACGTTAAAGTTCGACGGCGAATACTCCTACGTACGATTTTTCTTGTGAACTGCAGCTTAATATGTGCACAACAATATGTGCTGACGCCGGCAGCGTGTTACACTTAACCCAACCCGTACAAAATATTACAAACTGGTCAGATGGGGTAAATTAATTAAATTATAATATTTATATAGTGTTTGTATGTGCGCGCGGTACTGCGATAGAGATTGGATGATAATTTATGCGCGATCGAATCGCTGGTAGAAAAATATATCGCCTTTAAAATTTGTTTGAAAATGATATTTTATGATATGGAGATGCCTTGAAGAGATGTTAGAGAGTGTGAAGGGACTTAAAATTCTAAGTTGAGAGAGAGATATAAAATTTGAAACTTGATGAGATGAAAAAGTAATAAGTACAAAAACAGCACATTAGGCAATCTCAACAAATTTCTTGAAAATAAATGTAGAGCGCTTTTAGAATATTATTTGTTGCTGTTTTTATCGAATATTTATCTTAATATTCATGAATGGTTGAATTTTGAACGCTATGTAGGACTGAACCAAAATAGTGTGTTGGGTTATTGAGGTTGGTTCGTATGAACAAGTGCCTAACTGCAAATATTTTGGTTTGAAGAATAACAGCAAGGGAGGGTAGGTATATGTAAAATGTATGTATGCGAATATATGTATTCGCGAACATATGCCGATTTTTATGCTGCTTGATCGGCAAACTATCATCAAAAATATCAATGTTCACTTGTTGAATTTGATATTTTATGTAGATGTATGTACATATAACATAATGAAAAGGGACTGAGACGGGATTTATTTATATACTTTTATGCAGGAGAGCGTATTAGCGCTTCAATAAGGCGCAAATCTAACCTCAAAATTGTATGTATGTATGGCGGGTAGCGCCGGTAGATTCTAGCACTTTCCAACAAGTATAGGGTGTTTTTTTAGGGGTATAGAACTTTGAATTGAAATAAAACACAAGAAAATCGTTTTAAGGTCCATCAATTTGGCTTTATTGGAAGGATAATTTTATGCCATTAATGTTTAAATATGATTTCGGGCATGTGGCTGCCGCGGCTGGCTCGAATAAAGCCAATTCTACAGGTCCAATTTTCAACCACTTTTTCAGGCATATGGGGCCGTATGTCGGCAATAACGCCACGAATGTTGGCTTCCAATTCCCCTAACGTTTCTGGTTTGTTGGTGTAGACGAGCGACTTCACATATCCCCAAAGAAAATAATCCAATGGTGTCAAATCACACGACCTTGGTGGCCAATTGACAGGTCCATTCCGCGAAATTATGCGCTCATCGAATGTTTCCTTCAATAAATCGATTGTGACGTGCGCTGTGTGGCATGTAGCGCCGTCTTGTTGGAACCACAACTCATCCACATTCATGCCATCCAATTCGGGAACAAAATAGTCGGTTATCATGGCTCTATACCGGTCTCCATTAACGGTAGCTGCCTCTCCAGCATTATTGCGGAAGAAGTATGGCCCAATGACTCCACCAGCCCATAGAGCACACCAAACAGTCAGTTTTTGTGGATGTAATGGCGTTTCAAGGGTCTCATGTGGATTCTCTTCACTCCAAATGCGGCAATTTTGCTTGTTGACGTAGCCATTCAACCAAAAATGAGCCTCATCACTGAACAAAATTTTGCGATGAAAATCAGCATCGAAATCAATCTCATTTTCGGCCCATACACCAAAATCACGACGCATTGCATGGTCTCGCGGCTTTAATTCTTGCACAAGCTGGATCTTGTAAGGTCGCAAGCCAAGATCTTTGCGCAAAATCTTCCATAAAGTTGATGGACAAAGCTCCAATTGCTGTGCACGGTGGCGAATCGATTCATTCGGGTCCTCTTCAACACTTTGCTCTACAGCGGCAATTGTTTCTTCGGTGCGCACTGTTCGACGTCTCTGCGGATGCGTATTATCACATAGAGTAAACGTAGTGGGAAAACGATCCATGGTTAACCGAATTAATTGCTCTGATGGACGATTATGTCGACCATAAAATGGACGGAGCTCACGGTAAACTTCGCGAACTGAACCATTATTTTCGAAATAAATTTGCACGATTTGCAAGCGTTGTTCTTTTGTCAACCTGTTCATGATGAAATGGCAAACCAAACTGAACATAAATGACATTAGAGTTGCCAGATTTGACCACAAAATGCCAGTTTTATCTCTATTCGAAAAACAAACCTGTAAAAAAAACACCCTTTACTTTCAATTGTTGGCATACGTACATATATAAATGCCGGTCTCGGGTAACGGTATTACGCCGTTCAAATATAATTGTCAATTTGACGAGTCACCTGGACATGATTTTCATGGATGGAACGGAATTTGGATAGGTGATTCCCTCGTTGCGCCAGGAATTTCTATGGCGATAGTTTGCTTGAAGGATTTTTCCTGTCCCTCGTTGGGCAGCCGACAGCGAAACTATGCAGTAACTATACTGCACTACAATGCACCACTTATTTACTTTTATTTTATTTTTTTTTAATTAGTTTAAATTTTCGCAGTTTCGCACTGTCTTTTTGTTCGCTTGAATTTTCGTTACTAATTTTTCACTTAATAATCACTTTTAGTTCCGACTTTTGCATTAATATTTCACTTATTTATTTGCTCATAAATTTTTTCCTTTGTATGCTGGTGATGCTGCCGTTGCTGTTGCTGTCCAAAAACGAAAAAGAACAAGCGTGGTGTGTTCAGCTAATGCACAGCTAACGCGAATCTAAGGCCAGTGTTGTTGACGTGTAGTTTTTTAGGGAAATTTTAGGGAATAATTGCGTTGCCAATTTGCTGATTCAAATTTGGCTCGCAAGGACCAATGTTAAATCCAGATGGGATTTTGATGTTGGAGAAAGGGAGAGAAGCTTGATAACTCACGTGATTGGGTATTTCAAGTGTTCGAAGAGAAAATGTGGAAAGATGTTTTCTAATTCAATATTAACAATATTTATTCCAAAACTATTCCAAACGTTAATATTCCGATTTCTGGCCTTAGTACTAAACAATGATTGTTTTATTTTAATGCAAATTAAAATAATTACTTATTTACTGAGATCGTTAAATGAATTCAAAGTATTAATGAAAGTTATGTTTAAACGAGAGAAAGAGATACTTATGCGGATGACTGCAACTGGTGCTGGATACTTTGATTGATGATGCTAAAGATTGACTGCTTCACTCGCTGCCGAATGTAGAAAAAATAAGAGGACGATCAATAGCGCTCAGCGCTTATATAGGCAACACTGGAAGCCAGTTCCAGTGTGCAGTAAATTTGAGTGGCTAATGCCATGAATGCAGTCATAAGCAAATGAAAAAATAAAAATGCAGGGTTGTAAGTGAGGTGCGTGGTGAACTTAAGTACGTGGATGTCACTTAAGTGCCACAGTGATTTAAGTGACGAGGATCACTTAAACAGATGTGTTCTATGTATCAAAACGTCAAAACAACTTCTGCCGGATTTGCTAGTATATTATAAAATGGCAAAAGCAAACAACGAATTTCAGCATTCTTTTGTGTAAAAATGAGAGATTAGTTTGCGTTCAAATAGACAGATGGACAGACAGACAGACGGACGGAGAGACGGACATGGCTAAATCGACTCCGCTCATCGTGCTGATCATTTTAGTGGATTTTTCTCTTCTTGTTCTCATACTTATATACATTTAATGGTTATGAAAGGTATGAAAATCAAAAAAGATATATAACTTCGCTATTGCAGTGGGCTATTAACTACGTGCCCGAATACTTTGCATGCGTGTTTCCCGATTTCGCTAATTTTTGGCAGGAGTATAATACATACTACTGAGAAGCAGCTGACCAATTTTCATTGAAATATCAAGATTGGCGGCCGCCGTGGTGTGAAGGTAGTGTTGCCGGCCTACCACACCGAAGGTCCATGGTTCGAGCCCTGGTACAGGTAACATCAAAAGTGATTTGAAAAAAGTTTTTCAAAACGGGGTCGCCCCTCGGCAGTGATTTGGCAAACTCTCCGAGTGTATTTCTGCCATGACAGGCTTCTCAGCAAAAATTCGTCTCCTTTGTAGCTGCCGTTCGGAGTCGGCAAAAAACTGTAGGTCCCACCAATTTGTAGGGAAAATTCAAATCGGCACACCACAAATTGGAAGAGAAGCTTGGCGCAAAAATCTCTCAGGAGGTTTATGATGATATACCTATTGTATATCGCGCCATAGAGAGAGATCAAGATTGAATTATAAGCGATTGACTTTGAAAGTAGCAAAAATTTTATGCTAGAAAGTGGGCGGCGCCACGCCTACTTTTTCAAAATAGACAAACTTTTTGTGCGGCCGAGTTTTTCTTAAAAATCTTATGATGTGCGCTAAATCTGATTGAAATAACTTGCTTAATTGTAGAAACGCTTTTTAAATTTTACAAAAAAATTTTTCAGAACTATGTTAAAAAACTGGGCGTGGACATTAACCGATTTCGCACATTTTTACAGCAAACAGTTACCTGTATATATAGAACATTATCACCAAATTTCGTTTCGACAAATCAATTTTTGCCATAAAAAGTTTTGTGGAATATTCCACTATAAAAGTGGTGAGGCCACGCCCACTTTCGAAAATTTTAAGTTTTTGGATTTCTTTGTTTACGGAAACTTTAAAAGTGATATATATAAATGATGTAAAGCTATTTTACGCAAAGTTATTGCCTATTTAATATATATACGCTCCTCTTCAAAATCTTTCATATTACAGAGGCGGTGCCACACCCATTTTTAAAAATTTCTTGAAAAATGTATTTTATGCCTCAATCTCAATGCATTCACCAAATTTTTTTGTGTTTTCGAAAATATTCTATATATAAAAAGTGGGCGTGGCTATCATCCGATTTCGTCCATATTAAATAGATCTCGGAGATGAGTGCCAAGGAACTCGCGTACATTATTGCATTAAGATATCTCAAAATTTACTCAAGTTATCGTGTTCACAGACGGACGGACGGACATGACTTAATCAATTTCTCTTTTCGTCCTGAACATTTTGACATGTATAAGTCAATATCTATCTCGATCCGTTAATGCCTTTACGTACTGCCGTTAGGCGACTAAAGTTAATATACGTTGTGTGCGTAGCTTTACTAGGTATAAAAAATCGCCAGGCATTTGGATGCCAGTTATTATAACTTGAACACTTACTGCTCTGGGATTCGTATTCAGGAAGAAAACTCCTTCAGGAAACATTTGTGTTTACTTCACTTGCATTAAAAATACAGGGAAGTGCAACTAGCTTCTGAAATACAAATAAATTATTTAATTTAGTAGTATGTTTTAAAATTTTTTTAAAAAGTGTAGTTTTTCTCGATATCTATGAGTACGAGAACCCATCTACACCAACAAATGCACTGAACTTATTTTTGAAGAGAATTTTTCGGTCAAATGTATCCTTTTGTGGAGCTTCAGTAGGGTTAAAGTTAGATATTTGATACTCTGCATTTTCGCGGACCAGACCTCATTCACATTTTTCGTCTCCATGTATTTTAAACTTAAATATTCCAGCAGAGCGCTGAGTCTAACTCAAGGATTTTTACAGAGTTATGAATAAAAAATTAAATTTTGTTTAAAAATCACAGAGCAGTAAGTGTTCAGGTTATGCCGGGCCATTTTTTTCTAAACGGAATTTCTTAGAGAGTAATATTTTGCGTATGTGGTATTTATTTTGTGCGAAAACTTGCTCTAGAAAAAATTTGTTTGCATGGTTTTTGCACCGATTTTGAAAATATATATATTTCAAATTTTGTTTTAAAGAAATAAAAAATGTGCTCTTGAAAAGTTTTTGGAAGCGAGAATACTGGCATTTGAATTATCAAAGTCGGTCATGTATATCGGAAGTTAAGGAACTTTGATATAAAAAGGACAACCGTTTTTAAACCGCCATAAAACAGGATACAAATTTTTCTCAAAATCAGAGGAAGGCTTTTGTTTGTATTGTCTATAGCCACCCAATGACACCATTATTGATAAAAAATAAATTTTTTTATTTTAAGTGATCCGTTTCATTTTATTGTAAGTTGTGTGAAGGATTATTTGTAACAGAAATTTATTTTTACTTTGCTAATGTTAAAAATAAAACCGTATATATGTCCTAATCTTATTTAAATATTAGAAGAAAAATAAAAAATCCACCATCAGCTATTTTTTCGTATGTTATGTAATGAAGTATTTGTGCACACAAATTTATATTTACTTTGGTAATGTTTAAAATAGTTAATATTGTGACGAATTCGATGATTCCTTAATTATCAATCCTGGCTTCGATCCATATAAAGTCAAATAAACACACGCACAGATATTGTTATTATTAGTTAGTTTTATTTACTAGTAATAAACGCAATACAAATTTAAGAGTGTGGTAACTTCGCAGTAGTTGACTATTCAACGCTTCAAAATAAACTGATCCACCTGCCTTGCTTGGCCACTGCCTTATATAGTCCGACAGGGTGCTTGCCTACGCACCGAAAACTTTCTTGGTTATTCGCTCTTCATATTCTCGAAGGATTGGTGTTATTTATTGGCATCCCCTCTTTGCATCGTATTCGCAAACACTCGCGCGATCTCTCTTCCTCTTGCTTTATACATGCTTGCATGCATAAGCGTAGCCATCGTTATCCCTGCTGTGTTTAACTAGTGGTGGGATGTTATTGAGTTAGGGATCGTACATGCTTGACAATAATCGCCACACTGCCCTCCACCTAAGTCGGATCGCCCCGATCAGACACATTTCCCAAACCAAACTCTGCTAGACGCTCCATGATAGGCACCGCTTTATTAAACTTCATTTCCTCCAGGGATTGAAACTCCGACATCAATCCTCTCCTGCAGAGATTCTCAGAATGCATTACGCTGTCACACATTCCAACCATTTTATCTGGCCCCGCATAGATTTGTGCCTTCACTTTCGTGCCAAGTGGTACTTGGCAAGTATTCCTGCAACTCACTTCTTCAGGATTCCTTTCCTTTCTCTCATGCCCAGAGCATTGTTTCACTTTATCCACTAAGTTGTGTTGCTTCCTCGGACCTTGACCACCAGATGTTCGTCTTTTATCCTCAGCACACTTTGCACACTTATTAATCCATTCCCTTACAAATTGTCTGCAACCAATCCAATAGAACCGCCGCTTTACGTCTTGCAATGTTTTCTTTATTCCCATCTGGGCAATTATGTGACGCTTTGATAACATCTGGAATTCTTGCCTTGGGAACAATAATAAGTGCTCGATGATTCTGGCCATCTTCACTTTCCCATATCCGATGCAAACAACCAGATATTAGCTTCAAACTACTCCATTGTGCCCAGTGTGCTTTTGCAATGCGACTCTCTGCGACCATCTCTTCCCGTCTTGGCTGATTGTTTTCCTTCAGTCCTTTCAATACACGTGCCAAATCTGGATCTTCCTCCTGGCCTTGCCGAATGTTCTTCAGGAGGTACCTGTCCCTGAAAGCCTTTTTTCGAGGAGCTACCTCTGCTTTACGAGGCTTCTGTTGCTCCATCTTCAATATCACTTTCTTGGTAGTATAGCCACTATTGTGTCCAATAACCAGAGGAACTTCTTGGCCGTTGTAAGTCATAACCCTGTTCCTTACGTTGATGTGAATGTCTCGCTCACCCAAGAAATCGACGCCAATGATGACTTTGTCCACAATATTCGCTACCAAGAAGTTGTGATACGTAGCCACATTCCCAATCAGAACCTTACAT
Organism: Merzomyia westermanni; assembly: GCA_949987695.1. Lineage (NCBI taxonomy): Eukaryota > Metazoa > Arthropoda > Insecta > Diptera > Tephritidae > Merzomyia > Merzomyia westermanni. Next base: position 72,234,559 of record OX465292.1, read on the forward strand.
GCCACCTCTCCCAGGACTTGCTTGCTTTCACCAGTTACTGTCCACAACTTAGCTTTCTGCAATCGTCTCACCTTCCCGCTGACCAAGTCACTCCTAATGATGGAATGTGATGCACCAGTATCCGCAGTCAGCAAGCGCTCCTAACAGTAACATTACTCGCTTTCCGTTCGAGTTGTGACACAGAGATGATGGGGCATTCATATTGCTCATCTTCTCCAGCTTTGCGTTTACGTTCACTTAAATTGCCAGAATTACTGGAGCCAGTGACGCAGTAGCGTGCTATGTGACCTAGTTTTCCGCACTAAAAGCATTGAATGGCACCACCCCTTTTTTCTGTACTCCGTTCAACGCTTCCAAAATTTTGTCTACCCAAGCCGGAGTGTCCACTTCTACGCGATGAGCCTTGTATGCAGATTTACTTAACAGTGAGGCTGTTTCCTGCGTTAGACCATGTGATACCGTCGCAGCAAATGATCTCTTGGGATTTGCATGTGTGGCTCGCTTCGTCTTCACGTCACGTATTCCATTTAGAAAGCTTCAGATTTTTACCCTTTCTGTGTATTCTACGCGTGCGTCTGCGTTTGCTAGATGGGCCAACCTCTCGATATCCGATGCAAATTCCTGCAATGTCTCATTAGCCTTCTGAAAGCGGTTCTGTAGCTCTATTTGGTATATCTGTTTTCGATGTTCGCTACCATAGAGCCTCTCAACTGCACCCATCAATGCTTCATAATTATTGCGTTCACCGTCGGGAATCGTCTGTAAGATTTCGTCTGCAGGACCCTTCAATGCCACGAACAGTGTAGCAACTTTTTCTTCCATGCCCCAATTATTCACCGCTGCCGTCTTCTCAAACTGTAGCTTAAATACCTGGAAAGGAACAGAACCGGCCCCTTAAAGCATCTACCTCGGCCTCTATTTTATCTTGAAGTTGTGCAATTTTTGCATCTTGCACTTATAGTTACGCCTTCTTTGCTTTCAACTGTGAAGAGATATATGCCTTCTGTTCATCCATTTGCGCGGAGATCTGTGATGATACCTGTTCTAGCTGAGATGCCATACATGTTTTCGGTTCTTCCAACTGAGATGCCATGCAAGTTTTCTGTTCTTCGAGCTACGATGCAATGCAAGTTTTCTGTTCTTCCATTTTAGTCGCCATCTGAGTTAATACAGCCAATATAATATTTGTGTCCACGATTGCTACTGAGTTCGGAGACTCCTTTTTTTCTTCCATTTTTGTCGGTGCCTCCTCCACAAGATGAAAAACATGATCATCAACTTTGATTCCTTCTGCTTCCATAGCCTCTCGCAATCGTGACTGTAACTCTGATTTATTGCCTGTAGTGTTTAGTCCCTGTTGTACCAACTCATTTTTGAGTTGCTGAATCTTTAATTCCATGCCATGTTCCAATATACATCTAATATCCACCCTGTCGGAAAAAAAGATAATCAAATCAACTTCGTTATGTCCTTGTTATCCTTAAATTCACTGGTATTTATTCAACAATACCGCTTGTTGAGCTACTAAGCGTTTTTAGCAGCTATGCAAAATCAAGTAAAAAACGCGATTCCGATTTGCACTACTTTATTTCATCAAAGTTTTACAACGAATGACTTAAGAACTATTTTGCGTTTATATTTCCTAATTTATGATGTTTCCAATTACAAAAGAATGTGTCCCAAAACTGTTTTTATATATTCTTAAACAATTGTTTTTTTGGAGCTCTAAGTACATGCATTCCATCCCATATATTGCATGTGTGAATATACACGGCGGCCGCCGTGGTGTGAAGGTAGTGTTGCCGGCCTACCACACCGAAGGTCCATGGTTCGAGCCCTGGTACAGGTAACATCAAAAGTGATTTGAAAAAAAGTTTTTCAAAACGGGGTCGCCCCTCGGCAGTGGTTTGGCAAACTCTCCGAGTGTATTTCTGCCATGACAGGCTTCTCAGCAAAAATTCGTCTCCTTTGTAGATGCCGTTCGGAGTCGGCAAAAAACTGTAGGACCCACCAATTTGTAGGGAAAATTCAAATCGGCACACCACAAATTGGAAGAGAAGCTTGGCGCAAAAATCTCTTAGGAGGTTTATGATGATATACCTGTTGTGTATCGCGCCATAGAGAGAGAGAATATACACACATTACGCACATAAATATTTATGCGCCTAATTGTTTTGTATTTACCGTACCTATGTTCATATGTTTCTACAATAGGTTTGTGTGTTACTAATGGGGGAATAGGAAAATATGCAAAAAAGGTTATCGTACGTATGTACATATGTTTAAACTGTAATAGTTAAATTGGGGTGGTTCTAAATTTTGGGATTTCAATATATGAATATAATCTACGGATTTTCAATATCGGCTGCTGCTCCGAACATCCTCCTCCCCGTTGAAAGGTTAGGGCTTTCAACAGAATCATTTACTGGAAGGACGCACAGCTTATGCACTGCTCGACGAGTTGTACCAGTAGATGTACGCAGGACTTCCACTTGCACTACCCCATCTTCCCCAGATACTACTTCGATTACGCGTGCTAAGGGCCACTTTAAGGGTGGCGAGTTTTCTTCCTTTAGACAAACGATGTCACCGACTTTAATGTTGGCCTGAGGTGTTCGCTAGAAGAGTTAGATACTGTCGAAACCACCGCATGCATGATGATGTTTTCGATGAAAGTATGTGATTATTGCATTTGTAAGTGGATGGTCTTTTGGTAGAATACATGCGTGGCGCGATTCAAAACTGAGCAACGAATTCGCCTACGCGAATCACTCCGAAGGCATCAAGAAATGGTGATAGCGAAATAATATTTCTGGAAGTCCGGACGCATTTATTGGCTTGCAATGCGGTGTACTCGGGCCAAAGTTGCCCTCTCTGGGATGACCTTGGCGCTTGTTTAATATTTAGGAATTTGCTGACATATCCGAAAATCTGCTGCATTGTCGTGAACGAATTGATGTATTTGAAGGACAGCGTAATGTCAATGCGATTATTTTCGACAAGCAATACCTTTTGCCGAACCCCAGGAAGCTTTGGTTGGGAAGCGCACATGCGTGGCCAGCTCTTCTCTGTTTCTTGTAAAAATGGTGGGTCGTGCATCCAAAGTTTTAAAATTAGAAGTTTCTTCGGCGTGGCTCCTTTGGATAAATATCAGCGGGGTTCATTGCTGAAGGAACACAGTGCCACTCCATGCCTTATGTCAATTGCTGTATGGAGGAGATTCGGTTCGCCACAAAGACATTGAACTTCGATGATTCTTCTTGCAGCCACGATAGGACGGTTGAAGAATCTGATCAACAATGAAAGGAACAGTTAAAAATTTTCATTTTTGTAAACTCACCCAGGAGCTGTGAGAGCAATGTAGCAGCGCAGAGTTCCAACTTGGGTACGGTAATGGATTTCAGGGGTGCGACCCGGGCATTCGAACACAAAAGGTGCACTTGGAAGATGTCATCCTTGATTGATCGAATGTAGATGCAAGCACCGTAGGCTTAAAGGCTTGCATCGCAAAAATGCATGAATTCGGTGGCTTCAGGCTGCAAAATATAACGAGGAAATGATAAATGTTGCATTTCTGCAAACCCGTTGCAGAAATCGGACCAGACAGTACTAACGATTGTGGTAAACTCTCGTCCCATTCAAGCTTGTCTCTCCACATACGTTGAAGAATAATCTTTGCCCTGGTTAAGGTTGGGCCCATTAGTCCAAGTGGGTCGTAGCACCGAGCTAGAGTAGACAAAGCAGAGCGCTTGGAGTTTTTTCCGAAATTTGGTTGCGGTGTGAAAGAGAATAGTAGACTGTCCTTAATCGGGTTCCAAATTAAACCCAATGTTTTGGTGATGTTGCTGCCATCATCGAACTTGAGAAAACTTTCTTCGTCTTCACCTGGATTTTCACGAAGAATATCTGGATTATTCGAACACCACTTACGCAGCTTGAAGTTTCCTTGCGCTAGGAGACTGGTTGTCTGTAACTTGATATAGCGGACTTCTTCCACGGAATCACCACCAGATATCATGTCATCTACGTAGAAATCTCGAAGCAAAGTTTTCGCACCAACAGGATAAGTCGAGGATTCGTCAGCTGTAAGTTGATGCAACGCTCGTATTGCCAGAAATGCAGTAGGTTTAGTTCCGTACGTTAAGGTGTCCAGCTTATAAATTTGGAATTCTTCAAGCGGAGATTCCCGCCATAATATGCACTGGAGCATGTTATCTGGAGGGGTGACGCGGACGCATCGATACATTTTGAAGATGTCACCAGTAAGTGCTATAGGAAATGTGCGAAATCTGATTAAAATGGTAAATAGTTTTGCTTGAATGGTTGGACCTGCCATGAGCAAGTCGTTTAAACCACTCTGAGTTTTGTGGTGCTACTGCTATCCGTGATGACGCAGTGATGCGGTAAGAAATATTTGCATTTGTGAAAACTGTCGTTAGGGACTAAAGACATATGATTAAGGTCAATAGATTCCTTAATGAACTTACTATATTCTGTCTTAAGGTCAGGGTTGCGACGGAATTTTCTTTCAAGACTTTCGAAGCGTTGACGAGATCTCAAATAAAAATTTCCAAGTACCTCCGGATTCTGTTTGAGAGGGAGACGAACCGAGTATTCGCCTGATGGTAAACGCGAATAATTCTGTTGAAAGTGTGCTTCCCAAACGATATCTTCCTGAGTGGCTTTGGATATAAGTTCGAAGTTTGTCTCAATTTCCCAAAATCGTCGCACTAGATCATCAAGTGTTGAGTTAAGGATGGTGTTGTTTGAAGATTTCTGCTTTGCAATAAAAGATGATAGTTTTGGAGCACGTTGCCCTCCACCAGACAACACCCATCCGAAAAAAATCTTTTAAAGCAGAGGTAAGCCGGATGCCAAGCGTATCTGCCCCACATAGAGTAAGTCGAAGAATAGGCCTGCTCCGATGAGCAGATCAATGCGTTCTGATAAGTGGAATCCCGGATCAGCTAGTTGAATGTTGAATTATTCCACTCAATGGTTGCTTACGAAGCAGCCAGGCTGATTGTCAGTGATGGTGCGTACCACAACTGCTGTGATATTTGTTGAGAACTCTGATATTCGCGACCTTACTAGGAGCTCCGTTGAATAGCCTTCCGTTGAGAAGTTGGCATCTCCGATGCCGGAGACTGTAACCGAAGATTTTGTCTTGAGCAGTTGAAGTTGGTTTGCGAAGCGAGATGTGATAAAATCCAAAAGCGCACGGCAGGGCACGAAAGATCCAGCACGATTTTTTTTGAGAACGACGGCAGTAGCGAGAAGCACAGAATCAGACGGAAACCCCGAGGCATGAGGCAAGGCAGATAACGACGCAGTCATGGCATTGGATTGGTGTGTAACTGGCGGCGAAGACTCAATTTGACCATCAGTGGACGACACTGTTGAGCGATTCAAGTGCAATAGAGTATGTTGTTTGCACTGGCAATTGCGGCAGGTACCGGCAGCTGTTCCCATGAAGGTAACTCACTAACAGAAGAGTTCTCCGCCCATTTAGCTTGTGTTGTTTTGTCGAGCTTTTGAAGTATCAAGTGAATGATGATGCAATCTGCTATTTGCCCGTTGGTTGCCAGTTACTGCAATGCCCGTAGATACGCAGTTACCTTGTCTGTCAACTCTCGAAGTTTGATTGCGTTGGAATCTGCCTTGTCCAGTCCGAATATATCCCTGATGTGTGCCTGGAAAATAATACGTTTGTTATCAAAACGCTTGTGTAAGAGTTCTAACGCGATTTTGTAATTGGAATCACTTATCTCTAGTGAGCGCACGGTGTTGAGGGCAGCGCCTTGTCGATGATTAAGGTGAACATAGCTTTGAAATTCGTCCACTCAGTATAAGCGCCGCTGAATTTTGGTAGTGTTAACAGTGGTAAGCGGGAACTTTTGCCATTAACAATGATGGATTGCCCCTCGCTGGAGTCCATCTTAAGCGTGGAGCAATTTTGCTGGACACTACGTTTGCCAATCTCTCTCTGTATACTTACTCTTAAGTTGATTAAGGCGGTGTCGAAATTGGCTGGCAAGTCACTGTTGATAGATTCAGAGTCCAATTCTTCCAAGCTTGTATGGGCGACTGCGAAACTGGATTTTAAGTCAGTTATAGACTCCATAGTTGCTGAACTCATCCATGCTCCGAAGCATCTCGGAATTCAATTCGATGGTTATTTGGCCAAGTCTCTCGAATAGAGCTCTTGTTTTCTTCTTTAAGAACGCTACACGCTCGGGGCTTTCTTCCGGCATGAGTAGGCTTTTTGTTGAAATAGCAAAAATATGCGTTGCAGATTCAAAAGGAATTACTGTACGCAACGATAAATTACGTGATCTGATCACGTCGGGTTCACCAAATGTTGAGCTACTAAGCCTTTTTAGCAGCTAAGCAAAATCAAGTAAAAAACGCGATTCCGATTTGCACTACTTTATTTCAGCAAAGTTTTACAACGAATGACTTAAGAACTTTTTTGCATTTATATTTCCTAATTTACAAAAGAATGTGTCCCAAACCTGTTTTTATATATTCTTAAACAATTGTTTGTTTGGAGCTCTAAGTACATGCATTCCATCCCATATATTGCATGTGTGAATATAAGTTAAACTATACCGAACTGTTGTTATTAAAAAAATATATTTTTTCGCGACAGCTAGCCGGTTCGTGTAGTTTATTTAATGTCAAAAATTGAACTGATTACGAATGTTTGAAACGCTTAATTATATTCCTCAATTCCTCCCAGTCGCGTCAGTTTCCGAGAAGTTCCGCGGCGTCGCAGTCGAATGCTTATTTGGAAGTTGCACTGCATTGCAGGTATGAAGAATTTGGCCTTGGTTGAAGGTGTCTGATGTCCAGACATACTGTCAGCAATTTAGCGGATGCGCGTGTAGCTTTGGTATGCAGATGCATTGCATTAGCGTGAGAAAGAATTATTTGGAGTTTTGAATGTTAGCTATGTTAACTCCTCCCTCCTTAAAAACGCTTGTCCCCGAGCGTCTGAAAAATTTGGAAGGCTCTTGTTGAAGGTGAAGGGGCTCGGGATGTATCTTCTTGTGATTGATTGGCCTGTACATTGGCCTCTGCTGATGGTTTTATGCGGTTTATTTGTTTTCTTATTTTCAAGCAGTATTTTGCAGAGCCGCCTATCAGGACTATGACTATGATGAGGGTGAGTCCTGAAAAACTTCGATTTACCATCCTTTCTGTATGGAGTGACTTAATTTGAATTGTACTATTTATATGTAGTTCGCTAAGCGCTTCTAGCGATAAAAGTTTAGTCAGGCTTTCTTCCACTGGATTTGGCTGCGCAACTGCTGGCATTATTCTTAAGGGGGGTGCTTCAAAATTTTTGTATGTTCTGTCTTTGACTTTCACAGTTTCATTCTTGAAATTTATAATATAGGTTCCATTCATGGCTCGCACATCGCCGCTTATTGTAATGTTACCTTGGTAGTTGTTAAGAAAGAGTATTCCGGGCGCGATAAGCTCATCTCTTGGAATATGGTGGGCGTTGATGAAATGACATGAGGAATTGAGGCTTTTTACTAACTTAGGTATACAAAAATCAGTACTTAAATCGAACAGCTCATTTTGCTTACAAATACTAATCTTATTATATTTCTTGCACTTATTTCCTATTCCAAACATCCTGTCTTTATTTCGTATAATATTATTGTATTTCAGATCAATCATTACATTATTTTTTATTGAAGCTTTTAGTATCAAATTTTCGTAATTATCGTTTGTAGTTAATGGTACTTTAACAATATATAAAATTGATGAAATATTTCTTAGTACGCTTACTTCAGCTAATTCTAATGCTTCTTCGACGGTATCGAATGGCAAATTTTCTTTATTCATTTCTCTTATGGCTAAGTCTATTTCCCTTTTGTTTAATATTATTGAACTTACAATTCCGATTCTTGCCCATTGTATGGCGTACTTAATATTAATTATTTCCTCTTTAATCAATCTTAGCTTATTTTGAAGGCTTATTGCCACTTCATTGGCTGTTACTTCGTCTTCTTTTATTGCGTGCATTAGCTTATTAGTTATCTGAGTTATCTTATTAATTTGTTGGTTCATAGCTTTATTTATAATTATCTGTTTATTATTATTTGTAATTAACTTATCTATGTTATAGGTTATCATATTGAGGTCGTCATGGTCCGGGCTTCCTTCTAAGTATTTCCAAGCGGTGCCGAGGAAATCTAGAGATCTTCGGGTCTTAGGATTTCGGAGAGGCTCAACAATTTGCAACATTTCGCTGGCTTGTTGGGCTTCGTGCCGTAAGGTGGGATAGAAAGGATTTGATGGTTGTATGTTTTTATCTATTGTATCTATGACATTTTCCAGGAGGGTTCTATATGTGTGTGTATTAATAATATGTATGAAATTTAGGTTACCATCCTTGATTTTGGAGGGGCTATTATCTATGGTTAACAAATGTGACGATGAATAGTCGTGGATTTGAATTTCTGCGTAAACCGTGCAGATGATGATACTGAAAGGGATTGATTATTCTTTAATGACCATAACGCTCAATTATTTAGAATTTTATTTTTTTAATACCTATAATCGTACGCCTATGGCATATTACTCGATTTTCCTAAAATCTAAAAGTCGTATGTCTATCCTTATATCCTTATTTACTTATTCTTAGGTTACGATTGTTAATTTTGTAATTTTACTTATTTTAGTACAAAATATAAAATTTTATTTTTTATTTTAAAATTTTTTTTTTTGTTTTTTTTTTCTCTTTCTTTTTTTTCTTTTTAATTTTTTTCTTGTTATTGGGCCTTGATATGGCTTTTATGCACCGACCTTCCTGATGTAGTTGTGGCCGTGTTTCCCTTGTCTTCCAGCACTATTTCCTTTTTGTATCGGGGTGATAATTTATTTCCTAACCTTTTATTAACTTTTACGTAAATTACGTCATTTCTACTATAAGTCCTAAAATTTGTCCTATTTTTGTTGTGGAACTCTAAATCTTTTTCCTGTTTGCTTTTTAGATTTCTAATATTTTCGTCCCTGTCCAATTCTATTGGGGTCTGTCCAATTGTGCGTCCAAAGAAAAGTTCGATGGGTTTGCGTTTGGTAGTGGAATGGATAGAATGATTATATTTTCGTAAGGATCTGTGGAGAAGGTCATGAAAATCTGTGTGGGTATTTTCAGCTTTGGTACATCGCAACAATTCGGATAGGGTGGAGTGGAATCGCTCTATTTGGCCGTTTACTGAGCTTTTATATGGTGGTGCTTTAAATATTTGTATTCCGAGTTGATTTTCCAGCATGAAGGTTATGGGGGCTGCGTTCAAGGATTTTTCGTTATCTATTACAATGTTTTCCGGAAATCCGAATATTCCCAATAAGTCTCTCAACGGGGTCTTAATATCCTCGCATGACCTAGACTTAACGATTATCGCTTGGGCATATTTTAAGAATTTGTCGATCGCTGTTAGTACTATCTTGTTATTAGTGTAATAGAGATCTATATGCACTATATATCCTGGATAATTTGGAGTCGGGGTGGCTTTTAGTATGGGGTTTACTGAGTGTCGTTCGTATTTATTTTCGAGACAAATCCTATACTGTTTGGCTATTCTTTTAATTTTCGCATTCATCTGGGGGAAGTAACATCTTCCCAAAAGTTGAGCTTTATTCTCTGTAGGATTGCGATGGGCTCTGTTGTGTTCGCAGATAATTACTCTTTCCTGTTCGGATTCAGTAATAATGTCCTGTACAAAGTTTCGCGTGTAGCGGACCCTGTATCTACTGAAGTGTGTTTGGTAAATGTTTTGGATTTTTCCTAGTATGTTGTCTTCCGTCTTTATACAATTCGTGACTGAGGGATTTAAATATCTCTTTAGTAAAGCGGTAAGGTTTTCGTCGGTGAAGTCTCTTTCTACTATGGTGTGCCTATGATAGGTTGGGAAAATTATTTGGAATTGGTATGATGAGGTATCGCCCGTGGAAAGGAAAATTTGGTTTTTAAACGCGTTGATAGGTGCATCTGTATAAGGTATCAATGTTTGGGCAGAACTCTCGTCGCTATGTCGTGTTGCTGTTAGGGAATTTATTTGGTCCTGCTGTGGTGGTCTAGATAGACCGTCGGCAACTACGTTCATCTTGGCGGGTTTGTATCTTAGTTCGTAGTTGTATTCCTCAAGTATAGCTTTCCAGCGTTTCATTTTATTGTTATTGTTTTTATTACTCAGCGCATAGGTTAAAGGTTTTTGATCTGTAATAATTTTGACTTTTGCTGAACCGTAAAGGTAATTGCGTAGAGATTTTAATGCCCATATGATGGCAAGCATTTCCTTCTCATTGGCTGCATAATTTTCTTCCGTTTTTGAGAGGGTCCTTGTATGAAAGTAATGGGTCTGTCTTCTTGTGACAGGACTGCGCCTATTGCATAATTGGAGGCATCGGTGGTCAGCTCGAAGTCTGTATTCAAGTTGGGGTAGGTCAATATTACTTCCCTTGAAATAAGAACATTTTTAAAAGGGCTGTCAAGGGTTTAGCCAACTTGGCATAGTCCTTAACGAAACGTCGGTAGTAACCCGACAGACCCAAAAAGGATCTGAGCTCCCTGAGGTTCCGTGGAACTGGAAAATTTTGAATGGCCTCAATTTGTGAAGGATTTGTTTTAATTCCTTCCGGTGTTACAATGAATCCTAAAAGTTCGACCTCATTTTGGACTGTACTTTCATGTTTGCATGCTCAAGCGTGCAGAAAATATTTTTAAGGTGGACTGCGTGGTCTGTTTCAGTTTTGCTGAATATTATAATATCGTCTATGTAAACATAGCAGCATTGTCCTATGTAATTTCGTAAAATGTCGTCCAGCGTTCTTTGGAATATTGAAGGGGCATTCTTTAGGCCAAATGGGAGTCTAGTGAATTCATACTTCCCGTTATTTATGGAGAACGCTTTCTCTTTTCTTATCTGAAGTTTTTAATGGGATTTGCTGAAAGCCGCTTTTTAAGTCAATGACCGAGAAAAATTTGTTGCTTCCCAGTTGTGAAAGGACTTCGTTAATTTCAGGGATGGGGTGACGGTCTGCTATTGTTACGGAGTTCAACTTTCGATAGTCTATCACTAGCCTGTACTGTTTATTGCCCAGGGAATCTGGTTTTTTATCTACTATCCAAACGGGTGAATTATAGGGTGAGCGTGACGGTCGTATAATGCCGTCCTCTAAGAGTTTGCCAATTTGTTTTTCGACCTCTGACTTCAATGACATAGGGTATGGGTAATATCGGGAGTAGATAGGGTTGTCGGTTGTTCTCCTAATTTCCGCTTTTACTACTGTCGTGTATGTTAGTTTTTCATCGGGTTCTGCGAAAAGTTTCGAGTGGTTTCCACAAAGGTCATTCAGTTTTTCTTTTTGTTCATGTGTCAAATTGCCCGTATTTATTTCTAAGCTATTAACCGACTTGGACACTTGCTGTTTAATTTTAATTTTTTTACCATTTTTAATTGTCATGTAATCTCTGGAGGTGTGGATTATTGCGTCTAGTTGTTTTAGGCTGTCATTAGCAAGGATACCATGGAATGACTTTAGTGAGGGCAAGACAAAGAACTTGAGTCGTTCCTTATTTAATTTAAAGAGGTTTAGGAAAATATGGTGGGATACCTTCACTTTACCTCCGACCGAATTTGCATAGAAAACGTTTTCGTTTGGCAGGGGATTCCTTGCCAATGAAGGTTGTATATAATTTTTGTTTGAACCAGTGTCTATGAGGAATCTTAATACCTCTCCATTGCCTGTTTTGCACTGGATGTATTGCAATGTCGAGTGGGTCAATCTAAAAAATGGACGTCGCAAAATTCCTCGCCGTCCTTTGGATCGGTAGTCCTGGTAATAGTCGTTCCAGGTTTGTGCTTCGCAACCTTCGATGGCATCTCCGAATTCGTTTGGTTCGGATTGGTTGGCCTCGACCGGGACGGCATCAGGGACAACCTGTTCTAAATGATTTATCCGTTGCAATTTGTTTGGAGCATTTCTACTAAATTGTCCGGTATGCGCCGGGGGTGGTCGTTTCGATGCAAAGTTAGTATGTCCAGGCCTATTCATATAGTTAACATTCCTGGATTGCATCGATTGGTCTATGTCCATGCACGCTAATTGTTCAGGATTAGCGAAAGATGGGAGTATACTTCGCCGTAAAATTCCTGTACGGATTTCCGACCCTGTATCAGGCAGGTCATCTGGTACTCGAGGGTGCTAAGGTCCCTTTTATCCGCATAGTGCATGGTAAGGCATTTGGAAATTGCCTTCCAGTTTAGAGGGGTGTTGTAAGACTCTAGTGCCGCATCTGCACTACCTACTATTTTGTTGCAGATTACACTAAGAATGCCAAAATATTTTGGCGACCCTGCACTCGGCTCGTATATTCTAAGTACCCTTTCTACACTCTTCTTCCAGCTGCTGAACTCGGCTGGATTACCACCGAATTCGCGCAAGGACCTCACAACGTCTGGTACCTTGTCCATATCGGACAAATTAGTTCGATATCTATCCTCAATAGTTTGGTCTGATATGGGCTGTTGTGTTGGGTGGAGTATATCTCTGAGAATCCTATTCTCGTCTGTGATAAGAATTTCTCTCATCAGGTCCTTAATAAGACCTCTGAATTCAGGAGTGGGGTTAGCAGCCTGTGGAGCAGGAGCATCAGGGGCTTGTGGTGGTACTGGTACACCTGCATTTCCTAGCAAAGGGAGTCTCAACAGGTTATTTTGTGCCATTTTTATTTTAATTTTATTTTTTTCTAATTTAATGTGATGATTTATGGAACAATTTTAACAGTCTCTGGAGGGTACCTTTGGTGGTGAATCGCAGAGCTGTATTTAATTTATTATAGAATATATATGTATATTATTCTATGAGCTGTACAAGCTCTTTATTTATTTATTTAATTAAATTTAAAATTGATGGAAAGAAGAGAAAAAATAAAATTTACAATCTACAATTAACTTTCACTTGATTATATTTAGGATGGTTTTCCTGATTTAAAAATGTTCACTTTTTTAGTTTTCTAAAAATTACTTTTCTTTTTTCAACTTTCACTTATTTAACTATTTTCTTATTCAATAACTTTAATAAAAATCTATTTTCCTTACATAGCTACTCCAACACGCATGGCTCCGGGATTGTCCTTTTTGCTTGCTACTGCTACTGGGGTCCTGGTATTCCACTTCTGTCGCGCGTTGATCCTTTTGTACGCGAAGGCTACGGCAAGCCTTGAGGGTTGTCTTACGTTTAATTAAAATTTTAATTTTAAAAGCACTTCACGACTGGACCCTTTGACGTTGGGCGCCAGTTAAACTATACCGAACTGTTGCTATTAAAAAAATATATTTTTTCGCGGCAGCTAGCCGGTTCGTGTAGTTTATTTAATGTCAAAAATTGAACTGATTACAAATGTTTGAAACGCTTAATTATATTCCTCAATTCCTCCCAGTCGCGTCGCAGTTTCCGAGAAGTTCCGCGGCGTCGCAGTCGAATGCTTATTTGGAAGTTGCATTGCAGGTATGAAGAATTTGGCCTTGGTTCAAGGTGTCTGATGTCCAGACATACTGTCAGCAATTTAGCGGATGCGCGTGTAGCTTTGGTATGCAGATGCATTGCATTAGCGTGAGAAAGAATTATTTGGAGTTTTGAATGTTAGCTATGTTAACTTATACAAACATTACGCACATAAATATTTATGCGCCTAATTGGTTTGCATTTACCGTACCTATGTTCATATGTTTCTACAATAGGTTTGTGTGTTACTAATGGGGGAATAGGAAAATATGCAAAAAAGGTTATCGAACGTATGTACATATGTTTAAACTGTAATAGTTAAATTGGGGTGGTTCTAAATTTTGGGATTTCAATACATGAATATAATCTACTGATTCTTAATATCAGCTGCTGCTCCGAACACCGCTTCTGACACCAATTGTGACGAATTCGATGATTCCTTCTTTATCAATCTTGGATTCGATCACTATACAGTCAAATAAACACACGCACAGATAATGTAACTTATACCTAGTTTTATTTACTAGTAATAAACGCAATACAAATTTAAGAGTTTGGTAACTTCGCAGTAGTTCACTATTCAACGCTTGAAAATAAACTGATCCACCTGCCTTGCTTGGTCACTGCCTTATATAGTCCGACAGGGTGCTTGCCTACGCACCGAGAACTTTCTTGGTTATTCGCTCTTCGTGTTCTCGAAGGATCAGTGTTATTTATTGGCATCTCCTCTTTGCATCGTATTCGCAAACACTCGCGCGATCTCTCTTCCTCTTGCTTTATACATGCTTGCATGCATAAGCGTAGCCATCGTTATCTCTGTTGTGTTTAACTAGTGGTGGGAGTGTTATTGAGTTAGGGAGGGTACATGCTTGAGGTTAATCGCCACAGTATTCTACTTATATATATTGATTTAGTACCTGGAGACCGAGCTTTGCTCGGAATTTTCATAGGTTGCCATTCAATTTAGTTTGCTTTAGATACTTTTCAGTAAAGATATTCTGGTTGTTTGCATGAATAATTTTACTTACCAGCAGTGGAACTTTTCAAAAAGAGTTTTTAAAAGATATCTTGATAATAAAAATATCTTAAACATTTTTTTATTGGTGACAATGTTTGAATACACATAATTACTCCTGGTGACTGCTCAAAAAAGGTTCCCAATTTTTTCGACAAGTCTGTACAAGATTTCTTGCTGAATTGTATGGTTAGAGGCTATCGATTGTTCTCAAATAATCGAAAAAGAGTGGGGTCACATGGTTACATTTGTCGGTTAGGGCTCTATATATCAAAATAGGACTATCCACAACTTTAATACATATGAAATTTGAGCCAACACATCTTTTCTATTTGGTCGCTTAACTCTTGAAAATGCCACATATAAAATACCATGTCGATGAATTTAGCTGCACTCTGACAAACTGAAGAGTTGGCCTCTGAGCAGTTATGGCAAATATTGACCTAACTGGAAATTGATGCCATTGACTGGTACACCCAACGGCCCCTTGAATATCTCGCTATATGTACGTCTTTGCCGGATTTTGTTGTCGAACAAAAGTGGCAACCGTACTTAGAAATGTTTTTTTTTAGTATGTAGGAAAATAGCTTTCGTTTGATACCCATATTGGCATATTTCATTCCATTAAAAAAATCATATCGGTGCGAACTCCGTAAAAACATCCTATTTGGCAACACCTAGATAAAAATTCTTAGAATGTAGTACTCTATGTACACACAAAATTTCATTCAAATCGATTTAGCCATTTTCGGGATATTCTGAATATACAAATATAGAAGAATAGCTCGTAAAAAGATATAAGATAGAATAAGCTTATGTGGCAACCATTGTGACGAACTTATCCTTTATGCCGGGGTTAAGCTCAATCGGTCCAAGGTTCCTGTGGGTTAGAGAAGATCCCTAAAGTCTCATTTTAAAGCGAATACCCTTGTTTAATTAGTTTTCATATATATATGTTTTATTTGATAATTCAATGATACCTGATTTAAGCTACTTTAAAGGATGCGGAGGTAAGTAACCACCACCAACCTTCCAAAAGCGAGGTTGGGAAAACCCCCACCGTGTATACCTTAGCGATACCCTGCTCGAATAAAGAGCAGGAGGTAGAAAATCACCAGTAGCTTTCCAGATAGCGGCGTTAGCAAAAACCCTGTAGATAAACACATAAAGGTTGCGGAGGTAGAAAACCACCACTAACCTTCCAGATAGTGGAGTTAGAAAAACTACACTGTATATAAAATATAAAGTCCGTGAGCCAGCAAATCCCAGGGACTCTTTTACTATGCCTACCTAACTTCTACTTTGACTTGGCGAAATTGTCGCCCTTTTTCCGCACGCAGGCTGAGAGTTATTTTACATTAAAAAATCCGAATCCTATGTTTTTACATTATTTACCGTAGCCCTTATGTATATATAATATAATTTACATTATATGTGTTCTCCCTTCCACCTGGAATGCCCCCTTTCGCCTGCTATCATCAGCTCGCATTGCGTTCACCACAACACAAAAACTATTTATTTCATCGAAAAATCACATACCATTACAACCGTTTTAATTTGTACCATCGGAAAATAGGTGTAGCATAATTTGTAACCCTTCGGAAAATGGAAAAAATTACGAAAAACCCAAATGTTGAAAAACATATATTCCTGTCACAAAAATGTTTTATTTTCTAAAAAAAAATTATGGAAATAGATTCTTCTCAATTTTTACAATCCAAAAATATAAAAACTGTAATTTGTACCCCTTCGGAAAATGAAAAAACTTCGTCGGCACAGCGGGCAAACGGCAACAGTTGGGCGGCGGCACACCGCGAGTAAAAGTATCTCCTACTACTGCCGCTGAGTAACCTGGAGTGAATGATTCAAAATTTGTGAAACCACTCCTGTATATGGGGACGGTTATGAAATGGTTGAGAATTTCACCGCTTGCCATGGTGTGTTATTTGCCTGGGTATGAATTTGAGCTGGCTGCCGGTGATCACCATGCCGTTGTTGCTGTGGATCAGCTGTGTCGACCAGTTTTTGCATTCGCTTAGGCGTTAGTGAAGTTACCCCCCATTATTGTAACGCTACGTTACACACTCTTAGAGTACGAGTACACTGCTGATGGCACATTAACCAAAATATTGATACTCAATTAAAAGTAAGTTATTTTGTTCACATACGAGTGGCGGCTGGTACCCACACCCACTAGTTAATGTCTTGGATGCGTAATACTTACGGTTGCTGGGGAACCGTAATTTACTACTACTTCTTCGTGCCGTTTGTATCCTGCAATTTAGGCACAGACACATTTGAATGTATGACCAATTAAGTTCAGCAAATAACCTTGCAATCCAAAATTCCAATAGACTTGTAAAAGGTTTAAGCAACGAGCGGCTAATGAAACGCACAAGATAAAATCAAAAAAAAAGCAAAAAGGCAGAGAACATTGAAATGAATCGTTTCGGGGGCAAAAACGAGCTAAATTGTTCCTTTATTGTATATTTCACACTTTTTCGTAAGTTTAAATAAACCCAACCTATTTAAAGAAAAATCGAAAACAATAATAATTTTCGATCACAAATTTCACGTATTATTTACAATACCACACAGTTTTAATAATAGAATCGTTTTTTTTTGTGCATGCAAAAGCCAGTGTTTCTTAAAGGAAAAACAATGATAATAAGAAATATAAAATGATCGCCGACCAGCTGTCAGCTGTGCAGCGAATTGGTGTGGGGTGATTTACGCGTGGTTGCCACACGTCCCAAATTTAATATGTAAATCGTAAGGGAGTTCATACATTGGAGTGAGTAAATATAGGATAATATAATATAACATAATGTAATCCATGCATTATAATGAGATTATATACAATTCATGACAAATATTTGACGCAATGTATGCAAAAAGGGCCAATTCGATTTATTCATAAATGTCACTACTGATTGTCATATGAAACATGAAATAATTATCATAAAGGAGTATTTTCCAAATTCCTTCAAATTCTAATCTCACAGGCATCGAACTGTCGTTTCCTTTGTTGTACGTCACACGGAATTTCAAGGGTAGCGAAAGAGCTAAAATTTTAGAGATATACTCGTATATACCGCCGGTGGAGCAGAGGAAGAGGGAGACCACCACTCCGATGGAAGGACCAAGTGGCGACCGATTTGCGATCCCGCGGTGTTTCCAATTGGCGCCAGTTGGCGCAACGAAGAAACGACTGGCGAGCTATGTTGGACGGTCAAAATCGCCCAGGCGGTTAGATGACCATTTAAAGAAAGACTCGTATATATATATGTACCTGCTTATAATATCGTGGTTGAAATTGACTAACCGAGCAAGAATATCATGCCAATCTTGTCCCTAGGATTGATGACGAAGTTAAATAGGTTTGACTGCACAGTATTATGAACGCGAGGCACTCGGAGCAGGTTAGTAGGCTTAGAATATACCCACGGTAAGGTATGCCTGTCATCAAGACAACGTGGAACTAGGGCGTTGTCACAGCCTAGAGGGTTGTAAACCCTGCTCAACGTCGACATCACTGCTGACGGTACGTATACTTCAAAGGTTTTTGTTGCCAATCTCAGAGTATATAAGCTAGTGGCATATACCCAGACAGTACTTGCATATCGACGATGCCGCAGGAGTATATAATCTTTGCCGGACTTAACGACGTTGGTATATGCATTTCATGCATACATTCGCTTCACACATCCATACATACGAGTAAGTATTGTAACAAAACCAGAATACCGATAAGCAATATTGTAATGAAACTAAAATACAGATAAGCAGTAAGTACCCTAAACAATTATATATCTCACATGATAACGTAATACACAGCATATTCTTTGTTCATCTTTTAAGTGCCTAACACAATTAATAAGATAAGAAATACAACACATGTAAACAATCTCCAGTAAAATCTCGAAATAAATAAAAATCATCAGCAATAGAAATAGTATAAATAGATGTAAGACTAAAAATCTAAGACAGTTCTGAAATAAATTAAACTATGAGCATACCTTTGCTTAGAAATATAGTAGTTTATTCTTAACTCGCTAACTGGGGGCTCAACCTACCTTAAAGCAATATCTTTTTTTAAATGTAAAAAAATAAAATAAAAATTCCACGGAGAGCAAGACTCTCAGCACTAATATTTAAAAAAATGGATAAATAATTAATAAATTACAAATATTTAATAAGAAATACAAATTTATGAAAAATTGTAACAAAGCAAAAAACCAAGAAACCATATAAAGCAGTAACCTACACTGAGGAGCAACATTTTTTATCTGCGCAGTGTGTTTAAATTCAGTAATAAGGTGAAACAGTTTAAGTTCAAACCGTACGGTTACAAAACTGGATAAGTTACTAAAGCTTAGAAGAGCAAAAAAACAAAACACCTACGACGACTGCAGAAATTTAAGAAAATTAACAATGGTGGAGCAACAACTGGCCCAACTACATGCCCAAATAATTATAATAACTACCACGATCCAGCAACAGAAAGCAAACTTCACGTGGAGAATAGCCATGCTAGAGCAACAAAACGCTCCACAAAAAATATTATTATACGAAGAAGTTAAATTAAACTTAACCGATCCCAAGGATATCAACCTGGAGTTGTAAAAACTTCTACCTTCTACAGATCATGGAGATCACAAGCCTGGAGCTTCATGGAAGCTAAAGGGTGTTTTTTTTAGGGGTATAGAACTTCGAATTGAAATAAAACACAAGAAAATCGTTTTAAGGTCCATCAATTTGCTGATGGCACATTAACCAAAATATTGATACTCAATTAAAAGTAAGTTATTTTGTTCACATACGAGTGGCGGCTGGTACCCACACCCACTAGTTAATGTCTTGGATGCGTAATACTTACGGTTGCTGGGGAACCGTAATTTACTACTACTTCTTCGTGCCGTTTGTATCCTGCAATTTAAGCACAGACACATTTGAATGTATGACCAATTAAGTTCAGCAAATAACCTTGCAATCCAAAATTCCAATAGACTTGTAAAAGGTTTAAGCAACGAGCGGCTAATGAAACGCACAAGATAAAATCAAAAAAAAAGCAAAAAGGCAGAGAACATTGAAATGAATCGTTTCGGGGGCAAAAACGAGCTAAATTGTTCCTTTATTGTATATTTCACACTTTTTCGTAAGTTTAAATAAACCCAACCTATTTAAAGAAAAATCGAAAACAATAATAATTTTCGATCACAAATTTCACGTATTATTTACAATACCACACAGTTTTAATAATAGAATCGTTTTTTTTTTGTGCATGCAAAAGCCAGTGTTTCTTAAAGGAAAAACAATGATAATAAGAAATATAAAATGATCGCCGACCAGCTGTCAGCTGTGCAGCGAATTGGTGTGGGGTGATTTACGCGTGGTTGCCACACGTCCCAAATTTAATATGTAAATCGTAAGGGAGTTCATACATTGGAGTGAGTAAATATAGGATAATATAATATAACATAATGTAATCCATGCATTATAATGAGATTATATACAATTCATGACAAATATTTGACGCAATGTATGCAAAAAGGGCCAATTCGATTTATTCATAAATGTCACTACTGATTGTCATATGAAACATGAAATGATTATCATAAAGGAGTATTTTCCAAATTCCTTCAAATTCTAATCTCACAGGCATCGAACTGTCGTTTCCTTTGTTGTACGTCACACGGAATTTCAAGGGTAGCGAAAGAGCTAAAATTTTAGAGATATACTCGTATATACCGCCGGTGGAGCAGAGGAAGAGGGAGACCACCACTCCGATGGAAGGACCAAGTGGCGACCGATTTGCGATCCCGCGGTGTTTCCAATTGGCGCCAGTTGGCGCAACGAAGAAACGACTGGCGAGCTATGTTGGACGGTCAAAATCGCCCAGGCGGTTAGATGACCATTTAAAGAAAGACTCGTATATATATATGTACCTGCTTATAATATCGTGGTTGAAATTGACTAACCGAGCAAGAATATCATGCCAATCTTGTCCCTAGGATTGATGACGAAGTTAAATAGGTTTGACTGCACAGTATTATGAACGCGAGGCACTCGGAGCAGGTTAGTAGGCTTAGAATATACCCACGGTAAGGTATGCCTGTCATCAAGACAACGTGGAACTAGGGCGTTGTCACAGCCTAGAGGGTTGTAAACCCTGCTCAACGTCGACATCACTGCTGACGGTACGTATACTTCAAAGGTTTTTGTTGCCAATCTCAGAGTATATAAGCTAGTGGCATATACCCAGACAGTACTTGCATATCGACGATGCCGCAGGAGTATATAATCTTTGCCGGACTTAACGACGTTGGTATATGCATTTCATGCATACATTCGCTTCACACATCCATACATACGAGTAAGTATTGTAACAAAACCAGAATACCGATAAGCAATATTGTAATGAAACTAAAATACAGATAAGCAGTAAGTACCCTAAACAATTATATATCTCACATGATAACGTAATACACAGCATATTCTTTGTTCATCTTTTAAGTGCCTAACACAATTAATAAGATAAGAAATACAACACATGTAAACAATCTCCAGTAAAATCTCGAAATAAATAAAAATCATCAGCAATAGAAATAGTATAAATAGATGTAAGACTAAAAATCTAAGACAGTTCTGAAATAAATTAAACTATGAGCATACCTTTGCTTAGAAATATAGTAGTTTATTCTTAACTCGCTAACTGGGGGCTCAACCTACCTTAAAGCAATATCTTTTTTTAAATGTAAAAAAATAAAATAAAAATTCCACGGAGAGCAAGACTCTCAGCACTAATATTTAAAAAAATGGATAAATAATTAATAAATTACAAATATTTAATAAGAAATACAAATTTATGAAAAATTGTAACAAAGCAAAAAACCAAGAAACCATATAAAGCAGTAACCTACACTGAGGAGCAACATTTTTTATCTGCGCAGTGTGTTTAAATTCAGTAATAAGGTGAAACAGTTTAAGTTCAAACCGTACGGTTACAAAACTGGATAAGTTACTAAAGCTTAGAAGAGCAAAAAAACAAAACACCTACGACGACTGCAGAAATTTAAGAAAATTAACAATGGTGGAGCAACAACTGGCCCAACTACATGCCCAAATAATTATAATAACTACCACGATCCAGCAACAGAAAGCAAACTTCACGTGGAGAATAGCCATGCTAGAGCAACAAAACGCTCCACAAAAAATATTATTATACGAAGAAGTTAAATTAAACTTAACCGATCCCAAGGATATCAACCTGGAGTTGTAAAAACTTCTACCTTCTACAGATCATGGAGATCACAAGCCTGGAGCTTCATGGAAGCTAAATATAAAGAACTTCCGAAACCATCCGAAATATTACAGCGCATGGGAATAATACGAACAAAAATCCCAGGACCAGCTGCTAATATTCTTACAACCACAACACCAAATTGAAGTTTTATTCAATCGTGCATAGATTGGATTACACATATGCGGACCAACGCTCACTATATGTTCTTATCGATGAAACCAGGAGACAAGGAAGAAAAAGCCTTGGAGAATTTCATAGTGAGGTTTCTGAAGCCCTTAATTTAGCCTTGTCAAAAATTTAGATGTCGAGTGAGGACAACAGCGAAGGTATGAAATCATACTCTAACGAGCAGGCGGTGAGAAAGTTTATTCTTGGGTTAAACTCAAAATATACAAGCGGTAGATTGTACAGCCATAGCCCAGGGAATTTGGAATCTGCATATGCGACATCCTGTACAATTTTTCACGATAATATGAACGAGAGGTTTGAGGCGCAGCCCAGACTCCAAAATCAAAGCAGACATTTCCCAAATCAAAATCGACATACCTACTCACAACAACACAGAAAAGAGAGGCAGTATAAGCCGAATGTAAGGACTCAGAGGAGCAACTACCAAGTAAGAAATGTCTACCCTCAACAACAACAATACCCACAACAGCAACTACAACAACAATAACCCACACCTATTCCAATGGACGTGGATCACTCCCGCCAATATTTGCAGACAACTAGAAGAAAAATTGCCGTAAGTCGAAACCATTTTATACCAAACAAGGCACCTAGTTACAATAACGCGACTACTCCGCAAGATAGGAAGTTCCAAAGAATTTATCAATTAAATAAAGAAGATCTAGAGTCAGTAGATTTGTCAAATTACGAAGAAGATTTCGAAAGAGGCAGTACTTTTTTAGGCGAGTAAACGGGCTGCCTTGCTTACAAACAAAATGCGGCCTAACCGGCACGCCCGTTACCTTATTGGTCGACACTGGCTCCACTAGCAATTACATAAGTACAAATTGTAATATAGGAAAATCTATTAAATTAAAACCATTTAAAACCAAAACCTTACATGGTTACTCAATTATCAATTCTAAAAAAATAATAACGATGTACGGGCATCATTTAACCTTCTTTGAAATTGAGGAATTAAACGAGTTTGACATGATACTCGGGGAACAGAGATTACGTCAAATAAAGGCATAAATTAATTTATTTGACTATAGTTTAAAATATTAAGAAAATAGAACCTTAAAAGTGTAATCAAAGATTAAAAATACGATAAACAATGAAAAGTTTAAAGATCAGGTTGAAGAGCTTATGAATAGAAATAGTAATACTAGTGGAAAATTGCCTTTTACAACCACAATACAAGCATCTATCGAGACTGTATCGGAAGATCCTATATGGGCAAAACAGTAACCATATATCATGTCTGGTCACGATTTTGTCAGGAAAGAAATGGAGAAACTTTTAAATGACGGTATAATACAGCCAAGCAGAAGCCCATATAATTTACCTATAGGGACTGTTCCAAAAAAGGGCACCGATGACCAAGCGGATAATGGTTGTTGATTTTCAAAAGATTAATTCTCATCCGGTTACTGACAGATATCCAATTCCAGACGTTAATATGACAATACAAAACCTAGGAAAATCAAAGATTTTTTCCACAATAGATTTAGAATCAGGGTTTCATCAGATATTAATTAAAGAATCTGAACCCGAAAAGACAGCATTCTCTGTCAACGGCCGAGAAGTATGAATTTATCAGGATGCCATTCGGATTAAGGAATGATCCGTCAATCTTTCAACGATAGGTTGACGACATACTAAGAGAATATGTTTATATTGATGATGGGTTAATTTATTCATCTACTGCAGAAAAACATATTGAGCAAATCCGGATTATAATTGATGCACTTCACAATGCTAATATGAAAATTTCTGACGAAAAGTCCCATTTTTTCCAGGATTCAGTTGAATATCTAGAACATATAATAAAACATAATCGAATTACAGAATATCCAAAAAAGTCGAATCTATAAAGAACTACCTACAAGCAAACAGTTTAAAAGAATTGAGATCCTTTTAAGACTTGCTAGTTACTACAGGAAGCTTATATTATTAAAAACCTTTAACGATTAATTTAAGAGGAAAACTAGGAATGGTATTAAAAAATCAATGTGCTAAAGTACCGACACAGTTAGATAAAGCATAAGAAGAAGCCTTGGAAAAGATAAAAAACTCCTTACAAGAGCAAGTTGAACTCTTTGTTTAACAACCGATGTTAGCAATTGCGCTATCGGGGCAGTTTTATCGCAAAATCGCCATTCGATCGCATTCACTTCACGCACACTAAAGGAAACAGAACAAAACTATAGTACTAATGAGAAAGAGCTACTTGAAATCGTTTGGTCTTTGGAAAAACTTAGAAATTATTTGTATGGTGTAGCAAACTTAACAATTTACACGGATCACCAATCCTTAATATTTTAGATTTCTAAAAAGAACCCGAATGCAAAATTAAAGCGTTGGAAAAATTTAATGGAAGACAAGATACTGAAAGGAACGAAGTCCTTAATCAAACAACATTTCGCGGTCAATGTAGACACACAGTATTTTATAAAGATACCCCGGATTTGCTATCTAAACATAAAGATATAATTAATCCAAAAGTTATTAATGCGATAAAAGTAGAAGAGGAAATACTATTTCACCTAAAGCAAGAAGTTATCTCCACCTTCCCAAATACTGCCCTGGTGCTAGCCCAAAATAAGTTAGCTGACGTATTTTATTTTGTTGTTTTTCCGACAGGGTGAATAATTATAATTAATGTATATTGGAACGATTTTTCGTCATCCCTTGTCAAATTTGGTTTTGAGACAAACCGGTTTCGGCGTTGTGCCATCATCAGTGTCGATTTTAGTTCTGATCTGTTGTTGTCGTTTGTCCTGTATTTATAGTAGGTAGCAGGGTGCTGTTTGTGTACGTGTGTGTATGTGTAGTGTGTGTATATTCAGAAACGAGGGCGGTTTGCATCGATCGGTTTTTGTGGGGTTGACTAAGCCAGGTAAAAGTTGGTGATTTTTGTTGTTTGACCTTTTTTGCTCGTTTGTTGTTTTTGATCGTTTGCTGTTTAGTGTTTATTTGTCGGTGCGTATGTGTTTTTTTTACCTGAGTTGTTGCTTTGTTTTTTGTAAAACAATTTTAAAGGTTCGAATATTGAGTCGGAAACAGTGTTTGTCTGCTCGTTTATTATTCTACCGTCAAATGGTTTTTGCTTGTAGATTTCCATGTATTCGAGTACGTTCAGACGTCGGCCTTTTACTTGTACATGTAGGACGTTGACTGTTTTTTGGATGTTTCCGGGGGGCATTTATTCTCCACCATGTGATTCGTAAAGTTGGACTCTGGTGTGATGGTTGGATTCCGTGTCTTTTTGTTGTAATCTCTAATGAGTTCTCTGAACCTCGTTCTTACTTGTCGTCCTGTTTGTCATATGTAACTGTGCTGGCATTCACAAGTGAGCTTGTATACACCATGGCTGCTAAACGGATCTTCTGAGTTAGTTTTGGTTCTTAGCTTCCATCCTAAATTGTTCTATGTTTTGAACGCTGTGTTGATGTGTTTTCTAAGGAAATTTGCTCATTTATGTGTTGCCCTTCCAGTATATGTCATTGTCGTCCAGGCTTGTGTACTTTCTTCTCCATTGTTTCTCTTGAGTTTATCTACTTTATATAGATTTAAAAAAGCACTAGTAGATAAACTCAGGAGAAATCTTATAGAACAAAAAAGAAACAATGGAGAAGCAAGCACTAGTAGATAAACTCAGAAGAAATCTTAGAGAACACAATCCGTTCTTCAACAGGATATAACCACTCGGATGTGTTTTACAATCGCATAAATATCCTGATATTAAGAACTTACTGGAGGATAAACAAGAAAAATTACTCCAATATCACAATAAAGGGAGAAAGCCATCACATACATACCAGGTGACAAAATTTATAGCCGAACGGATCGGCGTATTAAGCTCGCAACCCAATACAATAAACATAAGGTAAAAGAAGATCGTGGGGATACAATCCTAACAGCTAGGCGGAAAATTATACATAAAGACAGCATTAGAAAAAATAACACACCATGCAACGAATCTTCTTCTTCTTCTTTAAATGGTCATCTAACCGCCTGGGCGATTTTGACCGTCCAACATAGCTCGCCAGTCGTTTCTTCGTTGCGCCAACTGGCGCCAATTGGAAACACCGCGGGATCGCAAATCGGTCTCCACTTGGTCCTTCCATCGGAGTGGTGGTCTCCCTCTTCCTCTGCTTCCACCGGCGGGTGCCGATAAGAATACCTTCTGGGCTGGAGCATCTTCGCTCATTCGCACTACGTGGCCTAGCCAGCGAAGCCGCTGTGTTTTAATTCGCTGAACTATGTCGGCGTCTGCGTAAAGTTCATACAGCTCATCATTAAATCGTCTTCGGTACTCGCCGTCGCCAACGCGTAGAGGTCCACAAATCTTTCGAAGAACCTTTCTCTCGAATACTCCCAGAGCCGCCTCATCAGATGTTGTTAGTGTCCATGCTTCTGCACCATATAGCAGGACGGGTGCGATGAGTGACTTGTAGAGTGTTATTTTCGTTCGTCGAGAGAGGACTTTACTTTTCAATTGCCTACTCAGTCCGAAGTAGCATTTGTTTGCAAGAGTGATTCTTCGTCGGATTTCTAGGCTAACATTATTGTTGGTATTAATGCTGGTTCCCAGGTAAACGAAGTCCTTTACTATTTCGAAATTATTGCTGCCAACAGTGGCTTGGTTGCCAAGGCGCGAATGCGCTGACTCTTTGCATGATGACAGAAGGTACTTCGTTTTGCCCTCGTTCACCACCAATGCCATTTTCTCCGCTTCTTTTTCTAATTTCGAGTAAACAGAAGTTACGGCGCGGTTGTTAAGGCCAATGATATCAATATCGTCAGCATATGCCAACAGTTGGACGCTTTTATAAAATATTGTTCCAGCGCGGTTAAGTTCTGCAGCTTGTATTATTTTCTCCAGCATTAAATTAAAGAAATCGCACGATAGGGGGTCACCCTGTCTGAAACCTCGTTTAGTTTCGAACGGCTCGGAGAGGTACTTCCCAATTCTGACCGAGCTGGCGGTGTTGCTCAAGGTCATTTTGCATAGCCGTATAAGTTTTGCGGGGAAACCAAATTCAGACATAGCGGCATATAGGCAGCTCCTTTTCGTGCTATCGAAAGCGGCTTTAAAATCAACAAAGAGATGATGCGTGTCGATTCTTTTTTCACGGGTTTTTTCCAAGATTTGGCGTATTGTAAAAATCTGGTCGATGGTAGATTTACCAGGTCTGAAGCCACACTGATAAGGTCCAATCAGTCTGTTCACATCAGGCTTCAGTCTTTCGCACAATACGCTTGATAGGACCTTATATGCGATATTCAAAAGGCTGATTCCGCGATAGTTGGCGCAGTTTGCAGGATCGCCCTTCTTGTGGATTGGGCAGAGAACACTTAGATTCCAATCTTCAGGCATGCATTCATCCGACCAAATTCTGCATAGAAGCTGATGCATGCGCCTTACCAGCTCCTCGCCTCCGTGTTTGAATAGCTCAGCAGGCAAACCATCAGCGCCAGCTGCTTTATTGTTTTTCAATCGGGATATTGCTATTCGCACCTCATTGTAGTCGGGTTGTGGAACGTCAATTCCATCATCTTCGATTGTGGGCTCGGGTTCGGCATCTTCTCTGGTTTCTTGCTCAGTTTCGCCATTTAAAAGGGCAGAGAAGTGATCCCTCCATATTCTGAGTGTTCTCTGAACATCGGTCACCAGGTCGCCGTTCTCATTTTTTGATAGAATTTTCGGGCATTATTCCCGTTGGCCAGCATCTCAAGCTCCTTTATTTCACGCTTTTCTGCTTCTCTCTTTTTTTTTTTTTTTGCAACGAATCGGGTTCCTCATTTTAGTGTTAATTACCTACGGGGTTTTGCGATAAAATAATAGATTTGACCGGTAAAAAATATGTACTTACTGAACTAGATAGTGTGTATACCTATGATAATTCATCTTTTCTCTACCATGCATCTAACTTATCGATAATATTAGCGCCATACCAAAAAATGGTGAGAAGTAGTTATGACTGAGCTCAAACCGAAGAAAAAAACAAGTAAGGAAGTCTAAGTTCGGGTGGAACCGAACATTATATACCTAGTAGTGATCTATTATGTCATCCCAATTTACGCAGGTCTATTTTAATACTTTCAGTTCGTATTTGTGTTCAAATAGACAGACGGACAGACATATAGACGTATCAAGAGACGGACATGACTACATCGACTCAGCTCATCCTCGTGATCATTTCAGTATACGTACAAACATTTCATGTTCATGAAAGTTATGAATATCAAAAAAGATATTTAACTTCGCTTTTGCAGTGGGGTATTAACTACTTGCCCGGATATTTTATTTTTCATCCTGAACGTTTTGTTAAATATTAATAAATATCAATCTCGATCCGTTTATGCCGTTAGGCGACTAAAGTTAATATACCTTGTGTGCGTAGCACTACTAGGTATAAAAAAGGTGTGTCTTTTATAGGCGCCAAAGAACCTAATCGATCTTTATGAAATTTTCACAATATATACTGGGGGTCACTGGGTACAGCATAGTTAGACAATATAAAGTTTGGGAAAAGTAGGCGGAGCCACGCTTCCAGGCTATATTAAGTTTCAATTTGTCATAACTCCGAAGTTTTTTGGTCTAAATTAATGAAATTTGGATATACATATGTGTCACTTAGCCAATATCTACATAATTTTGAAAAAGTGGGCGGTCCAACGCCCACATATTTTGTGTTTTATTTTTCTCTTGAACTTTCACGATAGGTTCAGGAGTTCGCTGGGCACGACACAGTGTGTATATAGCTTTTGGAAAAGCCCCCAGGTTATATAAAGCGGCAGTTCGGTATAGTTAGGAGTTTATTTGGTTCAAGTTAATGACATTTTATATATAGATGTGTTCTATGTATCAAAATGTCAAAACAACGTCTACCGGGTTTGCTAGTATATTATAAAATGGCGAAAGCAAGCAACGAATATCAGCATTCTTTTGTGTAAAACTGAGAGACTAGTTTGCGTTCAAATAGACAGGCGGACAGACAGACGGACGGAGAGACGGACATGGCTAAATCAACTCCGCTCATCGTGCTGATCATTTTAGTGGATTTTTCTCTTCTTGTTCTCATACTTACATACATTTAATGTTTATGAAAGGTATGAAAATCAAAAAAGATATATATCTTCGCTATTGCAGTGGGATATTAAGTACGTCCCGGAATATTTTGCTTGTGTGTTTTCAGATTTCGCAAATTTTTGAAGATTTCGCAATTTGAAATATCAATATTGAATTATAAGCGATTACGTTTTAAAATTACAGAAATTTTATGCTGAAAAGTGGGCGGCGCCACGCCTACTTCATCAAAATTGACAAAAATTTTATGCGGCCGAGTGTTTCTTATAAGGCTTATTATGTGTGCAAAACCTGATTGATATAACTTGCTTAGTTGTAGAAATATCGCTTTTTAAATTTTACAAAAAATTTTTTCAGAACTATGATAAAAAACTGGGCGGTGACATCAACTGATTTCGCCCATTTTTACAGCAAACAGTTACCTTTATATATAGAACATTATCACCAAATTTCGTTTCGACAAATCAATTTTTGACGGAGTTATGGCATAAAAAGTTTTGTGGAATAGTTCACTATAAAAGGGGCGAAGGTACGCCCCTTTTCGAAAATTTTAAGTTTTTGGACTTGGCGTATTTAATAATAATAATAATTCCCAACGGATTACCCACCATATCCCGCCCGACCGGCGCGAGGGGCGCATCCGCATAACGCGCGGATTATTCGTTCGTGCCGAGTCGTTGAAAGGCTGCTGCTCAGCTACAGAGAAAACCTCATCAGCTAAGTAAAGTAGATATAGGATAGATTATACATTAAGAAATAACTAGTTAACAGAATAAAATTATTGTTAAAAGTTAAAATAGAAGTCAAAGAATAAAAAACAATTAGTAGCTATGAATTTAGGACAGAAAGAATTGATTTTTTTATGCTGAAAAGCGAGTCTGAAATATCAAATCTACCAGAAAGAGAGTTATAATCTTGACACAAACAGCGAAAAGGCTCATTTAACTGGAGGTTTAAAATGCCTTGAAGGACGAGACGGTACATTGAAGTTCACTTCACTTAGAAGAAATGGGCTGGATAGTGAACCATTTAGCAATTTAATCATAAAAATAATTCCAAGCATTTCCCTCCGACTAGAAAGTGTGTGTAGATTAATGAGTTTTAAACGATTCGTATAGGGTGGCAGATTGTACGAGGGATCCCAATGAAAATCTCTTAAGGCAAATAGTAAAAATTGTTTTTGAACTGATTCAAGGCGATCTACATGAACCTGGTAACGCGGGTTCCAAATTATAGAACCATATTCAAGTATCGGTCTGACTAATGTAGTGAAGAGGGCTTTAGTTACATAAGGGTCGCTAAATTCTTTAGACCATCGTTTAACGAATGCTAGGACACCTCTAGCCTTATTGACTGTTGTATTAATATGGCGGTTGAAACTGAGTTTATAGTCCATAGTAACCCCCAGGTCAACAAAATCATACACTTGCTCAAGACTATAATTTTTAATTGTATAGGAAGCCGGCTAAGAAATTCCACGCGAAAAACCCATGTGTTTACATTTTTTAAGGTTAAGTGGCATATAATTTAAATCGCACCAAGTAACTAGTGCATCTAGATCTGATTGTAGCTTATTTCTATCTTCAAATGACGCGAATGACATGAAAAGCTTTACGTCGTCGGCATACATTAACATTTTTGAAAATTTTATCATTGTAGAAATATCATTTATAAACAACAAGAACAGAATCGGGCCAAGATGGCTTCCTTGAGGAACCCCCGAAGAGACATAAATGACATCGGATACTAAATTTTTAAACATTACTCTTTGTGTCCTGTCACTAAGGTAAGAAGAGATCCAGCGATTGAGACCCGGCTGGAAGCCCAACTGATCGAGTTTATGAATAAGTAATGAGTGACACACTTTGTCAAAAGCTTTGCTGAAATCCGTATAAATAACGTCGGTTTGCAGATTTTTTCTAAAGCCATTTGAGACATGACTGGTAAACTTAAGTAAATTCGTAACTGTGGACTTTCCCTTACTGAACCCGTGTTGGCAGTCAGCTATCAAAGTAGAGATCGGACCCGTAAGTTGATTTGTAACAATAGCTTCAAACAATTTTGGGATGGCAGAAAGCTTTGTGATGCCACGATAGTTCTCTATAGAAGACCTACTCCCGCTTTTATGCAGCGGTAGAAGAAACGATTCTTTCCACGCAGTTGGAAAAACACCACACTTTAGTGATAGATTGAACAAATTGTACTTATGTACTTAGTAATCAGTTTTTTGTGTTTTGGAAAATATTCTCTATATAAAAAGTGGGCGTGGCTATCATACCAAATTTCATTAAGATATCTCAAAATTTAGTCAAGTTATCGTGTTCACAGACGGACGGACGGACATGACTTAATCAATTTCGCTTTTCGTCCTGAACATTTTGATATATACTCGTATGTAATGTATTAGCACCAAATGCAATGCAATTAATCGAGGCTGATTTGAGTGTTGTCAGTTTTATTACTGTTTTTCCCGACTGCTCAAATCATGGTACTATAAAGGTATGCCCAGTACTTGTAAGATATTTTTTGCCAGAGAAAGGTGTGCAACTGAAAATATAAGAAGTTAGTGAGCTACCCGGTGAAACGTCAGATATACTTAAGAATTATATTTTTAATCTCATGACTAAGTTTTCCTTAAGTGAAAAATTACGCGCTCTTTGTGCGGAAAATATTAATTGTAAATTCGGTGGGTCCGCAAGGCGGGGGAAAAATAATATCTTTAATAAACTAGCTGCGTCCACCGGTAGTACACTTATTGGAGTAAATTGTGCTGCTCACATTGTAAATAATTATAATTATAATTGTATACAAGCATCGATAGAGTGTCTTCCGGTGGACATTGAAGTCATTGTCGTAAAAATATTTTCATACTTTTACATATATACGGTAAGAGTAGAGCAATTAAAAGAAATTTGTGACACAGTTGACGTTGAATATAAAAAACTGTTGGGATTTAGTAAAACAAGATGGTTAACTTTGAAGCCAGCAATTGAACGAATTTTAAAACTTTTCAAGCCACTAAAAAATATTTCTTAGAATTATCTCACTGTCCAAGCATTCTAAAAGCATTCTTTGAAAACCCTACCTCAGAAATGTGGCTTTCGTTTACACATTGCCAAGCATCTCTTTTCCATAATTACATTACTCAAATTGAATCACAGAATATTTGTATGGTTGAAGTGTCTTTACTCATAAAATAACTTAAATTAAAAATCAAAGAATGCAGGAATGCAATCTTTTCACCACTCATGGTGAAGCAAATAATTTCAGAGTTTGAGAATACAGGAACTGAAAATGTAAATAAAATTAAAGATCATATTAAACAGTTTTATATTAATTGCACTGAATATTTGAATCAGCGGAATAATGCATGTAAAGAGGTTGAAGTGATGGAATGGGCACTTTTGCGGAAAATGCCTTCTTGGCAAGATGTTGAAAGGAATTTGAGTTTTATTATGGAAAAGAGAAATCAAATTTAAATTAATGACAGCGAATTATTAAATGAGTTCACCTGCGTCAAAACTTATGTCACTCAAAGTAAACTAAAAGAATGGACAGACGGAGGAAAGTTAGTTGGCAGTAAATGGGTTAAAATATTTCAACATTTTATGAAAAATTCTATACCTTTTAAAAATATTTGGAAATAGTTGAATTTAACTTGTGTTTACCGGGGTCAAATGCTCCCACTGAAAGAATATTTTCTATACTAAACAATATATGGACTGATAAAAAAAGCCAAATGAAAATTGAGACTGTTAAATCTATTTTAATAACTAGATGCAACTATGAACTTAGTTGCTTAGAATTTAAGGAATATTTACAAAACGAGGAAAATATAATTAAACAAATTTATGCTTCAGAAAAATACAAATGATTTGCATTTTATGCACTTTAGTTATGTAATTGTTGATTTAAATAAACTCCAATGAAATGTGATTTATTTTTTAAATAAACTATATGTTATAATAAAAGTTCTGTTTTTTTAATATGAACTTATAGTCACCGTAATTATATACATATCGGCAACTACAATTAAACGGCAGACGACAAAGAAACTTCGAATTGGCCTTTGTAAACGAATTACAACGATTACGAACTTAAGCCCTTCGAAATGAGGACATTTCATTTTTAACACCGGGGCGAGTTAACGACGCACAGTGGGGCCTCTGCCGTTAAAGCATGGCAAAAATCATAAAAGCGTTCGCTAAATCTAATACATGTTTCTAATAGAGCATTTTCCAGGGATCAAGAATATAGAACTGTTTCACAGAATATTATAGTTTACCAGGTAGAGCCGCTCAAAGTTGACCAATTTTCAACATTGGGAAAAATTTGAAGTTTTTCTTCTTTCTCGTTGTATTTAAAATGATTTTGTGAGTAAATAAGGCGGCCGGTTATCGTTTTCTAGTATAGCAATTAAAGATAATTTAATTTAGAATTGAAACAAAAAAAAATTGTTTTTTTTTTTGTTAAAACTTGGCGGATATACCTGTTTTTCGAAATGCCTATTTTTAAGCCCTTTTTAAAACTTTGATGGAAAAAAAAAATCTTAAAATATGTGCTCCGTCAAATTAACAGTGCAACTTCACTTTTTACATCAAATTAAGTTGAACAACCTTGGGCATAAATACGCGCCTGAGCAGGAATATATAATTCAGTACGGGCGTAAGGTCGTTTTTGTTATTGGAACTTGTTAACATACATTGTTTTAGTTACGGATTGTATACCTAAAATTCATTTTAATAATTTGAGTAGGTATATAAAGCTATCCATCATACACATCTATGTACATTATCATTCGTCTTTTGGAGATTAAGGGTCTTAGTATTTTGTTTACTTAAATAAAGTGAATAGTATTTTTAAATATAGTTCACAGTTTAATATTTAGTCAGATACACTCGAAGCCAATTCTCATATGTATCTAGAAAACTCGAAACTATTTGCGGGGTTTAAATCTACAAAGTCAAGACGGGACTTCGTTAAGGCTATTATGAGAGAATTAGCGAGTGAAACAAGCATTAAAGAAAAGGAAGGCCTGGAAGAAAATATTGGTTTACAATACATTATGATAGAAAGAAAATGGAAGGACGTCTATCGTAACAATTCAAAATTTCTAAGTAGCATGAAAGGTGCCTAGCTGACAAAACTTTTTTGGACGAAGAAACGCCTAGCACGTCAACCAATCCAACTAGAGGGAGACCAACAAAACCCATAGAAGAGTGTGCTACCTACACAAGGAAAAAGAAGCTGTCGGATACCACAAAAGCTATGGTCACGACTCATCTTTCAGAAGCACTGGCTATTAAATATAAAAAAGACGAAGAAAAAGTGAAGTCTCATATAAACAGAAGCAGTTGGAAAGTCCAGTGCGACTGATGAGGATCAAAAACAGCATTCCCACACCACCAAATGCGCTATATAGGAAATACACTCCCGAAGAAGCTTTGGCGCTGTTTATAAATCTCGGTTTATTGCAACATGGAT
Organism: Merzomyia westermanni; assembly: GCA_949987695.1. Taxonomy (NCBI): domain Eukaryota; kingdom Metazoa; phylum Arthropoda; class Insecta; order Diptera; family Tephritidae; genus Merzomyia; species Merzomyia westermanni. Next base: position 72,269,161 of record OX465292.1, read on the forward strand.
ACAAAAAAATTACTCAAGCCAAGAAAGAAGCAGTTCCTCTAAGTCACAAAATAACCGAAGTATCACCTTAAATTGAGCTACAAAACCTAATGGCTCATACGTCTACACGACTCCTTCAAAGTTTTACTGAAGAAAAGTTGAAATCACTGCCAAAGGAGCTAGCATTGATAACTAAGTGGGGCTGTGATGGATCATCAGGACAAAGCGCATATAAACAATGAATAAATGTAGACGATAAAACAATTACAGATAGTAATATGTTTATGGCTTCTATTGTTCCATTACGACTAAAAGATGAAGCTTCAGAATATTGGAAAAATCCACGTCCGTCATCAACTATATTGTGCCGCCCGATATTATTTAAATACGAGAAGGAGTCTTCGGAACTCATAAAAGCTACAGTGAGTGATATAAAAAATCAAATTGCCAATAGGAGTTGATAGAGACATTGTGAAAAGATTGGGGTAATTTTAAATATTTTAAACTGCCATGAACCAGTTAATGGACCCAAATTTGGAGAATATGCATCTAAGGCCCGGTTTTTCAGTCCTTGGTTAAGCTCAGTTTAAACTAAGTTTGCTTAAACTCGGCATAAATTTAAACTCCAGTTAAACTGCAGAGCGGTTTTTCAGTGTGAGTTTAAGGCCGCTTTTAATATTTGCTTTTTATACGGCAACATTGGTTTTTTCTTTATCTAGATACGGCAACAGATAATATTTGTATACATATTCAACGCCATTGCTTCTCCTCAGTATTGTAATAGTTAGCATTTCGCCAATTTCTGCATCACTATAATCACTTTCGTCAGATGATATATCCAGTATTTAATTAAATATAAAAATATCGTCCTTTTTTAATTGCGTTCAGTTTATTGTTTCACAACCAAAAGCATCAAATATGCAAAACAGCTGACAGGTTAACTAGAGTTTAACCCTGCCGAATTGACCGCTTAAACTACGTTTAAAGTTGACTGAAAAACTGCGTAACAAGTTTAAGCTTAGTTTAACTGGCAAATTGACTTAAACTTGTACTGAAAAAGCGGGCCTAAAACTACAAAGTTGCTGCATCAAAAGTATCCTGAGCAGAAACTTACACCAACGGTACATAAAATTTAACACATGGAAAAGATTTAATAGAGTACCAGTGCTTACCATTAGGAGAATTGTGTGAAGAAGGACTACAAAAGATATAGATGTATGAGCACCTGCAAAGTATCACGAGTTAGACAAAACGAAAACCTTTTCAACATGTTAGCTATTTCTTCTGATCCAGTCATGCCATCTATGAGGTATGTAAGAACACAAAAAGATTTTACAGATGCGTATAGCTCAGAAATGGTTGCTTTGTTAGATATATGTTCCAGTGACAATGACTATGTTAAGATAAAATAAGTTTCTCACTTCTTATCACAACAATGAAAAAGAGATTTACTAATAAATTTTGTTACTTTATTGAAAAATAAGATATCTATGCACAAGTTAATTTTTTATTTCAAATAAAAGAATTAATAAATAATTTATAAATACATACTTTTCGTTATTGCATTTCTCTAAAGTTTATCAAATTTATTTGAAAGCTTAGGCATTTCGCCTTCAAACGAGTATTAAATTTTTATAGAAATCAATACGTCTATCGAGTTTGGTACAAATTGGTAAAGCGGTTACTAAGATCAACCTCGTCAAATCAGATCAAATTCGTTGGCTGTCTAATCTTTAGCTCAACTAAAATTTCACTGAACCACTTTCAATAACTTTTAATTTATAATAAAATACTTATCTTATTTAATGCTTAAATACGTCATTATAAGACAAATCTCATTTTATTTTTTTCTAAAAACATTTTGTTTTTGCATTTTTCTAAAAATTTTCGACTTTGACGAATTTTTTAGAAGCACCCCGTATCTGCGACATTTTGAGCTTTCACACAATAAAACTTCAAGTAATTAGCTTTCATTTGAATTAAAAATTTTTAAAATATTTTAATTGGTAACAAAACTAGAATACCGATAAGCAATATTGTAATAAAACTAAAATAAAGATAAGCAGTAAGTACCCCAAACAATTATGTATCTCACATGATAACGTAATGCACAGAATATTCTTTGTTTACCTTTTAAGTGCCTAACAAAATGAATAATATAAGAAACAAAACACATGTAAACCATCTCCAGTAAAATCTTGAAATAAATAAAAATTATCACCAATAGAAATAGTATAAAGAGATGCAAGACTGAAAATGAAAGACAGTTCTGAAATAAATGAAGCTATGAGCAATGCATCATTGAGCATACCTCTAATCAGAAATATAGTAGTTTATTCTTAACTCGCTAACTCCGGCACACACCGAACATTATTATAAAGATCAAAAAGTTCGAGAAGAACTTAGGTGTCTGTATACTGCATACACGTGATTTACATATTGGACAGAATGTTAACAGTTATGCGCCAGATCCAATTTCTTGGTCGGGGACTAGTTTCAACATCATCCAGGAGCAGGAGAGTCAGGAAAAGGCGAAGTATCGTTAAAACAACAACAGGAGAGTAAGGACTAGATGGCCTAGAATATACCCGAGGTAGGTATGCCCAGTTCAGGTAAAATGTTTCAGATTTTTCCTTGTTCTGAGCCGAATTTATTACACAAATGCACATCTTTTTAAACAAATTTTATTTATTTTGAAATTAAAAGAATTATGAAATGTTGCTTAGAGCGGTCGAATTGGAGCCAATTTACACGCTTGAAGTCAAGTCGTTTCAAGTTTTTCTTCCTATTACTTTCCCCCTCCTTGTACGCAGCTTTTTGTTTCAGAATTGCTTTCAAGAAAAATTTACAAATGTAAAAGCGAAAAGAAACCACAAAAGAAAATGCAGGTAGAAATGAATTCAAAAATGTCTTTGTGTAAAAGGGCTCTTAATGATCTCTCAACTTGCCCAACAAGAACAGTGACGCTAATTTTATATATCATATGATTGTCAGCAGTTCTCAAGTGTCAACATTTTGTTTCAACATATTAACAGTGTGAAAATTTTGATGCAAGTAATCAATCAATTCTTGCAGGGTTGTTAGTCCTTGGTTAATTCTCTTAATAATTCTATTGTTTGGTTTGTTTTGCAAGGGGGTACAAATTATAGTGTTTGTATTTTAGGTGGTACAAATTGAGAGCAATGTATTTCCTAATTTTTTTTTGGAAAATGAAATATTTTTGTGCCAGGAGTCGAGACTTTTCAACGGCACATGAACACACGTTGCAAACAGGGTAGTCCTCGAGAAATCATCGATTTACAAATACATTTTTTTTTTATTTTTAGATGGTACAAATTGAGAAAAACTATTTCCATAATTTTTTTTTAGAAAATAAAACGTTTTTGTGCCAGGAGTATATGTTTTTCAACATTTGGGTTTTTCATAATTTTCTCCAGTTTCCGATGGGTTACAAATTATTCTACTCCTATTTTCAGATGGTACAAATTAAAACGGTTCTAATGGTATGTGATTTTTCGATAAAATAAATAATTTTTGTGCTGGGGTCAACGCAATGCAGTTCGCGCATATTGATGCTAGCGCTGCTTCGATCAGCTGGCTAGATATGCATAACTATATGTGACGGATGTTCTACGTTCTTTAATGCTGTTAGATTGGATGCATTCCGATCATCTATGCTCTTTTCTGTGATAACGATGCCTCTTTTCGCCTCTGCTTTGTGCGATGTCCGTTTGCATTTGGTGTACAAACACCTGTATGCTTATCTATTAGTGCTCCCTATATGCAGTGTGACCAGGTTAGCCTTTTCGAGGCTAGATTTAGACTTTTTTGTTCTTTAGCCTAATAATTTTGGTTTTGGCTTCGTGGCTCTTTTCCAGCCTTTTTTTACTCCAAACCTTTTCTGGTCCCAACATCATATTTTTACACAACTTCGATGAATATTAAAATTAAAGTTGAATGAAGGTGTAGTATTGATGACGAAATACAGAAAATTATTCCTAAAAATTGTCAACTATTTTTAATGGAGTTGATAATCCAATTGCGACATCGCCTACCTGACAACATAAACTCTTTACAAAAGATACATTTTTTTCAAGTAATAATTCTTTGAAATTTCCAAAGCCGGATGTATTTTCTCACTTTCAAGAAGAAAAGTCTAGTGGCCGGTTTCACCAACGCGACTAAGACTAAAACTAAGTCGTGACTTAAGTTAGCACAAATTCGAGACTAACTTCATTTTGGGTTTCACCAACTGAGCGACTTTAATAATTTTGAACACAACAACCCGATCAGCTGTTTTATTCATAGTAGTATTTTTTTATACCAGACAACTCTGCGAATCCCAATACCCCAGTGCGAAATGAACATGTATGAACATACACGAAGGAATGTATTGATTTTACACTAATTTCTTTTTAGTTGGAAGGTACTAAATTTAGCGCTTAATTAAAAACAATAGTTCCGTAATGGTTGCATGCTAGAAAACAAGCGTTCACATGCATCTACGCATACGCCGTTAAAGTCATGCTTGACGAATTTTCCGGCTGGGACATTGTACAAAACAAATTGGAGCATTACTGACATTTAGGTTTTGAACGACAGCACAACTGACTTAGTCGAGAATAAGTCAGCTGGCAGGCTGACTAAGTTGTGACTTAGTTAAGTTAGATGGTGAAACCGAAAAAGTGAAAAACTCGACTTAACTAAGTTAAGTCGAGCTGGTGAAACCGGCCCTAGGTATTCTCCAAGTCAATTAGCATTGATTGAGCTGCAGTGGCGAAAGCTAATAACCGTACAGTGGGCAAGTGTGACCTCTACCATTGAATTTTGGGCGGAAGTCTGAGAACATAAAAATTCATTAAACAAACCCCTTTTTTTTAGAACTGGTCGAGTTCGTATTTCACTTTTTTGTATTATTTCCGATCAGTAATGGGGAGGTTGAAAGAATTTTTAGTGCCATGAACATTTTGAAAACTAATTTAAGGAACAGATTAAAAATTAAAATGCTTAGCTCGCTGCTTAATATTAGATGATCGTTAAAACGCTTATCCAAATGTTGCACTGCTATGAAAAATACCCAGACGCAGACTCCAGCTCTTCTGATTCATCAGACAAAGCAAATATTATAAAATTAATTAGTTTGTCGTGATTTTTCTAAAGTATGTATTTCTTTGAAAAAATTCCTAGTCAAGGAAAATGTTCCTGATATGTGTTGAAACAAGAATAGTTCCTTTGAGGTAAGTCTACAGCATTATATACAAACAGTTTAACTAAAATAAAAAATTTGAAATGGATTTCGTAAAAAAATTGTTGACTTTTTTTAGCTTCTTTTTTTCTTAATTGTAACCTTCTCTAACCTTTTTTTTGCCGATTTATCCTCTTTTTTTCTATCACCTGGTTACACTGCCTATATGTAAATTTGTTCGTTCTCATATTGGAGTTGATGAACTTTTGGTAACTTGCCGAAAATATTGTTTTTATTGCCATAGTAGTTGGCGCTGCGAATCTGAAACAACTATGTGTGAGCAAGTACCACTGCTTGGAATAACGTACGAGTATTGTTGTTTGTGTATTGTTAGTGACCAACATAATATGCCTAGTGCATAAAAATATGTATGTATGTACCATGCCTAATACAGGGTGGCTGATGAATTTTGCTACATTAAGAAACTCAAATAATTTTTTTTTCAGTGTATGGAATTCATTTTTCTTTTATTCATGTTAAAGCTCATTAAATTTTATTAAATATAGCTTAATTAGTTTTAAAAATAATGGAAATTAAATGCCCCCCCTGCTCGTCGATGCATGTGCGGCATCTTACCAAAAAGTTGTTCATTACTGCTTGAAGAGTTGAGACAGGAATAGCCGCAATTGTTTCTCGAATGGATTGCCTTAGTTCATTCAAATTTGTTGGTTTTGCTTTGAAGACTTCCTGTTTGCAATAACCCCACAATAAAAAGTCAGGTGCAGTAAGGTCAGGCGACCTGGGTGGCCAACGGAATGTGGAGTTTCTGGATATCAGCTTATTGGGAAATTTTCGTCGCAATTCTGTCATAACAGGTTGGACTATATGAGGAGCTGCACCATGTTGCTGAAACCACACAGAGTTGAAAGAAATTCTCATTCGGCGTAATTCTGGATAGAAAAACTCTCTCAACATGCTCAAGTAAAGGTCTCCAGTAACCGTAACGGTGTGACCGTTTTCTTCGAAGAAGTAGGGCCCGACAATGCAGCGTGATGAAACTGCACACCACACTGTGACACGAAGTGGATGCAATTCCGTCTCATGGAGTATCTGTGGGTTGGAAGCACTCCATATTCGACAATTTTGTTTGTTTATGTTGCCGTTTAAATCGAAATGGGCCTCGTCAGACATGAAAAGACAGTTCAACATGTTTCCATCCTCTTCCACCATTTGAAGCATCTTCTGGAAAAATTCCAAGCGAATCGGCAAGTCTGCAGCGTTCAGTTTGTTGGCCATTTGAATTTTATATGGGAATAAGTCCAAATCTTTGTGCATAATTGACTGTAATGACTGTCTGCTTACACCCATTTGAGCAGATAAGCTTCTTGTCTAAACACGTGGATTGTTTTGTATGGCAGCAGCTACAGCAGCGATTGTTTCCTCCGTTCGAACTGAAGGGTTTCGATGGTAAGGTCTTCTGTTGACTGTCCCATGCTCGGCAAAATTGTTTACAAGTCTTATTATGGTCCATCTGCTCGGAGGATTGCCGCCAAACGTGCGCCTATACTCTCTTTGAACCGAAACTACGGACTCCAGTGCGTGATAGCGGCGGACAATCCAAATTCTTGTTTCAGTGTCCCAGTTATCCATTTTTGTTAAATGTAAAAGTCAATCTGCAAAATAAAAAAAAAATTAGCCAGATTCATTAAATAGAAAAAAAGTTATTTAATTTTTTTTTGGTAGCGGCTTTCATTAGCCACCCTGTACAACAGGTATATCATCATAAACCTCCTAAGAGATTTTTGCGCCAAGCTTCTCTTCCAATTTGTGGTGTGCCGATTCGAATTTTCCCTACAAATTGGTGGGACCTACAGTTTTTTGCCGACTCCGAACGGCATCTACAAAGGAGACGAATTTTTGCTGAGAAGCCTGTCATGGCAGAAATACACTCGGAGAGTTTGCCAAACCACTGCCGAGGGGCGACTCCGTTTTGAAAAACTTTTTTCAAATCACTTTTGATGTTACCTGTACCAGGGCTCGAACCATGGACCTTCGGTGTGGTAGGCCGGCAACACTACCTTCACACCACGGCGGCCGCCGGATGTAGAATACTCCTTCAAAATTAGGCAAATCAGATAACACATAAGCAAAATATCTGGGCAAGTAATTAATACCCCACTGCAATAGGGAAGTTATATACCTTTTTTGATTTTAATACTTTTCATTAACATGAAATGTTTGTAAGTATAAGAAGAAGAAGAGATGATAAGTATACTGAAATGATGATGACGATGAGCTGAGTCGATTTAGCCATATCCGTCTCTCCGTTTTTAAACATAGAATGTGCATGTATTTGTATTTGTTCAGTATGAATGCTCTTTATATAAGTTAACACAATAGGTTACGCGACCACCTTAAAGTTGCGGTTCTTAACACTGCACGCGTATTTGCCAATATGCTGACCATGCACCAAGCAAATAGGGCATACAACAATGGTAAACAACAATCAGCAATAACTTGTGAGCAATGGTAAACAACAGTCAGCAGTAAATGGTAACAAACAAATTGATTGAGCAACCTTCGATCAGCAATTATTAATTTGGCACATGGAAGTGCAACGTGACCGTAGGTGTAATTTAGAATTAAGCAATGATTGTGATTTAGGTTTAATCTGAACTCAAACCAATAAAGAACTATAAGCGGACACGAGTCCGCCAAGTTTTTAAAAATAAAGTTTTATAAGTAATAACTTAACTGGCGCCCGAGCAGGGGCCAGTTTATGTCCGCGGAAGTAGTGTCCCTTTTAAAATCGGTATTCGCTAATAAGCCGCCTGTGGAATGACAGCCGGGAGCAAAAATACACATTAAAAAAAGGTCAGCGAAACCGTGCCCCTTTTAAGTGGAATATTCACAATAAAGCCGCCTGTGGAACGACAGCCGGGACCTGAAACCTACAGCATAATTAAAGTGGAATATTCGCAATAAAGCCGCCTGTGGAACGACAGCCGGGAGCTGAAACCTACAGCATAATTAAAATGGAATATTGGCAATAAAGCCGCCTGTGGAACGACAGCCGGGAGCTGAAACCTACAGCATAATTAAAGTGGAATATTCGCAATAAAGCCGCTTGTGGAACGACAGTTAAGAGCGGAAAACTACAGAGTAAGAAAAAAGGTTGTAAAGGACAAACTGGTACCCAAAACGAACCCAACGCGTCGAGATCCCGTAGGAAAAGGACGCACGTCTTCACCCGTGCGATTGCAGCTGCCCCAGTAGACATCGAAAAGGAACCACAGCGGATCGCCAGAAGGCGCATATTTACGTAAGAATAGGCTAAGAAAATAATTTTTATCTAACATAATATATTAATATATAAAATTAATCTAATCTGAGAAAACATTAAAGAAAAAACCAAAAGGGCAAGTGAATTGTGAAAGTTAAAAGTAAAATCATTTATATGCAGTGAAAAGTAGTAGTGAATTAAGAAACAAACATTTTTTCGACCCCCTTTCAAAGAATAATTATTCTTATAATCGTAATTATAATTAAAAGCCAGGATTAAAAATTTGAATTTGAGTAGAATTTAGTTAAAAACAATTAATAATATCGGGCTTGTACAACCAATAACAATATAATTTGAAGCTGCGATTCACCACCTTCGGGGGGACCCTCCAGCTTATAACAAAAAAATTCTCTGCGTTTCACCACCCAAGGGACCCTCCAGAGAAATATAAAACAAGTATTATAAACTTTTTTACAATGTCCAACCCCAATAACATAATCCGCCCACCGTGCTAAAGACACCTGCACAACCGAGTGCTTCCTCTTCTGTGCCATTTAACATGGACCAATTAACTACCCTAGTGACAGGACTTATAAATGACATACTAAGACAGGACGGCCGAAACATCGTACAAGCAGCCCTGAACCCAAATTCTAGCTTCGCTAACATAACAGACGTGACTATCGACGCAACCCACTCCAACAATATAACCGAGCTGGATAAGATACCGGATGTAGTAAGGTGCCTACGCGAATTTTCCGGTAACCCAGGAGAATTTAACTCCTGGAAAAAAAGCGTAGATCGAATCCTTCAGATCTACGAACCATTGAAAGGAACGCCGAAATATTACGGCATCCTCAATGTCATTCGAAACAAAGTCGTGGGCAACGCCGACATTGCCCTCGAATCCTACAACACTCCATTGGACTGGAAGGCTATCTCAAGATGCCTTACCCTCCACTACGCTGATAAGCGAGATCTAGGTACCCTTGAGTACCAAATGACCTCCATAGTGCAGGGAAGCCTCACTATCCAGGAATTCTACCAACCGTATATTCCCACCTTTCACTTATCTTAAATAAACTTGGATGCATGGAAGTCGGCGCAGAATCTATGCACCTATTGACACGCACCTATAGGGACAAAGCCCTCGATACCTTTATAAGAGGACTAAAAGGAGACTTGCCAAGACTTCTTGGCATGAGAGAGCCAGTAGATCTCCCTCAAGCTCTCCACTTGTGCCTGAAATTGGAGAACCAAAACTTCCGTTCTCACTACCGGCTCAATACCAGCAACCAAAATAGGAAGCCTCAGGAATTCCGACCACCCCTCCCACCCAATAAAACGACCAATGATTTTTATCCGCAGTTGGCATACATGCCAAAACCTCCAATGCCCCCAATAAACTTTGCGAATCATTATCGCCCTCAAGTTCCAGTAACCAACTACCGTAATCCTCAACATTACAGACCATTGGGTCAACCTCCACCTAGACCTCAACTTCCACGGCCAGAGCCAATGGACGTCGATCGATGATTACACTCAAGAGCGGTCAATTACATGAATAGACCTCCAATAAACAACCCGGTGAAAAGACCATCAAATTTATCCCAACAAGTACCCTTGAAACAACAAAGGAATTTCCATATAGAGGCAGGTACCCAACAAGACACTGCACCATATCAGGATTACCAACAGTACGAACAGGACCAATACTACCAAAATGATTGTACTCCTACTGCACAAGAGTATGAAGCCGCTTTGGCTAATGAAGAAAACGGACAATCAGTGCAATCATACGCCGAGGAAACCTTACCGGCCGAAACCCAAGATCATATCGATATTCATTTTTTAGAATGAGCAGTTCTTCGTTGCCCTGTATAGAGTGCAGGACGAAGAACGGAAATATTCTCAAAATGTTAATCGATACATGGTCAAGTAAGAACTACATCCAACCCTGCCATGTCCTTAAGAAAATACCCAATGACGAGCCATTTTTAGCAAATTCCATAGCCGGACAAATTCAAATTACCAATCATACGATCATAAATCTATTTGGAAGAAATAGCACCACTTTAAAATTCTTTTTACTACCTACGCTGAAATCCTTCGACGGAATAATAGGAAACGACAGTCTTAAAGAACTCCGTGCCACTATAAACATACGTGATGACACCCTCACACTAGGCAACAACATAAAAATTAAAATTAGACAGAAACTGTCCCCAACAGTTAACAAAATAGACGTTAGGACCGACCATATGACAGAAACTCAAAAACAGCACATAACTCGTCTCACAAAAAAATATCCTCATCTATTTACAGAGCCATATGAGAAGCTGACCTACACTACTACCGTAGTAGGAGAAATAAGAACCTCTTCAGACACCCCCGTGTACACCAAGTACTATCCTTACCCCCTAGCAATGAGAGATTTTGTCAAACAAGAAATAGAAAAATTGTTAAGATATGGAATTATTAGGCCATCTCGTTCACCATACAACTCACCTGTGTGGGTTGTACCCAAAAAACTAGATGCCTCAGGAAAAAAGAAATACAGATTAGTAATAGATTATAGAAAATTAAATACATTAACAATAGCTGACACATACCCAATCCCAGAAATAAACGAGGTAATCTCGCAACTAGGAAATAACGCATATTTTTCTGTTCTTGATCTAAAGAGCGACTTCCACCAGATTCCCTTGAAGGAATCGGACATCGAGAAGACAGCTTTTTCGATTAATAACGGCAAATATGAATTCACCCGACTCCCTTTCGGATTAAAAAATGCACCCGCTATCTTCCAACGAGCGCTAGACGACATCCTAAAAGAACATATAGGTAAAATATGTTATGTCTACATAGATGAAATAATAGTATTTGGCAATAACGAGCAAAGCCACCTAGAAAATGTCGAAAAAATTTTCCATACGCTAGAAAAAGCGAACATGAAGGTCCAATTGGACAAGTGCGAATTTTTCCGTAAGGAAGTTGAATTTTTAGGTTTCATCATATCCCCCGCAGGAATAACAACTTATCCCGCTAAAGTAAAAGCAATTCAGGAATTTCCGTGCCCAAAGACGTTAAAGGACTTACGGTCCTTTCTTGGCATGTCAGGCTACTATCGACGCTTCGACGAAGAAATACTTATAAGCGAGCATCAACGTGCTCACAGAAACAGTCGCGAAAATAAAACACAAATTTTAAAAAGGTATTACTTCATTAGCATGCACTCCAACATCGAACAAAAAGTCAAGCAGTGTTCTACTTGCCTTCAGCAGAAGTATGACAGGCATCCTCCAAAACCAAAAATCCAAACCACTCCTATTCCACAAAACCCCGGAGAAATCATTCACATCGACATTTACTCGACGGAAAAAAAATTTGTTCTTACTTCCGTCGATAAATACTCCAAATATGCACAGGTAAAAGTAATCCCGTCTAGAGCCGTAGAGCACATTAAGGATCCAATACGCGAACTAATGATTGCATTTGGAATCCCCAAACTCGTTGCTATTGACAATGAGAAAGCATAAAATTCAGCATCGATTTCATCATTACTTACAGATCAAATGAACAAAGAAGTATATGTTACACCTCCTTACACTAGCGCGACGAATGGGCAAGTCGAAAGATTCCATTCAACGCTTTCTGAGATAATGAGATGCCTTAAAGCCGACAACAATAGTTTACCTTTTGAAGAATTACTTTATAAAGCCGTTAAAGAATATAACTCAACAATCCATTCAACAACAAAAAAAAAACCCATAGAAACATTCTTCGGAGCTAGAACCAGCACAGACCCACAGGAGTTAGAAAGAAATAGACAAAAAACTATAGAATTGCTTAGGAAAAAACAAGAAAAGGACCTTGAATACCACAATCAAAATAGGAAAAATGCCAGAGACTACTCTGTAGGTGAACAAATATTTGTTAAGGTCAACAAAAGTTTAGGATCAAAGTTATCAGCGAGATACAAAAAGGAAACGATCGCAGAAGACAATGGAAATACAGTAAAAACCAAGTCAGGACGAATAGTCCATAAAAGTAACATCAGAAGTTAATCTCACCCCACCAATGCACACAATAAAACAAATACTAATTATTCTTTTTAGGAAAAATGAACTATCTAAGACTTTTACTCCTCTGGACTACGATCACAACTTCCTACTCAGACGTACAAGTACTGGACTACAGGCAAGCCCAACTAGTAACAATAGACAATGGACTAGCAAAAATACAAGACGGAACACTAAGACTCATCCACCTCATCGAGTTGGAGCGACACGAAAACTTTTTAGTAGACACATACAATGAGATAACTAAGTTAGTCCCTAAAGACAACTCCCTTTATCCCATCCTATGTACAACACGAAACCACGCAAGCCTTTGAACTCCTTAACACCGTTAAGCCTGTGGATGTCGGAAAAGAAAAGAGATCAATTGATATATTGGGAACTGCAAGGAAATTTATAGCCGGTTCCCCCGATCATGAAGATCTCGATTTAATAAACAACAACTTAAATAATCTTAACCAAAATAATGATAATCAGTTAATCATAAACAATCTCTTCGAAAAGAGAATAAATAACGTAACAAATATTGTCAATAAAATGTTAAACATAATAAGAAAAGATGAAAATGTTATAACGGAAATTGTAATAAACTTACAAAATAAAATTAGATTAATCAAAGAAGAACTAATAAATATTAAATATGCAATCCAATGGGCAAAAGCAAACATTATAAATTCAATAATTTTAAATAAGGAAGAAATAGAATATTCAATCAAAAAAATTAGACAAGAACAAATACCATTTAAAAATGCCGAAGATGCATTAGAATTAGCTAAAATTAATGTCTTAAGCAAGAATATGAGAATTTTATATATGATTAAAATACCATTAACTAGAAATCAAACATTTAAAAGAATTATAATAAGACCAGTAAAAAGAAAAAGTAATGTTGTAATAAAAACTGAATATAAAGAAATTTTGAAAAATAAAAATGTATTGTATGGAATAACAGCCAAATGCGAAGAATTCAATAACCTAGCAATCTGTAAGGAAAAAAATTTAGTAAATATAAGTAAGGATAAATGTATAACTAGGATAATAAGTAGCTTAAATTCAACCTGTTCTCAATAGACGGTCACGATATACCCACGCTAGAAGAAATAATGAATGGCGGCCGCCGTGGTGTGAAGGTAGTGTTGCCGGCCTACCACACCGAAGGTCCATGGTTCGAGCCCTGGTACAGGTAACATCAAAAGTGATTTGAAAAAAGTTTTTCAAAACGGGGTCGCCCCTCGGCAGTGGTTTGGCAAACTCTCCGAGTGTATTTATGCCATGACAGGCTTCTCAGCAAAAATTCGTCTCCTTTGTAGATGCCGTTCGGAGTCGGCAAAAAACGGTAGGTCCCACCAATTTGTAGGGAAAATTCAAATCGGCACACCACAAATTGGAAGAGAAGCTTGGCGCAAAAATCTCTTAGGAGGTTTATGATGATATACCTGTTGTATATCGCGCCATAGAGAGAGAGAGAGAGAAGAAATAAAATCCGGAATAATCTTGCTCAATCAATTCAGTGGCGTATTAGAATCGAACTCGTCATCCCAAGCCATAAACGGCACACACGTTGTAATCTTCTACAATACAACAATTAAAATAAACGATCAGACTTTTAGCAATATCGAAGCAGACATAATTGAAGCTATTCCAGCAATATTACAGTTAGCTCCATCCGAAAAAGACCATATTGAGTTACTCTCATTGAAAGCATTAAAAGAACTCCATATTAACAATACCCACCGTATAAGCCTCCTCAAAAAAGCAACTTTCTCCATAGGAGGCCTAACAGCAGCGGCATTCATAATCACGGCCATATTCCTTGCTTTCCTTAGAAAGAGGCCAATAAAAATACAATACATAGCGAAAGAAGTAGTAAGCCCAACAATTAACCAATCAATTAACACACCAGCCGAGATTGATAATATTCCAACTTATGTCAAGTTCAACGACTTACCTTTCTACTGATGATCGAGGACGATCATATTTAAGGAGGGAGGAGTTAACACAATAGGTTACGCAACCACCTTAAAGTTGCGGTTCTTAACACTGCACGCGTATTTGCCAATATGCTGACCATGCACCAAGCAAATAGGGCATACAACAATGGTAAACAACAATCAGCAATAACTTGTGAGCAATGGTAAACAACAGTCAGCAGTAAATGGTAACAAACAAATTGATTGAGCAACCTTCGATCAGCAATTATTAATTTGGCACATGGAAGTGCAACGTGACCGTAGGTGTAATTTAGAATTAAGCAATGATTGTAACTTAGGTTTAATCTGAACTCAAACCAATAAAGAACTATAAGCGGACACGAGTCCGCCAAGTTTTTAAAAAAAAGTTTTATATGTAATAACTTAACTTATACAAATAAATTAATTTACCACTCAAAATGTATAAAAGAAGTGTTTTTATTGAAAACAATCAGCTGGCTTCATAATACGAACTGAAAAATAATAAAATAGACCTGCGTATATAAGGATGCCATAATAGATCACTACTAGGTACATAATGTTCGGTTCCAAAGGAACATAGAATACCTTACTTGTTATTTATGAATTCTAACCAGGGATTAAATCATAATATCAGCTATTAAGTTAATCTGAGGCGGCCGCCGGGGTGTGGCGGTAGTGCAGCGGTAGTGTAGCTGGCCTACCACACCTAAGATCTAAGGTTGAGTCCCGGGACAGGTAGCTTTAAAAAGCGTTTGAAAGCGATTTTTCAAAACGGGGTCGCGACTAGGCATTGGTTCGAGTGCATTTCTGCCATGGAAGGCTTCTCAACAAAAATTTAGTTGTGTTGCAGATGCCGTTCAGAGTCGTCGAAAAACACCAGAACATTAAAAACAACACACCACAATTCTAAGAGAAGCTCGGCCCAAAAATCTCCGCATTTATTTTCTATTGAATAACAAGAAACTTATGGTCTACAGCACAAAATATCGAAATTTTTCAATTTACTTCTTATTCCAATTAGACATCTTCTTGAAACTAAGTAAACACGGATTTTAAACTTAACAAATGTGGGCTTTACTCATGTCAATTTTAAATTTTTCGGCCCATAAATGGAAATTTTTCCCAAATTTATACGAGTATATGTTGTTTTAAAAATTCATAATTTGAAAGTCTGTTGGACAAATCCAAAACATTTGAAAAAAAAATAGTGGGTACCTATTTGATTTTCCATTGGAATTAATGATAAGCCCTACAATATTCCCTACCTCAGTTTCAGTAAATTTTTCAAAGACGAGGATTTTTTCTACCTTTAGATCCATGTGGTATCACAACGGGACTTCCGGGGCCTATGTGCGCTAGTTCGTTTACTAGCAGCCACTGCAATCTACCTACCTACCTCGTGTATACCGTTGGCAAGATAACAAACAATAATTAGAGGACAACTGGAACTAAGCAGCTTGCAAAACTACACGTAGCATAGTCTATGGATTAGGCAGCTGCGCTTGCAATCAGAGTGAGTGGGTTCCATTCTCCAAAAGCTCCTCTGAAATAGCAAAATTATGCGAATTAGTCTGACGAGAAATCGTGCCTGTTTTCGAAATAGTACTATAACTATAGCCTGTATATGTTTGTTGCTTTCAATTTTTCCTCTAATCAAAAATAATAATAATTAACCAAAAATTATTATTAACTGGTCTTGAGCTCGTTGAACTTACAAAAATATATTCCTATTTTATTAATGCTTTTTTTTATATGTACCACCAGTTTTTGTTGATTTTACGGCCTGTACATTTTCAAGTATTCGTGAAACACGAGCTCAAGGGCAATAATAATAATTTTTCACTTTTTAGTTTTTATGAAAATTATTATTGTTTTTTATTTCTAACAATCATTTTTTTAATTAATTATTAAAAGTTGTTTAACCCATCTTCGGTCGCTACATGATCCCGTTATAATTTCCCCTTTAAAGGAAAGGCTTTTAGGACCATAATCAAGAAAAATTTCAAATATAAAAAATTCTCACCAGCCGTTTGCTTTTTGTGGACTGGTCGAAAAATCGACCACTGGCCAAAATCCGTCAAGTATGTAAAAAAAATAAATTGCTTCATGACAAAAAATGTTGCTCTTAAACTTGAGTTATTTGTTTTTATTTCAAAGAAAACTGCTTAGTATTGAAATGTTATACATTCTTATACATATACATACATATTTTATAGACATTGATAGAGACGTCAATTTACAAATTTTTATGATATTCATCAAAGCATTTAGTATGTAAGTAAATATTGGATTTTTTGCAAGTAAAAATAGTATGTTTCTTGCATAATTTACAGGGCCGATATTTTTTTTCAAGAATTTTTATTACAGAATGTATCCTTTCGTTGCTCCGAGGAAGGTTCGACGGCTGGTTTAAGTCTCCGCCTTCATGTCCACGTCTGCCTTCTTCTTCATTGTCATAAACCAACAATTTTGTTGTGACTTCAGAACGAAAATTAATTTGCGAAAGTGGGGATGTCTTTTGGATTTTTGCAATCATACAATGCAGCTTCCACGCATTGACCATGGCGTTACCAAGAAGGTTTGTCCCAGTGGACACCACCACTTCTTTCCTCGAATACAAATACGATAATTTGCTATAGCATTATCATGCAGATCTACACCACCCATACCCTTATTATACTCTTGCGATATAGCAATAGTTTTTTTTGTTTACGGAAATATCTTTTAGCAGAAACAATTGGCTCCACACTCGAGTTATTTGTCATAACATTGACAAGAGCATTGTCTTTCCACCGGACAGTCAATATTTCTTGATTACTATCGAGTAGCTGGTCAAATGCTCTGCGCTTTTATCTTCTTCTTAGCGGTGGTTTTCCCATTCTATTTTCGCGTACAGTGCCAGTTGCAAAGAATCGACGTTCATTCAAAAGACACATGAGGTAATAAGAAGAAAAAAAATTATCGAAGAAACTAATGTGGCACTCAGGTACGTTAGAAAGCAAATCTAAAACAGTTTGCGCGCCTAGACCTATATCCAGATTGTGAGGAGTTGCTGCGCCGCCGTAAAAGGAGCTGGAATATAAATATCCACTTTCTGAGCATAAACACCACGACTTGAATCAAAACCTGATCGGCTTTCCTTTGATAAACATCTTGCAAGAGTGGCGACCAAAGTACGGAATCATCTGTTCGTCTATAGAAAGAATATGACTAAAGACTCCAAATTGCATAAATCTTTCGTTTAGCGCATCAGTAATAGGGCGAACCTTTGCAAATCGATCTGCTGTATTTAAATTGTTGTTATATGAGAGATGAAGAAACTGTTTAATTTTTTTAAAGCGATTATGACTCATCGCTTGTTTCACTATCGGAATCCCCATGTCGCGTGGAACAGACCAATAATGGTCAATGTTGTACCGAAAGGTACAAAATACCAATAAATCTATGTATTTCTAATGGCGTGACGTCAATTGAAGTATTGTGTTGATTGGCATATTCATTTGTAAAAGTTGTAATCTCTTCAATAACTTTTTCATCAAAAAACAATGCAAATAGATCATAGGGAGATTTAGAGCCTGGAAAAAAGGAGATGAAATATACGTACCAAAATAATAGATAGTAATGTTGTTGACAAAGTGAGACGGTTCTTACCAATTTCAGCAAAAATATCTTCCATTTTGTGAGTTTCTACATTTATTGGCTTTCTTGTGTATTGAAAATTTCTAGGCTTTCGCCAAACCTTCTTCTTCTTTAAATGGTCATCTAACCGACTGGGCGATTTTGACCGTCCAACATAGCTCGCCAGTCGTTTCTTCGTTGCGCCAATTGGAAACACTGCGGGATCGCAAATCGGTCTGCACTTGTTCCTTCCGTCGGAGTGGTGGTCTCCCTCTTCCTCTGCTTCCACCGGCGGGTACCAATAAAAATACCTTCTAGGCTGGAGCATCTTCGCTCATTCGCACTACGTGGCCTAGCCAGCGAAGCCGCTGTGTTTTAATTCGCTGAACTATGTCGGCTCATCATTATATCTTCTTCAGTACCAACGCGTAGAGGTCCACAAATCTTTCGAAGAACCTTTCTCTCGAATACTCCCAGAGCCGCCTCATCAGATGTTGTTAGTGTCCACGCTTCTGCACCATATAGCAGGACGGGTGCGATAAGTGACTTGTAGAGTGTTATTTTCGTTCGTCGAGAGAGGACGGTCAAAATCGCCCAGGCGGTTAGATGACCATTTAAAGAAGAAGAGAGAGGACTTTACTTTTCAATTGCCTACTCAGTCCGAACTAGCATTTGTTTGCAAGAGTAATTCTTCGTCGGATTTCTAGGCTAACATTATTGTTGGTGTTAATGCTGGTTCCCAGGTAAACGAAATTATTGCTGCCAACAGTGGCTTGGTTGCCAAGGCGCGAATGCGCTGACTCTTTGCATGATGACAGAAGGTACTTCGTTTTGCCCTCGTTCACCACCAACCCCATTTTCTCCGATTCCTTTTCTAATTTGGAGTAAGGAGTAAGTAAGATTTTTTCTTAAATCCGCCACATGCATTGGATGTTGATGGATTTTCTTCGTCACCCAGATCGTTACCTGCATTTGGAATATTCTCTGCTTCTAAGTATTGTAGCTCAACTGTGCTTGCTATTTTGAGGTAATCATTATTGTCGTCGTTAATATTTATCAGGTCATCATCCAAGTCTTCTTCGTCCGTCATGCACTCCACATCAGGCGGTGGAATGTATACAATGTCGACCTCCTTTGCGTTCGATACAGCTTGATCCTCCTCATCGTCTGAAAATGGCTCATTTAAAATGGCCATAATTTCACATATTTTTATTGATTTACGAACCGGCATTGTATTCGCCTATTGCCCGCATAATTTTAAAAAATGAACTGACCAAAATCAAAGCAAAACAATCCGGGGAATACCCTTTTCAAACTTTAAGTAACGATGGATAGAGGGAGACAAATATATGATACAAAAGTATTGCAAAGCCACGGGAGTTGCCAGACTTTTATTAAAAAAGGAGAACTTTAAATAGAGCTAAACCAAAACCTTATACATTTTCAGAATTCAGATGATACTGGTTTGCATTTATACAATGAATAAAACGAATACTGCTTTGAATTTTTTTTAACCTACTTGACGATTTCTGGCCAGCGGTCGATTTTTCGACCACTGAAATTAACGTTCTTGGAAAAGTTAGAAAATTGGCAAAATTAAAGCGGAAATTTTTTTATTCTTACAGGCTGATATTTTATCTTCCCAAGATGTTGGTGTTAATTACTTTTAACATTTGTCTTCTAATAATTTTTACTTAAACAAAAAACTGTTAAAAATATGTATATTTTCTTCCTATCACTAAAATTTTAATTCAAGCATTTTTTCAAAAATATTTATGCTCACGGCGCCGCCGATATTCCAAATTTACTAACCCTGTAGACGGATCAGAAAATCAACATTTAGTTTGAGAGATATGGACCTCGAAAAATGGTGGTCGAAAAATCGACCATTGGCCGAAAATGGGTTAAATTGAATAGAGTAGGAAAATTTTTTAGAGACAACCGCCATAGCTTTTCTTATAGAGCCATTTCGGAAGCTGCTAGGCTTCTTCATAATAGAAATTTTGGCACGCATTGCTAACCATTAAGCTAATTATACGCTGGTTTTGATGTCATCTAAACTCCAAATTTTATTCTTCTTTTACCATATGCATGAACCACTTCCGTCATCTGACAATTAGTAGTGTGATCATGATTAATAAAATTAAAAAAAGCAATCATCTGCAACGAATTTCGACAAAACTTGGATTTAGTCGTTTGAATTTGGTTCGCTTTATTTACTAAACAGTAATTGTGATAAAAACATATAGATTTCATTTGATTTCAGTATATGGTGAAAATGCCGAATTTAAAGAAAACAGAAAATAAGAAAATAGTGCCGAAGACAATAAAGAGGGCTGGAACGTGGCTTTGAGCGGGAACAAGGAAGAAGCGTTCTGCGGAAACTTTAGCTAAACCTACAAATGGTGCGTATGTAGGATTAAGTAGGCAATATAGCTAAATACGAGGTGCCTTTGGGAAAATATTGGCGAATTTAGGCGCCTTTGCTAAGTGAATTACTAATGGCCTTAATTTGTCTGCTTAATATAATGCGGCGGTTATGAGTGTTATTTCATTCTAAATTTATATATAGCGGCGACTTTTGGCGATTTAATAGACAGTTCAGCGAAACAGCGACCTGAAATGAAGGGGATAAGAAAATGTGGCCTTTGCTGCCATGTGTCAAAGCGAAAGATTATTATGTTTAGACACTAAATTTTATTTTTAATTACGAATACAATGCATGTTTCTATAAACCATGGGGATAATTCGAATCCAGATCTAGAGAGTTGCAACAAAGATCGCGAAGTGAATTGCAACGGAGCGACGATACCGCACGCTAACAAAAGGTGGTAGCCCGGGCCGAGCTATGTCAGAAGATCAAGGCTATAGAACCAACCTCATCTACAGCGTTATGCAGTCATTCCAATAGTCGTTCGCTACAGTTACCATTTGCAGAACTGCCTTTGGCAGGTCGACTTTCTTTGTTTTGCGGTACTCATAAAGAATGGATTCAGCTTAGGGACATATTTACTGCAGATTTAATTCAAAATCCGCATCTCACGAACCTACAGCGACTACGGCGCTTGCAAAGCTGCGTAAAAGAGTATGCTGCTAGAGCATTGCGTTATTGGCCGCAGCGGGAAGAAAGCTTTGGCGATGCCTGGAAAACGCTGTGTCTCGCATTTGACAATGAATATATGGGTAACGCTGCACGTAATAGTATGCGTATGATTTCAAGGCAGTTAGGGGCAGAAGAGCAACGTGACCTACGTATATTGAACTTTCTTAATCTGGGTTGGACAGTACATCCCATAGTCAGTGGGAAACGGTCAGACCCACATATCGTATTCCCAATTTGCAAAAGGATTTTTATGTATGGCTTGAACGTAAGAGCAGCGGTTTGCTGGGTCGGGCATCACTACCCGTGGCTAATCAAAGCTATCTACGTACACGCAATTTGCCAATGCATCAGCGAATAAGGCCAAATGTTTCGGCTTTATCTAGATACCCTTGCCTGAATTGTTCCGGTGATCGTGCCTTTAACCGTTGCCCTGGGATTGGCCGTATGGCTCGGGAGGAGAAGGTAAAACGTGTCGTTGAGTTGGGTTTATGTCAAAACTGTCTAAGAAGAGGACATAATTCATTTATTGATTGTCAGTATTAGCACAATAAGATCCTGGTTGATCTTTTATAGTGCAACAATGATTACATAAAATTTGGTATAGTTCTTAAAACTGAAAACTTAAAAATTTATATACTGTTACATGTACAATATTGAAAACAAAAACAAAAAGGAATAAAGTATTAGCAGTATTAATATAAGGGTGACAATAGTTACAAGGAACAACAATATTTTACAACAATGATTGACTAGGCTATAAGTAGCTAAACTCAGTTTTTAATTTGCATATACCTTACCGAAGAAAGAAAATATAACATTCCTAAAATTGCCTTTACTTAAGCTATTGCGAACCGAATTGGGGATAGAGTTCCATATGCGGATAGCATTGACGAAGAAAAGTCTTGCAGAGTTTAGATAATTGTAGCTGGGCACGATCAAATCACTTATGCGAGCAGATCTAGAGAATGTTAGCTTATTATATAAGTAAGTAGGCATTTTATCAGCAATCACGCGACACAGAAGGATACAGTTTCTTGCCTTAAGGTACTCAGATATTTCAAAACCTAAGAGACTCGTTCTCCACGCAGATACTCGTATACTCGTATGATCATACTTTGCCAAACCCGACATACCGCGTGACATGATTAAAGACGACATCAATCTTATGTGTCGATTTAGAGTCTAATTTGCTGTATATGCATTCTGAATAGCAGATAATTAGTAGTATTAGTTGTATTGCAAGCCGCTTTCTTATTCCAAGTGGGGTGAAGGCCGCAGACATTCGTAAATTACTTAGAGTGTAGTAAACTTTACTTATAACAGCGTTAATATAATCATCACATGAGAGACTAGAGTTAATAACCACCCCAGATTCTTTACTTTAGACACATATTTGATGATCTTATTATTAATGCATAAAGCCGGGCGACCCAAAGAATTAATTTGCTTTTTAGATATGGGTAACACATACGACTTTTTACTATTAAGGGAAAGACAATTTATTTGCGCCCAAGACGAAATAGCTGACAAGTCGCTATTAAACTTGGTACAAAGTTTAGAGGCTTGTGCATGTGTTCCAGACATATACAGTTGTATATCATCTGCATAAGCATGCATTTGCGCATACAAACAGGTGCTAAATATGTCATTAATAAACAGGCTAAATAATAACGGTCCAAGTATAGATCCCTGTGGTACACCACTTAACAAAAACTTGAGACTAGAGAGCTGCGACGCCACCTTCACTCGTTTTGCTCTTCCACTCAGAAAACTCCTCATGAGACTTACCGCAGCGTCACCAAAAGCGAAATAAGACTGTAACTTCATACATAACAACGTGTGGTTAACAGAGTCAAACGCTTTGGAAAAGTCAAGCAAACACAACATTGTTATCTTGTTACTGTCTTAGGGGGCCTGTATATCATCCAGGATTTTAATAATTGCAGTTGACCAGCTATGCTTTGCTCTAAAGCCAGACTGGAATGGGGAAAGTAGTTTGAATTTATCAATATGTGAATGAATCTGTTCAGATAATAAGGTCTCAAAGGTCTTTGACAGTGCAGGTAGAATGCTTATGGGACGAAAATCGCTTAGCCAGCTGGCTGTCTTATTTTTAGCTATAGGAATAACAGTAGCAATCTTCCACACATCAGGAAAGCAAGAGGTTGTGATGCAGTGGTTGATAATATGGGTCAGGGTTGGCAGTATCTGTGGAAGAATAATTTTTATAAATTTTATCGGAACCACATCTGCACCAATAGCATTTGAGCGTACCTTATAAATTCATCTCACCACATCATGCTCCGACACAGCAGAAAATTCAAATTGTTGAGAAAAAGTCACAGGACAAGGAATCGGGTGGGTGCTTGGATCAATGGAAGAGGTAGCACAATTTACGAACACAGCATTCAGATCTTCAGGGGCAAGCGAGCAATCTGGGTTGTCTTTAACATGAATACTTTTCAAGTTACGCCACAACTCATTATTTGGAAGTTCACAATTTACCATTCTACGAAAGTATGGCCGCTTCTCATGTTTTATAGTAGCAGTAGCTATATTTTGTATATTCGTATACGCACGCCAGCTTATATCTGTTCGATTTCTTTTCCATACCGCATAGGCTTTGTTACGTTTTATAATTATATCACGAGCAGTTTTGTTGAACAATGGACAAGCACGTGACTTTCTTTGAGCGTTGCGCATCGGTATATGAGCACCCTTTTTATCCATTCGATCATTCCGATATATAGTATAACCCTCAATTTCAATACGCGCATCCTTTATCTCATTCCTGAACCATGTCTCCGATACACATATAACATCCACCGAAGACTGTTCAAATATTCTCCTCACCTGATCCATTTTCTCATTATTAAGGCTTCTAGCATTAAAATGAACCACATTAAAACCCTTTTGCCTACTGCACAAAACATTCACAAGCACGGGACTATTATCGCCAGCGCCATTCGTATTATAGTCTACCAGCATTAGCATAGCACAAGTAAAAAGCAACTTTAAGATAACAAGATAATAACAAAATTGATAATATGCAATAACTGAGTTTAACTACCTTTACAAAAACTAATGCACTACAACTAGGAAATATGCTTAACACTAAACTAGCGAAACTGATGCAAGTCCTCTACACAGCTAATACCTGTGGGCGGGCTGTCCGCAGCGCTGTCGCTTCCCACGTAAACCAGACCTCTTATTGTGAAAACCGACTTCAGCTTCCCATTTCGACGCAGTTTGACGGCTTCTTGTAGCAGAACTCTATTTTCTTTAGAGAGGCTTTCATAAATATGAAAGGATCCCTCCATACCAAGAGGAAGCAGGGGAATAGCTGACTTGCTTTTTTTACGTTGCTCACGAAAGCTCGCAGGGTACGATTGCGGTCTAGAGGCGAGTGAAATTTTATGATAATGGCACTGTTTACATTTGAGGTTGAGGGTTTCGTTCGAAGAATATCCCTCATTTGAGGAGCCCGGAAGTGAATAGTCCGACAAACCATGTTAAATATAGTTTTTAGGTTTTCGCTTTCATAGTAGGGTACGCCAAATACAACCGCATCAGCGAAAATATCAGGCGCAGCGCTCTGTTCCATATCAGTTATCATGTTTTTCATGGAAGCCATTTCCTGCTCAAATTTCATCGCATTCGTTTCCAAAACAGTAATTCGTGCTGATGAGTCAGCAACCATAGCATTAAGCGCATTGAAAGCTTGTTTTCTACCTCAGTTAGTCTGTCGGCTATACTTTCAATTAGAGGCCGCAATTGTTCCGTATGACGATCAAATTTCTCTTGTTGTTGTTGTAAAGACAAAAATACTCCCGCGAAGGTTTTGGGGGGTGCTGTCGAACTGACAGTCCTTGGCCGGATATGAATCCGGTACGCTCCGGTACTCCCTTGCGGTACTGCCCGACTGTCGTGGTAGCGATTTGGTATGACCAGTGGAACCTTCTAGGTCATGTCACCCCTCCTTCCGTTAGTAAGGAGAGATGGGTAATGAGAGGTGAGAGGCATCATATCCGTAGATCAACCATCGAGTTGCACGTCATTACCTTTGTGCATATTAGTCGCCTCTTACGACCGGTA
Source organism: Merzomyia westermanni (assembly GCA_949987695.1). Classification (NCBI taxonomy): domain Eukaryota; kingdom Metazoa; phylum Arthropoda; class Insecta; order Diptera; family Tephritidae; genus Merzomyia; species Merzomyia westermanni. The sequence goes on from OX465292.1 coordinate 72,294,455, forward strand.
TGCCTACCTCGGGCATATTCTAAACCCCTAACCCGCAGGGGGGCAAATTTCTCTTCGAGATCTTTAAGTTTATCAAAAACAGTCGCAACGGTGACACCATCATCAATCTTAGCCACTCTTGCAGTTGGATTCTCCTTGCTTAGTCTACGTTTAAGTGTAGCAGATGAGCGGCCAGCAGTAGACATCGGAATTAAGGAGTATTTATTGATTCGTCTGGTCACCTTAATTTAATATGATCAGTATAAAATTTCACACACAGGTGGCGCTCTTGCCCTGCTAATAAGTGTCAGACCAGTAAATAATGGCGCAAAGTGTATTACTTGTATGCACTATTTGTTGTTCCTGCAATGCAATTACATTCTTGAAGCGCTTTTATGAATTTTCACAAAAAGTGAACACAGTCATTAACTTCCGATCAACAGGAAGCACATTAACATGTATTTAGCGATTTTTACAATTGTTTAACACTTTAGACCAATTTATTAAATTTTGAAATATACGAGCAATAAAGCTTTCGACTTGCTTAACTAGGGTTGCTAATGCAAAATAAACATAATATTCGAAATTGCTTGGCAAGCCGTTGCCCAAAATGCGTAAGAACGCCGATCAATAGTATTCTGTGCCCCAAGTTATCAGCGAATTCAAAAGAAGAGCCTGCTCGTGTATCTACAACAACAGCAACGGTAACACCGGAAGTTAGGGAAGAAGACTAGCAGTTAACTAATAAGAAGGAAACACGCCCCAGGGTTTTCTGCATCAAATCAAAAGACGCCGCCGTTAAGTTAAATGACAGCTTATTAGCAACAGCAGAGATGCGTTTCCTAACCAGTAGTGGAAAAATAGTTAGGATGCGGGCAATTTGCGATACTAGAGCACAGGTGAATTTGATTAGTAAATCTTTACGCGACTGATAGTAAAATCTTTACGCGACGAAACAGAATAGGCTTATCAACTGCAGTTGTCTGTCACAGGTCGGTTACTAGTCATTTAATGTCAATTCACAACGATGACTTCCGGATGCAGTTAACTAGTCTTGTAGTCCTATCAGTATTGAAAGAGATGTTACAGCCTTAAAGGTGCTTGCAAAGGCAAGACCTAACCAGCGATGTAATGGCGTATTTAGTTGGTGTACGGGAGCGAGTTTTGCAAGATAATATGTGACGACTTTCTTTGGGATTCGTGGCACAAGAAACTAGTTTAGGTTGGCTGGTTTTTGGGGAAATTTCAAACAATTCCAGTGTCATAGTGTCCAACATCAGAAGGAATATTGACCAAGCCGGAGAAGATTCTCGCCTTGATTATATTTTACGAGGATTTTTTGAAACAGAGAGGATGCCTAGTAACGAGTCCACCTGGACAGCAGAGCATTTTATAAAAACGCATACCTTTGACACATGCACCGGACTTTATATCTTAGAGATTCTAATACGATCCAATTGGTACAGTATTGGATCAAATCAAGCATTAGCACTACAACGATTTTTCAGATTGGAACAACGATTCAGAAGCGATGTGGAACTCAAGCAAAAATAACAAAGGTTCATTAATGATTATATAGAAAAGGATTGGCTGAGTCCAACAACTAAGCCTGCGTAAAGCAAGGCCTTTATATTCCCCATTATGCGATAGCAAAAAAGTTTCGAGTGGTTTTCGATGCGTCCTGCGCAACGGATACTGGGTTCTCGTTGAATGAGGTCCAAATCGTCGGAACAAAGTTGCAGCAAGATTTGATAGATTTCCTCTAGGGATTTCGCTAGAATGCGTATGCCGTTTAGTGGATATCAAACAAATGGGATCTCCAACGCATATTTTGGCCAGATGATGGCGGCAACATAATAAAATATTGGCTCACTAGATTGACATTTGGAATGGCATCAGCACCCTTCTGTGCCATCTGAGCAATGCAATAGTGCGCAAAGAAAATTCATCAAAGTTTCCTCGAGGCGATAAAGCCATTTTGCATAATTTCTACATGGATGATTGTTTGGTAGGCGATGACACGGAGGAAAAATTACTTGCGGGCAAATGCAGACGCTTTTAGCTGGGGCGGTTTTGAGATTACCAAGTGGCGATCTAATTCTAACCATTTTAATCGATGCCTGGATAACCAGTCAACTAAAGACGATGTCTGGTTGAATACTCATATGGAAGCATCGGTGCTGGGTCTCAAAGGGAGTCCTGCAACGGATGAGTTCGCTCTACTCTGCTTCTTGGACTAATCACTCAATTTTAAGTATAACCGCACGAATTTATGATCATAATGGTCTGGTTGCACCTTTTATAATCAATACAAAGTTATTAATTCAAAAGATTTGGAAAGAAAGGCATGAGGGGGACAAAATATTACCAGATCCTTTGAAGAACGTATGGCAAAGTACTTTCCCACAAATTCCACTGTTTAACGATCTTCGCATACCGCGCTGGATAGGTTACATACGACGATTCACCATGTCTTTGCACGGGTTTTGCGGACACGTCTATGCAGGCATTAGGGGCTGCTGTATATGTAACTATACATACGGATGTGGGAGTTAAATCCAAGTCGCGAGTGGAAACAATACCACGTCTTTAACTACGAGCGGCAACCCTACTCAGTGAGCTAATACAACGTGTGGAAACTCTCTGCCAAACGCAGCACTGTCTGACTCCATGATAGTACTCTGCTGGCGGAGGCGCGGCAAAGGCTACCTCAAACAATTCGTAGCAAATCCCGTTAAACAAATGAAGACGAACATTCCTAATTGGAAGTGGAGGTATGTTCCTACGGATAGAAATCCAGCTGACCTTATTTCAAGGGGAATGTCAAAGCGGGAGGTAATGGATTCCCAGCTTTGATGGAACGAACCTGAGTTCCTTAAGCTGGCGGAAGATAGGTGGCTTAAACCACCAGAAGGGATATTAGAAAATATTGAAACAAAGGTTAAAAAGGAATGCCGCTGATCAAGTAGCCGTACTGCTAGCGAATTGAATACACTAGTCGCCAAGGTACACATAATATTTAGTGGACAAGAAACATTATTGGATCGTTACTCATCAATAAACCATTTAGTAAGAGTAAAGGCTTGGGTACTCAGATTTACTAGGAACTGTCAATCAGAGAGACATAAACATCATCTAAGTATTAAGGAACTAGAGGGCTCGTTAGCATTTTGGATTCGGAAAGAGCAAAATAATTTTTATGGGAGTAATATCGGCAAGCTAACGCACCGTGCACAGAATAGGAAACCGACAGGGACAGGGGAGACTGGCATTGTTGATTGCGGAAATAACACATTTGAAACTGTTGCAATCTGGAGCGCAAAATCTTAACTGTTGGATCATCGGGGTGCGAGCTTTAGCGAGATCTCTTATCAAAAGAGGTACAATATGCGGAAGGCTGCGAGCCAGAATGATCCAGCAAATAATGGGAAATCTTCCTGTTTGCAGGGTACGCACAGCACGCCCATTTAAACACACGGGGGTCTATTATGCTGGACCCATACAAGTACGTCCAGATCGACTGCGAGGCAATGTTGCCATCAAGCGGTACATCGCTGTATTTGTATGCATGGTACCAAAGGCGGTAACCTTGGAATTTGTATCAGATTTGTCTACTAAGGCCTTTATTATGGTTTTCATAGGCTTTACCTCCCACTATGGGCATTCTCTACACATCTGGAGTGATAATGGGACCAACTTTGGAGGAGCCGAATGCGAGTTAAGTCGGATGTTGCGGACTTGGCAAAACTCAGATCTTTTTGACCAACTATCAGCGCAACAAACCGAATGGCACATCATTACTCTATCTGCTCCACACCAAGGGGGACTCTGGGAAGATGCGGCCAAAGCCACCAAGCACCAGCTCCGGCGGGTGATGGGAGCTCGCTTGTTAACCATAGAGGCTGTTCAGACACCTGGACTATTGGCGTCACACACCAAATCACACAGAGGTTTTGGAAACTGTGGAGTGACAGCTACCTACATAAACTTCAACAACGCCACGAATTTCGGAAAGTTAGACGAAATCTCAAGGTAGGCGACTTGGTAGTCCTAAAAAACGAGGCTACGCCACCAACTTTATGGAAGATGGTGATAGGCTAGTACGCAATGTAACAATTTGGACCGGCAATAGGTACATTAATCGTCCGGTACAAAAGCTATGCGCGTTACCTGTGGAAACTATTGAGCCTCGAACAACACCGAATCTCAAGGCCGGAGTACGAGTATGTTTAAGTGAGAGAGTTTTGTTTTGTTTCAGATATCGCAACGAACGGTTGTATAGCGACTAGTTTGTGTTAATAAAGAATATAAGAAAAATCACAAGCGCTCCGTGTCTTTATTTAAATGGAAAACAGTATTATATTTTACTGTTTCCTTTTCTCGCCGATGCTTTCCTTTACTTTTCTTTCCTCTCCTTTCCATCTAGTATTCGGACAGCAATCGTTCTGTCAACAACGATATCTTACATCTCTATTTCCTGATCAACTTATGTTCTGAGTTTTCAAAGATTAATAGAAATAAATATAGTTTTTATAGTGAAATCAAATCACATTCAAATATTGCATTAAGGTAGCAGATCATGTGAATGTCGAGAACGAGCTAGCAGTGCTCAAATGAAACAACTAAGAAAAGTGAAAACGAAACGATCACTTGCCCAAGCAATGGTGTAGGTAAATAACATTTCTTTTTGGAATAATCAAAGTAACCTTTTTCTGAAGAAAAAGTTTCCAGCAAAAAATATTGAATTGTTGTTATTTTTCAGGGTTCACTAATTGCTATTGGGAAATGCAGTTTTTAAAAATTAAATAACAGTGAATCTCCAACGGAATCGTTATGAAGCGGCAACAGCGAAAATGGCGAGCAGGGAAACATACAATAACAAGGTTGTTAAAAATATTAATTCTTAAAATACTTAGTTACCAAGAACTTGTTTCAGTTTTTCAATATAGTGAAGTACTATTTATTTTGATAGACACATATTTTATATCTGATGACTGAATTTTCAATAAAGTTATTTGTAATTTAATTTTGCAATTTTCGTGTAAATTCAATGAACTAACCTACTATGAAGTGGTTTGGTAACTGATATGATATTGAAGCGTGTTTAGGTCACCGGCCTAAATATCACGGTCGGCCCTCGTATTTGTGCAGCCTTACGTATCTGCCCGTGCGGTTGCTTTTATCTCTTTTACCGATAACAGCTCTTACCCCTCCGAACCTAACGAAAGTAAGCATTCGGCGGCGGTACAGAACAAAATGTAAGGAAAGGGCTCGGTCACTTGTTTATCGAGCGTACAAGAGTCACCAGCAGCCATCCCAGGTAATTATACAGATTCAATCACTTTCAATTCACAATACTGTCGTATATCTAATTTAACCTCTACTTTAATAAAAACCACTTAACCATTGTAATTATTTACATTGAACTCCGGTGTTTATTTATTTATTAACTCGTTGCCTTTTTTCTTTCCTACCCCTATTACGTGCGAGCGCGCCCCGTCATTGGAACGACTCCGCCGTAAAAACATTGGTCCTATCGCGCCAGGAAAACAACAAAAATATTTAACCACCCAGTCACTCACAGAGAAATCCAAAATCCACATCAATCTTAAATAATTTAAAATAATAAGATCAATTGGATAATAAACAAAAAACGAGCGAAAGTATATCAGCGAGTGACAACAAACGAGCGAAAGTTCACAAACTACCAAAGGCTATACCAGCGAGCTACAGTATCACACACATATACGAACATTGGCATCATCACATCACATCACATCTTCGCATACATATCATATCATCATATTCATATCAGCTCATACAGTCCATTAACACAGCATCACACAGTCCACTTTAACAACATTATTGCAACAGTCGTCACGCATCACACTCAGTTCACAAGGTACGTTGGTTTTTTTGTTTGGTTCATGCACCACTTTTTTTAACATACGTGAAAAACGTATCGAGTGAATTGTGTGAGTGTGTCTTGGAAAACAAAGCAAGTGAGAAATTTGTGTTCTCGTGGGCACACTTTCGCCTTTTGACTATCGGTTAAGTCCCTCACCAGTAGTAAGACTTATCCGACACAGCTCAAGGCAGGCAGTCAGTGAATTTTTTTTTTATTTTTTTTTTGTATACACATCACTGCACTGTATATCTCTTATTTGCCACATACTGTGCAAATTCTTTGAGTGATTACATCGCTTGATTCTCACTTGGTTGATGCTTTTTATAGAGCCAACACAAAATTCACTACAAATAATACAAAAGCGTTGCGCATTTACGACATTATCACTTCACTGGGTGGCTTGTTTTTTTGATATTATTGCTTCCAATACTTATTAAGAGTATCAATATAAATTTCAATAAACAATTTTATACATTTCCACATTTCTGGAAAAACACAATTGATTTGTATAACATTTCTATATTATTTTGGTTTGGCAATTCAGGGAATTTCATTCACTGTGGTTTATTTTCCCCAAGGCACACTAAATCTGTACCGAGATTTCTATCTGTGCCACTTTCAAATTACACTTCTTCACTTTTAGATTTTTTAGACACACTAAATCTGCATCCAGATTTCTATCTGTGTCATCCTTAACTTCGCTTACATTCCGAGCACAAAATTCCTGAGTCGTTACTTCTGTTCTCGTTCCTTTAAAGAGACAAAATATTCAAATAAATAAGAAAAATGGAGACCTACATCCGACTATCCGACTGCATAGTTGAGTTTCAGCAAGACTTTAGCTCTACACCGGTCGGAGAATTAGATAAACACATCCTTGCAATACAGCAAGAGGAGTTAAAATCGTTGTGGAAGAAGACTAAAGCGACATATGAGAGTGTACTCAGCTCGGCTGACTTAACCAAAGATGACTTGCAGTCTTTACGTCAGAAAAACAAGACCTGTTTCGCATGCTACGCGAAATGCATGGCCACAATTAATGCTGAGGTCGAAAAATTATCCATATCTGCCACACCTGCCCCTAAAGTCTCTGAATCTTCCATCAGAGAGAATAATATTCGTCTCCCTCCGTGTGACACCGAGATGTTCAAAGGTGACTACCTTTCTTGGCCAACCTTTAGGGACTTGTTCACCGCCATATATATATTAAACAAACGCCTTACCCCGGTTGAAAAGTTATATCACCTCAACCAGAAAACTGAAGGGGAGGCAAAAGAAATTGTCCGCAGGTGTCCATTGACGAATGAAGGCTTTTCAACAGCCTGGAAAAATCTGAGTGACAGGTACGAAAATAAACGTATCCTTGTCAATACTCAGTTAAAAACATTGTTTAGTTTAACTGCTGTCGAAAGTGAATGCGGTACAGCAATTAAAAAATTGCAACGCGACATTAATAATTGCATTTCGTCGCTCCAATGTCATCAAATTGACATTTCCAATTGGGATGCGCTCATTACCTACTTATGCTCCACCAAACTTCCGGAATGCCCTCTGGCTCTATGGGAACAAACCATAGAGAACAAAACAGAGATTCCAAAATGGGAGGACATGGATAAATTTCTATCCAATAGGTTCCAAACATTGGAAACCGTTTCTGACCTCAGGGGTTGCAAATCATCCAAGGCACCCAGGAGTCAAAATAATGCACGGGAAACGCCTGCGAAACTTGGAGTATACCAAGCCAGCGTCCCTAAAACTTCGTGTAAGATGTGCAACAGTAAGGAGCACAAATTACGAAATTGTCAAAAATTCCGCGGACTATCCACTACAGATCGAATAGCCTACATCAAAAACAACAATTGTTGCTTGAACTGCCTGTCGGCTGGACACACAGTGACACGATGCACAAGTTCATTTAACTGCAGCTCGTGTCACGCAAGGCACAACACCTTACTCCACTTGGCAACAGCTCAGCCAAATGCAACGAACCAAAGGTGGCGTCAAAATGCGTCAGATGATAGGCCCTCGACATCACAGCAGGCAGGAGATAGTTTGGAATCTGAAAAGAGTAAAGATGTTAATAACGTCTCTTCTTGTCACGCTAATGCTACTAAGGGGGTATTATTAGGAACAGCACGTGTGAACATTCACTATAATGGAGTAGATTTTTCTGCTAGAGCCCTGATTGACTCGGGTTCAGAATGTTCATTCATGACAAAAAGATTAAAGCGACGATTAAATCTCCCATCGAAACGCTTGCACGTCCAAGTTTTTGGAATAAACAATACTCTGTCAGCGCAAGTGAAAGAATCGTGCTCCATTCAGCTAGGTTCCTTAATCAACCCCTTAGTAAGAATCGACACAGTGGTATTGGTCCTACCCCAATTAACAGGGGATCTTCCTACTTGCCAAGTGAGCGCATTGACTCGGCAAGCATTCCCTGACCTAATCTTGGCGGATAAGAGGTTCTTCGTTAATGAACCAGTCGACCTCATCCTAGGAGGTGACATATATCCACAAGTCATATTAGACGGTATACGGAAGAACGTATTAAACACGCTTCTCGCCCAAGAAACCGTATTCGGTTGGATCTTAACTGGTCGTGCAGACGCACCTAAGCCAACCAATACTCGGGTATCATTTTTCAATGAAATAAGCCTGGACAAGCAGTTAACCGCTTTCTGGGAGTTGGAGGATGTCCCGAAGAAAAGGGCACTTAATGAAGCGAATGCCTATTGCGAAGCACTCTTCAAAGCCACAACGGAAAGGAACTCCGATGGGAAATATATTGTCGCCCTTCCATTTAAACATGATTTTCCTAATACTATCAGCTTAGGGTCTTCTCTAAACGGTGTTTGCTCTCAGTTTTATCGAAATGAGACGCGCCTTGCTAAGACACCGGCCCTACAAACAGAATATAATAGAGTATTAGCGGAATATGAGACGTTAGGACATATGTCACAAGTTCCCACTGTCATACCACCCCATTCTACAGATTGCTACTTCTTACCACATCATGCGGTTATAAAAGAAGAAAGCACGACCACGAAGGTCCGGGTAGTATTCAACGCTTCGTGTCCTACTGCTAATGGCACAAGCTTAAATGACGTACTTCATACAGGCCCAGTCCTTCAGGCCGATTTGACTATCCTACTCCTTCGGTGGAGATTTTTCAAGTATGTCTTTAATAGCGATATTGAGAAAATGTACCGCCAGATCTGGATAAACCCTAAACAGACAAAGTTCCAAAGGATAGTTTTTCGACCCAATCCAGGTGACCCCATACGCGTCTACGAATTAAAGACCGTGACCTTTGGAGTTAATTGCGCCCCGTATCTGGCCATAAGAACACTGCATCAACTAGCGGACGACGTGGAGAGCTCAGCCCCTACAGCAGCAGATATTCTTCGCACAAGTATGTACGTTGATGACGTTCTTGCGGGGGGCATAGCATCGATACAACCATCAAAGCTCGCGATGAAATAACGCAGGTCCTACAGTCGGCAGGCTTCTCCCTACGCAAATGGACGTCGAACTGCAGCAAAATGCTGCATGGAATACCCAAACTTCATCGGCTAAACGAGAACTTTTTGGAGTTCGAGGACTCAAGTATGGTCAAGACCCTAGGCATCCGTTGGAACGCGCACTCCGACTCCTTTTATTTTACGGCAAAACCCATCGAAAATAGGGATATTATATCAAAAAAGGCAATACTTTCAGCCATCGCCAAACTCTTCGACCCGTTAGGCTGGTTGGCACCGGTCGTCATAGTAGCCAAAATACTTATGCAGAACATATGGCTAGAGGGGACTGCCTGGGACGAAAGAGTGTCTACACTAACCCTAGATCGGTGGCAGAGCTTCATGCAAGACTACCACGAAATCAATAAAATTCTAATACCTCGATGGGTGCATTTCACGCCATCCAACGTCGTGGAAATACACGGGTTCTGCGATGCATCAGAAAAAGCCTACGCAACCACAATATTTCTACGAGCAAAGATAGGGGACCAGATCTACGTCAATCTATTAATGGCGAAAACAAGAATCGCCCCAATCAAAACAATTTCCCTGCCCCGATTGGAGCTCTGTGGTGCAGTCTTGTTGGCCGAAACCATAGAATCTGTTATAGAAAACCTTAACTTAGGCACTTTCAACGTTCACCTATGGACTGACTCAACTATCGTCTTAGCTTGGATCAGAAAACCACCGTGCGCTTGGTCAACATTTGTGGCACACCGAGTAACGAAAATTGTAGAAAAGGTGGGAAATAAAGCCTGGCGACACGTAGATTCTGCATCAAACCCAGCAGACATGGCCAGCAGAGGACTATCAGGGAAGGATATAGTAAACCACACTCTGTGGTGGCAGGGACCTTCTTGGCTACAAGAAGACGAGACAAAATGGCCAACTCAAGAAAAATATTATGGTACAAACGTCGAAGAGAAGAGAGTACAAGTTCATACAACTAAGCAAATACAGGATAACGAGGACATTCTCGAAAGGTTTTCTGATTTTTCAAGGGCTTTGAGGGTCATATCATACATTATGAGGTTCTCTCAAAGAACTAACCCCAAAACAAAATCTTCTTTCAAAGCGGAGTCATACCTCATTTCGCCCGACGAAATTAAGGATACGACTCGCCGGCTTATCAAAATATATCAACAGAAACATTATTCTGAAGAACTAAGGGATCTTAAAACCGGGAAACCCATTGGGACTAAAAGTGAAGTCCTTCCTCTGACCCCTTTGCCGACAGCCATAATATCTTGCGAGTGGGTGGTCGTCTCTCTGCATCCCATGATCTCGCCTTTAACGAACGCCATCCAATTATCCTCCCTTACGCCTGCTGTTTCACCCGTCTGCTCGTCCAGTTTGTCCACAAGATCTCCTTGCATGGCGAAAACCAACTAATGCTGCGGCTCCTTCGCACTCAATATTGGATTCCTAAGGTGAAAAATATGATCCGGTCAACCATCCATAACTGCAAGGTCTGCACGATCTTCCGAAAACGAGCGGCGACCCAACTGATGGGCGACCTTCCACCAGAACGCACCACCTTCTCCCGCGCGTTCACAAACACCGGTGTAGACTTCGCCGGACCCTTCGACATCAAGTCCTACAGCGGGAGAGGATGTCGTCTATCAAAGGGCTACGTTTGCCTCTTTGTCTGCTTCACGACCAAGGCTATTCACTTGGAGGCCACTTGTGATCTTAGCACCGCCTCGTTCTTAGCAGCGTTGGACAGGTTTGTTGCCAGACGAGGATGTCCAAAGAACATCTACTCCGACAATGGAACTAACTTTGTCGGAGCCTCCCGAGCCCTTCGCTCAGAGTTCAAGGCCTTTCTAAAAGATGCTCGCAACCAAACCCTGTCGACCTACTGCCATCAAACCCTGACCTGGCACTTCATACCAGCAGGCGCTCCTCATATGGGCGGACTGTGGGAAGCAGGGGTAAAGAGTTTTAAAACTCACTTTAAAAAGATCGCTTCCGATCATAAATTTACTCTTGAAGAGTTCTCTACTTTACTTTGTCGAATCGAGTCTTGTCTCAACTCTCGACCACTCAGTCCATCCTCCAACGAGCCGTCCAACTTGGAGCCACTGACTCCGGGACATTTCCTCGTTGGAGGGCATCTTTTAGCCCCACCGGAGATCGACGTTAGCGAGAATCGCGCCTCGCTCGTCAACCGATGGGAGAAACTCAAGTCCCTTCACCAAACGTTTTGCAAACGATGGAAAACCGAGTACCTCACCGAACTGCAGAAACGTGTAAAGTGGAAACATCCACAATCCAACTTGAAACAAGGGGACCTAGTCGTTCTAAAGGAGGACAACCTACCTCCCAACGAATGGAGACTAGGAAGAATCTCCCAACTACATCGTGGACCAGATAACCGAGTCCGAGTCGTCGTGCTTGATACCGCGAGGGGCCAGACTACCAGACCAATCACGAAGTTGGTCCCACTGCCATCCGGTAACAAGAATGGCGAGAACTGATATTATTTCACTTCTAAATCTCCCTAATTCCACTTCTAATTACATTCCGAATTAGGGAGGTCACGGCTTAGTCGAAGCGACTTAGCAGAACGTATTCGCTAAAAATGTAACGAGGCCACTGAGGCCTATCGGAATAACCGACCCATCACAAGAAAATAAACGCACTCGTTCAAACGTAACGAGGTCAACAGGAATCCTAACGCAGGAATCCGGGAAACCCGGATTATTTAATTCACTTACACAAAGGCTAGGTGAAACAGACAACCCCCATTCTCAAGGAGTCTTCAATGGGAACGTTTATGGCCACTTATGAGTCTTACAAAATTCAACAAAATGAAAAATGTTGGCTCTTACATTAGGCCATTTTGGCTTCGAAATTGAAGATGTTTCAATGAATTTTGATAAAATCGAGAAAATATGTCGTCGGAGCATACGGACACCCCAAGGGATGCTGCGACATATGTTAGGAAGGTCTATCAGGCTACCCTATAGGCACAAATTAGCAGTTCCCTCTGTACAAGTCAGAAAAGTGGACATACGAAATCGAAACGATTCTATTTTTGTATGCCACAAAATCGGGATATATGTATTTATTTGGTAGCAAGTCATATGCAAAGCATAAGGTGTGAAATGGACGTAAATAAACCACATAATATCGCTCTATACATACGATTTATAAACTCACCCGGACGATTCTCCTGAAACGCAGTTGCAGCATTGTGTGATTTTCACCGGTGTAAGACTACCTCGTTAAGATCATTTAAAGTATACGTCATTGTCTCTTCCAAATTCTGATGTCAAAAATGACTTGCCGATGTCTGTATAGCAGCGGAAAGCAAGGATGGAAGCGCCGATAGGGAGCAACTTCAAAAATAGGCCACACAGATATTTAGCAACACTACAAATCTATTAATAAACACATAAACAGATGAAGTACAGCTCAAATACTAACAATCTCCAATAACTTACGTGTTCCTTCATCAACATCTGGAGAGTAGTACTTCCTCCGATTTGATAGCATCGGACATTTTCTTATAAACTGGAATTAGAATCTCTTTGTGACCCCAGTAGTATTTTTGCTAGTGATCACCCGTAAAGGGGTATACCATAGCGACAACGGATGGTTCATCTCGTCTGCAAATGAAATCAAAATCGAGCATCGATTGCACGGCCCTCTGTTGCATACCCCAAACGATTGCCTTTGTTGTGTTGCTGGAAAATTTGCGCGTTTGCGCATTTGTGACGTTGTTGCGCACAGAAGAATCATTTGCAATTGTGTCATCTGCCGAAATAGGTGGTAGTTTAATCGAGTGTGATGATGAACCATTATCGCCATTTTTTGCTCACTGCACCGCAAGCCGCTTTCAATTCCGATTGTGCCTGCTGACCACCGGGCAATAGAAAATTGGCCGTTGAGAATTCAGCTTGTGCGGTTGTCGGAATTGGTCCTTTACCCAACGCCATACCAGAAATCGCAGTCATAGGCGTTTCTGGACCGAACACGTGCAGCCCCAAAATATAAAAAAAAACAGTTTTCAGTGTAGGTTCTCTTTTGCTGTGCTATCCTCTGAAAGAATTTTACACCATGTGACTGCTAGCAGATCTATCTTAGCAGAATACACAAGCGTCAACAAATCTTGCATATAGTCGCGTAACAAGCAAGTTATTTTTTATATTCGGAAGAAAATTTTTTACATTCGGAACGTGTCAGAATAATCAAAGGTATAGATAACAACAACGATTTATTTGCCTCCGACTTCGGTCAAATAAAGTGACCATGTCCCTGCAACAATTTTGTTTGCGCTGGAATAACCATCAGCCGAATTTTATTTCGGTATGTTCTTCGTTACTACACAATGGAACATTGGTAGACGTAACTCTAGCTGCAGAAAGACGACAGCTTTAAGCACACAAAATTGTACTTTCGGCATGTAGCTCATATTTTCAAACTCTCTTTACATCGAATCCTTGTCAGCATCCCATTGTAATACTAAAGGATGTACAATATGATGATCTTAAAACTATGGTTGATTTTATGTATTATGGTGAAGTAAATGTATCACAAGAACAATTGCCACATATTCTAAAAACGGCCTAAATTTCAATTTCAATTTCAATTTATTAAAAATAACATCGGAAATGCTTAAAATCAAAGGACTAGCTGAAATGCCCACCGATCCTGCCAATTTAACAAAATCAGAAAGCAATTCGAGTGAACCCGCCGACCTAGTAGGTAGCGGTAGTACGGTTAGCAATGGTCAAAGCAGCAGCGGTGTTACTAGCGGTGGCGGCTTGGGTGGGAGTAGTGCTGGAGGTAGCATGAATGATGCGCTGTGGGAGCAGCAAAATCATCATGGCCAACACAACGAGACACAATTTGAAACTCATCACCATCAACAACAACAAAACAGCCAAACGCAAACATCACAGCAACAACAGCAGCTGCACCATCAATTACGACGCACTCCTTCTCCTTTAGGTTCAGGAGCATCTCCGGCTACTAGACGAAAACGAAGCTCCGTTCACATTCAAAAACCGATTTAATATATCTTTACCTGTGGCTTCAGAAATAGCTTTGGCCGACATATTTGTGACTTTTTTAGGAAACTTCTTGTTTTAGTTTTGAATATTTATGCAATGTCCTGTGTTGCTTTGTTATTAGTACAAAATCGGTGACAGCTAACTTAACGCGACACAACCGAAAAGCAATTGGTTTCTATGTACATAAGTATATTTAATTGACCAAACAACCGATCCACGATCGTGCCAAGCCAGTACTATGGTGGAGTCTTTCAATGACCCATGGAAGAGCCCTGCAAAGGAAAGAAAATGATTAGTACTGATTAACATAAATCTTCATACATATATATATACGTGGGTGGTTGTAGGACTCCGACCGAAACGACACAGGATTTCGGCCAGCGTCCATTTATACTTACCCCCAGTAGCCCCCACAAGTCCCGTGTATCCATGCATCACCTGAAAAGAAAAGAATAAACATTAATTTACGAGGAAAAATTTCCAACATAAAATTTTTACAACTTACCTCGTGAAAAATTTTCCATAATGACATTCATTCAGTAATGTATCGAGTGCTGAATGAATGAGCGTAGCCACTTTGCGTAACGATTAGTGCCAATCCGAGTTGGCACACACGGGTATTTAATCGTTACAAAAATCCCCCAATTTTTTTTGGCGTACCGTATTGAGCGGCGGAATTTATTCGCCACATTATGCGCAGTTCGAGGGAAGCCGAAATATAATTATATATATACAATATAATTTAGCCTAGGTACAATATTGACAACTACGTATGTATACACATATACTCGTATACATGGGGTATTGTCAATTGTGCCGTTTCAAATAAACTCGTATGCCAGTACGTTGTTAAACGGAAAAAATATAATTAAACACACAAATACGATAGATAATGTGGAGAAATATACGTCAATTGAACATTTATTGACAGATTATTTGCTTCCCCCGTGATTTTCATTTGTCACGGCCAAAAACTCGCCACTTCTGGCACAGCAAAACGGAAAATATTTTTCACCGCATATTTCAGAATTTCAACCGATTCGATTACATTTGTTCATGGATGTGTTACCCC
Source organism: Merzomyia westermanni (assembly GCA_949987695.1). NCBI lineage: Eukaryota > Metazoa > Arthropoda > Insecta > Diptera > Tephritidae > Merzomyia > Merzomyia westermanni. The sequence continues at coordinate 72,309,956 of OX465292.1, forward strand.
ATCTTTCGCGATGCATCTGTCTCCGCCTCTACATTGCCAAGTGAGACAGACAGATGTGGCAGCACAGAATCGCTGACTACATCTGCAGCACACCAAATGTGGGTGATTTACTAGCTGACAGACCACGGTGTTAATCAGCTGGTTATGCCTCACTACACGAACCAGCGGGAATGCATGTATAAATGAATGCATTTCACATAAATTTATACAAACAAAATTGCACAGTCACATAACTATTTCGTGAATGCAGAAACCTTCACACTATTCTCCCTTTTCTAAACGGCTTTACCAATATATGTTAACTCTCTATTTCCAAGGAGTTACCCAACACATAAATTACAAAGGCACTTCTACTTTTTTCGGTGGGAAGGAAAGTGTCAAAACGTGACAAAGCTGCCAGAAGGGAAATATTCACGCAACAAACTTAAAGGTTTACAAACGTTTAAACTTTTAACATCCTTTTTAATCCTTTCGAAAAAAAAAAAAAATGTAATATGCCAAACCAAAATACCGGCAATGTCAGTCGGTTATGTTCACAAGCCACCCAGCCATACAAAAATGATGGGCCTACTAACGGGTTTAATTTTAGAATGACTCGTTTTACTGCCACACGCGCAAAAACGGAGCGGTCCAACACCTTTACCATCCCGTGTCGACTATGCAACAACAACCATGGCATACGGTTTTGCCAGAAGTATCGAGGTATGTCGGCAGAGGAGAGACTACGAGTGGTACTTATACATAAGTACTGCCCCAATTGCTTGTCCCCTTTCCACCGACCGGAAATATGCCCTAGCAAGGACCGCTGCTATCGCTGCAACGAACCTCACCATACGTCCCTTCACATGGACGACGTCACGGCACAAGTCCCCGCGCACCCCCGGCCAACGGTTCCGTCTAGAGAGGATGCCGGAGAGATATCGGACGACGCGCTGTCCATAACCCTCACCGAGACAACCAAGTCTTGGGCGGAGCAAGTAGCAGAGGAGGAGGAAGAAGAGGAAGCCATGAGGGCAGCAGCAACAACCACTCCCCAGCTCGGCGGCTCGGAAACACGTCCTTTCCGACCGCTACTACGGCACGAGCAACGGAGGATGCACAAGCCAGACAAAACTCGACGTACAGTAAAGACACCCAAACTACGTGAGGGTGGCGCGGAAACACGTCCTTTTCGCCCATCCCAGCGGGCTGTTAAGGTGAATCGCGGTGGCTCGGAAACACGTCCTTTCCGACCATCTCACAGTCCCACTGGTGTCCGTCGCGGTGACGCGGAAACGCGTCCTTTCCGCTCGTCACGTCGAACAGCGGGTCAGACGGCACCTTACCAAGCCCGCAACCCTGTTAACGACACCACAATCGTCCGCCCCAAGGACACACCAGCCACGTTTCGGACTGGCCGAGTTGCCAACCTGCCTGCCACAGCGCTTATAATGCGATCGTTTGTCGCCATCGCACCAACGGCTAGCGTGGCCATCGAATCTGGCGGAGAACTGCACATCGTCCGTGCCCTGCTCGACCTGTGTTCATCAACCACGGTCATTGACGGTGAGCTCGCCAGAGATCTCCGCCTAGAACGTGTTGGTGATACGCGGCCGAGCAGGTGTACCCTCATCTTACGCGGGAAGTACGGAATCACCAGAAGGGTCACCACGCAAGCCACGGTCCTTGCTCGCCACTACCGCATGACCCCGGTGTCGAACATAGACGCGACCGTAGCCGCCCCCTTCCAGTTGATGAAGCTGGCGGATGCTGCGTTCTTTCGTGCATCACCAGTTCGACTCACTCTCGGGTGGGACGTGTATGCCAGGCTGATGCTGAGCGGCACCCCACCGTCGACCATAAATGGGCTATTAGCACAGGCCACAATCTTCGGCCTAGTAATTTCAGGGGCCCACCAACAATAGGAATAATTTATCCTCGACACGGTATCCCATCGAGGAGAAATCCAAAGAATAAGGTGCAATGAACTAGACAAAACCACGTACTTATATAATAACATTTCCTTTCTCATCCCCAACAGGTGTCAAGAGGAGGCTGCAGGTAGTGGCGTATGATCCCTAGACTAAGGTTTTTTTTTTTTTTTTTTTTTTTTTTTTTTTTTTTTTTTTTGATATGTACATATTATGATATTTAACACATATTTCATTTCACCGGGTGTATATTTTAACCTTTATGTTAATCGGAATGGTTGCTGGCGGCTGCCAATTGATTACAGGTTGCGTGTCGCAAGGGGGCCGGCATGTTTAGGCCACCGGCCTAAATATCACGGTCGGCCCTCGTATTTGTGCAGCTTTACGTATCTGCCCGTGCGGTTGCTTTTATCTCTTTTACCGATAACAGCTCTTACCCCTCCGAACCTAACGAAAGTAAGCATTCGGCGGCGGTACAGAACAAAATGTAAGGAAAGGGCTCGGTCACTTGTTTATCGAGCGTACAAGAGTCACCAGCAGCCATCCCAGGTAATTATACAGATTCAATCACTTTCAATTCACAATACTGTCGTATATCTAATTTAACCTCTACTTTAATAAAAACCACTTATCCATTGTAATTATTTACATTGAACTCCGGTGTTTATTTATTTATTAACTCGTTGCCTTTTTTCTTTCCTACCCCTATTACGTGCGAGCGCGCCCCGTAAGGTGACTAGTATGGCAACTGGTATGATAGTGGGGTATATACTGACTAGTATTTTAACTGGTATATCGCTAATGCAGTGGATGACTAGTCTGTTAACTGGTATGATACTGATGCAGAGGCTGGCAATTGATATTTCGTAGGCCATAATCGCAATCACGTATTGGCTTCGTCAATATTAACAAATGAATCTTTGATTTGTGTTATTTAGATGATAAAGGAATGCAGATGCGAATTTAAATTTATAACACAAACAAATACGTTCAGACTAAAAAATTGATGTTTTTCCCCAATGTTTTTTAATGTTTATTGCAACATGAATTATCATGGGCTTATTATGGCTTTTGTAAAATTTTTAAAAATTCTATCCTCCCCGAGCACAGCTTCTGGTCTTATTCTATGCCTATCACTGTGTGGTCACAGTCTCGGACTCAAATTGCTGCGACTGAGAAATCATAATCACTGCTCATAAAAAAACCTACTAACTCTAATTTCAACAGAGCGCTGTCAAGATACACGTTTTTGATACCACTTTGGTGCCACTGCTAGAACTGCTTTATTTTCAATTATTTGTGAATTTTATGGGCCAATATTATATTATTTAAATTTGTTTGTTTTATAAAGTGCTGCACAAACTGATTCACTTCGCTATGCACACACTGTGATTCGGTGTTATAACTGATGTTTTCTTTGATTCGGTTTGCAAACGATCAACACTGACTCAACAGCAATCGTCAACAAGCAATGAGTGACAATGCAGCAGCTCTTCTTATGAACAGTTTGCACTGTTCCAATTTGTATTGCCTTTCGGCTCACGGGCTAGTTAACAGTTACAACACCATTAAATGCTGTAAATAACTCTATTCATTCGATACATGCTACTGTATCGTTGTTTGGTTGCGTTCTACAAACTCGATTTATTTATAACCGTATTTTGCGCTTTGTCGAAATTGAGTCATACATTTAACACTTTGTAAAAAATTAGGAAATACAAGCACATATGTATATGTTGTAGTTGAATATGATACTATTGACTTTCGAATCAATTTTCAATCGACTCAATTGTCAATCGACTTAGTTGCCTTTCGAGTTAAGTGCATAATGTGCCACAAAAACAAACGCGCATTTCTCATCGCTGCAGTGCATTGAGATTCGCTTCGGTCGTTGCTTACAAGCTGTTCGGCTCATAAGGCGAGTTGTTGTTGTGTAGACTAGCAAGCAACGATTTTTGCGAGTGGCTTAAAACGCCGAATGGATGATTCGTTGCAGGTCTTTATTGTTTTAATATTGAATGCAAACCACCCTGTGTTGGTTTGTGTTGATGGGCTTGTTGTTGTTGTTGTTATTAACAGTGCTTCGCTCTGCCTAAAGGGCACGGTCACTCTGAGAATCGTCGCACAGTGGCGCCTCTGCCGTTAAAGCATGGCAAAAATCAAAAAAATCATGAAAGCGTTCGCTAAATCTAATACATGTTTTTAATAGCGAATTTTCCAGGGATCAAGAATATACAACTGTTTTTTCACAGAAAGTTATAGTTTACCAGGTAGAGCCGCTCAAAGTTGACCAATTTTCAACATTAGGAAAAATTTGAAATTTTTCCTCTGTTTCGTTGCATTTAAAATGGTTTTGTGAGTAAATAAGGAGGCCGGTTGTCGTTTTCTTGTATAGTAATTAAAGATAATTTAATTTAGGATTGAAACAAAAAAAAATTGTTTTTTTTTTTTTTTGTTAAAACTTGGCGGATATACCTGTTTTTCGAAATGCCCATTTTTAAGCCCTTTTTAAAACTTTGATGGAAAAAAAATGTTAAAATATGTGCTCTGTGAAATTAACAGTAGTTATTTGTGATAAAGTCTACCTGCGTCCAGCTGCCGCTTCACTTTTTACATCAAATAAAGTTAAACAACCTTGGGCATAAATACGCGCCTGAGCAGGTAATTCAGTACGACCGTAAGGTCGTTTTTGTTATTGGAACTTGTTGACAGCATACATTTTTTTAGTTACGAATTGTATACCTGAAATTCATTTTAATAATTTGAGTAGGTATATAAAGCTATCCATCATACAATGCACATTATCATTCGTCTTTTGGAGATTAAGGAACTTAGTATTCTGTTTACTTAAATAAAGTGAATAGTATTTTTAAATATAGTTCACAGTTTAATATTTAGTCAGATATACTCGAAGCCAATTCTAATATGTATAAGCATGAAAAGTGGGTTTTGGACCAAGAAACGCCAATCTCGTCAACCAATCCAACTAGAGGGAGACCAAAAGAACCCATAGAAGAATGTTCTACCTACAAAAAGAAAAGGAAGCTGTCTGTAACCACAAAAGCTATGGCCACGACTCATCTTTCGGAAGCACTGGCTATTAAATATAAAAAAGACTTGAAAACTTGAAGTCTCATGTAACAGAAGCAGTTGCGGTAGCAAGTCCAGTGCGACTGATGAGGATCAAAAACAGCATTCCCACCCCACCAAATTCGCTACCTAGGAAATACACTCTCGAAGAAGCTTTGGCGCTGTTTATAGATCTCGGTTTAACGAAGAAAAAATAGATTATATTGCGTAAGTCATTATTGCAATGTAATGCCGATATTTTACCTGGATACAAAAAAATTACTCAAGCCAAGAAAGAAGCAGTTCCTCTAAGTCCCAAAATAACCGAAGTATCAGCTGAAATTAAGCTACAAAACCTAATGGATCATACGTTACACGACTCCTTCAAAGTTTTACTGAAGAAAAGTTGAAATCACTGCCAAAGTAGCTAGCATTGATAACTAAGTGGGGCTGTGATGGATCATCAGGACAAAGCGCATATAAACAAAGAATAAATGTGGACGATGAAACAATTACAGATATTAATATGTTTATGGCTTCTATTGTTTCATTACGACTAAAAGATGAAGCTTCAGAATATTGGAAAAATCCACGTCCGTCATCAACTATATTGTGCCGCCCGATATTATTTAAATACGAGAAGGAGTCTTCGGAACTCATAAAAGCTGCAGTGAGTGATATAAATAATCAAATTGCCAATTAGAACCAACAATAATTGAAGTTGAAGAGGGGAATGTCATTACAATAAAGCATGATTTTCTTCTAACAATGGTCGATGGAAAAGTTTTTAACTCAATAACAAATACGACATCTACAATGAATTGTCCCATTTGTAAGAAGAGCCAAAAGGACTTTAAAAAACCTTGAAGATTTAATAACTGACGAACTAAATTATGAGTATGGAATATCTTTGCATGCTAGGATAAGATGTATGGAATTTGTTTTGAAGCTGGTTTATACACTACCACAACAAGGAGAAGTTTCCGACGACAATACAACATGTAAGGAGAAACAAAACAGGAGAAAAAAATAATTGACTATATAGACTGTCCAAAGTATGGATACGGAAATACAAACGATGAAGTGACTGCTCGCATAACAGGAGTTGATAGAGATACTGTGAAAAGATTGGGAGTAATTTTAAATATTTTAAACTGCCATGAGCCAGTTAATGGCCCCAAATTTGGAGAATATGCATCTAAAACTACAGAGTTGCTGCATCAAAAGTATCCTGAGAAAAAACTTACACCAACGGTCCATAAAATTTTAGCACATGTAAAAGATTTAATAGAGTACCAGTGCTTACCATTATGAGAATTATCTGAAGAAGCTCAAGAATCTAAGAACAAGGACTACAAAAGATATAGATGTATGAACACCTGCAAAGTATCACGAGTTAGACAAAACGAAGACCTTTTCAACAGAAAGATCTTACAGATGCGTATAGCCCAGAATTGGTTGCTTTGTTAGATATATGCTCCAGTGACAATGACTATGTTAAGATAAAATAAGTTTCTCACTTCTTATCACAACAATGAAAACGAGATGTACTAATCAATTCAGTTCTCTCTCTCTATGGCGCGATATACAACAGGTATATCATCATAAACCTCCTAAGAGATTTTTGCGCCAAGCTTCTCTTCCAATTTGTGGTGTGCCGATTTGATTTTTCCCTACAAATTGGTGGGACCTACAGTTTTTTGCCGACTCCGAACGGCATCTACAAAGGAGACGAATTTTTTGCTGAGAAGCCTGTCATGGCAGAAATACACTTGGAGAGTTTGCCAAACCACTGCCGAGGGGCAACCCCGTTTTGAAAAACTTTTTTCAAATCACTTTTGATGTTACCTGTACCAGGGCTCGAACCATGGACCTTCGGTGTGGTAGGCCGGCAACACTACCTTCACACCACGGCGGCCGCCAGTTACTTTATTGAAAAATAAGATATCTATGTACAAGTTAATTTTGTATTTCAAATAAAAGAATTAATTAATTTAGTAATTTATAAATACATACTTTTCGTTATTGCATTTCTCTAAAGTCTATCAAATTTATTTTAAAGCTTAGGCATTTCCCCTTCAAACGAGTATTAAATTTTTACAGAAATCAATACGTCTATCGAGTTTGGTAGAAATTGGTAAAGGGGTTACTAAGATCAACCTCGTCGGCTGTCTAATATTTAGCTCAAATAAAATTTCATTGAACCACTTTCAATAACTTTTAATTTATAATAAAATACTTATTTGGCTTGTAAATTAAAAAAAAAAACATGTCAAATTTTCCGATGAATTTTGAAGCACCTTGTTATTGTGGCACCAAAAACGGACATTTGAGTTTTATAAGAGTATTGCCATTTAAAAGAAAGAATACGTCTATCGATTTTGGTAGTTATTGATTACGTGACTACTTAGATACAACTTTTTGTCATAAGTGAGCAGTGCCACGCTATCTTATCAAAATTATTAGTTTATCTTATTTAATGCTTAAATACGTCATTATAAGACAAATCTCATAAAATTTTTTTTATTTTTTGCTAAAAACATTTTGTTTTTGAATTTTTCTAAAAATTTTCAACTTTGACGAATTTTTTAGAAGCACCCTGTATCTGTGACATTCTGAGCTTTCAATAAAACTTCAAATAATTAGCTTTATTTGCATTTTAAATTTTTAAAATATCTTCATTGGTTTAAAAGTTATGATTTTTGCAAAGAAAAAACTCAAAAGGCGCCACTGTGCGTCGTGAAGCTCTTCTAACGGGAGTTTAAGAAAACGCCCAGCTTCAATAGGGTTGGACCAGAGTGATATTCGTGTTAGAAGAGTAGGTTCAATTAAACAGGAATAGAGATGTTTGGTATCATGAAGAGACATACCACATGCAGGGAACGTATTTGGTTTGGTGGGGTTCAGTCTGGATAAGTAAGAGTTTAACCTATTACAATGTCTAGAACGAAGCTGTGCTAGGATGACTCTAGTCTACCTCGGAAGAATACGCCCCTCATCAGCTATTTCACGTGGTTAGATGTCAATTACGTGGTTCACAGGCCGAGATCTGAGGGATCTGGCTTCCGACTCGGTATGGAGGTCGTTTAGAACTCGCCTATGGTTGCGCAGATCAAACGGCAAGGCAATGTGGTACCGGATCTCATCATAGTGCTTACGGAGATGTTCACTTTTGTCTCTCGGAGGCGGAGTTTCATGACTGGGTCTGTGGCAGCTCAGCAAAAACTATCTGCTCAACAGTTCCTCATGCTTGCGTGAATTGAGCATTTTGGCCTCCTGGTGAAGGTGAGACTCCGATGACATAAGCAGACATTCTGTAGCAGTTCTGATGGCCGTGTTTTGGCATACTTGCAACTTCCTCCAGTTGGTGTCAGCAAGATTGAGCGACCATATGGGCGCAGTGTAATGAATAACCGGTCGGCCAATATGTGGCAAACAAAGTTTCTTTATCTTTTCCCTAAGTACTGTCAAACCCCAAGTTGTCAAACGTCACAACCAGGATTTTAGGGTGGTTGACAGTAGGTAGAGGTACTCCATCTACGTGGACGTTTAACTCTTGTCCCATTTCCGCATTCCACGTCGTAAAAAGTGTCGCCATCGATTTAGTCGAAGATAGGGTCAAGTCTCGCTCGATGAAGAAGCTAGAAAGATCTCGGAGGTAACAGTTAATCCTCGTACAGAGTTCGACAAAGGAGGGGCCCTTACCCGAAGCCATTGTCGTGCAGTCGTCAGCGTAGGATACAATGGAGACTCCGTCTGGTAGGGGAGGAAGCCTCGAAATATAGAAATTAAACAAAAAGGGAGATAGGACACCACCCTGTGGCACCCCTTGTTTAATCCTTCGTGGTCTAGATTTCTTGTTCCTAAATTTGACTGACGCCGTTGAGGTAGTTGGCGGTCCACCTTTTTAAGCCGGCAGGGAGCGGTGTCTCCTCCAGGTCTCTTAGGAGGTCCGATTTGACGCTGTCCCTAAATGTAATGGCGACCTTGTTCTTGTATTTAGTCGGATTTAATACAGCCTTGACTCTTGACCATAATTTGCCGACCCCGCCGGAGAGGTTGCATGCCTCTAGGTGTTGGTTGCTTCCACTTGGTCAACTTGTAGTCATTGACCGTTCGTCGGTACATTGCAAAATCGGATTTCCGCGTTAAGATCTTTATTTCTGGGGTATGCGCGATAACCTTCCAAAACTCTCGTTCATCTTGGCGTACGTGTGTGGGTGTGGCTAGGGCAGCAAAGGAGAGCTCTGTATAGTAGGTAAAACGGTTCCAGTCCGCTTTGCTGAGGTTGATAAAGGTTCTTCGTTCAGAGGTAATGAAGTTCGTTTGTCGCTCGATTGAGAGTATAATTGGCAGGTGGTCGGATGCCAATGTCAGCATCGGGCGCAGTTTATAAGTCCTGCACTTACGATCGATATGTCTGGCGAGCTGTAGCAGTTGCCTGCCACTCTGGTGGGGGTGTCTTCGTTTATTTTAGGGAATGCAGAATCATCTATTTTCCCCGCAAGTGCATACCCTCTGCTGTCTACTGAGTGCCAGAGATCGTGATGTGCGTTAAAGTCACCGAGGATTAAACGGTTATCACCTCTTAGCAACGCATTTATGTCGGGGTGATAGTCCCTCGGGCAACATGTTACAGGGGGAATGTAGATGCTAATAATAAGCAGATCGGCATCGCCTGACCGGACCACTATACCTTGGCATTCTAAGGTAGAGTCCCTCGGGTTTATGTCGGGAACAAATAGATTATATTATACAGTGTGGTGTATTATAAACGCGAGACCGCCCCCCCCATTACCGCTGGGATGGTCTTTCCAATGTACGTTATACCCATCACAAGTTCGTAGGTCGGATCTTGTGGTCAGTTTGGTCTCTTGAGTCGCAGCGATTTTGGTGTTGTTTAGCTTCATAAATTCAGTTATCTCTGCGACCTTTCCAGCTAATCCGTTACAATTTAGCTGTACAATTTTGAAGTGCGCTGGACGTGAGGTTGGGGCCATACTAGGTGTAAGGGACGGATGCGTTTGCCTGGGTGGTGGTAGGCTATGGCCTAGGCTGTGTAGCAGTCCATAAGCTAATGAACCTTGAAAAAATGTTTTTTTTTGCAATGTATCATTCCCATTTAAACAATATTTGGTAGGTTCTCTGCAACCTTTCCAAGCACCATGTATCATGGAGAACTTCAACTTAGGTTCTATCGAATGAGTTTTTGATAGCGAAGACAGTATTTTAATTCCATTCAACATACGGAAGGGCATAGAATCTCTATTTTGTGATTCATTGAACTCGTTCAACTTATCTCAAATAAACAATGTTAAAAATGATTTGAACAGAATTCTAGACTTAGTTTTCGCAGGTACTGATATAGCGTTTGAGATCTCCAGATGCGACTTACCTTTAACTTATGTATCCGTTCATCATAAAGCCCTCTAAATTAATTTCACTTTATAAATAATTCAGACAATGAACTGGAGTTACGTTATAACTTTGTCATGAACAATTTCTTCGGGTCAGTCAATTGGCAATGCGCTTTTAAGGATCTAAACATAGCAAATTTGTACGCTATGTTCAAGACAAGTTATGGGTGAGTGTTCCAGTGTACAAAAGAAAAGAAAATTTAATCTCCCTTGGTACAACGACAGGCTTTGAAAGCTGGAGTACCAAAGAAATAGAGGTAATAAACGTTTTAAACGCACTGATTCCCAACTTGACAAATTAGAGTTTCTTCGCTTCAGGAAAGAACTCCAGACCTTGTCGCACTTTCTGCATATAATATTATCTCTGTGGAGTCCAATATTAAATCTGATGGTAAGTCTTTCTGGATTTATTACAACTCCAAAAGAAAGTTGAATGGAATACCTAAATCTGTGGAATACAAAGGATCCATATCAGATTGCACCTCAGACTCCTCAAATTTATTCGCAAACTTTGTTAGCCACGTATACGATGGCTTCAAAGGTACCAGCTCAAAACCATATCGATTGGAACATGTAGTAAACTTAGAAAAAATTTCACTCACATAGACAGAAGTTTTTGAGGTGTTAATAAAGTTGGATGTTTCCAAAGGGGCAGGATACGATCTTCTACCTCCTTCCCTATTTAAAAACTGCGAGAATACTTTGTTCGTGCCTCTAACCCTTATTTTTAATAAGAGACGACGAATGTAAAACTGCTTTCATTACTCCTATTTTTAAATCTTGATTAAGGAATCAGGTGGAAAACTATAGGCCAATAGCGAAGCTCTCTGTTGTACCGAAGCTGTTGGACAAGCTCGTTAACAGCTATTTCTTTTCCGTCTTTAAACCCTATCTTATTCTGGAAGGTCTACAGTACTGACCTCGCGATTTTTACTTATTTCGCGTTGAATGCTAAAGAGAATGGCGCGCAGGTCGATGTCCTATACACAGACGTTAAGAAGGCTTTTGACAGTTTAGACCACAGCCTACTTTTGCGAAAGCTGGGATCCATGGGAGTCCACTCTAATACCCTGACTTGGCTCGAGTCTTATCTCAAGGGCAGGAAATTAATCGTTAAAATCGGAAGCAGCTCCACAGGTAATATCAGCTACCTCCGGGGTACTCCAAGGTCATTTAGGACCTTTACTTTTCACGATATTTATAAATGATGTTGTAAACGTGTGCAAATACGGCAACTGCTTGCTCCATGCAGATGACCTCAGCTCTACTACCCTGTGAAATGTCTTGAAGATTGCATAAATCTGCAATAAGATATCAGTTCCCTCATACTATGGTGTAATTGTAACGGACTACTACTAAATTTTCAAAAGTGCAGCGTCATAACATTCTCGCGATCGGCTCGCATAATGACATTCGATAATGCATTTGCTGTAGAGGCTAGTTTTCAGCATACAAACACCATCAAAGACCTGGGAGTATATCTCGACACCAAGCTAACATTCGAATGTCATAGGGAATATGCAATATCTGCAGCCAGCTCTAAAACGAAACTGAAATTAATTTCTGGACCCGCTGACTCTCCAAATCCTGCTTTCAAGTCTCGTACCATCCGTATTTGAGTATGCAAGTTTTATATGGGACCCGGGATGCATCGTACACTCGGACCGAATAGAAAGAATACAGAGAAAGTTTACAAGATATGCGTTTCGACGAATGTACTCATCGCAACCTTGTCCCTCTCATGACCTTCGGTTTAGAATTTTAAACTCAGAGAGCCTCTCAAATAGACGGAAAGTACAGGGAATCATCTTCATTTATGATATAATGCACAACAGGATAGACTCAGTTGAATTATTATCGCTTCTGCCCTTCAATGCTCCTGCCAGACCTCTTAGAGATACACCTGTGGCATGAATGAACCATATGGCATGAATGAACCGATTCATAAGTTTGTATCGCTTTCCAACGTTATATCTTTACAAATGACACAGGCGTATATAGTCTATGCCGACAAACAGTGCACATTGTGAAAGGCACGAGGAAATGGTGGTCCTGACCAATGTGCGTACTGGAAGTAGGGGGGGATATTGGGGGCAGAAACAGAGGGGACTGACGCTCGGAAGTTGGGAGTGGGTGAGGCGGGCATTGCAGCAGTGCTGCTAGTCGCGAACACTGCGCCACCATTGTGGTCGCTAGAGTATAGTGAGCATCCAGATCTGTGAAGCCATCTCTTACACTTGTCGCATTGAACAGTAAGCGACCGTTTAATATAAATTTTCTTCCAGCAGAGGCAGCAGATCCAATCTCTTGGTCCGGGGTTGGGTCCAACCCCAGCCCGTAACAAGAGACAATGCAGCAACCCCGATGTAAGGGTTTGCTCCGAGGATGACAATTTTAGAGTAAGACGTGACAGATTAGACAGGGTTACACTGAAGTAACAGCCCTGGGCCGGGTAAAGAAAACCGGGTCATTACGGTACTACAGAACCGGCTGTTGTGGGGCTTCAGAGTAAGTAGCGCTACTTGCAGACATATACTCTGGCCAGGAAGGCCAGAAACACTAGATTATTTATATATGAAAAACCCATCGTAGAAAACTTCGTAGACGGCACAATGAAAAATGTCGAGAGGGGTACCCAGGAGCATAGCATATGGAGTACCTTCATCCACTGCCTTCCACTCCGATTCGCAAAAGAAGATGGCAAACTAGTAGGATTAAACAATGCCCAGGAGTCTTGGCAACATGTCGATTTGCGAACAAAATGCATATCCCTACAAAATCATCGACAAATTTGAACAAGAACTGAGTATTCGCATTCGCGAATATCATTAGTGGATATTCGGAATCGCATTCGCATTCGCCAATGTTCAAAAAGTGGCATTCGTTACATCACTGGTTTGCACATCAAAAACATGTTAAAAACCCATTTGTCTATACAAATAAAAATAAGGTAGGGCGGATTTCCCTTATCCTTCTTTAGTTAGCTATTGCTAGGAGAAAGTTCGTATGCAAAAAAAAACAAAATGTGGTGCGGGCTGCCTTATGATGTCTCAAACTGTTTTTGAGATAAACAACAAACTGTGAACCAGACTACAATTTGTTTTTAAGTCAATGGTGTACTCATTCGAAGTATCGGGTATCCGATAGTATCGCAACAAAACGACTCGATACTCAAAGTATCGATTTTAAATATACTGATAACAAGCAGTTCAATAACGAAATGCAAAATTTGTACCTTAAAATAGGTATTGGTAAATGGTAATTGGAAGATGTGGCTTATTTTATACATCCTAACAATAAAGAAAAATTATTTATATGTACATACATATTCATTTATAACATGTCATATTTATTTATAACATGTCATATTTATTTATAATGAATAAGATTACACATACAGATATGTACCTTAAGTTTCTGTTTACAATGGCTTAAATCTAAATACACTAAACAGAATGGCCTATAATCATAGTCAAATTAAAATAGAGTTTTATCAACTTAAACATCATTCTATAATAAACATAATTTCATGCCTGTCATAGTCAACTTAAACAACGCGTTTTGACTTCAGTATCAACAATCCGAAAGCTTATTTTAAGTTTTTTGTTTCAGTGAAAAGTTATTCGCAAAAAACACAAAAATTACCCAGGTGCGATCCCAAATAAGGGGCTTGATCCAAGGTATTTATGTGCAGAACACCTTTCTGCGTAGGCGGCCTTTGGCATCACTTCAAAAAAATAACCCTTAGCTGGTCTAAAACTAGCTACGCGGCCCACAGTTTTTCTGCTCAGAACACACTTTTGCACTTTTCAGTACACCCTAATCTGTGATTACAACAACCACATCAAAATGACAGAAAATTTTCAACTTTGATTGCCAATATCTCTTCACTGAAACAAAAACTCGAAAATCCGCTTCCGGATTATTGTTACCGAGGTCAAAACGCGTCTTTTGATACCTTTCCCGATTTTGGACGTGTTTTTACTGTTGTCTCCTAAACGAATCAATTACCGTTTCGCGATATTTTTAGACGTACTCGTATATTAGCAGTTACGTACGGTCGTATAGAATTACCATTCAGGATTTAATTAAATATAAAAATATCGTCCTTTTTTAATTGCGTTAAGTTTATTGTTTCACAACCAAAACCATCAAATATGCAAACAGTTGACAGGTTAACTAGAGTTTAACCCTGCCAAATTGGCCGCTTAAACTACGTTTAAACTTCGTTTAAAGTTGACTGAAAAACTGCGTAAATAGTTTAAGCTTAGTTTAACTGACAAATTAAGTTGAGCTTGTACTGAAAAACCGGGCCAAAGTGAAGTAAAGATTTTAATTAAAACGCGTGTTAAGCACCTACTTTAATTATGGGCCAATAGGTCTGACATCAGGTCGCCATGTTCAACAATTTTGGCTTCAGTGAAATAATTTAAAATAATAAGTTTCTCCAAGTTTCGAAATTAAATACGAAAAATGTAAATTATAGTTTAAAATGAATTTCCATCAAAACTTACAGGGCTTTTCTCAGAGTTTTTAAGGAGATAGAGATGGTAGTAGAAAAATACGGAGGGGGAAAGGCTTGTAGAGGTAGATGCAGACATAGAGGTAGGGTAGAGCTAGAGCTGAAATGTAAAATCAGAGGTATAGATAAAGATAAAGCGAGAGGTTACAGGTAGAGGTAGGGGCAAAGGTAGTAGGTGGGGTAGAGGTAGAAGTGCAAGTAGTGTTAGAGGTAGAGACACGTGTAAAAATCGACCTAAAGATTTCTATACTCAAAAACATTGTGTTGAAGGCATTTACATATAACAAGGGTACTTCCCGATTTTATCAAAAATTATTCCATCACTTTTTTCTTTGTTTTTCTGTATAGTGCCTCTAATTGTGATATTGTCATACCTTATATATTGCTGAAGAAAGAAGGTAAAAACATTTTCATTAATGACGACATCCCTTATTACCGTATTTAATTTTGTTCAGGTCGTTGGAAAAGTATAAATAATTTCCCCTCGTCAGTGTAATGTTATATGTTAGCACGTCACATATACAAAACTTTTAGAAACCGAAAGTTGACACCAAATTCCAGGTTAACAAAATTGCATAACGCAATATAACACCACCAAAACAGACAAGCCACCACAGGCCCGTGCGCAGAAAAAATCCTAGGTGGGGTTTAAACTCCAGTTACGTAATCAATGGAAAAAGATAAGAAATTTATTTTCGGAGTACGGAAATTTTATTGTCAAAAGTCATATTTAGTTACAATTATTTAATAAATGAACTCTTCGAGGTACTGAAAAAAAATCTTTCAAAATTATTTGCGGATCGATTTTGACATCGCAATGTACATTGAGTGAAGCTAAGCCGTTCAGACGATCTTCAGACATTGTTGATTTCAAATACTTTTTTAGTCGTCGCAAAGTTGAGAAGGATCCTTCATTCGTCGCTGTTGTCACAGGCAAAACTGCCATAACGCGCAGCATTTGGTTAACATTTGGAAATGCATCTTCATTACAAATATCGAGTGCTTCAAGTGAGTTTTTTCTTTCCTTTCCGGTAATGAGCTTCCGCCAAAGTTGTACTTCGTTCACCCAGATGTCACGGGAATCGTCGTTCAAAATTGAACAGTATGATTGGAATAGTTGAGCGCAGGACTCTTCTTCGATATTTTTCATTTTGTTGGGAAAAAGGCAAGCGAAATTTGATAAAACATTGCGATGATTTAAGAATCGATCTTGCAATTGTGTCAGAAACGAATCAATGTACGGTATGTAGATGGTTATACGGAAATAATCTTCAACTGAATCAGTTTGTACGTTGGAACTTTGGGTCTGTTTCGAAGCAAATCTTTGGCTTTCGCAATTTAATTTCGTATTGCTCGCTAATTTCGCTCACGGTTTTGAAAATTTGTCTGAACTCCTCCTTAGCGGTTTCACTTCTTTCCATCAAAATTTGTTTCGCAGCATCAGCCAATTTGATAGCCTCTCCCAGATCTGGATTTTCTCCTTGAAGTACTCGACTCAGAGACAATATGAGAGAATGAACCGAGCTCAAAATATGCATGGATATCTAAAAATTTGCGGTTTTTATAGCTGAAAGCAGTTGGAAAGCTCCAGACGAAGTC
Organism: Merzomyia westermanni; assembly: GCA_949987695.1. Classification (NCBI taxonomy): domain Eukaryota; kingdom Metazoa; phylum Arthropoda; class Insecta; order Diptera; family Tephritidae; genus Merzomyia; species Merzomyia westermanni. The sequence goes on from OX465292.1 coordinate 72,326,473, forward strand.
GTTGGGTCTTTCAAGGTGGTGGAAATCACTTCAAGAGCGCGAATTAGTGCTGGTTGCAAATGGAGATATGTTCCGAAGGACTCATGCTGTTCTACCCATCTGGTTTTACAAAATTTTTTCAATTTCCTCACTCGATGTTCATTTCCACTTATTGCATCCCGAAGGGCATTTTGGAGTTTCGGATAAATGGAGAAGGAATGGATATTCTCTAGAACTTCCAGACAATTTTTGATTCCCGTTATATTGCACGCAGAGCTTACCGTCAAATTGAAGCTAGAGCAGCACAATGGGAGTAGAGCGCGAGTGGATAAGTTTTTCTCACAACAAATTGAGCCCCTTGGAACTCTCCGCTAACCGCTTCGCACCGTCATATCCTTGCCCGAAGAAATACTTGCAATCCAGTCCGAAAGATTTTAGGAAATCAAGGTAAGCAGTTCCTATTCCCTTTCCAGTGAAATCGGTGATAGCAATAAAACACAAAAAATCTTCCTGAATGAGGAACTTTTCGCCGCATTTATCCAAGTAGCGAATGCAAATTGAACTTTGTTCTACTCCTGCAATGTCTGGCGTGTCATCTCCGAGAAAAGAAAAGCCCTTCGATTCGTTCACTCGATTGATGTTGTAACAAATGTTGATTATTTCATTCTGGACACGGCTGCTTATGTACATAGCATTCTTTGGTGAATCACTCAGGTGTTTCTTCAACTGCTCGTCAGTTTTGGCTCGATAGCTTGAGAGAGCTCTAAAGTTTCCATCATTCATCAACGGTTCGTCTTTAGAAATTTTTCCCGCATCATTGGAACCTCTGAGATCAAATCCTTGTCGGCCACACAGGATAACTGTCCCGATAATTGGAATCATGCGTAGTTTGCTTTCATTCAGAAAGTCTAATTTTTGTTTCTGCAGTTGCAAATCAATGGGTAAAGCAATTTCTTCCTCGAATCCTATTCTCAATACCGCATTGCGGCTCAGTATAAGTAATAAGGCAAATTAAAACCGCTTTACACATACAAGCGAATGCACGAACGTAAATGACAATTTGAATACATATGCCCACCAACAAATTTGAACCATTTGGAATATAAATGTATGCTGACATATCCCCAAAAGGGGGGGAGTGGCGGGGGTTTGAACCCCCTCCATGCGCACGGGCCCGGATATTTTACTTTTCATCCTGAACGTTTTGATACACATAAATAAATATATATCTCGATTCGTTTATGCCGAATGAAGTAATACCAGTATACCTTGTGTGCGTAACAAAAATAGATATAAAAAATGTTTGTATCTTATAGGCGCCAAAGTACTCAACCGATCTTTATGAAATTTTCAAAATATATACTTCGGTTCACTGGATACAGCATAGACAATATATAGTTTGGAAAGGTGGGCGAAGCCACGCCCCTAGGCTACATAAAGTTTAAATTCGTCCTAATGATATTTGGATATACGAGTATGTGTCACTTAGTCAATATCTAGATATTTTGGAAAAGTTGTGTATTTTATGTTTTGTTTTGTTTGTTCTTGAACTTCCACGATAGGTGCAGGAGTTCGCTGGGAACGACACAGTCTGTATATAGCTTTTGGAAAAGAACCCAGGTTATGTAAAGCTGCAGTTTGGTATAGCTAGGTATTTGGTTCAAGTTAATGACATTTTATATATAGATGTGTTCTATGTATCAAAACGCCAAAACAACGTCCACCGGGTTTGCTAGTATATTATAAAATGGCGAAAGCAAACAACGAATTTCAGCATTCTTTTGTAAAACTGAGAGACTAGTTTGCGTTCAAATAGACAGACGCACAGACGGACGAAACTACGGACCTGGCTAAATCGACTCCGCATATCGTGTTGATAATTTTAGTGAACTTTTATCTTCTTCTTCTCATACTTACATACATTTAATGTTTATGAAAGATATGAAAATCAAAAAAGATTTTTGATTGCTTGTATGTTTCCCGATTTGGCTAATTTTTGGCAGTATAATACATACTACTGAGAAGCAGCTGACCAGTTTTCCTTGAAGTATCAAAATTGATTGAAATTTCGTTAAGTTTTTGGATTTCTTTGTTTACGGAAACTTTAAAAGCGAAATATAAATGATGTAAAGCTATTTTACACAAAGTTATTGCCTATTTAATACATTTACGATCCTCTTCAAAATCTTTCATATAAAAGTGGACGTAGACCTTAACCGATCCCGCCCATTTTTTCCTGGAACCTTCCTTGCGTAAATATATATAATTTGTTGTGTGAGCTCAAAGCAGTAGCAACATCACTCAGTGGTTTACAACAAAAGCACTTCCACTTTAAAGGGAGTTTAAACTCAAGTTACGTAATCAATGAAAAAATATAAGAAACTTATTTTCGGAATACGGAAATTTTATTGTCAAAAGTCATATTTAGTTACAATTATTTATTAAATCAACTCTTCGAGGTACTGAAAACAACTCTTTCAAAATTATTTGCGGATCGATTTTGACATCGCGATGTACATTGAGTGAGGCTAAGCCGTTCAGACGATCTTCAGACATTGTTGATCTCAAATACGCTTTTAGTCATCGCAAAGTTGAGAAGGATCGTTCATTAGTCGCTGTTGTCACAGGCAAAACTGCCATAACGCGAAGCATTTGGTTAACATTTGGAAATGCATCTTCATTACAAATATCGGGTGCTTCAAGTGAGTTTTTTCTTTCCTTTCCGGTAATGAGCTTCCGCCAAAGATGTACTTCGTTCACCCAGATGTCACGGGAATCGTCGTGCAAAATTGAACGGATTGCTTGGAATAGTTGAGCGCAGGACTCTTATTTGAAAATTTTTATTTTGTTTGTGATTTAAGAATCGATCTTGCAATTGTGTCAAAAACGGATCAATGTACGGTATGTAGATTGTTATATGGAAATAATCTTCAACTGAATCAGTTTGTACGTTGGAACTTTGGGTCTGTTTCGAAGCAAATCTTTGGCTTTCGGAATTTAATTTCGTATTGCTCGCTAATTTCGCTAACGGTTTTGAAAATTTGTCTGAACTCCCCCTTAGCGGTTTCTCTTCTTTCCATCAAAACTTGTTTCGCAGCATCAGCCAATTTGATAGCCCTTCCCAAATCTTGACTTTCTCCTTGAAGTACTCGACTCAGAGACAATGTGAGGGAATGAACCGAGCTCAAAATATGCATGGATATTTGGAAATTTGCGGTTTTTATAGCTGAAAGCAGTTGGAAAGCTCCAGACGAAGTCGTTGGGTCTTTCCAGTTGGTGGAAATCACTTCAAGAGCGCCAATTGTTGCTGGTTGCAAATGGAGATATGTTGCGAAGGACTCATGCTGTTCTACCCATCTGGTTTTACAAAATTTTTTCAATTTCTTCACTCGAGTTTCCGATAGATGTTCATTTTCCCTTATCGCAGAGCTTACCCCTGAATTGAAGCTTTGAGAAGCACAATGGGAGTAGAGCGCGAGTGGATACATTTTTCTGACAACAGCTTTAGCCCCTTCGAACTCTCCGCTAACCGCTCTCGCGCCGTCAGAAATACGAGCAATCCAGTCCGGAAGATTTTAGGAAATCAATGTAAGCAGTTCCTATTCCCTTTCCAGTGAAATCGGAGATAGGAATAAAATACAAAAAATCTTCCTGAATGATGAACTTTTCGATGCATTTATCCAAATAGCGAATGCAAATTGAACTTTGCTCCTGCAATGTCTGGCGTGTCATCTCCGAGAAAAGAAAAGCCCTTCGATTTGTTCACTCGATCGATGTTGTAACTCATAATGAGGTGGTAACATCTGTTGACTATTTCATTCTGGACATGTTGATTATTGCTTATGTACATAAAATGCTTTGGTGAATCACTCAGGTCTTTTTCAACTGCTTATCAGTTTTGGCTCGATATCGTAAGAGACCTCTAAAGTTTTCATCATTCGTCAACGGTTCGTCTTCAGAAATTCTTCCCGTATCATTGGAACCTCTGAGAGCAAGTCCTTGTCGGCCACACAGGATAACTGTTTCAATAATTGGAATCATGCGTAGTTTGCTTTCATTCAGAAAGTCTAATTTTTGTTTCGACAGTTGCAAAGCAATGGGTAAAGCATTTTCTTCTTCGATTCCCATTCTCAAAGACAATTGCAGCATACTTTTTTGTGGTATTCTAATGAACTGTGCTTTTCGAAAGTTTACAGTGCTTTCTTCCAGTTTTCTAATGGGGTAGTAACTAACTGGCCCATAGTTTGATTACCGACTCCTCTCAATGTAGCACAAAATAAGATGCAGTATTTGCAATATGCACCGTCTTCTATTGCCGAATACGGTAGCGATTCATGTTTTTGGAGCCAAGAGCGTTGAAACTTCAAACTTCTAGGGCCCGATGCCGGAAAACTGTAGCCGTCAGAGGGACTCAAAATATTCTTTTGCAATCCAGGAATTGAGTTTATTCCATCAGGTGCTGATTGTTGAACAAACAATCACATATCATAAGAACTGAGATAAGTTTTCAAAGAGAAAACTGGCAAATATGAGCTTTTCAGTAGCAAAGTTCAAATTAAATTCCACTTCTGTAGTAGTCAGTTCTGATCCCGTTTGTGGCTTACATGCGTCATTTTCAGCAATATTTGTCTGAGTTTGAAGCTCAGTACGACTACATTCGCCAACGTCCTAGCATGAACCAAATAATATTATGCACTTAGTAAAAATCTGAATTTATGCTGTATTTAATATTATTATAAACTTACAACTTCGTTCTCGATTCGCCTTTTTTTACACAGAAAAGGACGAATATCGGTAGTAAAAAATATTAGGATAGGACTTATACAAACTATTTAATAATAATGCAAACTATTTAATAATAATATAAATAATTTAATAATATTCAGCTTACCGTAGTGTGTGCCTCACCAGTTTTCGCTGGCCAACGAATGATAATGAAGTGTGGGGCAAAGAATTGTCAAGAACATGATAGAATACGCGCAACAACAACCCGGTTAGATACGCATTGCGCGAACAACAACAAACAGAAAGGAGTATGTACATATGTGTTAAATAAGTATAGCTATTACGTAGTAATTACAAGCTTTTATTTCGTTTTTTATGTGTGCGAAAGGGAGAGAAAATGCTGCATTGCGGCTCAGCTATAAGTAATAAGGCAAATTCAAACCGCTTTACACATACAAGTGAATGCACAAACGTAAATGACAATTTGCATACATATGCCCACCAAAAAATTTGAACTTTATCTAAGGCTGTAAGGAGTACCAGTTGGAATGGAATCTGGCCATTTGGAATATAAATGTATGCTGAAATATCCCCAATAGGGCGGGGTTTGAACGCCATAAGTTAGATGTAAGAATAAAACAGTCTTGTAAAATTAGTTCTAAGTTTGATGTGTAATAATAAAGGAGAAAAGCCCCCGAGAATTTTTTTTTAAATTAAACCGTTCAATGTGTACATTTTAAACAACTTAAAACTGGGGCCCAAAGTACTTATATATTCCCTAATAAACTGCTGCAAGCTAAGTCCTAAACTACTTACATTTTCCCTTTCAAACTGTTTCGAAATAAGGCTTAAATTATTTACATATGTCCTTACAAAGTGGTTAAGATTTAGAGCCGAAGTACTAATATTTGACCTTCCAAACTGCTTGACATTCATGGCCTTACAAATCGTTTAATGTTCATATAGAAGAAGCAGGTTAGGAACTTCAAATAGCATTTGAACAAACAAAATTATGTATATACATATGTACATTTATGAAAAATAGCTAGAAATAGATATTATTTAATATACTGGATACAAAAAAGCACTTGTGGATAAACTCAGAAGTAGCCATGGAACACAAAAAAGAGTAAACGTAGAGGAAAATCCAATGGTTGGGACGGCAATGACATACACTGGAAAAGCGACGTACAAATTAGCAAAGTTCTTTAAAAGATATAACATCAACACAGCATTCAGAACATCTAACAACGTCGGACAAAAACTAAGAACCGACACTAATTCTGATGACCCATTCAACAGACACGGAGTGTATAGGCTTACTTGTGAATGTCAATACAGCTACATAGGACAAACAACTGCACCCCAGCTAACATAAAAACAACGGCTCGAATACTTCACGTACAAGGAAAAGGCCGGCGGCTTAATGTACTTGAGAACATGGAGATATACAAGTTAAAAACATTTGACGGCAGGATCATAAACGAACAAACCAACACTATCTCTGACGAAATATTTGAACCCTTAAAACTAGTTTACAAAAAACAGCACAAGCCAGCAGGTACAGCAACCAAACACGTAACAATGAACAAGCAAAAACGAAATATGAACCAAACTGCAAAAATCACCGAATTCTACCTACCTCGACCTACCGCTTAGCTAACAAGCGGTATGTCTACATACCTACAAAAACAACCCTTGGGACAGATAACAATTCGGACGTATCAATACCGCGCACACACACACGCATATTAACGTTACCTACCACGACCACATAGATTGACATTACCTGCCACAGCACCCACGGACTATAAAAACAACGCAGCGGATAGACACAGACCAGAACGAAACTAGGCATTGAAAATGGCAGAACGCCGAAACCGGTTTGTCACAAAACCAAACTTGACAAGGGATGACGGAAAATCGTTCCAACAAAAATCAGATATTATTTATGTAAAATATTCACAAAGAGGTATATTACAATGTCTTTTAACTATAAACATATCTGATAACATCTGAAATATTTAAATTATATGAAGTGCCCTCGAACTGTCTTATTTTGCACAACGACCAACAACACCGTGGAAGCGATGGAATCATATAGCACTCATAAAGTGTGAAGAATTTGAACATTTCCCCTTATCAATATGAACAACTGAAAACTACGAGTATATCCTCTTTGCTTTAACAAACCCAAAACTCTTCATTCAAATGCTTACAAATTACTTAGAATAGAGATGGGCAAACTCGGCGCATTTTCACTGTGCTCGCAACGTGCAATTCTGAGTGCTTATAGCGCTGGGTAAGGGGGATCCCAAATCGAAATGGGGAAACAGAAAATAATAGCAAGTTGTATTTGTGTTTGTAGCCGGAATTAGAGAGAATTCATAATGAGCTCGCACCAGCGCTGCTAACTTTCAATTTAAATCTTCTAAAATTTTTTGTTTGTTTTTGGGCTGGCTTTTATTTCAATTTAATTAAGTGCAATTCCACATTTTCTACCAATATAAATAAGAAAATAATTTATACGCAGTGACATATTAAAAATAAATTACTACTAATATGTTTTAATTCGGAGATAATGATTATATTTACACAGCTACAAATGGGAATGAATAAGAGTTAATTCTTATACAACAGTAAAGCAGAGAAAGGTAGATCGTTCTCCCAAGTCAAAGACAATATCTCGACTTTTAAATACAGGGTGGCTGATGAATTTTGCTACATTAAGAAACTCAAATAATTTTTTTTCAGTAAACGGAATTCATTTTTCTTTTATTCATGTTAAAATTCATTAAATTTTATTAAATATAGCTTAATTAGTTTTAAAAATAATGGAATTTAAATGCCCCCCCTGCTCGTCGATGCATGTGCGGCATCTTACCAAAAAGTTGTTCATTACTGCTTGGAGAGTTGAGACAGGAATAGCCGCAATTGTTTCTCGAATGGATTGCCTTAGTTCCTGTTTGCAATAACCCCACAAGAAAAAGTCAGGTGCAGTAAGGTCAGGCGACCTGGGTGGCCAACGGAATGTGGAGTTTCTGGATATCAGCTTATTGGGAAATTTTCGTCGCAATTCTGTCATAACAGGTTGGGCTATATGAGGAGCTGCACCATCTTGCTGAAACCACACAGAGTTGAAAGAAATTCTCATTCGGCGTAATTCTGGATAGAAAAACTCTCTCAACATGCTCAAGTAACGGTCTCCAGTAACCGTAACGGTGTGACCGTTTTCTTCGAAGAAGTAGGGCCCGACAATGCAGCGTGATGAAACTGCACACCACACTGTGACACGAAGTGGATGCAATTCCGTCTCATGGAGTATCTGTGGGTTGGAAGCACTCCATATTCGACAATTTTGTTTGTTTATGTTGCCGTTTAAATCGAAATGGGCCTCGGCAGACATAATAATAATAATAATAATAATTCCCAACGGATTACCCACCATATCCCGACCGACCGGCGCGAGGGGCGCATCCGCATAACGCGCGGATTATTCGTTCGTGCCGAGTCGTTGAAAAGCTTTTGTTTGTTAATCGTCGAGATCTAAAACTGCTCAGCTACAGAGAAAACCTCATCAGCTAAGTAAAGTAGATATAGGATAGATTATACATTAAGAAATAACTAGTTAACAGAATAAAATTATTGTTAGAAGGTAATATAGAAGTCAAAGAATAAAAAACAATTAGTAGCTATGAATTTAGGATAGAAAGAATTGATTTTTGTATGCTGAAAAGCGAGTCTGAAATATCAAATCTACCAGAAAGAGAGTTATAATCTTGACACAAACAGCGAAAAGGCTCATTTAACTGAAAATTGGTTCGGCACTGTTTTAAGACTAGAGGTTTAAAATGCTTTGAAGGACGCGACGGTACATTGAAGTTCACTTCACTTAGAAGAAATGGGCTGGATAGTGAACCATTTAGCAATTTAATCATAAAAATAATTCCAAGCATTTCCCTCCGACTAGAAAGTGTGTGCAGATTAATGAGTTTTAAACGATTCGTATAGGGTGGCAGATTGTACAAGGGATCCCAATGAAAATCTCTTAAGGCAAATAGTAAAAATTGTTTTTGAACTGATTCAAGGCGATCTACATGAACCTGGTAACGCGGGTTCCAAATTATAGAACCATATTCAAGTATCGGTCTGACTAATGTAGTGAAGAGGGCTTTAGTTACATAAGGGTCGCTAAATTCTGTAGACCATCGTTTACGCGAGTGCTAGGACACCTCTAGCCTTATTGACTGTTGTGTTAATATGGCGGTTGAAACTGAGTTTATAGTCCATAGTAACCCCCAGGTCAACAAAATCATACACTTGCTCAAGACTATAATTTTTAATTGTATAGGAAGCCGGCTGAGAAATTCCACGCGAAAAACCCATGTGTTTACATTTTTTAAAGTTAAGTGGCATATAATTTAAATCGCACCAAGTAACAAGTGTATCTAGATCTGATTGTAGCTCATTTCTATCTTCAAAAGACGCGAATGACATGAAAAGCTTTACGTCGTCGGCATACATTAACATTTTTGAAGATTTTATTATTGTAGAAATATCATTTATAAACAACAAGAACAGAATCGGGCCAAGATGGCTTCCTTGAGGAACCCCCGAAGAGACATAAATGACATCGGATACTAAATTTTTAAACATTACTCTTTGTGTCCTGTCACTAAGGTAAGAAGAGATCCAGCGATTGAGACCCGGCTGGAAGCCCAACTGATCGAGTTTATGAATAAGTAATGAGTGACACACTTTGTCAAAAGCTTTGCTGAAATCCGTATAAATAACGTCGGTTTGCAGATTTTTCTAAAGCCATTTGAGACATGACTGGTAAACTCAAGTAAATTCGTAACTGTGGACTTTCCCTTACTGAACCCGTGTTGGCAGTCAGCTATCAAAGTAGAGATCGGACCCGTAAGTTGATTTGTAACAATAGCTTCAAACAATTTTGGGATGGCAGAAAGCTTTGCGATGCCACGATAGTTCTCTATAGAAGACCTACTCCCGCTTTTATGCAGCGGTAGAAGAAACGATTCTTTCCACGCAGTTGGAAAAACACCACACTTTAGTGATAGATTGAACAAATTGGTAAGGGGTTGGTAAATATGGTTCGCACACTTTTTCAAGAAACATGTAGGAATCCTATCAGGACCATATTTAAAAGATTCTTTTAAGGTTTTAAGGTAAATTAGAACATCTTTGGCGCATATAATTGATGAATTAATTAAATTTGTCCCGTGTAGCTTATAGGGATAGTTTTGAAAGTTTGAATTGGTGACAGCAGAATAGTTAGAAGTGAAAAATTGAGCAAAAAAATTTGCGATACATTGATTATCGCTAGATATAATGTCTTGATATTTCATGGCTGAGGGAAACCCTGATACTTTACGTTTAGAATTTACGAAACCATAAAATGACTTAGGATTGAGAATAATGTCTCTTTTCGTTTTAGAGATATAAGCTTTATAGCACTTTTTATTTAAATCTATGTACTTCTGACGTAGAATGGAATACAGTAGGTAATGTTTATTTAATCCGGATTTCTTATATAAATTAAATGATCGCGTTTTCCTATTTTTAAGAGCCTTAAGCTCTTTAGTAAACCAAGCTTGCGTAGGATGATCATAGGTTACTTTACGTTTAGGAATAAACTTCTCAAATAGGCAGTAAATAGTGTGATTGAAATGTGAGACGTTTAGATCGATATCACAACCAAATTCAGGCCAAGTTAATTTAGACAGTTCTTTATTTAATTTCTTGTAGTTTGCTTTGGAAAAGTTATAATCAAAGCTACTAAATGAGTAGCATTGAGTGCCTTGGCCATTACTTATGGTTTCGTAGACTATTTCCATAGAAGGGTGGTAAAGGTCTTCTGGTAAAACCAACGGATCACAACGATTTACAGAAAATTGGTTTATATCATTAACATACACTAAATCTAAGACTTTCCCAAACTTGTTAGCGGTAACATTTATTTGATTAAGGCAAAGATCGGAAATTCCATCTAAAAAGTCATTGAACCCCAGTTTGGACGGATTTGGAATAATGTTACCATCAGATATGTTCCACGATATATGAGGTAAGTTAAAATCACCCAAAACAATAATTGAATCTGAAGCTTTAGTCATAAGGTTAACAGTAGACTGAAAAATCTGATGCTGGAGTGATGTAGCAAACATATAAGTACATAGAGACGTTGTCTAGTTGAAGGCGGATGCATTTGAACTCAATGAAATCGATGTTAGGAATATTAACCTCTTCTGAAGGGATGGAGGAATGAACGGCAAGTAGAACACCACCCCCGACTCTGTTCAAGCGATCATTTCTATATACTTGATATTCATTACATAAAAACTCTGAATTGAAAACATGAGGTTTTAGCCAAGTTTCGGTAAAAGCAATAACATTATAATTACAATGAAAAGATTTCAAAAAGAGATCAGTTAATTTGGTATTTAGACCTCTGACATTTTGATAAAAGATTTAGTGCTCAGTTTTTTGACTCAACGTTATTACGAGAAATTTTCGCTACATTTTGAACATTCCTATTCGGTCTGTATTCAAACTCCCGCACAAGAGCCTCGGGAGGCCAAAAAGAGCTGTCCAAAAGAGTATCGAAATCTTTCCCAGATACATCAATCTTAAACGAAGACATACTTCTTTGATATGTGAAATTAAATTTTCTGACAGTTACGCTTTGATCTTTAACTTTAGAAGAAATATGGTACAACAAGTCATCCTCGGTAGTGTCTGGATGGAACCTAGACACAAAAATAGATTTTTTGCGAGGAACCACAACCAGCTTACCAATGATTGGTTCAGACTCCATTGCAATAGTTGGAATTTCCTGGTTTTTCCTAGTGGACATTTTTTAAGGGGCGTTCTTCGACGTTGCTCGGACAACCGTACTAGGAACTGGAGAAGCCAAATCTATAAGTTCAAGGGGTTGAGGCAAGTTCGGGACTGTTGAGGTAGTAGGCCGATCATCCGTACGCCTGAAAAGACAGTTCAACATGTTTCCATCCTTTGTTGGCCATTTGAATTTTATATGGGAATAAGTCCAAATCTTTGTGCATAATTAACTGTAGTGACTGTCTGCTTACACCCATTTGAGCAGATAAGCTTCTTGTCGAAACACGTGGATTGTTTTGTATGGCAGCAGCTACAGCAGCGATTGTTTCCTCCGTTCAAACTGAAGGGTTTCGATGGTAAGGTCTTCTGTTGACTGTCCCATGCTCGGCAAAATTGTTTACAAGTCTTATTATGGTCCATCTGCTCGGAGGATTGCCGCCAAACGTGCGCCTATACTCTCTTTGAACCGAAACTACGGACTCCAGTGCGTGATAGCGGCGGACAATCCAAATTCTTGTTTCAGTGTCCCAGTTATCCATTTTTGTTAAATGTAAAAGTCAATCTGCAAAAAAAAAAAAAATTAACCAGATTCATTAAATAGAAAAAAAGTTATTTACTTTTTTTTTGGTAGCGGCTTTCATCAGCCACCCTGTATGATGCCAATAAGTGTGGGAATCTAGATGCGGTGTAATGGAATATAATATACCTAAACCTTCATTCTTATCTAGTTGTAATATGCGAGTCATATATCCTGGGTAATAGAGACACAATGTTAAATGTAAGATATAGTTTAACGTCATTAACAAAGTACGTCGAGGAACTAGAAAACCTTGGAAAAGAGTTAGCGGAATAATTTGTTGAGCTATGTACAATAAAATCAAAACTTGATTTGTTAGGTACGCCTTTTGATTTCAATTGTTTTGAAGCACCTGCAATGTGATACTAGAACTAGAGCTGATTATAGAGAATCCACATGCCTTGTTGAGTTTTATCAGGATTTTACGAATTTATGAGCGTTTTCTGCAGAAGTATTAGCAATGTTTGGCTCAACATATTCATGTTAACAGTTCTTTTCGTTGATGCAACTAAACAAGTGCCGGCTGAAAAATCGAATCTCGTATAACAATTTACAAAATATCCTGCGTTTAGCTACAGCACAGGAAATATATCTGCACATTGAAAAACTAACAAAAAAACATTTGCAAATTTTACAAAAATTTCTCGTTTCATTTATAATAGAGTTGAGTTGGTTGAAACTCAACAACAAAACTTTATTTTATTTTAATTATTTGCTGTTCCTTTCATTTACCTATTTGCCTTCCGTTCTCTGCCGTTCCTTTTCTCTAACATATTTTCGTTTTTTTTTTATTTCGCGACCTCGGTAGCCACACGTCCCAATCTCAAAAACATAATATTCATTATACACATATTACATGAATTGTACATAAAATAAAATTCGGTATATGTATTTCCCATGAATTGTAAATAATTTTATTATAACGCATATACTATATCACATTATATTATTATTACATGATATTTATTCACCTCAGAGCGTGAACTCACCTTTTGGTTTAAGTATTAAATTTAGAACGATTTGGGACGTGTGGCAACCACGCGCAAATCTCCCCACACCAATTCGCCGCACAGCTGACAGCTGGGCGGCCAACATATTTCTATTATTATTGTTTTTGGTTTTTCACGATATTCCTTTTATGCACCAGCAAATGCGAATTAAGGAAAATTGTGAGATCCGACTAACTGGTTTGCCAAATCGTCTTGCAACTTAGAGTGAAAGACAATCCGAGAACCTAACGAAACGAAGGGAAGGAGAAATATATACCTACAGCATTTACTAGATCTTCACACGGCGGCTTTAACAAATCGTCCATTGCCAAGAGATAATTTGGTACGTCTACCACTTCCCTACCTAACGAAGGATAGTTGAATTATTGGGAGCAACAAGGCGACCCACAGTGTGTAAAACATATCTCTCTAAGTTGAATAAGGGTCGCTCTTCGCCATTGAAGAAACCAGCCCCTGCCCATACATTACAATAATATATTAAATTATATTTATTTATTTATATTTTTATGTCTAAAGTACAGCAGACACTTAAGATTACACAATTCTAGAAATTCAATTTGTTGGCTTCCGCCAAAAACAATTTTTTCCCGCCAAATTTAATATCGCGGTGAACCCAAATTCCTTACGGCGAAATTTCGCACACACAGAGTTATATTAAACACTAAACTCCATTGCGGTACAAAATTATATACAACCAAAACACAGTGGGCCTCATCGCCAATTTCACATACAAAAAATAATTTATAACTTTCTCACGGTTAGACTAAAGATCAAGCCTCTTAGCTTTAAAAAGTAAAATTCCGGGTCAAAGCCAAATAAAGCAGTAAGCTAAATTATATATAGCTCAAATGCCGTAAAATTAATTAATTAAATTAAAATATTACAACAATCCGCATATTAATAAACATATTTACTATAAAACAGCATACGGTGATATATCCCCCTGAACAGTGGTAAAAGACTGCTAAATCCCCCATCAAATTTTTTTGTTAATAAAATCAGCAGTCTCTCCAAAAAATTCCAAAAATCACCACCATTAAATTAAATAAATCCCTTTTCAAAATGACTACCGTAGCCGGGAATAAATTTATTTCAGAAACGGATATCTTTACTTTGCTGCACTCGGTTCCGCCCAACCCCGATTCAAGATAATACCGGGGCAGCCCTAAAATTAAAAGACGATGTATTCTAGTCAAGAGTACAGAGCGCCTACGACGTGGAGACAGATGACCAGGACCTCCCCAAAGACTTTAAGTCCGCCGCTTTCTGTAAATACCGAGCCTACCTAATTGCATATGAGGATACCAAAGCTCAAATAGGCGATCAACTCCAACTCAAAGAATTGAGTAATCCCACGCCTCAAACACAAACCCAAACACCCCAAGAAACCTCTTATATGAACCTGAAAGTCCCCCCATGTGATGCAAAAATATTTTATGGAGAGTATGATTAATGGCCGTCCTTCCGAGACTTGTTCATGGCGGTCTATATCAACCACTCGAAACTCTCCAGTGCCCAAAAGCTGTATCGCAGACATAACACTAAAGGAAAGGCAGGTCATATTGTGGAACAATTCCCTTTAAGCGACGACAATTTCGCCCTAGATTGGGAAGCTCTCAAGTCGTGTTATGAGAATAAGCGAGTCCTGGTCGAAAATCAAATCCTCAGTAAACAACTGTCTCCAAATACTAGCGACACAACAAGTCGAAACCTCCAATTGGGATCTCATTTTAATATATCTGGTAACTTCAGACTGCCAAAGCACGAACATGTGCATTCACTGCCAAAGCCGCCATAACACCACCCTTTACCACACAACAGCCCCCAGTTCCGGAATTCAAAGCCGAAGATCCCAGGTAGCAACAATAGAAGCCAGCAAACCCAGGCTTCAGGACGTCAGCCAGGCGGTACCCCAGGAACGAGATCCCTCTAACCCCAACACATCCCAAGTACAATCGTTCCATGAAAACATGATAGACAAATCATACTCCCTACAGCAATAATCTTGGTAGAACATAGACGGGATCTATTTAAGCTTAGAGCCTTAGTGGACCAAGGCTCCGAAAGAAGCTTAATATCCGCCAAACTCGGGCTTCCCTATACACACTCCCTGTTTGAAATATTGGGTATGGGAGGCGGAGTGGTACAAACATCCAACAAGCTGTTCTCGTTAACCTTAGTCTCAAAAGATAATAAGGTGAGAACAAAGGCCCAGGCAGTAGTGCTTCCCCGCCTCACCAGGAAGCTCCTAACGTTCAGGGTGAATGACAGCCAAAAGCACAAATGGTGCCATCTTAAATTAGCAGACCAGAACTCCCAGAACCCATCCCAAATCGATCTGGTATTGGGTAGTGATCTTATCCCTAAAATAATGCCAAATGGCATAGAAAAGATCTCTCCCAGCCTGCTAGCCCAAAACACAATCTTCGATATATGGTTGGCCTCCCAAAAAGTCAGGTTTGGGTCACTCTCTTAACGATGTTTTATGTACCAGACCAACCCTACAACTCGATCTCCGACCTATGTTGCTAAAATGGCGGACATATAAAAATGTGTTTAATTGCGATGTAGAGAAAATGTACCGCCAGATTCTCTTACACACCGATGACCCAGACTACCAACGGATAATATTCCGAGCTCCCGAAGACAGTCCAATAAAGGTCTTCAAGTTGAAAACGGTCACCTTTGGGGTGAGGTACGCTCCCTTCCTGGCTATTCGCACGAGTTACTTTTATCCACTTGGATAAACTGGGGCAGGAGGAAGCGTTTCGATTTTAAAAGAACAAAAACACAAATTGCAAGGAGTCTTAATTCAAAACTGAATATTTATTAAAAAGGAAATGTGGTTAAGTTTGTAGCTTAAATGCTAAACCGAGCGATAGGAGGGATTTGCAGCAACTGATCTTTCAAGATCCAAATCCGTCCTCACCAACCCATAATACATACCTATGTTCAAAAATACATAAGATATTTCCTTAGCCTAAAATATATAAGTAACTCAACGTACATAAGACGTTTTGGCACACTCAGCAGTCTCAAAAATATCGTATTCAATTACTTAAAGGCCACTTGAATGTGAGTTTATATGTATGTAAAGACATTATTTCTGTCACCAGTCTGCCTTGCTACAGACTTGGCTTATTTGTTTATTTAAAAATGTGTAATGCTGAGTGTCGCCTTTCTCACAGTATTAGGAAAACAAACATATCTTAGAATATGCTTGTCTTCCCTTGGCTGTGCTGTGTAGGTAGAGGGTCATTCCACCTAACTCCACCACGGTTGGAATTAGAACTCTGCTGAGTTCTTTTATCCATCAACAAATCTTGTCTTGGAGAAACTTCAATTAGCACCATTTCCTTATTATTAACATTAGGGCTTTCCCGAGTTAACCTATTTACAATTTTTATATTCTTCTTTTTGCAATACATTATCAATACAATTGCTGACACCAACAGAATGAACAGGATTGTTACAATATTTATGCCATAAGAAACATTTTTATGATATGTTAGTTCCTCAACTTTAGTTCACTTTCATAGCTTTGATTTAACATTTTATGTGGGTAATAAAATTTTTCCGTAAATTAAATTTTCCTGTTTTCAAAAACTTCATTGCTTATTTGTATTTGGCAATTTGCATAATGCACCAAGTAATTTCTACTTATTTTCAATTCTCTAGTGTCACAATTCTGCACTAGCTCTTCCTGATGGGAATTAGTTATTAGCAATGTATCATCTTCCAAAATAGTTATTTTCGTTTTATTATTGAATCTTTATATACAATTATTTCGAAATATGCAGTGTTGGCTTCTTTTTAAATCTTTTAATGCGGTATCTTGTTCGTACCGCCAATTTTCATTATTTATGGTAACAATAAATTCTTTTTATGTTTCAACTTCTAAGTCATTTATATTTGGTAGTGGCACTATCAACTTCCAATCTGTTTGAATATAATTATTTGGAATTCTTATTGCGATTACAATTGATTGGTTTTTGTATGCCAACACCCCTATCTTGGACAATTTTAATTTATAAAAATCTATTTTGAAATAATTTATTTCTTCCTTTGTCAAAATTCCGGGATGGATCAAATTATATTTGGTTGCTGCTATATTATTTTGTATGTTATCTATTTTGTCTTTTACAAATCGTATCTTATTCATTATATCATTAAGCAGTAAATGATTAAACATTTCTACATTTTGCTGACTCATATTTATAAAAAGTTTATTAATTTTTTTTCTATCTTCAATAATAGTATCCTTTATCAGGTGCAAGGTGTCGTTGAACTGTCTATTTATTGATATCTGTTGGTTAAAATTTTGTATTATATTATGCTCATGTTTCTGCTGGACTTCTAAATAACCTAAGATCTCTTGCCTGTCATCGTCATCCATCAATCCGAATAACCAATTATAAGCCGATCCGACAAAACTAATTAGGCCTCTTTTATACCTATTATCTTTTTCTGGCCGTATTGTCTTTACTTTTGACTCTACATTTTCTATCTCATTGAAAAGGAACTCCTTCCTTTTAAAAGTGCCATTCTCAATAACCTGCCTTAACTGATACAATACCTCTAAAATTTCTTGAGGTTTAATAATATGTAATATGGTAGTGGTTCTATTAAGTATGTATGTCTACTTGTCCCATGTGGACCATTGTATACCCCGCTTCATCCAGTATTGGCGTCACTTGAAGGTGTCCCTTCACTTGCCCTGTAGCCGGTTCCATTCAGCCCGCCATAATCATAAGTATTACGAACAACATCATCTGAAATGGTGATAATAACCTGCATGTAGCTAAGTTTTTACCTTTGCAATAATTAAAATCTTATAATGTACACCCACAAATATGCCTACTCAGCTAATTATCCTTATAAATATTATTATTTTTTTTCTTCAATCACTATTATGGGCTATGGTACTAAACCTATCATCATTTTCGTCAGAAGTGGAATTCTGTATTCAGCAAATTTTTTGTGGTCTTTTTATGTTAGCACTATGAACATTTTGCAATGGATTAATTCTCAAATATGGTTGGTCTTTATGCCTTACTCTTTTGTAGTTTTTGATGGGTCCTGTTTCTCTATTTCATATGTATTCTTCCCTATTTCTATTGTGTTTGGCTATTGTTTTTGTACCTTTCATGAACATGAAATGGTATATTAACTTTATTCCGATGTTTGTAACGTTTAGAAATATAAGAGATAGAGCCACCATTAAGTTTACCAAATTGATCAGGACGATGAGCTGAGTTGATACAGCCATGTCCGTCTGTCCGTCCGTCCGTCTGTTTGAACGCAAACTAGTTTCTTTTACTATTTTTATTCTATCCTGCAATATGGATGGACAAAGGTTTTCCTTTGCGAACCTGGGAGAACAGTTGATGGTTGAATGATGGCGATCATTATAGTTTGCTATAACGATCTGCATTCTCATTTCTGTTGAGAGGCTCGTATCTTCAATTCCCGTTAGTTTCTCCAACAGGGTTGAGTGGAGTCTCTCAATGTCTGCGTTACCAGTGTGATTATTAGGCTTGGTAAGGTGGACCTCAATGTTTTCATCTTTTAAATATTTTCTTAATTGCTCTGCTCTAAATTCATTATCCATTACAATTTTTTTTGGTTTTCCAAATTTTGCAAAATGTTCCATTATTATTGTTTTCTTTGCTCTCCAATTTCTATCAGTTATTGTATATGCTGCTGCCAACCTTGTCAATTTATCAATTCTTGTAACAAACGAATGTTTGTTGAAATGAAAAATTACAATATGTATTACTTCGTTCTTGGCAGAGGGTGTTTCAGTTAGGTTAAATTTAGGTTTAATTGGATTTCTCTCGTGTTTAATTTGTTGGCACTTTTCACAATTATTTATTATTAATTAAATGTGCTCTCTAAATTTAGGATAAAATCTTATCCTTTAATGTATTGTAAGTCTCCCCAATGCCACTGTGCATAGATTCGACACGGTGATACAAAGAAATTTGTTTATGTAATTTTTCCTCCTCCAATATCTCTGTTGCTCTTTTCGTACACTTTATAAATTAAAACTTGCTACCACAAGAAAACATGGACATCAAAAGTAACTGTATTCTGTGATAATCATGTTCCTCTACCTTGGAAAAAATTCCTACCTTGCCATTTCTAACGTTCCTCTCTAATACATTCCTCAATGTATTCTCATTATCCCTTGGGTTTCTTCTACCATGTATCATACTAACCTCCGCTTGTGGGCTGTATGTTATTATAATTTGCCTCTTATATTTATTAACAATCTCCTCATTTACTCCAAAATGATCCAACAGCTCCTCCTCAGCCGAATGTATCGTGTCAGACATCTCGAAATTCGATTCTTGATCATTGTTTTCATCGATTTTCGGAGAGTCCTCTATTCGGCTTAAAAAGTCTGCTACCACATTATTTTTACCCTTTACATACTCTATCCCATAATTATACTCTTGCAATTTTAAAAGCCATCTCTAGTGGCGCTGCGAAAATTCTTTTCCTTTATATTTATTATTCAACTACATTATTGTACAGTGGTCAGTAACTATTTTGAATTTACTACCGTATATGTAAGGCCTAAAGTACGTTACCGCATACATGATAGCCAAAAACTCCTTATCGGTGGTAGCATAATTCTGCTCATGATTATTTAAGGTTCGAGAAATGTAGCACACCGGCTGTCCTTGCTGAGACAATACTGCGCCAATGGCGTAATCACTTGCATCTGTTGTAATTGAGAATTTCTTATCATACTCTGGGTATTTAAGGATAGGGTGAGAAGAAATCAGTTATTTGAGGTTCTCAAAACTCGAAATATATTGTGGGTCATTAGGATTTATTTTGCAACCCTTTTTTAAATATTTAATCATTGGGTAGGCAATTCTAGAATAGTCCTTCACAAACTTCCTATAGTAGCCGGTAGCCCCTAAGAAACTTCTTAACTTTCTTTCAATTCTTGGTACCTTTAAATTTAGTATCACCTCGATCTTGTCTTTGTTGGGCTTTATTCCCTCTTTAGTTAGTGTATGGCCCAATAATTTCGTTTCCCTCTTTAAGAAACTGCACTTGCCAGCTTGAATCTTCAAATTGTGCTCTTGTAACTTTGAAAAAATTTTTTCCAATGAACTTAAATGTTCCTCTAATGATGTGGAAAACACCGACATATTGGTCCAGATACGCAATACATATTTTATTTATATAATCTCTGATAATGTCATTCATTAACCTTTGGAACGTAGCCGGGGCATTTTTCAACCCAAACGGCACCCTGACCTATTCGTACAAACCCAGTGCAGAAACAAAGGCCGTTTTTTCGATATCCTTAGTTGCCATTAAAATTTGATGATAACCCTTTGCAAAATCAAGAGTGCTGAAGTACTGTGGTTTGCCCAACTTGTCCAGAATTCCATCGATATTTTGCAAGGGATACTTGTCGTCAACGGTTATTTGATGTAACCTTCGATAATCAACGACCAAACTAAACCTTTTGTTACCTGAACTATCCTCCTTCTTGGGTACTATTATAATATGAGAACTATATTTACTCCTACTTTTTTGAATTATTCCCTGTTTTTCCAGGTCTTTAATTTGTCGCATAGCCTCCTCCCTATGCTTTGGAGGCAGTCTATATATTCTTGAACTTATTTGCTGTTTCGCGGTAGTCCTTATTTCGTGGACCACCATTTCTGTATTTGTGAGGGCATCACCCTAATTGTATATCAACTTCTCATGTCTCTTTAGCAACCTCTCAACTATTTTTCGTTCATCTGACTTTAGATGATCTAGCTGGATATTTTGCAACTCCCCCGAATCAAATGCATAAACCTGTTCCTGCACTGTCCTTGAGTAAAATGGAATCCTGACCCCACTTCGGAGCACCATTTCTTCCTTTTCTATGTCTATTACTTTTACATTCTTCAGGATGAAGTTATTTCCCAACAGAACATCATATGGCTTGTCGAAGTCCATTTTTAACCATCTCATTTTGGCATTGTCAATAAACGCAAACGTCAAGCTGTGTAGTTCTGTTTATATTTTTCTCTGTTATTATATTTAATAAATTAATAATATCTTTGACATTTTAAAGTTATAATTAAAGTGGATAGAGTTAAATACTTAATGTGCTTCACTACTTGGTGTGAAAAGTGTTAAGAAGTTTAAATAGTTATTCATTATTATAAATTCATTTTGTTGAATTTGTGTGTGCCGAGTTTTTTGCATATTTTATTTGTTGCTATTGATAGGTTTTATTTCATATTGCAATTGTTGTTGTGCTCTGAATTGCTTTTCTTATTTCTTTTTCGTTAGAGCTGTTTTGCGTGGTTTGTTAAACGTCAGATACAGTGTGTTTAAAACTGTTCGCTCAGTACTGTGTTACTTAAACTGTCAGGGTTGTTTTTTCTTTAATCCGCTAAATTTTTTCTAACGCATAATTTTTCTTATAAATTTATATTAGTATTTATACGAAAATGTCGTGCATGATAGCAAACTGACAGGTAAAAAGCGAGTCCGAACGCTTTGTGGCATGCTGGTTGTGTGATGGACTTGTCCACGCCAAGTGCACTGGGTTAACCGGTAGAATAGCTGACCTGCTTAACGAAGGAAAAGGCCTGCGCTGGTCTTGTTCCAAATGCCGGTCGACGGAAGTTGATCTCAATAAAATCTTTAGGCATATCAGAAACGGGTTTTCTGAAATAAGCAAAGACTTTTCATTGCTGACCGAAAAATTCCAAAAATATGAAAATATTTTCAAAACCTTGAAAACTTTGGAGAATCCGCCTCATTTGGAATGCCCTGATAATCGCGAAGACAAGCGCAGGCGTAGGGCTGATCGGCCTACTACCTCAACAGTGCCGAACTTGCCTCAACCCCTTGAACTTATCGATTTGGCTTCTCCAATTCCTAGTACGGTTGTCCGAGCAACGTCGAAGAACGCCCCTTCAAAAACGTCCACTAGGAAAAACCCGGAACCTCCAACTATTGCAATGGAGTCTGAACCAATCGTTGTTAAGCTGGTTGTGGTTCCTCGCAAAAAATCTATTTTTGTGTCAAGGCTCCATCCAAACACTACCGAGGATGATTTGATGTACCATATTTCTTCTAAAGTTAAAGATCAAAGCGTAACTGTTAGAAAATTTAATTTCACATATCAAAGAAGTTTGTCTTCGTTTAAGATTGATGTATCTGGGAAAGATTTCGATACTCTTTTGGACAACTCTTTTTGGCCTCCCGGGGCTCTTGTGCGGGAGTTTGAATACAGACCGAATAGGAATGTTCAAAATGTAGCGAAAATTTCTCGTAATAACGTTGAGTCAAAAAACTGAGCACTAAATCCGTGAATATCTTTTATCAAAATGTCAGAGGTTTAAATACCAAATTAACTGATCTCTTTTTGAAATATTTTCATTGTAAATATAACGTAATTGCTTTTACCGAAACTTGGGTAAAACCTCATGTTTTCAATTCAGAGTTTTTTTGTAATGAATATCAAGTATATAGAAATGATCGCTTGAACAGAGTCGGGGTGGCGTTCTACTTGCCGTTCATTCCTCCATCCCTTCAGAAGAGGTTAATATTCCTAACATCGATTTCATTGAGTTCAAATGCATCCGCCTTCAACTAGACAACGTCTCTATGTACTTCTATGATTTTTCAGTCTACATGCAACATGTCTCTCTGCTCAAAACTGTTAACTTTATGACTAAAGCTTCAGATTCAATTATTGTTTTGGGTGATTTTAACTTACCTCATATATCGTGGAACATATCTGATGGTAACATTATTCCAAATCCGTCCAAACTGGGGTACAATGACTTTTTAGATGGAATTTCCGATCTTTGCCTTAATCAAATAAATGTTACCGCTAACAAGTTTGGGAAAGTCTTAGATTTAGTGTATGTTAATGATATAAACCGATTTTCTGTAAATCGTTGTGATCCGTTGGTTTTACCAGAAGACCTTTACCATCCTTCTATGGAAATAGTCTACGAAACCATAAGTAATGGCCAAGGCACTCAATGCTACTCATGTAGTAGCTTTGATTTTAACTTTTCCAAAGCAAACTACAAGAAATTAAATAAAGAACTGTCTAAATTAACTTGGCCTGAATGTGGTTGTGATATCGATCTAAACGTCTCACATTTCAATCAAACTATTTACTGCCTATTTGAGAAGTTTATTCCCAAACGTAAATTAACTTATGATCATCCTACGCAAGCTTGGTTTACTAAAGAGCTTAAGGCTCTTGAAAATAGGAAAACGCGATCATTTAATTTATATAAGAAATCTGGATTAAATAAACATTACTTACTGTATTCCAGTCTACGTCAGAAGTACATAGATTTAAATAAAAAGTGCTATAGAGCTTATGTCTCTAAAACCAAAAGAGACATTATTCTCAATCCAAAGTCATTTTATGGTATAGTAAATTCTAAACGTAAACTATCACGGTTTCCCTCAGCCATGAAATATCAAGACATTATATCTAGCGATAATCAATATCTCGCAAATTTTTTTGCTCAATTTTTCACTTCTAACTATTCTGCTGTCACCAATTCAAACTTTCAAAACTATCCTTATAAGCTACACGGGACAAATTCAATTAATTCACCAATTATATGCGCCAAAGATGTTCTAATTTACCTTAAAACCTTAAAAGAATCTTTTAAATATGGTCCTGATAGGATTCCTACATGTTTCTTGAAAAAGTGTGCGAACCATATTTACCAACCCCTTACCAATTTGTTCAATCTATCACTAAAGTGTGGTGTTTTTCCAACTGCGTGGAAAGAATCGTTTCTTCTACCGCTGCATAAAAGCGGGAGTAGGTCTTCTATAGAGAACCATCGTGGCATCGCAAAGCTTTCTGCCATCCCAAAATTGTTTGAAGCTATTGTTACAAATCAACTTACGGGTCCGATCTCTACTTTGATAGCTGACTGCTAACACGGGTTCAGTAAGGGAAAGTCCACAGTTACGAATTTACTTGAGTTTATCAGTCATGTCTCAAATGCCTTTAGGAAAAACCTGCATACCGACGTTATTTATACGGATTTCAGCAAAGCTTTTGACAAAGTGTGTCACTCATTACTTATTCATAAACTCGATCAGTTGGGCTTCCAGCCGGGTCTCAATCGCTGGATCTCTTCTTACCTTAGTGACAGGACACAAAGAGTAATGTTTAAAAATTTAGTATCCGATGTCATTTATGTCTCTTCGGGGGTTCCTCAAGGAAGCCATCTTGGCCCGATTCTATTCTTGTTGTTTATAAATGATATTTCTACAATAATAAAATTTTCAAAAATGTTAATGTATGCCGACGACGTAAAGCTTTTCATGTCATTCGCGTCATTTGAAGATAGAAATAAGCTACAATCAGATCTAGATGCACTAGTTACTTGGTGCGATTTAAATTATATGCCACTTAACCTTAAAAAATGTAAACACATGGGTTTTTCGCGTGGAATTTCTCAGCCGGCTTCCTATACAATTAAAAATTATAGTGTTGATTGTATGATTTTGTTGACCTGGGGGTTACTATGGACTATAAACTCAGTTTCAACCGCCATATTAACACAACAGTCAATAAGGCTAGAGGTGTCCTAGCATTCGTTAAAGGATGGTCTAAAGAATTTAGCGACCCTTATGTAACTAAAGCCCTCTTCACTACATTAGTCAGACCGATACTTGAATATGGTTCTATAATTTGGAACCCGCGTTACCAGGTTCATGTAGATCGCCTTGAATCAGTTCAAAAACAATTTTTACTATTTGCCTTAAGAGATTTTCATTGGGATCCCTTGTACAATCTGCCACCCTATACGAATCGTTTAAAACTCATTAATCTACACACACTTTCTAGTCGGAGGGAAATGCTTGGAATTATTTTTATGATTAAATTGCTAAATGGTTCACTATCCAGCCCATTTCTTCTAAGTGAAGTGAACTTCAATGTACCGTCTCGTCCTTCAAGGCATTTTAAACCTCTAGTCTTAAAACAATGCCGAACCAATTTTCAGTTAAATGAGCATTTTCGCTTTTTGTGTCAAGATTATAACTCTCTTTCTGGTAGATTTGTTATTTCAGACTCGCTTTTCAGCATAAAAAAATCAATTCTTTTTATCCTAAATTCATAGCTACTAATTGTTTTTTATTCTTTGACTTCTATTTTAACTTTTAACAATAATTTTATTCTGTTAACTAGTTATTTCTTAATGTATAATTTGTCCTATATCTACTTTCCTTAGCTGATGAGGTTTTCTCTGTAGCGGAGCAGTTTTAGATCTCGACGATTAACCAACCAAAGCCTTTCAACGACTCGGCACGAACGAATAATCCGCGCGTTATGCGGATGCGCCCCTCGCATCGGTCGGGCGGGATATGGTGGGTAATCCGTTGGGAATTATTATTAAAAAAAATATTGAAATTCTAATGGACAAGGGGTACTAACTCTTTTGTTTGCTCCCTTTATATTTCCGTTCAATATACTAACCACTATATCTTTCTCCTCAATTACCGGAAGACTATATTTATCAAAACTTTCTCTCTTCATTATACTTATGGTAGATCCCGGCTCTACCAACGTCAGCCATTTTTTTATTAAAAAGCGTTAGCGTTATGAAAATTTTATTTTGGTTGTTGTTGTTGTTGTGGTAGCGACTAAAACACTCCCCGAAGGTTTTGGGGAGTGTTGTCGAATTAACAGTCCTTGGCCGGATTTGAACCCGGTACACTCCGGTACTCCCTTGCGGTACTGCCCGACTGTCGTGGTAGCGATTTATGACCAGTGAAACCTTCTAGGTCATGTCAACCTTCCTTCCGTAAGGAAGGATAAGGTAGGTAATGAGAGGTGAGAGGCACCATATCCGTAGATCAACCATCGAGTTGCACGTCATTACCTTTGTGCATATTGGTCGCCTCTTACGACGGGTATGCCTACCTCGGGCATATTCTAAACCCCTAAGCCGCAGGGGTTATTTTGGTTATCCGAGGCTAGTTTGTAAAAAAAAACTTCGGTTGAATTTGTTTCTTCTGCTGTACTAGCAGCATCGACGTCCATGGGTTGAGGCCCATTTGAACGTCTTGTCTGTTGAGACGTATTCTGCCTATTCGTGTCATTGCTAGTGTTGTACCGACCCGACTCGTTCCGCGGTCGAGCATTCACTTGAGGACCACTCTGTCTACCAGAGGAATTATACATACCGATGAGTACCATTTTCCTGTTGCGGATTTGTCTGACTGTTCTGACCTTCGTGATGAATTTGACGTCTGCCAATTATTTTGGACCGAATTGGTTTGTGATCGACCACTATAACGACCCGAACCATTATCCATCCCTATGGTAACCAGAATTTCCCTGCCTTGCGGACCTACTATTCTGACCACGGCCCCCATTCTGCTGAAAACTGTTCAATTGTCTACCTGGATTCCTATTTCCAGTCGTAAACATTGGATTCAGATTTCCCGAATCCAGCCCTATAAAAGTGTAAATATTTGTTGCCATTTGCGGCCATGCAACTACATGGTGGCGCAAAAGTAAGCTTCCGATGTTCAGCATATCGGTTGTGGCACGTGCAGTGTGTGCTGTTGCACCGTCTTGTTGGAACCACATGTTTTCCAATTCCAATTCATCAAGTTGCGGCAAAAAGAACTCATTGCTCTGTAGCGCTCACCATTCACAGTAACCGTTTGGCCCCGACCGATTATTGGTCAAATAAATAGTCAGCAATATTCCGCGTTCTGGAGCAGTGTAGCGTAACATTGTTTATTAACGTGTATTTCGCATGCGTTTACTACACAAATGTCAAAACAGAACTGACTTTAGGGTCCAATTGCAAAATTTATAGCATTTTCTGATAGGAGGATTACTTTTGCGCCACCTTGTATTAACGGTCATAGATTACCGCTTTCAGATATTGTGTTTTACTAATCGAATTCACCAAATATAGCCAAATGAATCAAAGACAGTACTTTACTACATTTGTAGATGCTCAACTGCATATGTATTAACGGTTATAAATAACCGCTTTCAGATATGGTGTTTCACTAATCGAATTCACCAAATATAGCCAAATGAATCAAAGACAATACTTTACGACATTTGTAGATGTTCATCGGCATATGTATAAACGTTTATAGATAACCGCTTTGATCGACTGTGTTCTACGAATCGAATTCACCAAATATAGCCAAATGAATCAAAGCCATTACTTTACGCCATTTGTAGATGTTGAACTGCATATGTACAAGGTGGCGCACAAGTAAGCTTCCGATGTTCAGCATATCGGTTGTGGCACGTGCAGTGTGTGCTGTTGCACAGTCTTGTTGGAACCACATGTTTTCCAATTCCAATTCATCAAGTTGCGGCAAAAAGAACTCGTTGATCATTGCTCTGTAGCGCTCACCATTCACAGTAACCGTTTGGCCCCGACCGATTATTGGTCAAATAAATAGTCAGCAATATTCCGCGTTCTGGAGCAGTGTAGCGTAACATTGTTTATTAACGTGTATTTCGCATGTGTTTACTACACAAATGTCAAAACAGAACTGACTTTAGGGGCCAATCGCAAAATGTATAGCATTTTCTGATAGGAGGATTACTTTTGCGCCACCTTGTATATTCCTTATTGCGTAGGCAGAAGTACCTGCTGCCAACTGTTTTACTCTTTGAATTAACATCCCCGTTAATATTTCCTTCAAAACATCACCGTTGTCGTCCAAAGCACTTAGCTCAGTGATGCTATCAATAATGTCCTAGTTTTCCTACTGAGCTCCATCATGTTGGAAACTCTTAGGTTTGTGATGTCATTCGTAACTGACATCTGGTCTTTAGTATAACGGAAGTGCTGCTTGAGCCTAGTCTTGCAGCCCTCCCAGTCCTCCGGGGGATTCAAAGAAAGAAAATTTTTTGCTGACCCCGATATTTTCATATCATAAACTATCTGATACGCCACTTCCGCCTGGGCAAGATACTCCCCCAAAATCCTGTCAACAGTTGCTAAAAATGAGGGCAACTTCCTAGTGTTGCCCTCAAAAGGCTGCAAATATTTTAAGTCTTTTTCCACCCTTTGTCTCAGGGTGGTCCTATGCTGAGCAGCATTTTGCTGCAACAGCTGTGTAATTGCCGCTAAGCAAGCTTCTCCGTTCTGAACCATTTCGAAAAATTTACCTTTTCCCTTTCTTAAAAAAAAAAAAAAAATAGAGGTCGAAAGCCTAAATCGTATTTAGTGCAATAGTCCCGAAAACAATCGATAAAATAAAATTGCTGACTTATAAAATAACACACTTTTATTACGCTATTAAGTGTTTTCTTCTTACAATAACACACACAGAGAAAAAAGAAAGAAAAATATTATATTTAGTACTGTATGCTTACTCTAACTTATTTGTTGCTACTTGATGAAAATTTTCCTTCTTCCCTCTAATGAGGTCTTCGTTTGGCCAAAAAAATCTTCTTATATCTTTACCCTTCTTTGGAAATGGTTAGTTCTATTACACTTCGTTATGCTGCTTTTCCAATCTCCGCAGCTTGCCGCATTCAGTCCCGTTCTATTCCACCTCCTTATGCTGCAATAAAATTTTATTTTATTTCACCCTTTTTATGCCGCTGGTTGAGTTGCTGCCACCCTCTTTTATTTTTTTCTTTCAATAATTTTTATATTTTTTTTTCCTTATTATTTTTAACGTAAGTCTTTGCCGCGACTGCGCCAGCGTTTCGATTTTAAAAGAACAAAAACACAAATTACAAGGATTCTTAATTCAAAGCTGAATATTTATTAAAAAGGAAATGTGGTTAAGTTTGCAGCTTAAATGCTAAACCGAGCGATAGGAGGGATTTGCAGCAACTGATCTTTCAAGATCCAAATCCGTCCTCACCAACCCATAATATATTGCTATGACCATACATACATACCTATGTTCAAAAATAAATAAGCTATCTCTTTAGCCTAAAATATATAAGTAACTCAACGTACATAAGAAGTTTTGGCACACTCAGCAGTCTCACAAATATCGTATTCAATTACTTAAAGGCCACTTGAATGTGAGTTTATATGTATGTAAAGACATTATTTCTGTCACCAGTCTGCCTTGCTACAGACTTGGCTTATTTGTTTATTTAAAAATGTGGAATGCCGAGTGTTGCCTTTCTCATAGTATGTATTAGGAAAACAAACATATCTTAGAATATGCTTGTCTTCCCTTTGCTGTGCTGTATAGGTAGAGGATCATTCCACATAACTCACGCTGTACGAGCTCGAAATATATAGCCGACTCCCATCTACGCGCAGCCCTAATATTAAAGTCCGAGAAGTATGTTGACGACATCGTATCCGGCAGTCATGATCTTTCATCAGCCGATCAGTCCGTAAATGAGACTATTGATGATCTAAACTCAGTCGGCTTCCCCTTAAAAAAGATCACGGCAAACCATCCGGACACACTCAAACAAATTCCCAAGGCGGACTTACTTTAAACCGACTTCCTCGAGTTCGAGAAAAATAGTACCGCCAAAACCCTAGGGGTTCAATGGAATACGCTCTCAGACACATTCTCATACACTGTGGACTCAGATCCAGCCTCAACGGCAGCCACCAAGCCAGATACTGTTTTCAATCGCAAAACTTTTCGACCCCGCAGGGTGGTAAGACGTGACTGATTGGGATAAATGGGTCATAACGATACGTCTCGTAAAATGGACGCAATTTGCAAAAAATTTACAGTCAATCTCAGATATTCAAATACCCGAATGAAACAACTGCGCCCCCGACTACCTAGTTGAGCTCCATGGTTTTCGCGAAGCTCTGAAAAGCTTATTGTGCAACTCTCTATGTGCGACAAACTGTAGCCACCCAAGTTTTCTCTCACCTCCTAGTGTCCAAAGGCAAGCTGGCTCCTCTCAAAACTATAAGTCTGCCACGCCTGGAACTATGCGGAGCTCTCTTGTTATCCAAACTAATCCCAGTAGTGCCACCCCATCTCGGCCTCACTAGAAGAAAGTTGACCATGTGTTCGGGTTCCGAAATCGTGTAAGCCTGGCTCGAAAAGCCACCTCATTCATGGAAGACCTACGTCACCAATCGAACCGCCCAGATCATAGACTTAGTAGGTAATGTCACTTGGCGACACGTGTAAAGATAACCCCGCGGATCTGGGAGCCCGAGGTTGTAAGCCCGTCGATCTCCCCAACTCTTCACTTTAGTGGAACGGTCCAGAGTGGCTTTCAAAACCACCGAAGATTGGCCAAAATCAACAATCCGCAATGTCAACCCCCCACAGTCACGTAAAGTAAAGGCCCTACATACTACGAAAGAGACTGAGGATCTCTTAGATTGTTTTTCTTTCTACCTTCGTGCTTTACGTGTGATAGCTTACGTCGGCTAAAAGACGTGTTGAACGATATTAATGACCCAGCCGACCCCTCGCTACCTCATGCCGATCGAAACATAATCTCCTCATGAAAGATCATGCCTAGAGGACTCAAACCCATTGGAAAACGCATCTCCCTACTCGTACTCCATCCCTTCCCAGACAAGAGGCAAGTTCTCCGAGTGAATGGTCAACTAGCCCATGCAACTCTAACTTACAATTAGCGTCATCCCATTATCCTACCCGAAAAGTCTCGGCTCTGTACTCTATACATACGATTCCTTCACGAAATTCTTTTACATGCGGAAGCTCGTCTAATGCAACAAATCCCACCGCAACAATTGTATATCGCCCCGTTCAAAACACTCATAAAAAAGTGTATATTGCAAAGCAAAGTCTGCACCACTCACAAACAACAAACACGATCACAAATAATGGCAGCCTTGCCCCGAACGTTGTAGATTCGCTCTCCTTTTACCACGACTGGTGTAGATTTCACTGGCCCATTTCATATAAAGGCATCCATGCCCCGATGCGGTCCACCTGGAACTATGCTCAGATCTCACCAGCAAGGCTTTTCTTGCTGCCTTCGCCCGACTCATAGGAGGCCGAGAGCACCCGAACCAGATGGTGAGCGACAACGGCAAAACATTCCAGAAGTATCGTCGGACATCGTCGATAAGTATGCCCCAAGGAATCGATTGGAAGTTTATACCTCCCGGCGCACCTCACCCACTTTAAAAAGGTCGCCGGAACTCACAGCTTTACCATGGAGAAGTTCTCGACTTTATTGATCCGAATAGAAGCCGTCCTTAACTCTCGTCCCATTTTCCAGCTGTCTCAGGACTCAAAGAGCTCACCGCCTTTACGCCCGGTCATTCTCTTGGAGGTGCACCAATGCTCTTCCTTCCCGAACCGGATCACGAAAATCTCTCTATGATAAACAGGTAGGAATGACGGAAAGTTCTGCACCACCAGTTTAGCAAACGCTCGAAAACTGATTACCTCACCGACCTTCAAAAGCGTTACCGATGGAAAAACGCCCATTGGCGATCTAGTCATCATTAAAGACGACAACTTACCTCCCACCGAGTGGCGGCTAGGTCGATTAGATAGCCTACATCCAGGACGAGACGGACATATTCGTGTCGTAGACGTCCGAGCCCAGAACGGTATTCTCGCTAGACCTCTTACTAAATTATGTTTTCTACCGTCATCGGAGGGTGACGAGGGCCCTCAAGGCCCACTCCCATCTCCCTAACTTAATACAGTCAACAAAGCTCGTGCTAAACTCTCAGGCAATCAATTGGGCACTCCCTAAAATTGTGCTTCATCTCAGGCGTGTAACTAATATGCATTTATATCTTACCCTGTCCTCCCCACAGATGGATAGTCAACGCCCTCCGGTTCCAAAACCATGACGCTCATTGCCATCGCAGGTGACACCGCCCAGCAGAACGCCCGCGCCGTAGCGAACCAGTACCCAATTACCGGAAATGCAGGTTGTGTATGTGTTATCACGCGCTACTAATGTGCCCAGTGCTTACGGCCATGCAGACAACTCTTCCTTATTGCTAGAGCACATCAGCATTGCACCAACTGCTTAGCGCTGTCCCATCGCACCAACAAATGAACCTCTACAAAAAGCCGCCGGGTATGCGGGCAGCACCATCACACATTCCTTCACCGGGACATCGGAGGTCGCCAACCCCGCGTATATCGCACCCCTGTAGCGCAAGTACAGCCACCGCCACGTCGCCAGGAACCGCGCCGTTGAGCAGCTACTCGCCGTCGCCGTCCACAATGCGCAGCCTCCCAGGGCTAATGGTCATGCTCCAAGGGCACATCAACCGTCACAAACAAGAAGGCGTCGGGGAGCGCAACATCCGTTGCACCGCAACCGGAAGCAGTTTGGGCCCTGCATGAATTGTACATAAAAGGGTACTTGTTATATGTATTTCCCATGAATTGTAAATAATTTGATTATATCACATTATATTATTATTACATTATACTTAATCACTTCAGAATATGAACGCCTTTAGGTTTAAGTATTAAATTTGGAACGATTTGGGACGTGTGGTAACCACGCGCAAATCACCCCACACCAATTCGCCGCACAGCTGACAGCTGGGCGGCCAACATATTTCTATTATTATTGTGTTTGGTTTTTCACCGGCTGATATTCCTTTTATGCACCGGCAAATGTGAATTAAGGAAAATTGTGAGTTCCGACTAACTGATTTGCCAAATTGTCTTGCAATTTAGAGTGAAAGACAATCCGATAACCTAACGAAACGAAGGGAAGGAGAAATACCTACAGCATTTACTAGATCTTCACACTGCGGCTTTAACAAATCGTGCCCTTGCCAAGAGATAATTTGCTACGTCTAAAACTTCCCTATCTAACGAAGGATAGTTGGATTATTGGGAGCAACAAGGCGAACCACAGTGAGTACAACATATCTCTCTTTCCTTTCCTTTCCTTTTCTCTCCTTTCCTTACCTTTCATTTCCCTTTATTTCCATTCCGCTCCTTACCTTTTCTTTCCTTTCCTCTCCTTTCCTTTCCTTTTCTTTCCTTTCTTTTCCTTTCCTTTGCTTTCCTTTCCTTCCTTTCCTTTCCTTTCCTTTCTTTTCCTTTCCTTTCCCTGCCTTTCCCTTCTTTTCTTTTCTTACCTTTCTTTCATTGCATTTCCCTTTCTTTCCATTTGCTTCCTTATCTTTTTTTCATTCCTTTCTTCTTTTGTCCATTCGCTTTTTTCCTTTCCTTTCCTTTCCTTGCCTTTCCTTTCCATTCCTTCCCTTTCCTTTCGCTGCCTTTCGTTTCCTTTGCTTTTCTTACCTCCTTTAATTGCATTTCCCTTTCTTTCCATTTGCTCCTTTACCTTTTATTTTCTTTCCATTCCTCTTTTGTTCATTGCCTTTCTTTCCTTTATTTTCTTTGCTTTTCCTACCTTTCCTTTCCTTTCCCTTCCTTTCTTTTCCTTTCGCTTCCCTTCCCTTCCTTCCTTTTCCTTTCCTTTCCCTGCCTTTCCCTTCATCCTTTTCTTACCTTTCCCTTCCTTTCCTTTCATTGCATTTCCCTTTCTTTCCATTTGCTTCCTTACGTTTTCTTTTCTTTCCATTCCTCTTTTGTCCATTGCCTATATTTCCTTTATTTTCTTTCCTTTCCCCTCCTTTCTTTTCCTATTGCCTGCCTTTCCCTTCCTTTGATTTTCTTACCTTGCCTTTCCTTTCCTTCCTTTCCTTTCGTTTCCTTTCCTTTAGTTTCGTTTCCTTTCCTTTCCTTACCTTTCCTTGCCTTTCCTTTCCTTTCCCTTCTTCCTGTCCTTTCATTTCTTTTCTCTTTCTTTCCATTCCCTTCCTCAATTTTTCTTGCCTTTCCTTTCCATTCCTCTTCTTTAATTTCCTTTCCTTTCCCTCTGTTTTTTCCTTTCCTCTTCTTTCTATTCCATTCCCTTCCTTTCCTCTTGTTTTCATTCCCTTCCCTTCCTTTCCTTTTCTTTCCTTTCTTTTCCTTTTATTTTCTTACCTTTCCGTTCTTTTCATTTCATTTCCCTTTGCTTTCATTCCCTTCCTTAAATGTTCTTTACCTTCCTTTCCTTTCCTTTCCCTTCCTTTCCTTTCCTTTTCTTGCCTTGCCTTCCTCTTGCTTTCCCTTCATTTTCCTTCCTTTATTTTCTTCTCGCTTCCTTTCTTCTCATCTTCTCTTCTTAGCTTTCCTTTCCTTTCTTTTCCTGTCCTTTCCCTTCCATTTCTTACTTTTCCTTCCTTTTCTTACTTTTCCTTTCATTTCATTTCCCTTTCTTTCCTTTCCCTGCTTTAAATTTTGTCTCCGTTCCGTTCCTTTCCATTCCACGTCTTTAATTTCCTTTGCTTTCCTTGCCTTTCCTTTTCTTTCCTTTCCTTCCCTTTCCCTGTCTGTTCCATCCTTTCTTTTCCATTCGCTTCCTTTCCCTTCCTTTCTTTTCCTTTCCTTTTCTTACCTTTCCTTTCCTTTCCCTTCTTTTCCTTTCCTTTCCTTTCCATTCCTTACTTTTCCTTTCCGTTTTTTACTTTTCCTTTCATTTCATTTCCCCTTCTTTCCTTTCACTTCCTTAAATTTTGTTTCCGTTCCGTTCCTTTCCATTCCACTTCTTTAATTTCCTTTCCTTTTCTTTCCTTTCCTTTCCTTTCCTTTCTTTTCTTTTCTTTCCTTTCATTTCATTTCCCTTTCCTTCCATTCCCTTCCTTAAATTTTCTTTACCTTCCTTTCCTTTTCTTGCCTTCTTTTTTCTTACCTTTCATTTCCTTTCCTTTCCTTTACTTTCATTTCCTTTCCGTTCCCTTCATTTATTTTCTCTTCCTTTCCTTTCCTTGAATTTCCTTTCTATTCCTTTCCTTGCTTTTCTTTCCCTTCCTTTTCCTTCATTTCTTTTCCTTTCCTTTCCTTTGTTTTCTTCTCCTTTTCTTTGCTTTCCTTTCCATTCCTTTGATTTCCTTTTCTTGTCTTTCCTTTCCCTTCATTTTCATTCCTTTCTTTTCCTTTCGATTAATTTCCCTTCCTTTCTTCTCCTTTTGTTTTCTTATCTTTCCTTTCCCTTTTTTTACTTTCCTTCCTCTTCTTTTCCTTTACTTTACTTTCATTTCATTTCCTTTCCGTTCCCTTCCTTTCCTTGCCTTGAATTTCCTTTCCTTTCCTTTCCCTTCCTTTCCTTTGCTTTCCTTTCCTTTTCCTTACTTTCCTTTCGTTTCATTTCCTTTCTCTTTCTTTCCTTTCCTTTCCATTTCTTTCCATTACTTTCATTTCCCTTGTCTTCCTTTCCTTTCCTTTTTTTGACCTTTCCTTTCATTTCATTTCCTTTCCATTATTTTCTTCCATTTGACTTCTTTCCATTCCCTTTTTTAAATTTTCCTCCCGTTCATTTCCTTTCCTTTCCATTCCTCTTCTTTAATTTCCTTTCCTTTCGCTGCCTTTCCCTTCCTTTCTTTTCCTTTCCTTTTCTTACCGCTCCTTTTTTCCCTTCCTTGCCTTTCCTTTCATTTCAATTCCCTTTCTTTCCATTCCCTTCCTTAAATTTTCTTTCCCTCCCTTTCCTCTCCTTTCCTTTGATTTTCTCTCCATTACTTTTCTTTCCTTTCCTTTCCTTTACTTTACTTTCCTTTCCTTTCCTTTCCTTTTCTTTTCTTTCCTTTCTCTTCCTTCCCTTTCCCTGCCTTTAGCTTCCTTTCCTTTTCTTACCTTGCCTCTCCTTTCCATTCCTTGCCTTTCCTTTTCATTCCTTTCCTTTCCTTTCCCTTCCTTTTCCTTCTTTTTTTCTTTTCACTCCTGCAAGACATTTCTACTCACACAACTACGGCTCTATAGAGTGGCTGTTTTCTATATTTGGCATTTTTCTATATTATAACTAATTTTTTTAAGCTTCGTTGAATGATGTTACTGCAGTTTGGGGATACCTATTGTGATTGTTAATACCTTAAATATATAGCTTGGCTATAGAGTGAGACAATTTCCACTCAACTTGCGAATTTTTATTATACAGGGTGTTTTTTTACAGGTTTGCTTTTCGAATAGAGATAAAACTGGCATTTTGTGGTCAAATCTGGCAACTCTAATGTCATTTATGTTCAGTTTGGTTTGCCATTTCATCATGAACAGGTTGACAAAAGAACAACGCTTGCAAATCGTGCAAATTTATTTCGAAAATAATGGTTCAGTTCGCGAAGTTTACCGTGAGCTCCGTCCATTTTATGGTCGACATAATCGTCCATCAGAGCAATTAATTCGGTTAAACATGGATCGTTTTCGCACTACGTTTACTCTATGTGATAATATGCATCCGCAGAGACGTCGAACAGTGCGCACCGAAGAAACAATTGCCGCTGTAGAGCAAAGTGTTGAAGAGGACCCGAATGAATCGATTCGCCACCGTGCACAGCAATTGGAGCTTTGTCCATCAACTTTATGGAAGATTTTGCGCAACGATCTTGGCTTGCGACCTTACAAGATCCAGCTTGTGCAAGAATTAAGGCCGCGAGACCATGCAATGCGTCGTGATTTTGGTGTATGGGCCGAAAATGAGATTGATTTCGATGCTGATTTTCATCGCAAAATTTTGTTCAGTGATGAGGCTCATTTTTGGTTGAATGGCTACGTCAACAAGCAAAATTGCCGCATTTGGAGTGAAGAGAATCCACATGAGACCCTGGAAACGCCATTACATCCACAAAAACTGACTGTTTGGTGTGCTCTATGGGCTGGTGGAGTCATTGGGCCATACTTCTTCCGCAATAATGCTGGAGAGGCAGCTACCGTTAATGGAGACCGGTATAGAGCCATGATAACCGACTATTTTGTTCCCGAATTGGATGGCATGAATGTGGATGAGTTGTGGTTCCAACAAGACGGCGCTACATGCCACACAGCGCACGTCACAATCGATTTATTGAAGGAAACATTCGATGAGCGCATAATTTCGCGGAATGGACCTGTCAATTGGCCACCAAGGTCGTGTGATTTGACACCATTGGATTATTTTCTTTGGGGATATGTGAAGTCGCTCGTCTACACCAACAAACCAGAAACGTTAGGGGAATTGGAAGCCAACATTCGTGGCGTTATTGCCGACATACGGCCCCATATGCTCGAAAAAGTGGTTGAAAATTGGACCTGTAGAATTGGCTTTATTCGAGCCAGCCGCGGCGGCCACATGCCCGAAATCATATTTAAACATTAATGGCATAAAATTATCCTTCCAATAGAGCCAAATTGATGGACCTTAAAACGATTTTCTTGTGTTTTATTTTAATTCGAAGTTCTATACCCCTAAAAAAACACCCTTTATTTATAGATGCTCATTGATTCAACTTCTATTCCTTACTCATACCGCTGATGTCGCGAATATTACCGTGTTTTTGGACATTCGCATTTGCAAAATTTCTTCGAATGTTTTGCGAATTTGAATATCAGAAAAAAGTAATTTGAAGACCTGGTAGGGTAATAAGACTAAAATCCTTTTTTTCCAATAATTAATAATATATGATCCAACTAAAAATATATTATTTAATTATAAACTATAAATATATGTAATCTAAACAAACAAGCAAAAAATTTTAACCCTTAAACAAAAATACTTTTCTCTTTGAAAATAACAATGCATTTTTTTTAAACATATTTTTTCAGTTAATAATTAAACTTCAGCCACTGAAATATAACAATAAATAGTGGAACAGCTTCAAAGAAAACCCCGTTCTCAATCACGGTTGCAATAACCGCAATCACATATTGGCTTCGTCGATATGAACCAATAAATCTGTGATTTGTTTTATTAAGATGATAGAGGAATGCAGATGCGAATTTAAATTTATAACACAAACAAATACATGCAGACTAAAAAAAATTGATGATTTTCCCCAATGTTTTTTAAAGTTTATTGCAACATGAATTATCATGGGCTTGCTTTAAATTTCGAATGCTCAATTTTAATAAATGTGAATATTGTCTTTCGGTGTATAAAAGGAAATTACTTTGGAAGTGTCGTTTAAAAACCAAAACTATTTTGCTATTGCTATTGTTTTAACTTGATTAAAAATTTATTAAGTTTTGCAATTTTCGAACACTGCAAATAACGTTGCATAACCAAAACAAAGTAACAATAGTCATTAGCTGTGCTCGGTGACAAAACTTGCAAAGAAGTGTTAGCAAATTGAGAATGACGTAAAACTCTCTCGAAAAGCCGAACAGGAGTCAGCAAAACCTTGCAGCAAAACATCTGCTGTCATTTTGATTGGTTAATAGCTCAAATTGTTTCATTTTTTGTTGTTGCTTTCTCATGTCACAATCAGCTGTTATCACTTGCAGGTTTTATTGAGTGAAATTCCCCCAACAGAGACTTGCAACTCTCTCTATCAATGAAATGTCAAAATGCGCTCTCTCGCTGCAAAATGTTTTGTGTCAGCGAACACTTTCCAGTAAACATTTTATAAAATTAAAAAAAAATGAATCATCGAACACAGCTACTGCTCTTTTTCTAGTCTACCAGCTAGAACCGCCTTATTTTCTATTATTTGTAAATTTTATGGGTCAATATTATATTATTTAAAATTAGTATTCATATAACCAGCTCAAGGCCAAGAATAATTATTTTTCACATTTTAATTTTTGTGAAAATTATTATTGGCTTTATCTTTTTAATAGTCATATTTTAACTTATTATTAAAGTTTGTTTTAATTGAATAGAGTAGGAAAAATTTTTAGAGACAACCACCATAGCTTTTCTTATAGATCCATTTGGGAAGCTGCTAGGCTTCTTCATCACCATTAAGCTTCATAACCATTAAGCTAACAATACGTTGGTTTTGATGTCATCTAAACTCTTAATTATATTCTTCTTTTACCATATGCATGAACAACCCCCGTTATCTGGCAGTTAGTAGTGTGATCATGATGGATTTTTTTTTTTTTTTGTTGACATATCTGCTTTATCATCATCAGCAGAATTGTCTTACCGCGTGCTCTCGGTTTTGTTATTGCTTTTTTATACCAACAATTTTTATTGATTTGCGGCCTGTACATTTTCAAGTATTCATGGAACGAGCTCAAGGCCAAGAATATTAATTTTACAAATTTGAATTTTTGTGATTATTATTATTGTATTTATTTTGTGCCAGTGTGTAGTTGTTATTGTGGTTTCTCGAACATTTTGGCCGATCCGTTTTGAGGCAAAAACAAAGGTTTTTTCTTTTATCCTACTCGTTTCGATGCATTATCGCATCTTCATCACTTAGACTGTATAGTTTCATAAAATATATAACATAAAACCAAACAAACATTAACAATTAATTTTGCAACTCGAAATACATATGGTGCTGATTTTAGACATTGCACTTACATTTAATATTTAGCTTAATTAAAACTTCAACATTACTAAAACATATTAATACATTTCTGCATCCATCAGCGTCGAATACCCCGTCTTCTTTAAAATTCATTGCGCTATGTATTTTCTCTTGTATGCGCAAACCTTCCAGTGTAAGTCTTGTTTTCTCCCTTCTCTCAGTGTCTAAAATTGTTGCATTTTCGAAGTCCGCTGTGTGTCCTTTATTCGTTAAATGTTCTGCCAGTGCTGTTGTTGTTTTCTTATTTTTGGCGTCTAGTCTATGTTCTGTACTTTCATTACATTGAATTTCGTACACCACATTATGTTGTTGTTCTTTTGAATTTTCTCTTGTGTTAGGTTTCTATGCAAATTTTATATTGTTGTTTCGTATAATGCACCTAGTGTTTTGTTGTCTGTAAGCCCTGGTATATATGTAACTCCTGCGTATATTTGTTTGTTGGTTTTCTTTCTTTGTTCATTGTTGCTTGGCTCGTAGGTATTTTCGATAGTTGTTGTTCTATCTATTCGTTTATTAATGTATTAGGTTAGCCATTCTGTACAAAATATTTTTAATCTTTTTTATGTTCGATTTCATAAACTCCTGTTCGCTCAGGTTGGATATTTTCCTTATAAAATTGATTGCCCTGTTCTTTTTTTGCATCCATGGATGATTGGAATAATAATTTATCATTCTGGATGACAATACGGCTTTGACATACCAATTCCTTTTAATTTTTCCGTTCGAGTTTAGGATTTCCATGTCTAGGAAGGGTAACCTGTGATTTTTTTCTTGTTCTATTTTAAATTTGATTTTTGTATGCTGGTTGTTTAGTGTGTTCAGTATTCCTTCCACGCCCTTAGTCTTAATGATTGCGAATATATCGTCTACATATTTATTTATGTATTTGATATATATGTCCTTTAATTTGAGCTCGGTGATGCTGTCGTCAAGAATTTTATCTGAAACTATGTCAGCTATGGGTGATAGAGGGTTCCCCATGGGCATTCCGAAGACTTGTTGGTAAAACGTACTATCGTAAGTGAAGTAATTATTATCTCTCAAGCAGAATTCAAGACAGGTTTTAAAATTGTTTCTTCGTTAGTGTTATATGTCCTTCTTAGTTTGTCCACTGGTTCATGACTGTTTGTATCGCTAAAGGAATTTGTATATTTGTGAAGGGTGATACTACATCAAACGATATCAATATTTCATCCTCTTCAATCGTGATGTCTTTCAAACTAACTTCCACTTGCTCTGATCTACAAAGCTATATTACACTTTCACTCGCTGTACGTTGATGCCTACTTAAAAAAAATTTTGCACTAAAAATCAACCACTTACCTTGCTTATACTTTAATATGTATATATAAGACGTGTTAGTGGAGGATATGATATGGAGTGTCTGATGATGTGATGATTTGGTGATATGAATGGACTGTATTATGTGATTGTATGGTGATATGATGCGATTTGTGTGTGTGATGTGATGCCATTTCAGTGGCTGTCTCTGTCTGTTTGTTGCCGTCACTCGCTGCTATGCTTTTCGCTATGTTGTGCATTTGTTGGATGTGTCTCGTTATAATTACTTGTCGATATCCATGAAATTTAATAAATTTTGGCGTTGGTTTTTAATAAACTTATTATTTCTTGCTTTGGCTGGTATTTCCTGGCGCAAAAGGACCAAATGATACGGCGGCTTGTCGCATGGTATGTCGAATACCAAGTTATAGTCGCTTGTAATAAAGTGCAAGAGGGAATGAAATAAAAAACTCGTTAGTTCATATATAATAACAATGATTAACAATGTTTATTTTATTCAAAGTTGTGTGAATGCAAAATTATTGAAATGGTGTGGAATTTAAATGAAATTGGATGGCGATGAACAAGACTTACCTTTGGTAACTTGGCTGCTGGCGGGTTTTTCGACGTTCGAAAAAGAAGTGACGTGCAAATTAAAAAATCAGTTCGTAGCTCTCGCTATTATCCGACTGGGGTAAACGGTTATCGGTTCTAACCGAGATAAATTATAAGAACAGCTCGGA
Organism: Merzomyia westermanni; assembly: GCA_949987695.1. NCBI lineage: Eukaryota > Metazoa > Arthropoda > Insecta > Diptera > Tephritidae > Merzomyia > Merzomyia westermanni. The sequence goes on from OX465292.1 coordinate 72,367,895, forward strand.
GTATTAGGGTGTGCCTTAATATTTGGGCCGGTGGCCTAAACAGACGGTATATGGTCATCCTAGAAAGGAAGAAGAAGAGTGCCCGTAGTTGGATTTTTTGTATAGATCGACCAGTGCGGCGACGTGTAAGTCTCAAAACTGAATATTTTTAAAGATAATCAGTTTTATAATAACAAATCGTGTTACAGTGTGCCCAGAAGTTTTGGGCGTTAGAGGCATTCAGGCACAACCCGCCGTAAGTCGTAAATTTTAACTTCCCTTTTCTTCCTATACACATATTTATGTAAATTTACAAAACCCATAAAAACGTTCATTGTCGCATTGAAATTTTTGTCCGATGTCCCAAAGCAGTTTTAATTACCGCTAATTTTTGCAGTCGAGGTTTGTTCCAAAAGCCCAACACGGTTCTTAAATATATTTTTCTGCGCACATTTTGGTTTGCGGTGTGCCTCAGACACGGAGATCGAAACTTGAAATTTTAACATACATCAGTTTGCTGTCATACCCCAGTTGAAAACTAACATTTGCATACACATCCGATTTCGCCGTGAGACCCCGATACGGAGGCACAAAGGCCAGCAGGAAGAATCTCCGGATGACCCAGGCGCAAAACTTTTGGTTTAAATGTATTTAGTAGTATTTTTTTATACGTATTTTTTTTTAATATTTTATTTTACGTTTTGTTTTTGTGTCTACGCACGCGCACACGCATACGCCTATAATTATTAAAATACGTACATTTTTCTAAAAATTTTGTGATAAAATATTTTTTTTTTGCCAAATTAAAGTTTTTATATTGCATCCTATTGTGACCGTCATCACACTATGGCGACAAGCCAAAAGCTTTTTGACGAATATTTATTTTTTATAGTAGCCTGGTTGTGGAACTTGCTAGTTATAAAGGGTGTTTTTTTAGGGGTATAGAACTTCGAATTGAAATAAAACACAAGAAAATCGTTTTAAGGTCCATCAATTTGGCTTTATTGGAAGGATAATTTTATGCCATTAATGTTTAAATATGATTTCGGGCATGTGGCCGCCGCGGCTGGCTCGAATAAAGCCAATTCTACAGGTTCAATTTTCAACCACTTTTTCGAGCTTATGGGGCCGTATGTCGGCAATAACGCCACGAATGTTGGCTTTCAATTCCCCTAACGTTTCTGGTTTGTTGGTGTAGACGAGCGACTTCACATATCCCCAAAGAAAATAATCCAATGGTGTCAAATCACACGACCTTGGTGGCCAATTGACAGGTCCATTCCGCGAAATTATGCGCTCATCGAATGTTTCCTTCAATAAATCGATTGTGACGTGCGCTGTGTGGCATGTAGGCCGTCTTGTTGGAACCACAACTCATCCACATTCATGCCATCCAATTCGGGAACAAAATAGTCGGTTATCATGGCTCTATACCGGTCTCCATTGACGGTAGCTGCCTCTCCAGCATTATTGCGGAAGAAGTATGGCCCAATGACTCCACCAGCCCATAGAGCACACCAAACAGTCAGTTTTTGTGGATGTAATGGCGTTTCAAGGGTCTCATGTGGATTCTCTTCACTCCAAATGCGGCAATTTTGCTTGTTGACGTAGCCATTCAACCAAAAATGAGCCTCATCACTGAACAAAATTTTGCGATGAAAATCAGCATCGAAATCAATCTCATTTTCGGCCCATACACCAAAATCACGACGCATTGCATGGTCTCGCGGCTTTAATTCTTGCACAAGCTGGATCTTGTAAGGTCGCAAGCCAAGATCTTTGCGCAAAATCTTCCATAAAGTTGATGGACAAAGCTCCAATTGCTGTGCACGGTGGCGAATCGATTCATTCGGGTCCTCTTCAACACTTTGCTCTACAGCGGCAATTGTTTCTTCGGTGCGCACTGTTCGACGTCTCTGCGGATGCGTATTATCACATAGAGTAAACGTAGTGCGAAAACGATCCATGGTTAACCGAATTAATTGCTCTGATGGACGATTATGTCGACCATAAAATGGACGGAGCTCACGGTAAACTTCGCGAACTGAACCATTATTTTCGAAATAAATTTGCACGATTTGCAAGCGTTGTTCTTTTGTCAACCTGTTCATGATGAAATGGCAAACCAAACTGAACATAAATGACATTAGAGTTGCCAGATCTGACCACAAAATGCCAGTTTTATCTCTATTCAAAAAACAAACCTGTAAAAAAAACACCCTGTAGTATAGATATCTGCGTGTGGGCAGGCGAGTAATGCAGTCACATTAAAATTAGTAGGAAACCTACAAAAAAATAGTGTGAGAAGTTCAATATATATATGTGTAATCTTTTAAGCGATTCTTCCCATAGCAAAACATCGATTTCTGAATTTTTTTGGAGATATATTTTTATATGTACATATCTACATGGGGAATCTAAGAGAGCTCTTTTAGGTAGGATCCCATACCTTAAACCTGTTAAAATTTTCAAATCCATTTTTTTCGTTTTTTTATCGGCTTATCGACAGGACGTTTTGTCGGAGTAGAAACCATTTGTTTTCGATAATCATTTAATGATGTTTTATTGTAATCTTTTTAATTATTTTAATATATTTTGATTTTATTGTCACACAGAAAATGAAGAGATAAGCACTTTTTGGGCGGGATGTGAAGGAGGCATGATGGAGAGGTAAGTGGAGGGGATGGAGCGTGGCAAGAGGGTAACCGCTAGGGTTAGGATACAGTGAAGCGAGCGCTCCAAGGTAGGGCGGGCTTCCTGAAGTGAGAGGTGTGTGAGGCGGAGAGGATGAATGGTGATGAGAAATTAAATATTTGCCCGTCTGGCTTGTTGGTGGTAGGGTTGAGGACCACTACCCAGCTTAAACTGAGCTAGCCAGGGAAACCACCAAGAGCCAAAAGTACGTGTACGTGACAATACAACCTAAAGTTCTGTCAGAGTAAAATTAAAAACACATTTGGCGAGCTAAAATCTCGTTTTCGCCAGCTACATATATATAGCTAGTTGCACTCTTCATAATATTTGTATTGAAAGAAATGATATTTGCGACATTGATACTAGCAATAAAGAAACAGAGAATGCCCCTGTTGGCAATGAGGGTGACAGAAGAAATCAATGGTTAATTCAGTTTGGCCAACTGAAGCGACACGAAATAAAAAACCTTTTTTGCAATATGTAAACTAATCGCAGATTAACTGCTTTTTATTACAATGAGTAAATCCAAAAACTTAGGTTAAATCAATATTTTCTTTAACAAAATTAAAAAAGTAATTAAGGCTCTTAACTACGTTATAGTCTACTCGTTAAAGATCCGTTTGTAAGGTCTCAATATATCAATTGAAAGTTTAGAGCTTTGCTCTTCCAAATGAATTATACATTCATACCTTACTATATATAGACAGATGAGTGGAAGATCCCCCTATTTCAAACCAATTTTCCAAAACGCCCCATTTCAGAATTTGTTGATCTTTTTTTTCAATAACGCTTTATTTTAAAATGTTGGTAAAGAACGCCCTATCTCAAGATTTTCACCTGAGGTAGGGGGTTTTTGAATAAAATGCTCAGATAGGGATTGTTGGACAAAATTTGCAGGGACCGGAAATAATTATTATTTTGGTTTTTTTACTCATTCTTGAGTATTCTTTTATTTTTCATAATATAACTCAAATAATCATATATCCTCAACTATGTAGGATTTGGTCTTAAAAATTCGAAGTAACAAACTTCTTAATCTAAAGTTCTTGATCCAAGAGATAAATTATTGAAAATTTTACTTTAAATGGTGGAAAGGGGTATTTAATGGTGGAAACGGGTATTTATGGAATGGAAATGAAAGCACGCATATTTTCATACCCATTTTCCACTATTTATAGTTGAATTTTCAATAAATTATCTTCGGGTTTAACCACTTCATAGCAAGAGGGGTGTTCGTTTAAATTTTTAAGGTAAAACTCCCCATAGTTTAGGATATACGACGCTTGAAGTTTTATTATGAAAAATAAAATAATAGTCATTCTTGAGTAAAAATAAAAATAATCATTATTTGCGGTCCCTGAAATTTTGTGATAGGGCGGGACAGTGTTATTAGAAAAAATTTGATATAGTGCATTTAAAAAAAAAATTTAATAGGCTGATCTTTCACCAATCCGTCGATATATAGTCAGAACTTCCATTATAATTTCGATATTCGGTCCGTAAAAACAGCAGCTCATTTCATTGATTACACTACCCGGCAAATTTTCAAGAATTTCCATACCCTCGACATTTGATGCATGATTCCTATGTAGAATTACCTGCTGATTCCAAATATGTAATTAGTTTAAAAGTAGAACAGTTTTCGAGGTATTTTGAAATTTCAGATTTTGAGCTAAGAAAAAAAGTAGGATTACTAATCTGTCAATAGATCCGCCATTACCATCTCGATTTTTATGTTATTTCATTTCATTTTGAAAGGATGAATTACCATTTCCACTAAAGCAAAAATAATTGAAATCTACGTTACAGTGACGGAGTTATGGCGAGCAAACATTTTTTTAATGCAAATATCAAGTAACCTCCTGGTTTTACAATGTGAGTCCATAGCCTATTTCTTATTGAAAATTTTGGCACTTTCCGGATTATATTCAGCAGAAAAATAACAGTGTTATAAGAGATTTAAGGAACAAACCTATGCTAATTTTTATCACAATCTTGTATTTAACTTAATTTTTTTAGTTTTATGTGGATGGGGCCGTGTGCAGAAGTCCACGCAAGTGGGGAAAGTTTCTGATCGCCATTCACCTGGGAATGGGCAGAACGATTCTTCTGCATGCGGTTCAAGCAGCTCACTACTTCCGGGTTTTGCACCTAACTATCCTCTGGGTAACCACCGAACACCCATTTGGTGGTGAGCTAAACGTGAGAAGACGACAACCTGGTGAGGCCACTCCGACATAATCGGTTTAAGGGTTTGCTGGATCAAGCGGCTCGCTATACAAACGTGTAATAGAATTCAACCTCCCGTGAAACGGGTTGTGCGTTGGGTTTGGGACCCACCACATAAAACAACGTTCCAATGAAATTCAACAACAAAGTCTCGGATATGAGAACCCCTTTTTTAGATGACAACACCCGAAAACGAAATAAGGATTATAAGATAAGGGATGTACCTGGAATATCCGGCCCCTTAATGGGGAAGGTGCCGCTGCCCGGCTGGTTGAGGTCCTGAGGAAAGCAAAAGCTGACATCACCACCATAGAAAAGATGCTATGGACAAGGCGAGGAAACACGACCAAAACACCTTAAAACATCTACTGGAGTGGGCATCAAGACAAGCGCAGATTTGGCGTGGGATTTGTGGTGGGAGAGAGACTCCGTCACCGAGTACTGTCGTTCACACCCGTGAACGAGCGTCTCGCCGCAATCCGCATAAAAGTACGATTTTTCACCATATCGTTTATCTGCGCTCATGCACCGACGGAAGAGAAGGACGACGTGGAAAAGGATGCATTTTACGAGCGCTTGGAAGAAGCATACGAGCCCTGCCCCCGTCATGTTATCAAAGTCGTGCTTGGCGAGTTTAACGCCAGGGTGAGTAAGGAGGGTGTATTCGGCCCCACTGTCGGGAAGTTCAGTCCCTGATTTTGTCGTATCATACTTCTATGTGCATAATAGTTCATAGCGCTGACATTTTTATTGACTTCACGTTCTGAAGAGAAAAAAAACAAATGGAAATTTAAATCATTTCATACTAATTCTTGTTAAACAAAATTGGAAGAGTATATTAAACACAACAAACACTCACGTGGGTTTGCGGGATCTACCATTTTTAAATTAATAGAGTATCCATCTTCACCCCGACAAAACAAAATTGGGTACTGTAGGGCATCATAAGAGCGATGTGTTTCACAAACACGTTGTAATTGATTATTTCTTCTACGCAATACAATGTCACGTGATTGAAATTCATCGCCGACAATCACCACAGCAACTTCATTATTTATAGGTGCATTAAATCTTCATTCGTGTTCTCCGATTGGTCTTCTATCAGCACGAATCACGATTTTATGATCATAAGACGGCATCTGATCAAGTGCTGTCCGAAAAGTATTAATCATTTCATTATTGCTAAGGAAGTAGATTTGCAAGAACTGGTGGTTTGCATCTGGAAATGGCAATAATGAACCAATCCTATGATAAATTTGCCCTTGTATCTGAAATTGTGAGGCAAAATATGATTGATTAGAACTTGTGAAAAGTTCTGAAATGTCGCTGTATGCTTCATTCGAAATTCCCAGAGCCGAAATTACCTTAAATGGTGGCATGAAATTATTTCGTATTACATTCGTCGCCCCAAAGGAAGTCATTTTAAAGCACGAATTATACATTTGGATATTATCCAAAAAATGTCTCGATTGCGGCGTTGTTCCTGAAATTAATGTTGCCAATGGTTCCGGTGGGTATTGTAATTCGGGTAATTTACTTTGCCACTGGCACAACACATTCCAGGTGTTTCATTATGAAATTTCAGTGCATTACAATGTTGGCATACTTTGTTCGTTCCACCAATCACCACAAACTTATGCAAACTGTAATCAATTGCGTGATTATATCTAAATCTAGCACCATTTAAAGCAACATTAAAGTAGATTTGTTCGGCACGCCTTTGAACATTTTGATTAATACTTGTCGGCCTACGATCTGAACGCGATCTTGCAACACGTTGCCTTGTATTTGCAATCTCTTGTTCTCGCTGTTCTTGCGATTGATTTTCCCTTTCGTTTGATCTATTTTGCGTTCTACGCGACCGACGTCCAATGTCAGCTCTTGCTCTTCGTGGCATTTTTAGAAGAAACTAAACTAAAGATAATAAAGAACTTCAGTAATAAATTGATGAAATCCAGCAAATTCTGCACTCGAAAAGCACCAAAAAGTGACGAAAATCTGCTGAAAATGTGACAAAATTCAATTAAAAATTGGCCAAAAAATCCAAGTAATTTTTAGCTCACTGATCGGACATTAAACAAAAAAAATTCACTCAATTTTTTTATTTTTTTCACAAAATATCAAATTTGAGATTATGTCACAAAATCATATGATGGACTTGTAACAATCAGAACACTTGTTTAGCAAAACAATCGATTTTTATCTCATTAATCATTGTTTTTTTTTTAATTTTTTTAACAAAATATTCAAATTAAAACGATGATTAGAACGAAAATGAATTTATTTTTATCAAAATACTCACCAAAAAATGCGAAGAAATTAATATTTTCAAAAATCGGTTATGATAAGATCAATCACAAATGACGTCCAAAGAGAAAAGAGAAATGATAACAAATTGCTATTTGCATCACTCCGTGCAATGCTCTCCCATACACAAACGACCAAAATGTATTCAATACTAATGAATGCTGTATGCGGTACAAAAAATGCCTGCGGCAAAAACACACTCACTTCACATACGCACCGCACACACATGCGTTATCGGATTTCAACCAAACTTCATATAAACCATGTATGGGACACTGCCTACGTAGTGTATATGATTGGTTGAAATCGCACGACGCGTTTATGATTAGTTCGGCGACGTACATATACGGACTTATTTTTATATATATAGATTTCCTGGGAAGAAATATACAGCGTTTTCATATTTTTATGTTTCTTCCTCCTATTCTTTAGCTCTAGGTGCGAATCGATGGGGCCATCAGAGACAAAACGTCAAACTTCGGGAGGTAGTTCGGAGACAGACGGCTGTGACAGCGCCAGCCGGCACTCACCATCCTAGTTTAAGTCCGTAGCTTAAGAGGATGCGTGGTGGGAAATCCTGTGGCGGGCTAAGATGTTGCGTATCGCAAGGGGGCCGGCATGTTTAGGCGAGAGGCCTAAATTCCTAAAAAATGTGCCACCCTAATGCCCTTTTAACGCCCTTCCAATCACTACCCCCAACCCATCCACCTGTGTGGCCATGCATGCATTTTCGTATTTTTTCAGCACACATATACATGCATGTGTAGGTTCACCTCCCCTTAAAACCGGAGGATAATTTTCAGGTTCTACGGTTGTCCTCGATTGGCAAACCGTCTACTCTTTCAGCAAAAATCAACGCAGTCACATCGTCACGGCCACCGCAGGATTTCACAACGCATCAAGATATTCAAGAGTTAAAATAATTTCTAATTGTAATTTTTCTACACAATAAACGGCCATATTTATTATAACGAGAATTCTCGTTTTCTCTTATTTCCTTTCAAAACCACAATTCGACAGCGGTGCTTTCGAGCCACGGCCGCGCCAGCGAATCACCACTGTCGCAAATGTTCACAAAGTTTTTATGTAACGAATATTAGGTATATAGAAATGATCGCTTGAACAGAGTCGGCGGTGGTGTTCTACTTGCCGTTCTTTCGTCCATACCTTCAAAAGAGTTTAACATACCTAACATGGATTCCATTGAGTTCAAATGCATCCGCATTCAGCTAGAGATCGTCTCTATGTACTTATATGTTTGCTACATCCCTCCAGCTTAAATGTTACCGCTAACAAGTTGGGGAAAGTCTTAGATTTAGTGTATGTTGATGATATAAACTAGTTCTCTGTAAATCGCTGGAAATAGTCTACGAAACCATAAGTAATGGCCAAGGTACTCAATGCTACTCAAATAGTATCTTTCATTTGAACTTTTCCAAAGCCAACTACAAGAAATTTTATAAAGAACTGTCTAAATTGACTTGGCCTAAATTTAGTAGTGATATCTATCTAAACGTCTCAAATTTCAATCAAGCTATTTACTGCCTATTTTAGAAGTTTATTCCTAAACTTAAATTAACTTATGATCATCCTACGCAAGGTTGGTTTACAAAAAAGCTTAAGGTTCAGAAAAATAGGAAAACGCGATCATTTAATTTATATAAGAAATCCGGATTAAACAAACATTACTTACTGTATTCCATTCTCCGTCAGAAGTACATAGATTTAAATAAAAAGTGCTATAAAGCTTATATTTGTAAAACAAAAAGAAATATTATTCTCAATCCAAAGTCATTTTATGGTTTTCTTAAATTCGAAACATAAGGTATCGGGGTTTCCCTTAGCCATGAAATAGCAAGACATTATATCTAGCGATAATCAAGACATCGCAAATTTGTTTGCTCAATTTTTCACTTCTAACTCTTCTGCCGTCACCAATTCAAACTTTCAAAATTATCCTGATAAGCTACATGGGAAAAATTTAATTATTTCACCAATACAAGCCACAAAGATGTTCTAATTTATCTTAAAACCTTACTTGGTGCGATTTGAATTATATGCCACTTAACTTAACATGCGTTTTTCGGGTAGAACTTCTCAGCCGGCTTCCTATACAATTAAAAATTATAGTCTTGAGCAAGTTTATGGTTTTGTTGACCCGGGGGTTGCTATGGACTACAAGCTCAGGTTCAACCGTCATATTAACGCAACAGTCAACAAGGCTAGAGGTGTTCTACCATTCGTTAAACGATGGTCTAAGGAATTTAGCGACCCTTATGTAACGAAAGCCCTTTTATCTACATTTGTCAGACCGATACTTGAATACGGTTCTATAATTTGGAACCCGCTTTACCAGGTCCATGTAAATCGCCTAGAATCAGGTCAAAAACTATTTTTACTATTTGCCTTAAGAGATTTTTATTGGGATCCCTTCTATAATCTGTCACTCAATACGAATCGCTTAAAACTCATTAATTTCAGACAATTTCTCGTCGGAGGGAAATGCTTGGAATTGTTTTTATGATTAAATTATTAAATCGTTCACTTTCAAGCCCGTTTCTTCTGAGTGAAGTGAACTTTAATATAACCTCTCGTCCATCAAGGCATTTTAAGCCTCTAGTCTTAAAACAGTACCGAACCAATTTGGTGTCAAGATTATAACTCTCTTTTTGGTAGATTTGATATTTTGGACTCTCTTTTGAGCATAAAAAATCAATTATTTCTATCCTAAATACATAGCAACTAATTATTTCTTATTCTTTAACTTTTATATTAACTTCTAATAATAATTTTATTCTGTTAACTTACTACTTCTTAATGTGTAATCTACCTTATATCTACTTTACTTAGCTGATGAGGTTTCCTTTGTAACTGAGCAGATCTCGACGATTAACAAACCAAAGCCTTCAACGACTCGGCACGAACGAACAATCCGCGCGTTATGCGGATGCGCCCCTCGTGCCGGTCGGGTAGGATATGGTGGTAATCCGTTTGGGAATTATTATTATTATTATTATATTTTCATCAACAAAGCAAGATCTAAGATATTATGTAGCTTATTGAAAAACGAATTTATTAGAGTAAGATTTATAACAAATAAAATTTAACTATAAAGAAAATTTAACCAAGAAATTTTAATCAGTTTTCCCAAAGCGACCCTTAGGCAATTAGTCTTTGTTGCGTCTCTATTCTTGCGATACAAATGAAAAATCTTAGAGTAATTGTTTTACTTGCATTAAAATTTCATGATTAAATCATCGTGGTTTTTTTAACATAGTTGAATAGGAGAGAAGCTACGAATATTCGGCAACTATTCGGTATTGGTCTATTCGGCCACTTGATTTGCTATTCGAATAGCAAGGCATGGAAAAAAATAACTCAAAATATTACTCACAAAGGACTTTATTTAACCAGCAATTAACATATTTAAAATCTACTAGTGGTAAGTTCTGATGAAAGAAAATAATTTTCTCAGTATTTGTTGATAGCAGGCGTTTGCGTTTTCCCTCATAAATTATACCTGCTTTCAACCTAACAGCCGCTCACTTATACACAGCTACCGGGAGATACTAAATAAATATTTGGCAGATTGTTTAGGGTTGGATATTGCTTGTAATGATCTGCTGTTCGAGCTACTTGAACAGATTTCATGTAAAAATCAAGTTCATCTGCAACCGAACTTTTCTGTACCACAGCTTCATATGAACTTACATTTTCTGCAACGATTTCCCCAAAACATTTCCAGAAACTAGTATGCGTCTCAAATTATTTATTGTCTCACTAACATCCCTTTTCTTTTGAAGTTGAGATTAAGCAACATCGATACTCTTGGTTCTTCACTACTTCTTTTCAGAGCATGTAAAAGGGTTTTTTGTTTTGCTGCTTGTGTTTGAACTACTCCTAGGAAAGTATTTTTAACCCTTTACGTGAAGCACTACCCTGAGTCCTCAATACTCACATTTTATATTTAGAAAAAGAAAGAAACAAATACATTTTTTCAATCATTTTATTTAATTGAGAAGTAGAATTAGGGATCTTAGAACATAAAGTAATAAAAAAAAACTGTTATCCTTAACATATGTTTGATTTTTTTCTACTTTTCTGAGTTCAACGAAAATTAATCATAAAATATAAGCAGCAGAACTAAGAATTTTATATAGTTAACTTAAAAAAGTTATATTTCTTAAGAAATAAACCTAAAAAGTTGTACTCGTCATACATAATAAAAAAATCGAGCAAAAGGTGAAGTCACTGAACTGAAGCGCATGTCGCACAGAATCTGTTCTTACCATATAAATAATTGCTAATTGTGGTTTCTTCTCCTTTATCCCTATTTCTATTTTCGCTATCACTATTGGAATAATATGTAGCAGTATTGTGATCAGTTGGAATAAAGTCATCATCATCATCTTCCGTAAATACTTCGGAAATAGAATCTTGAGAAGTTTCTGCACAATCAAAGCATTCTCCTCGAGCCATTGTGATATTATTTTTTCTGCAGAATTATCTACTCATAGTTTTCACACTTTCACGTTTAGCCGACATATTGAAACAATACTGTTGAAAACACACAAAACCCAATAAAAAATGCATATAAAATTTTGATATACAAAACACTAATATGATTCCCCGAGACTCACACTCCCCAAAATCTAAGGCTTCCAACAATAATGCAAAAAATACCCGAGCTGGTTATTTTTGTGATTTCTTCAAAGGTTTTGAGGAGTTTGATACATTATTCTATTAAGTTAAATGAGTGATCCGTTCAGCGCCAGCAATTAACACAATGCAACACACCACACACAGAAGAACACACCAAACGAAATTGTAAAATGTTTTATTTACACAAAACATAAGTTTGCAAGTTTCCTCAGCGACAACACATATGTATATCGCACCTCAAACGCAATACGGATTTCATAAAATATATTAGAACTATATTTTCTAAACATCCGAGTTCGATATTTTAAGTTGCACGGTGAAACTACGCAAGTAGTGATCAGCGGCCAAGTGAAGTGATCCGTGAAGAATTTCTCCCGTTGCACCCATGGTCTGACGTACCTTATTCACCTACCCCATTCTTATGCATGGCCTTTCGAGCCAATAATGGTACAAGGCAAAATGCTTATACAAGAATTGTGGCTAGACGGAACAGATTATTGAAATCGCTTTAATCTGCACACTATCTCATATTGTACACCGATATATGAGCGCACCCAATTCCATGGCAAAACAACGAGCCAATTGTTAGTCGCAAAGGGCAAAGTCGATCCTCTTAAAAGCGTAAGCCTGCCTCAGCTTGAGCTACGTGGTGCACTTCTCTTAGCCAAGTTAGCCTCAACCGCGTAAACAAACTTGAACCTCAACGAGCAACCTCTATACTTATGGTCTGATTACAAAATTGTCTTAGCCTGGTTGGAAAAATGACCCCACACCTGGAAAACATGCGTTTAAAATCACACTGCTCAAAGCCACTTGGCGACATCTAGTCAATGCCGACTGCCCTGCAGACCTTGGTACTAGATATTGCAACCCCCTGCAACTAGCCACCACTAATCTTTGGTGGGACGGCCCCAGCTGGTTAATAGAATCATCGGAATTCAGGCCACACTCTCCTGCACGCGACATAATACCCCCAGAAAGCCGAAAAATCGGAAGTTTTCACAGCACTCTCGATGAAACTAACATCCCTGACAGCGCCTCAAATTATGTAAACAATATACCGAATCCCCCGAATGCTACCTTGAGTAACGAAACATTGCAAAATACGCACCTCAAGGCGGTGATTGGCAACTCATCCCTCGTAGCGCCTCACATATTGGTGGGTTATGGGAATAAGCAGTTAAGAGCTTTAAAATGCATTTCAAAAAATCGCTCAAATTCACAAATTCAACTTCGAGGGGTTTACCACGTCACTTACTCGAATCGAAGCTATTCTCAACTCAAGGGCCCTTTCTGTGCTCTCACAAGATCCCTCCGATTTTAGAGCCCATACATCTGAGCATTTGCTTACTGGAACATTACTTCTGGCCATACATGTGCTAAGTGTTAACTCTCAAACTCTGCATCACCAATTCACCAGTCGATGGAAGAAGGAATACCTGAAAGACCTCCATAAACGATACATGTAGAAAGACACCGAACCTCCCCAAATATTGCAGAGTTCGTCCCGATAAGCGACTAATGTCTCCCTCTAATTGAATGGCGACTTAGCCGTACAGAAAAGGTTCATAATGGCCTCGACAGTCATGTTCCAGTCGTAGACCTCCGTATACAGAACGGCAGGCTGACTAAAACGTTCATCAAGCTATGTTTTTTGCCGACTGCCTCCACTAACGAGCAATAAAATCAAGTTTACAAGTCGCGAAATAAACACGAAAACGATACCCCGCCTAAGAGACCACCATCCGATTCGCTACTCCCTCAAACGCACGTCGCAGCGGAGTGCACGTCAATTCACGCCTGCCAGATATTTTATCAGCCACACCATACCTTCTTTAACTGAGGTTTATCGGGGAATCCTCGCTCCATGGGGGTCAACCGACGTCGACAGTCACCTCCTTTGATGGAACAGTAGCGCAGCGGACGTCAACCACCTGTCGCCCTCTACCGACGCCGTAGTCCAGCTATCCACCAGATTCAGCAGCAGACGCAGTTTCATCGCCTATCTTGGCCTACCCCAATAACGCACCGCCATCATCCGCAGCCCCAGTCGCAGCACCGACACGCCACTGAGCTTAGAAACGTAGTGGAGACATTGCTGCAGTTACAACGTTTGCTGGGCCCAGTATACGCTTAGGGGGGGGGGGGGGGGGCATGGATGATTGAATGAGTACTCCGCTCCGCGCCCGCAGAGGGCTGCGCCGACAAATCATCCCTAACATACAACACTTAACATTGAACTGAATGTAACACATCACACACAAAACCCACAGAAGGGCACACCAAAAGAAATTGTCACATATTTTATTTGCGCAACACATAAGTTAGCAAGTTTCCTTAGCGGTAACACATATGTATATCATGCAACAAATGTACTCTGGATCTCACAATAAAGATTTAAGCTATAGTTTCTAAACGTTCTAAACGTAAAACAGCATAGGTAGTGATCAGCTGCCAAGTGAAGTGACTTGTGAACTATTAAACACTTCTCCCGTTAGTCCCATAGTCTGATGCCCCTTACTCCCCCACCCCATTTTTATGCAGAGTTGGTGTTAAATTACTTAAAGAATCATGACCACTTACATACAGGGTGGCTGATGAAAGCCGCTAGCAAAAAAAAATTAAATAACTTTTTGTCTATTTAATGAATCTGGTTAATTTTTTTTTTATTTTGCAGATTGACTTTTACATTTAACAGAAATGGATAACTGGGACACTGAAACAAGAATTTGGATTGTCCGCCGCTATCACGCACTGGAGTCCGTAGTTTCGGTTCAAAGAGAGTATAGGCGCACGTTTGGCGGCAATCCTCCGAGCAGATGGACCATAATAAGACTTGTAAACAATTTTGCCGAGCATGGGACAGTCAACAGAAGACCTTACCATCGAAACCCTTCAGTTCGAACGGAGGAAACAATCGCTGCTGTAGCTGCTGCCATACAAAACAATCCACGTGTTTCGACAAGAAGCTTATCTGCTCAAATGGGTGTAAGCAGACAGTCATTACAATCAATTATGCACAAAGATTTGGACTTATTCCCATATAAAACTCAAATGGCCAACAAACTGAACGCTGCAGACTTGCCGATTCGCTTGGAATTTTGCCAGAAGATGCTTCAAATGGTGGAAGAGGATGGAAACATGTTGAACTGTCTTTTCATGTCTGACGAGGCCCATTTCGATTTAAACGGCAACATAAACAAACAAAATTGTCGAATATGGAGTGCTTCCAACCCACAGATACTCCATGAGACGGAATTGCATCCACTTCGTGTCACAGTGTGGTGTGCAGTTTCATCACGCTGCATTGTCGGGCCCTACTTCTTCGAAGAAAACGGTCACACCGTTACGGTTACTGGAGACCGTTACTTGAGCATGTTGAGAGAGTTTTTCTATCCAGAAGTACGCCGAATGAGAATTTCTTTCAATTCTGTGTGGTTTCAGCAAGATGGTGCAGCTCCTCATATAGCCCAACCTGTTATGACAGAATTGCGACGAAAATTTCCCAATAAGCTGATATCCAGAAACTCCACATTCCGTTGGCCACCCAGGTCGCCTGACCTTACTGCACCTGACTTTTTCTTGTGGGGTTATTGCAAACAGGAAGTCTTCAAAGCAAAACCAACAAATTTGAATAAACTAAGGCAATCCATTCGAGAAACAATTGCGGCTATTCCTGTCTCAACTCTCCAAGCAGTAATGAACAACTTTTTGGTAAGATTCCGCACATCATCGACGAGCAGGGGGGGCATTTAAATTCCATTATTTTTAAAACTAATTAAGCTATATTTAATAAAATTTAATGAGCTTTAACATGAATAAAAGAAAAATGAATTCCATACACTGAACAAAAAAAATATTTGAGTTTCTTAATGTAGCAAAATTCATCAGCCACCCTGTACAAAGGGAGCGCTTTTGTTCTAGTAGCCTGTACCTTAAATAAAACGATGGATTCCAATGGATGTTCACGTCTTGAACTAGTTCGTTCGATCATTCACTTGAATAAAATCGCCCAAATCCAGTTTTTTCAGAATCTCTTAACATGACTTACAATAAAAAAAGTTAAAAAAATCTATGAAAAGCCGCTACCTCCAGTCAATTGAGTTTCTTCGTTCCTCTGCAAAATTTTGTTGATAGGAGTTAGCAGATCGCTTTTTCCTAAACTTAACTGAACGCTTCTACACATCCTTGTCCATTTCCCTGTCACATTTTAGCACTCATAAGCCTCTTTCGTTGGTACCCGTATTGTACTAACACATTCGGGGTAACCCTTGGTCCACAACTCGGAAACCGGTCGAGTTTTCGAAATAAATATTAAATTTTAAGTTAGACGTTAAGTAATGCAGCTGTGAACTCTTAAACATTTTTCTTCAATATCTGCAATGTACGCACATCGATCTGTAACTTGTAACCCGTGCAAAGTACTAGATATTCGGCTGCTGAATACTATGCGCTTCGGCCCAGAGTCTAGCCGAATATTCGTTATTCGGTATTCGGCCAAATAAGTATTCGTGGTATCTCTATTAAATGGATATCTACTTATCAAGCATGTTGTTTGGTTTTTGAGTTTGGTAATTTTTGTCATAAATTTTGGCCCCGAAAAGAACCATGACCGTACTTTGAGCCAACGTACGCTTGTGCTTTGTTAATTTCAAAGATTGCAGCTACAGCAAGCAGTTTATCTATACTGATTCAAGGCTGCAACTACGACGCTGCGTCCCACAAATTAATTTCACGCATCGCGGCCGCCTTCAGATGAAATATATTTCTATTTTTGAAAGGACGCCACCTTTTTTTCATAGGAATAAAAGTGAGAGTGTAAAAACCTTGAAATAGATATGTGTAAAAATATTATTATTTATTTATTAAATTAGTATGGCTTAAAGCTATACAAATATAGGGAAACGGCAGCACTAGCAACATAGGCCATCGGTTGGCTCTTATTAATCTACATTTGTTTACATATGTTATTAACGTTCTTATACATATACATATAGATTTGATATATTTGTTAAATATGTGATATATATACATCCTTTTATTTACTTATTCATATAAATAATCAATTGAAATGAAATTAGATCCGTCTGAGCAAGTCATTGTGTTGTTTAGAAACTCATATATTATAAAGATATTTTCTGGTGAGGGCTTCTTGAGTAGGTCAAGCGGGTTTCGTGGTCCAAAATAATTTGATTTGGAGGGGGCTGTGCTTTGGCAGTCGACAAATAGATGTTCCAAGAATGCTACCGCGCATTGTGCGTCGTAGTAGGTGTGCGTGTGTGAGAATTGGTGCCCAAGCCGTAAGCGGATGTATGGTTTAAGGACGTTTACAGAAATATCTGAAGAAAGATACAGTTTGTCCGTTTTAGGGTTTATGGTGGCGTAATGGTGAGCGTAATGCATTGCTGTCTATCCCATAGATCAATTGATCACACGTATTCTTACTCTCCATCGTTCAGTCGCTAGCGAATCAGCAACGAATAAACACCAAGCTTATCCGGGGCGCTTAGTGTACGCAATCGTGTATGCAATACAATGCCCTGTGAGAACTTCTTTATCGTTCAAAGGAGGCTATAGATGTAATATCAAAAGGCATTTCGATTCCTCCCACAAAAATATACAAATTTTAGACAAAAAAGCTAGTCAGGGATTATATGGAGAAAAAAAGTTAGACTTTTTGGAAAAAATTAAAGGGTGGTTGCCTCAAGTACAAAATGAGAAAGTTGTTAAGCAATCAAATAGAAAAATGAAAGCTGAGCCATCTTCCGTGATCAGCTTAGGCATTGCTAAACAAGGCCGGCCTTTTAAGGATGGTGTTTTTGTTAAAAACATTTGTCTAAAAATTACAAAAAAAAAAGTAATCCTGATGCAGAACTAGTTAAAAATATACCCATATTCCGCCAAACAGTAGCCCGACGTATTGATAAGCTGGGAATAAGTACACATCCAATCTACAGTAAAGGAAAAAATTAATGATTGCAATGAAATAGCTAAAACAATGTTTTCTCTTGCAACATTCTGTGGGAATGTGACAGGAAAGATCTTGTTCGGCGTAGTAAACGAAAAGGTTTTTTCAGTTTTCGATGCAAACAAATTTGCAGGAGTATGTACGGATGGGGCAAACGTTATGACCGGCAAGAATGAAGGGTTCATTGGCCAATTGAATAAAAATTGAATTTTTGGGAGACATTTTCATTGCATTATTCATCAAGTTGCACTCGCTTCAAAATTTTTGAGCGGTCATCCTTTCATGAAAGGTGCAGAACAGATTATCAATGAAATACGGGAGGGCACCATTCCCTCACCAACAGAAAGTTTGTAAATTTTTTAAAAACAACTTCTGCTCGGCATGATCTAAAACTGTTTACATACATTCGTTGGCTAAGTCGTGGTGATTGTCTCAACAGGTTAGTTGAGTTGAGACAAGAAGTTTTGCAATTTCTTGAAATTAATTGTAATGAAGAGGCATAGACGCATTAGTTCCATCTTTAAAAGATGACAATTTTATTTTGGATTAAGCATTTTTGGCTGATGTCTCCTTTTTTTTGAACAAACTCAATTTAAAGCTTCAAGGAAAAGAAACAGGAATAAACGATTCAGTGAAAAATGTGCATCAATTCCAAACAGATTATACCCATTTTCCGAAAACTTCGGTTATTATTACGAAACATGAGGGTGTTAAGCCGAGTGAACATATTGTAATTCCTGAAAAATTTTTTAACAATTTTGAAGACAGATTTCAGAATTTGGTTTCTTTTCAACCATTTCTTGACATCTTTGAAAACCCCTTCAAATGCGACATAACTAAGTATGAATTTGCAATTCAGTCTGAGCTAATCATCTTACGAAGCGAAAACGTTCTACCACACGGAGATAATATTGAATTCTGGAAAAACTTAGAAGAATCATCATATTCAATATTGAAAAGAATATCTTTTCAGTGCCTATCACTTTTTCCCACAACATATTTTTGTGAGAAAATTTCATTTGCTCCAAGCAGCGCAACAGTTTAACATCAAGTCATATATCAAGTCAAGAATATACTCTTATTTAGAAGATGTCACGAAAGTATTCATATTAAAGATTTCATTAGAAATATAATATAGATTTACAAACACAAATATATATAAGGAGTTATATAAATATAACATCACGACAAAAGATCCAAATGATTTTTTTTATTTATTTATTCGCTACTGTCTCTCCAAAAAAGTCTGCTTCAATTGAATAATGGGTTTTACATGACTGGTTAATATATGGTAAAAATACGGCTGTGCTCTTTGAATCGAGTGCAAGTTGATGGTTGATTCAATGTGCAAAATTTAATTTTTGTTCACTTGATCTTCATTTTACCAGTCATAATGTTCTCCCATCAGTCCACGCACTTATAAAAATTAATTTGCATCAAATCATTAATATCGGTTGTACAAGAATTTTATCAAATACAAAATCTGTAAAATACCGCCCTTATTTAACAATGTGTAGGCTTAACAAGTAACACACAAGAATTTTTCATTTGAAAGTCTAACACGTTCCAAATTTTCTACTCCAATCCAATATGCTGTTATTTTGGTTTAAATTTCCTACTGGGCTGCTCCCATTCTCTCGTTCTCATACACTGACATTTTTCATTCTGGACACCACTGGGGTAGTGTTTCCAGTTAACAAGCAGTGCGTTGTGTCGCTGTTTTGCAATATCTGAGAGTATATCTCTTTTTGTGATGCATTTGTGCATTATGGTTGGGACTTTGGCTACCTCTTTGGCAGCAGCGTCGGCGTTTTCATTCCCGCTGATTGCAGAGTGTCCTGGTAGCCACATCACTTTTCTTTTATTTTTGCAACTTATTATTATGTTTCTTATGATGTTGTATTCTGTTTGATCATGTTCAAGCGATCCGATGGCTTCGATGGCTGATCTGCTATCAGAGCAGATGATGAATTTGCCTTTGTTGTTTTTGGCACATGTGGCTGCTTCTAATATGGCAGTAGTTTCGGATGCAGAGTTCCGTGCTTAATTAGTTCAACTTTTCTTTCGTGACTGCGAAGGATGTTGTGTTTTTGGTGTTTAAGGAGGAAACTCCATCCTATACTTAGGTATTTACTTTTTCGGCTGTAAATCTTCTTTCTTTAAATGGTCATCTAACCGCCCGGGCGATTTTGACCGTCCAACATAGCTCGCCAGGCGTTTCTTCGTTGCGCCAACTGGCGCCAATTGGAAACACCGCGGGATCGCAAATCGGTTTCTACTTGGTCCTTCCATCGGAGTGGTGGTCTCCCTCTTCTTCTGCTTCCACCGGCGGGTGCCGATAAGAATACCTTCTGGGCTGGAGCATCTTCGCTCATTCGCACTACGTGGCCTAGCCAGCGAAGCCGCTGTATTTTAATTCGCTGAACTATGGCTTCGTCTGCGTAAAGTTCATACAGCTCATCATTAAATCTTCTTCGGTACTCGCCGTCGCCAACGCGTAGAGGTCCACAAATCTTTCGAAAAACCTTTCTCTCGAATACTCTCAGAGCCACCTCATCAGATGTTGTTAGTGTCCACGCTTCTGCACCATATAGCAGGACGGGTGCGATGAGTGACTTGTAGAATGTTATTTTCGTTCGTCGAGAGAGGACTTTACTTTTCAATTGCCTACTCAGTCCGAAGTAGCATTTGTTTGCAAGATGATTTCTAGGCTAACATTATTGTTGGTTCCCAGGTAAACGAAGTCCTTTACTATTTCGTAATTATTGCTGCCAAAAGTGGCTTGGTTGCCAAGGCACGAATGCGCTGACTCTTTGCATGATGACATAAGGTACTTCGTTTTGCCCTCGTTCACCACCAATCCCATTGATATCAATATTGTCAGTATATGCCAACAGTTGCACGATTTAATAAAATATTGTTCCAGCGCGGTTAAGTTCTGCAGCTTGTATTATTTTCTCCAGCATTAAATTAAAGAAATCGCACGATAGGGTGTCACCCTGTCTGAAACCTCGTTTAGTTTCGAACGGCTCGGAGAGGTACTTCCCAATTCTGACCGAGCTGGCGGTGTTGCTCAAGGTCATTTTGCATAGCCGTATAAGTTTTTCGGGGAACCCAAATTCAGACATAGTGGCATATAGGCAGCTCCTTTTCGTGCTATCGAAAGCGGCTTTAAAATCAACAAAGAGATGATGTGTGTCGATTCTTTTCTCACGGGTTTTTTCCAAGATTTGGCGTATTGTAAAAATCTGTTCGATGGTAGATTTACCGGGTCTGAAGCCACACTGATAAGGTCCAATCAGTCTGTTCACATCAGGCTTCAGTCTTTCGCACAGTACGCTTGATAGGACCTTATATGCGATATTCAAAAGGCTGATTCCGCGATAGTTGGCGCAGTTTGCAGGATCGCCCTTCTTGTGGTTTGGGCAGAGAATACTTAGATTCCAATGTTCAGGCATGCATTCATCCAACCATATTCTGCATAGAAGCTGATGCATGCGCCTTACCAGCTCCTCGCCTCAGTGTTTAAATAGCTCAGCAGGCAAACCATCAGCGCCAGCTGCTTTATTGTTTTTCAATCGGGATATTGCTATTCGCACCTCATTGTAGTCGGGTTGTGGAACGTCAATTCCATCATCTTCGCTTGTGGGCTCGGGTTCGGCATCTTCTCTGGTTTCTTGCTCAGTTTCTCCATTTAAAAGGGCAGAGAAGTGATCCCTCCATATTCTGAGTGTTCTCTGAACATCGGTCTCCAGGTCGCCGTTCTCATTCTTACAGGGGTTTGCCCCGGGTTTGAAACCTTCTGTCATTCGCCGAATTTTTTGATAGAATTTTCGGGCATTATTCCCGTTGGCCAGCATCTCAAGCTCCTTTATTTCACGCTTTTCTGCCTCTCTTTTTTTTTTTTTTTTTTGCAACGAATCGGGTTCCTCATTTTAGTGTTAATTACCTACGGGGTTTTGCGATAAAATAATAGATCAAATTTGGTTTTGAGACAAACCGGTTTCGGCGTTGTGCCATCATCAGTGTCGATTTTAGTTCTGATCTGTTGTTGTCGTTTGTCCTGTATTTATAGTAGGTAGCAGGGTGTCTGTTTGTGTACGTGTGTGTATGTGTAGTGTGTGTATATTCAGAAACGAGGGCGGTTTGCATCGATCGGTTTTTGTGGGGTTGACTAAGCCAGGTAAAAGTTGGTGATTTTTGTTGTTTGACCTTTTTTGCTCGTTTGTTGTTTTTGATCGTTTGCTGTTTAGTGTTTATTTGTCGGTGCGTATGTGTTTTTTTTACCTGAGTGGTTGCTTTGTTTTTTGTAAAACAATTTTAAAGGTTCGAATATTGAGTCGGAAACAGTGTTTGTCTGCTCGTTTATTATTCTACCGTCAAATGGTTTTTGTTTGTAGATTTCCATGTATTCGAGTACGTTCAGACGTCGGCCTTTTACTTGTACATGTAGGACGTTGACTGTTTTTTGGATGTTTCCGGGGGGCATTTATTCTCCACCATGTGATTCGTAAAGTTGGACTCTGGTGTGATGGTTGGATTCCGTGTCTTTTTGTTGTAATCTCTAATGAGTTCTCTGAACCTCGTTCTTACTTGTCGGCCTGTTTGTCATATGTAACTGTGCTGGCATTCACAAGTGAGCTTGTATACACCATGGCTGCTAAACGGATCTTCTGAGTTAGTTTTGGTTCTTAGCTTCCATCCTAAATTGTTCTATGTTTTGAACGCTGTGTTGATGTGTTTTCTAAGGAAATTTGCTAATTTATGTGTTGCCCTTCCAGTCGTCCAGGCTTGTGTACTTTCTTCTCCATTGTTTCTCTTGCGTTTATCTACTTTATATAGATTTAAAAAAGCACTAGTAGATAAACTCAGGAGAAATCTTATAGAACAGCGCGGTTAAGTTCTGCAGCTTGTATTATTTTCTCCAGCATTAAATTAAAGAAATCACACGATAGGGTGTCACCCTGTCTGAAACCTCGTTTAGTTTCGAACGGCTCGGAGAGGTACTTCCCAATTCTGACCGAGCTGGCGGTGTTGCTCAAGGTCATTTTGCATAGCCGTATAAGTTTTGCGGGGAAACCAAATTCAGACATAGCGGCATATAGGCAGCTCCTTTTCGTGCTATCGAAAGCGGCTTTAAAATCAACAAAGAGATGATGCGTGTCGATTCTTTTTTCACGGGTTTTTTCCAAGATTTGGCGTATTGTAAAAATCTGGTCGATGGTAGATTTACCAGGTCTGAAGCCACACTGATAAGGTCCAATCAGTCTGTTCACATCAGGCTTCAGTCTTTCGCACAATACGCTTGATAGGACCTTATATGCGATATTCAAAAGGCTGATTCCGCGATAGTTGGCGCAGTTTGCAGGATCGCCCTTCTTGTGGATTGGGCAGAGAACACTTAGATTCCAATCTTCAGGCATGTATTCATCCGACCAAATTCTGCATAGAAGCTGATGCATGCGCCTTACCAGCTCCTCGCCTCCGTGTTTGAATAGCTCAGCAGGCAAACCATCAGCGCCAGCTGCTTTATTGTTTTTCAATCGGGATATTGCTATTCGCACCTCATTGTAGTCGGGTTGTGGAACGTCAATTCCATCATCTTCGATTGTGGGCTCGGGTTCGGCATCTTCTCTGGTTTCTTGCTCAGTTTCTCCATTTAAAAGGGCAGAGAAGTGATCCCTCCATATTCTGAGTGCTCTCTAAACATCGGCCACCAGGTCGCCCTTCTCATTATTACAGGAGTTTGCCCCGGGCTTAAAACTTTCTGTCATTCGCCGACTTTTTTGATAGAATTTTCGGCCATTATTCCCGTTGGCTAGCATCTCAAGCTCCTTTATTTTATGCTTTTCTGCCTCTTTTTTTTCGCCCGGAAAAGCCGCCTCGCTTCCCTCTTCAGCTCGTGGTAGTGTTCACACACACTCCTCGTTGCATTCGATCTTAGCGTTGCCTTGTAGGCTTCGTCCTTTCTTTTCGTTGCAGCGCGGCACTCTTCATCATCATACCAGTTGTTTCTTCGCATTCGCCGGTATATAATTACTTCTTCGGCTGCGGTACGAAGTGCTCCTGAGATACGATCCAACTGCTCATGCATTCCACTAGATTGAATTGTGCTCTCCGAGAGCAGGTGTGAGAGGCGACATGCGAAATAATTGGCGGTCTGTTGCGATTGCAGCTTTTCGACGTCCAGCTTACCCTGCGTTTTTTTTGCACCTGTTTTGTCGTACAGAGGCGGGAACGAATCTTGGCTGCTACTAGGTAGTGATCAGAGTCGATGTTAGGTCCTCGTATTGTGCGAACATCTAAAACGCTGGAAGCATGCCGTCCGTCTATCACAACGTGGTTGATCTGGTTGCGCGTTTGTCGATCGGGGCACAGCCATATAGCCTGATGGATCTTCTTGTGCACAAACCTAGTGCTGGATATGGCCATGTTTAGGACACCGGCGAAGTGGAGACTGAACTTCCCGACAGTGGGGCCGAATACACCCTCCTTACTCACCCTGGCGTTAAAGTCGCCAAGCACGACTTTGATAACATGGCGGGGGCAGCGCTCGTATGCTTCTTCCAAACGCTCGTAAAATGCATCCTTTTCCACGTCGTCCTTCTCTTCCGTCGGTGCATGAGCGCAGATAAACGATATGGTGAAAAACCGTACTTTTATGCCGATTGCGGCGAGACGCTCGTTCACGGGTGTGAACGACAGTACTCGGTGACGGAGTCTCTCTCCCACCACAAATCCCACGCCAAATCTGCGCTTGTCTTGATGCCCACTCCAGTAGATGTTTTAAGGTGTTTTGGTCGTGTTTCCTCGCCCCGTCCATCGCATCTTTTGTATGGCGGTGATGTCAGTTTTTGCTTTCCTCAGGACCTCAACCAGCCGGGCAGCGGCACCTTCCCCATTAAGGGGCCGGATATTCCAGGTACATCCCTTATCTTATAATCCTTATTTCGTTTGCGGGTGTTGTCATCTAAAAAAGGGGTTCTCATATCCGAGGCTTTGTTGTTGAAGTTCATTGGAACGTTGTGTTATGTGATGGATCCCAAACCCAACGCACAACCCGTTTCAGGGGAGGTTGAATTCTATTACACGTTTGTATAGCGGGCCGCTTGATCCAACACAGACGCCCGCTTGCAGCCGCACCACATGGTGATCAGACGCTGCTGTATGAACCCCCCATCAAGCCCTTAAACCGATTATGTCGCAGTGGCCTTACCAGGTTGTCGCCTTCTCACGTTTAGCTCACCACCAAACAGGTGTTCGGGGGTTACCCAGAGGATACTTAGGCGCAACGCCCGGAAGTAGTGAGCTACTTGAACCGCATGCAAAAGAATCGCTCTGGCCATTCCCAGGTGAATGGCGATCAGAAACTTTCCCCACTTGCGTGGACTTCTGCACACGGCCCATCCTTCGGCTGTAAATAGCGCTCTGTATATCTCTTTTGTGGTGTTTTCCCTTGGCTTATGTAAAGCTTTAATTGCATACGGTACGGCTTTGATTACCCAGGGTGGATGGAGATTTTAGTTGCTGTACTGGGTTTTAGATGGCAAGTTAAGTTTTCTGTGGAAGGTCACACATTTCGCAATGACAGATGAATTTCTTGGCTGCCTGTTTTTGGAGATTCCGTTTATGAAGTATTTAATTAAGTTTGCGTTTTGGGTGAATAACAGCTTTGGAAACAGTTTATGTATGCTGTTCTCAATTTTATCTGGAATGGTTGGTAGACTAGCTTCAGCGAACAGGTTTCCCAGTGGTGTAGTTGGAAATGCTCTGAGGCTGCCCCGTATTGCTAAGTGGTATCTTACTAATATTTCTCTGAGTGACCGTTTGTCGGCCGCTCCGTAAATTGGGAGCCCATAGTCTATCAAAGAAATTGATGTGCCAGAGATCGATGATATGCGTTTATGTCTCGGAGTATGTTATCGAAGAGGTTGGAGACTGACTGTAAGTCCGAAATTTTCGTAAAGAAAATTACTTCGTCAGCATATAAATGTAAACAGTGGTCATCAGCCAACTACAGTCACCAACCACAGTAGCCAACAACAACCACTTAAAGACTCTCAGCTTATAGTTACAAGAATAGTGCGACTTTCAGTTGCCCTTTACTCTCTCAGTTGATCCGTTGTACAAGCAGTTGATAAAGTCGTTTTTTTCAAGTACCAGTGACCTAGCAAGTTAGTCTGAAAGTCAAGTTGCGCGCCGTCGGTTGTCAAGAAGTCCGTTGTGAACATCAGTTGAGCCGTGTGAAACAAAGCTAAATTAAATATCTATTTTCAATTAATGTGTAAAATTAAAACTATACTAAATCATTTTATTTGTGAATTCCAACAATTGAATTAAATTACATTATATTAATAGTTATTCTTAAATCACATAAAACTATAACTTTCCACTTTTTTCCTTACATTTGGGGGCTCAACCTAAGCCAAAAGCTTTTAAAAGCAAGTGAAATTGCGAAATTCTGATAAAACGCATATGTTGTTTTAAACGATATGTCAGCTATATCAGTCATCAACAAATTTGACTAAATATAACTGTACCACAGTATACAAAAAAAATTATAATTGCATAAATTTCGTGAACGTGTAAAAGGTGATTTTCGTTGTAGCCGGCATTAAAATAAAATAAAAAACAATAACAAATTGATAACAAAAAACCCAAACCGTTAGTTGTCGCGTAGTCATTAGCAAAAGTATTTGCAAATAATACAAGGCTATTGTTGTTATTGTCGTGCTATTGAACAAGTGCAGCAAAAATGCATAGAGGTACACACTCTTACTTTACTCGTTTGCAAGAGGCGCAAGGTGCAAGGGGGTGGGCAGTAAATCTGCAGCCACTTACACTAAACGTTCCAGAGAGCGCTAACAAAGCGACACAACAAAATAGTAGCAGAGAAAATGAAGTAGGGGAAATGGGCGAACACAATAGCGAAGAAATTGGCGGCCAAGCAGCAGGGCCGAGCGAAGGTGTTGGGGTATTGGATATTTCGAACAGCTTAGATGAGAAAGACGAAAGCATAAAAGATTTGGTGAAGTTGCTCACATTAAAAATGCTACGAGAAGACGATAACAACAAAAAAGTGAAAATCTCAGCAGACAGCTTTGCTAAAATAATACCAGCGTACGACGGCAGAAGTATTCCAGTGTTACAGTGGCTCCAAAACTTCGAAAGCAATGCAGAGGCTTATGGGTTAGACGAAAAGCAAAAATATGTTCAAGCGCGAGGTAAAATGGTGAAAACGGCTCAATTATTTTTAGAGTCGGTTTGCGTCAATAACTACGTTAGCCTACGTGAAAAATTAATTAACGAATTTCATAAAGACTATACAAGTGCAGAATTGCATAAAGAACTAAGAGAAATGAAAAAACGTAGTGACGAAAGTTTCCATGAGTATGTTCTACGTGTTAAAAAGTTGGCATCACTTGGGTCAGTTGATGATGCATCGGTAATCCGCTATGCTGTTGATGGGCTACGCGTTAAACCCGAAATAAAGTTTGTGTTATATAATTGCAAAACCGTAAAAGAGCTAATCGAACGTCATGAAACATTTGACTATGCATTTAAAAGTGATCAGCCGGTCGTAAGAAATAATACTAATAATAATAATATGTCGAAAAAAGAGCACTGCTTTAATTGTGGCTCTACAGAGCACAAAAGGCCAGCTTGTAAAGAGCCTATGAAGTGCTTTAATTGCAACAAAAGTGGCCACCACGCAAAAGTTTGCCCTGCTAAAAATCAAAATAAAGACGTTAATGTTATATCCGTTTGTAATCGTTTTGAAACTATTATTATAAACGGTACCGAGGCAAAGTCATTAGTCGACACGGGGTCCGACGTATCAATTATAAAAAAAAGTTTTTATGAAAAGTTTTTGTCAAACACTTTGTTAAAAGAATCCGACAAATTACTTTATGGACTTGGTAATGTATCAAACAAAGTTGAAGGCAGTTGCTGCTGTAATGTTCTTGTTGATAATTTGAGCTGCGAGCAAACATTTTTGGTTGTGTGTGATAAAAATATAAAATTTGACATTCTACTTGGTTTTGACTTCCTAAACAGATTTAAGGTTGTCTTTGATAAAAGTGGCTATAATTTCAGTAATCTTACTGATGAAAGCTTTGAAAATGAATTGAAAGTGTATAACATAAGTGAATATCAACACGATCTCGTCGTACCAGTTTGTTTTAAAAACGCAATCGTGGAAATTATTAAACTTTATAAACCTATAAAAGCTGATCGCGAATGCCCTATTGTGATGGACATTATCAGTGATAATATTAGACCCTTTCGCCAAGTCGGCTTCCGTTTGAGGAGCAAGAGGCGGTGAGAAAACAAGTTGATCAGTGGCTTGAACAAGGTATTGTTAGGCACTCTACGTCTGAATTTGCAAGTAGAGTGGTAGTTGTGAAAAAAAAATGTGGGTCATATCGTGTTTGTATCGATTTTAGAAAACTAAACTCGATGGTGCTTAAAGACTCTTTTCCGCTACTAATAATAGACGATGTTTTAGAAAAATTACAAAAAGCTAAATATTTTTGTGTAATGGACCTGGAAAATGGGTTTTTCCATGTTCCAATTAAAGAATCTTCCAAAAAATATACCGGTTTTGTTACTAAAGAAGGCGTATTTGAATTTAATTATGCACCCTTTGGTTTTTGCAATTCGACAGCCGTTTTTATACGGTACATAAACTACATTTTTCAAAATATGGTGAATAAAGGTGTAATGGAGCTATATATGGACGATATAATTATCTTCGGTGTTACGGCAGGCGAATGCATGAAAAAACTGCAAAAAGTGATAATTAAAGCTTCTGAATATGGTCTTAAAATAAAGTGGCAAAAATGCGCATTTATGCAAACAAAAATAAATTTTTTGGGTCACATGATCGAAAGCGGAACAGTGCGACCTGGCAATGAGAAAACGAGGGCGGTACAGCAGTTTCCAACGCCCAAGAACGTCAAAGACATCCAATCATTTCTAGGCTTGACCGGTTTTTTTAGAAAGTTTGTGGAGGGTTATTCCATAATAGCACGCCCGCTTACCGATTTGCTGAAAAAAGACAGCACTTTTAAAATTGGCCAAGCCGAGCTTGCAGCGATAAGTGAACTCAAAAAGAAGTTAGCAGAAGAACCAGTGCTCAAGTTGTACGATAGGAACGCGAAAACAGAATTACATACTGATGCTTCCAAAGAGGGTTTTGGTGCCGCTTTGATGCAAGTTTTTCAGGGTGAACTGCATCCCGTGTATTTCTGGAGCAAAAAAACCACACCGCAAGAGTCTAGGCTACACAGCTATGTGTTGGAAGTAAAAGCAGCTCATCTCGCAATGCAAAAGTTTCGACACTACTTACTTGGGGTCGATTTTACACTAATCACAGATTGTTCCGCTTTTAAAAGCACCACGTCGAAAAACAATATTCCGAGAGAAGTTGCGCAATGGATTATGAATTTCCAAGACTTTAGATTCAAAGTTGAGCACCGTATAGCACCAAGAATGCGGCATGTCGACAGCCTTAGTCGAAACCCAGCTGCAGATGTATTTGTTGTTGCGTCAGATGTTACCACACGTATAAGAAAAGCCAAACAAGAAGATGAGCACGTGATAGCAGTGCGCGAAATACTTAAAACTCAACAATACCAAAACTACATAGTAAAAGGCGATTTATTATTCAAATCAGTAGATGGCCACGAATTATTAGTGGTACCCAGATCGTTGGAAGCTGACATAATTCGTGATGCACATAACGTTGGTCATTTCGCCGAATTAAAAACAGTACATGCTGTACAGCAAAACTATTTTATACCACATTTACAAAATAAAGTAAGACGTTGCATAGACAATTGTGTAAAGTGCATAATACACAATAAAAAACTTGGTAAAAAAGAATGCTTATTGAACTGCATTGAAAAAGGAGATCAACCGCTCGAAACGCTGCACGTAGACCACCTCGGGCCAATGGACGCGACGGCAAAGCAATACAAATACATCCTAGTTATCGTGGATGCATTTTGCAAATTTACGTGGCTGTTTCCAACAAAGACAACGAATGCAGAAAAGGTAATACGTAGGATGAATGAATGGACAACTGTATTTGCCAATCCATCCCGAATAATCAGCGATAAAGGTGCGGCTTTTACCTCCAATAACTTCGAAGATTTCTGCAATAAAAATG
The DNA here is from genome assembly GCA_949987695.1 of Merzomyia westermanni. Classification (NCBI taxonomy): domain Eukaryota; kingdom Metazoa; phylum Arthropoda; class Insecta; order Diptera; family Tephritidae; genus Merzomyia; species Merzomyia westermanni. The sequence goes on from OX465292.1 coordinate 72,397,909, forward strand.
GAATCACTCATGTTACTATTACTACAGGCGTCGCTCGTGGCAATGGCCAGGTTGAGCGCGTCAACCGATCCGTTCTGCAGGTGTTGTGAAAGCTATCAACTGACGAGCCTGCGAAGTGGTTCAAATACGTCGGGCTAGTACAGAAAGCCATCAATTATCATGTGCACACATCAACAAAACGTTCACCATTCGAAATCATGTTTGGAGTGAAGATGAGGGGCGATATTAGTGGCAGCGTGCTGGATGTATTACGCAATGAGCTGATCGATGGGTTTGAAGATGAACGGCAAGAAATACGCCGCGACGTGAAGCAGCAAATTCTTAAAGCGCAATCGCAATATAAGAAAAACTACGATAAGCAACGAAAAAATCCACCTATATATAAAGTAAACGACGTTCTAGCAATCAAACGTACCCAATTTGTAGCTGGCAAAAAATTAGCTAGCGAATTCCTTGGGCCCTACGTTGTCACAAAGGTCAAACGTAACGACCGGTATGATGTGAAAAAAGCCGAAAACTGCGAAGGTCCAATCGAGACATCAACATCCGCTGATAATATTAAATTGTGGCGCTATGTTTGTAACTCCGAAGAATTAACGTCATCGGGGTCAGATGACGATGAACAGGATGGCCGAATGTAAACAGTGGTCATCAGCCAACTACAGTCGCCAACCACAGTAGCCAACAACAACCACTTAAAGACTCTCAGCTTATAGTTACAAGAATAGTGCGACTTTCAGTTGCCCTTTACTCTCTCAGTTGATCCGTTGTAAAAGCAGTTGATAAAGTCGTTTTTTTCAAGTACCAGTGACCTAGCAAGTTAGTCTGAAAGTCAAGTTGCGCGCCGTCGGTTGTCAAGAAGTCCGTTGTGAACATCAGTTGAGCCGTGTGAAACAAAGCTAAATTAAATATCTATTTTCAATTAATGTGTAAAATTAAAACTATACTAAATCATTTTATTTGTGAATTCCAACAATTGAATTAAATTACATTATATTAATAGTGATTCTTAAATCACATAAAACTATAACTTTCCACTTTTTTCCTTACATAAATAGTTGACACTCGTGTTGGGATAGTTACGTGAGAGGTGGATGATTTCGTCTACGATTTTCGCAACTCTTTCACATTTTTGTATATCTTCAACAAAATCTATATAATCGTTAGAGTCAGATTGGTCACTGTTCACATTAATACCGCCAGATAAAGGGACTTCAAATTTTACATTTGTACTTTCTCTTATTTCATTTTCAATAAAGTAAACATCTCGACTTATAATAATTTTACCTGTGCATTTGTCGAATAAACGATATGCTTTCGAGTTTTCTGAATACCCTACCATGGTGTTTCTTTGCCTCTTGGTTTAAATTTGTTTCGCTGTGTTTTATCGAGTGCTATAGCTAGAGATCCGAATACTCTAAGATGTGCCATATTTGGTTTTTTATTAAACCATAATTCTTATGGAGTCTTGTTATCCAAAGCCTTTGTTGGTGACCTGTTCCGTAAATAAGCTGCTGTATTTATCGCTTCTGCCCACAAATTCTCTTTTACTCCAGCACCTACTATCATGCATCTCCCCATTTCCACAAGGGTACGATTGAATCGTTCTGCCACGCCGTTTTGTTGTGGGGTATACGGAACTGAAAGCTGTCTCTTTATGCCTAACTTCTGCAAATATTCATTAAAAATATTATTTACAAACTCGGTGCCATTATCACTGCGGATAACTTTAATTTGCTTGCCAGTTTGTCGCTCAGCAAAACATTGAAACATTTAAAATTTTTCAAAGACCTCAGATTTGCTGTTAAGAAAATATACGAACACAAATCTTGACCAGTCGTCTATAAATTTTAAAAAGTAGCGCGCACCACCAATAGAAGTTTTACTCACCGGTCCACATAAGTCGGTATGGACAATTTAAAATGCTTCTGTGGCTCTTGTTGTTGCATTTGTAAAAGGTTTTGCACAGCATTTACTTTTTAAGCGTATATCACAATCCAAATGTTTGTGAATTTCTACATTCATTCCAAATGCCATATCTTTTTGCATTAATTACTTCAAACTTGTGAAATTCATGGCCTCTTCACTAGCACTTTTAGCAACAAATAAATTATTATCCACGGCTTCGTATAAAAATAAATCATTCACTCTCTGCGCCACAAGAATTGTTTTGCCTTCTGCGTGTATTATACTTGCAAACTTACTTGAGAATTTGACTGTCAAATGGTTTTGCACTGCTTTGCCGACAGAAATAAAGTTGCATTGGATACCAGGTACATAAAGAACGTGTTTGAGGGTTATATCAAACCACTGAGTTTTTATTTTTACTTCGCCAATGCCTTCTGCTTTAATCGTATTCTCCCCCGCAAGTGGTATTACGTTATTCCACTCTTGCAATGTTGCGAATGCATTTCTGTTACAACATAGATGAGACAATGCGCCGCTATCAACGCACCAAACATTAGATCGCAACATATTTGACGTCGCCGAATTTAGAACAGAGAACGACATTTGTTTTTGGTCTCGCTTTGATTCCTTTTCTTTGCACTGACCAGCATAATGACCTCTACGACCGCAATTATAACACTTGATCGAATTTTTTCTGTTACTGTCATATCTGCTATTGTTGGTATTCTTTTTCATGTTTCTTTTTCCGCTATCCGAACGCGCCATAAATACCTCAACTTTATTGTCAGGTGATTCTTCGTTCCGTACGATTTTTCGCCTCTCACCCTCTTCAGCTAATTTTATTTTCAAAGCAGCTAATTTTGGCAAGTCATTTCCACTTTCAAGTGCAACGACAAGGCTTTCGTATGACTTGGGCAAACTGGCGAGCAGCATAATTACATATAATTCCTCCTGGAGACTGACTCCTATCTCTGCCAATTTGTCCACAGTAGATGAAAAACTGGACAAATATTGTTGTACGCACTCGTTGTCGCCCATTCTCGATGCAAGCAATTGTTTAAAAAGAGTTACCTTACGTATTGGCACCCTTGGTCGATGAATCTCCCGTAATGTAGTTCACGCTATACTTGCTGATGATGCATCTTTGACATAAGAAATTTGTGATGGTGTTGTGCTTAAAGTAATCGACGCTAATGCCTTCTCGTCTTTTACTTTCCAAGCTTTTACCTCTTTTTTATTTGTAGTAGTCTCAATCGGTTTGGCATCTTCGCCTGATACAACGCCTCATAGATCTTGATGGACAAGAACGCTTTTTATTTGAAGGCTCCAGGAATCGTAGTTGGAGTCACTCAGTTTTTCAATATTATATAATGAAGAACCCATCTTCTTGATTTTTATTATACAATAGTTTTACGAGCTTGGGACCATAACCTGTTAGTAATACACACTCGCGGTCGTATGTACTTACGTTCTTTAGTCCATTTAATAACGACAAACGTTTGTTCAATTCAAAGCCTATAATTCAAGTGTCATTTTGGTTATACAAAAGATTGGTACAAGTATTGAATACAGAGTTGTATTAGGTTGTAAATATGTGGGTTGCAAGGCTGTAAACTAAAGTTCAGTATGTTCAACAGAATCCAACCCTGACTAAAATTGCACCAGTTCTGAAATATATATATATATATCCATAAAGAGTGGCTTTAACAAAATCGAACTATTTTATTATACTCAAGAATCATTATATATAAAGTTTTTCCTAATTTAATAATTTTTGATCTATGTTGCTATATATTTTCTTATGTTTTTTTTATAGATCTTTGTCAATATCTCAAAAGAAATTCATTAATATCTTTGCATCGTTTCAGGCCTTCTCACACATATGGAACACATGCGGATGGATCCTAAGCATCAGTTCGCCGCACAATATGTGTTATCACGTGCAGCGGCGGAAAGACGGGAATGCGACTCCATACTTGCGGCAACGCTAGCTGCATCAACTGGTGGTATTACAAGTAGCGGCAACGGTTTATTGCCATTACTTTGCGATGATGGTGGGTCTAATTCGTTATGTGCCTCGCCATCCGCAAACTCTGAGTGTTCCTCCACAGATCGCTTATCATCAGCTTCCGATCATGGTATTCACTTAATGACAAATAGCCATGAATGCGATACTCATAAAAACAAACTTAATGAATTAATCAACCACACAGGGAGTAATTTACAAGTAACCAACCAATATGGCGTTGGCGTGGAAGCAGATATGCACTTGACCAAGCACATGTCACTTATGGCTGCTGCGTCAGCCGCAGCAGCTGCTGTAGCTGCATCAGCCAATGGAGCAAGCGTTAGTGCGGGTATAAATATGTCTGGATCATCTGTAGGAAATATTACTTCAAATTCTGGGTGTGCCGATTCAACACGATCAAGAGTACAAGCTGCTGTTGTCAACTTGGCAGCAGCTATGCGCATCAAACAAGTAAACCAACAGCAATCTGACGAAAATATTGCAATTAGCGGAAGTGGCACCAACAGTGCACAATCCAGTTCTGAAAGTACACCTATTCAGCAAATAATGCACCCCCAACACCATCTGCAGCAAAAACAGCAACAAGTTTCTACCCCTGATAATATTCAGTTGTCGGTCTCAGCCCCGATTGAAGCTGGTGGATTCAGCTTGGGCGAATCTTCTCCAAAGACAGGTACGGTGATATCCAATATACAGTCGGATGTGTCTACTGTGAACGCAGTTGTAAGTATGACTGCAATGCGTGACACCATGATCCGCACTGGCATGAGCGTTGTGGACCCACTGAACGGCATTCTTGAGCAACACAAACACAGCAATGTTCAACACCAAATTACTTCAGATAAACCCAATGCACACCATTCCGACACACAAAACAGGCAGACAACACCCAGTAGCAGCCATCAACTTCAACACCAGGAGTCCTCTGTACTTCAGAACCCCGACCAGCACCACCACCACCATCGTCAGCATGTCAATCACATTCAACCGCAACATTCACCGGAAAGAAAAATGAGGCTTCATCAGCATGCTGAGGCAATTCTACGGTCGCATACTGAAGCTGCATTCCGATTGGCAGCATCCGCGGCGTCTAACGGAGTAATGGGAGCCGGTAGCATTATTACAGTAATAACTGAACCAAATATGAGCGAAAACACAATCCCGCCTAACGACAACATCATTCAGGATCAAGCGGAGGGTCAACATACCCAACAGCAACAACCGCCGATCCAACATCACCACCCAATGCCACAGCAACAACAAAAGTTAAACATTGGAGGAAGTCAACAACAGCTTCCAATCATAACTCCAGAACAGACCCATATAACATCTGAGCTCAGCGAGGCAATAAGATTTCAGGAACAGCGTCTAGAACAAGCACTTAGGCTTCATAGCGATGCACGTGCCCTTAATTTTCTCACATCCTCTCATCAGAACGCGAACGTGGCCTCGGGATTATCAACAGTTGTTAATACAACAACACAACACCAACTTCAGCAACAACCGCTCACGACGCACCACCCTCACAGCAATGCGTGAGACTTGCGACCGAAGAAGAAAATTAAATACTAAAGTCTAACAGATTAGTAGCTTATCTAGAATTTAACTTAAGAAAGTCATGAATCTTCGTTGAGCAAAACCAAAACATATTACACCGAAACCTGGCCATTGTAGAGCTCCACAAGTAAAATACGTAAACTTAGGGCCATCATATGTGAAGTTGTGCTATTCAGCACTAAATATGTTTTTGTTTTGTGTTAAACATTTCGTGAAATGTTAGTAAACATACCTAACATTTACTCTATAAGATTTAAGTCCAGTCCTTAGTTTCATATTGGTAGCCAGCAGGATGAATTAAAATACTCAATGAAAGTTAAAATTATGAGGAAGCATAGTGGAAATACTTTCTGCACTGTTAACCCTCATGTAGTTAAATTTCTTAACTGAATGCCATTTTCTGGCGGAAGCGGTAATCCTAGAGAATAGTACAAAATTGGAGCTAAACAGTTTGGCTTTCTTTTGCCATTAAAAAGTGGACGTGCTTATGATTGCTCCCGAAATTCTGATTAGTAATATGCTGCCATAAAAAATTAGTCCCTTTTTCCATCTATCATTAAATTCCTTTACGATAAATATAAAGTTATATATTAGTTTTCACATTTATGTCTATAATGCGGATAATACACACCTAAATGCTTGATGGATTACTATCAATAGAAATGTCAGTGCAATTCTCGCACCTACTTGTGCAAGGAAAATATGACGAAAGTCAAAGTCTTTTTGACATTGTGCAACTACCCTACCGTACAGCTGTTTGATCAGTGACAACTCAGCTCATATAGTGGCATCAGAATTAAGATAAAAAAAAATTTCTATGGTGCTTTTAAAAAAGATTCCTATACATATGTGCTGCTCTACTTCAGACGTGACCCTGCAACAAATTGTGTTGTTAATCTGTAAAAAGAATGGTTAGCGATTAATTCATTTAACCTACCCTACCGTTTGCGTAGAAAGTGGATTAGTCCTTTTGTACCCGTTCGGGTTTGAAATGGACACAATTACTCAAACAAATGTGAACAGTCCAGCCCACAAAAGTGATCCGAACTCGTATTAGTCGCATGCAACTTTTGCGACTCATTCCGTACGCGTCAAAGGATAATCGAATTTTTTGAAGGGGACCCAGCTAACCAAAAGTATACTCCATTAGGAGCCATAAAACACATTTCTCTCGGAGCTTTGCCCTACGCGGGCACCCTAAAAGGAATCATAAAAAGGAATCGAAAGTTACTCCGAATCTGATTAATTTGGAGAGTTTTACGATTCTTTTTAAATGAATTTCGGAGTCTTTTTTGACCCTTTTGTAGACTTTTTTGATGATTTTCTGAATATTTCTGAGTAATTTTTAGAGTCCTATTGGATACTGATATCTGTGTCTTACTAATCAGGAAAAAAATACAAATTTTATGAAAAAATATTTGTATAGGTAAGTGCATCTAAGAGTATACATTTTTAATTTGGAACCTATCCCAACACTTCTTACAATAAAAAAAATATTTTATTTTGCTTGATTTTAAAAACATTTCCCTTGACTTTCAACTTTTGATTTTTGATAAACAATTAAAAAAAGACTATTCACGTTCTGTTAGATAAATAAAAAAACTTCAGAAAATAGTCTACAACATTTATATAATTGAGACTTCATTTCTTCTCCCAAGGATCCTTGAATCTTCATAAAAAAGTGGATTTTTTGATGTTTAGTGAATAACACTCCAAAAGAGCTCAAATTAGGGACTCTTTTTGAATCATTATCAGCTGAAACTGACCAAACAGATGTCTGCATGTGCTGGAGCGCATCAAAATTGTCCGGTAGGGTATATAGGTGGACACAAAGCGACACACACATATGAATAGTTCCATTTTGTATGTATTTTGTGTTTGCAATTAGTAGCCCTAGAGGATGATCCAATGAACCTTATGGAAATCAATGGTGCCATACCATAACACCAACGCCATAACCATACCATAGCCAAGCAATTTAATTTTGTTTTCTACCTTATCCATAACCGATTCCTAATTTACATACCTAGCAAATCATAAGATCTCGAATAGCACTCTTTCCTCTGACCGTTCACATAATTTAGTGCACTTTCTCAAAAACAAGCTTTTAGTCCTATATATAAAATAGTATTTTTTGAATGGTATTTTGAGCTCATTATGAGCTCTTAAACCAGTCCATAAAGGAGTCTTCGTTGAGTGATCTTTTGTATGCTCTTCAGCCAAAGCATATAATATTCTTCTTTAGTTTTCATTTTCTTTTTATTTCCTCTTATTTTAATTCCCGTTTTCATATACTTTTTTTTCATGCTCTTTGTATACGTCTTGGCGTTTGTTTGAAGTTTGGATGCCTTTTTTTTCGGGAAGCAGACCAGGGACCAACCTATTAAAGAAAATCGTATTTGTGATGCGATTTGTTTAAAATTCGGTACTTTGGTAGCCCATTGCCTCTGTTAAAAAGAAAACAATATCACATGTTTAGATATATAATAAGGTTCTGGTTATATTGGCCAAACAAAGATATTATAACCATTATAATACCATTAGTATGTAGGCGTCCGAGCTTTGCTCAGCATTTTTATAGGTTCCCATACAATTTAGTTTTCTTCAGATCTCATCAGTAAAGATATACTGGTTCTTTTATATGTATTATTTTGCTTAACAGCAGTGGTGCTTTTTCAAAAGAGATTTTAACAAGTAAGGAAGTCTAATTTCGGGTGGAACCGAACATTATATACCTAGTAGTGATCTATTATGGCATCCCAATTTACGCAGGTCTATTTTAATACTTTCAGTTCGTATTTGCGTTCAAATAGACAGACGGACAGACAGATAGACGTATCGAGGGACGGACATGGCTACATCGACTCAGCTCATCCTCCTGATCATTTCAGTATACTTTTTGATGGGACTATCTTTTTTTCTTCACATACGTACAATTATTCATGTTTATGAAAGGTATGAAAATCAAAAAATATATACAACTTCCCCCACCCCACGGTATTAACTACTTGCCTGGATATTTTACTTTTCATCCTGAACGTTTTTATATACATTAATAAATATATATCTCGATTCGTTTATGCCGAATGAAGTAATATACCTTGTGTACCTAACAAAAATAGATATAAAAAATGTGTGTTTTTTATAGGCGCTAAAGTACTCAAGCGATCCTTATGGAACAAAACAACGTCTACCGGGTTTGCTAGTATATTATAAAACGACGAAAGCAAACAACGAATTACAGGATTCTTTTGTATAACTGAGATACTAGTTTGCGTTCAAATAGACAGACAGACAGACAGACAGACGGACGGACGTACGGAGAGACGGACGGAGAGACGGACATCGCTAAATCGACTCCGCTCATCGTGCTGCTAATTTTAGTGAACTTTTCTCTTCTTCTTCTCATACTTACATATATTTAATGTTTAGGAAAGGTATGAAATTCAAAAAAGATAAATAACGTCCCTATTGTAGTGGGCTATTAACTACGTGCCCGAATATTTTGCTTGTGTGTTTTAAATTATACAATCTTTACACATAATAAAATTGTAAGAGCTCGATGTCTGTACATTGCCAATAGAATCAAAATCAACAGTTTTTAGAATTTTGACCAATTTGCAATAAGCGATGTGAATAAGATCCATGTCTCAAAGATTTTCAGAAATACAATGCTTAATATCGGAGTCAGTCTATTAAAAGTTCTGAGACATAGCAAAGCTTTGCCGGGTCTTCTAGTTAATAACATTTAACATAGCAGGGGCACAGCACACAAGTTTTGCTAGTGAAAAGTGTAAACAAAGTTCTTCTTCTTCTTGTTTTTTAAGCGTACGCCCCCGTGTTACCAACACTGCTGAATACCAACCGTCGTGCAACTAGCTAGATAAGCATTCTTTGTGTAAAGTAACCTTTAGAAGCTGTTTTATGACGTAAGAACCCGTCGAATGTGCTGAATGTAATAAGAATGTCTGTCACAAGTTGTTGCAAACTCAAGGATAATTGAAATCACTATTTTAGATACCATCCCCAGGTTATTAAAAAAGGGCTCATAAAAAGCGTGTTCTGGCTAGCATTTGCATAGGAAATGCTCAACGGATTTTTGGAAGTTATGTCTTTGCAACTTCTGCAGTGAACATAATTCGGTATGCCGTGATCATAGTGAAATCCTTGCCCCCTTTTATATAATCTGCCCAAGGTGTTCTTGATATTGTACAGGTAGTGGCGTTCTTCAGTTTGGTTGTGCTTTGTTCAATAAATACTTTTGGCTGTTGCCTTGGCTGCACCTACGTTCCAGCTCTTCAGCCCCCTGTCAGTTTTTTTATAAAAATTACATGTTTGAAATTAAAAATATACTTTTGTTGTTGAAACCGCCCTGCTTAGTCGCATAGGTGCTTATTAAACAGGGTTATACTGAAATAACAACCTTTGGTTAAACCCGTCTCAGTAAGTTACGCGATGGGATTCTAGAAAATACTTTTCGAGAGACATGGCTCAGGTTATAGCCATCAAAGCATTCAAATATCTCATCTTCAATGCTTGGCTTGGCCTAAAATATACACAAATAAAAAAAAGAAGGTTCAACACGATGGCAAACAGCAAATAATCATCCAAAGGCAAATGCCTTTAATTCAATAACAGGTTGTTTTATGAGCAATTCCTATTCTAACAATTTTTTAACGTTATCTTTGAATGTTAGCCTAGAAATCCGACGAAGAATTACTCTTGCAAACAAATGCTACTTCGGACTGAGTAGGCAATTGAACAGTAAAGTCCTCTATCGACGAACGAAAATAACACTCTATAAGTCACTCATCGCACCCGCAGAAGCGTGGACACTAACAACATCTGTAGGTCGATTTTGTAACTATTTTAACGCCAGGTGTTAGCGTTAACTTCGCTTAACACCATTTTTAACGCTTTTCCCTATTAACTAACTTTTAACCACACGAAAAGTGTTAGCTAACACTTTGTGTGGTTAGCTGTCGCGAATTATTTTCGAGGTGTTACCAATAGCGTTAATATATTTGCAAGTGTTTTAACGTTTGGAAAAAGTAAAAAAATTAGTTTTGAGTTTTTGCATGTAATTTAGTGCAAAATACGGTGAAAAGAGAAGTATTGCCATATTTTATCACCATCAAGAGTCTGCTGGTTAGCGGCGTTAAAGGAGAGTTACAGAATCGCACTTTGGTTAAGAACAAACGCCGAAATTTGGCGATAAGCTTAACGCTCGGCTAGTGGTTAAAAGTTACAGAAGCGGGCTACTGATGACGCGGCTCTGGGAGTATTCGAGAGAAAGGTTCTTCGAAAGATTTGTGGACCTCTACGCGTTGGCGACGGCGAGTACCGAAGAAGATTTAATGATGAGCTGTATGAACTTTGCGCAGACGCCGACATAGCTCAGCGAATTAAAACAGCGGCTTCGCTGGATAGGCCACATAGTGCGAATGAGCGAAGATGCTCCAGCCAACAATATATTCTTATCGGCACCCGCCGGTGGAAGCAGTTGGCGCAACAAAGTAACGACTGGCGAGCTATGTTGGACGAGCACAATCACCCGGGCGGTTAGATGACCATTTAAAGAAGAAGGACAAGTATTCCACATTTGAAATAAAAAACATTTTTTTACCTTAATTGCATTTTTTAACAATTGCAAGTCCTCATCAAAATTTATTGGCGCTTAACTGCCTGGCGATTTTGGCCGTTGCGTATCAAAGCACGCCAGTTATCCCTTTTCATCGATAACTGACGCCAATTGGAAACACCAAGGGAGTTTAGGCCATCCGCCACCGGTTTGTTCCAACTCAGTCGAAACCGCTGGATCCTGGGAAAACCTGGCTGGATCTTCTTCGCCCATTCGCATATAACGTTTCAACGTTAACTCTAGCTTTTCAATTTTCAAGTTGAGTTAACTATACTTTAACCACTCATCATTGGTAAGTTAAGCTAACGATAAGGTTTTCTATTGTGTATTGGCTAGTTAATATTTGTCAAAAATAAAGCAAATAAAATTGTGAATCGATAGTTTACTGTGGAATGTAATTTAAGTCGGAACTGTGAAAATTGCCCTAAGAGGGAATTTCTGACAACAGGCTTTCACCTCAAAATAGTCTTACGTTAGATAAAAGTTTTCCGTAAGACGATAAGCTATTTTGAGAGATTTTCAACTGTCTTGGACAGAACGTCCCTGTAAGATCACGTTGTCAAAATTTTTTTCTAAGGCTCTTGGTAGCCAACGTCTTTCAAATCGCCTTACGAAAGATTTTCAACTGCCTTAGCCAGAGTTAATTTGTAAGTTTACAAGCCGTTGATTTTTCATTTATAAAAAATTTTAAAATAAGTGTTCTACAGTCAAAAAAGCATGTTGATTGAAAGTTTAAAAAAATTTTCAGAGAAATTTTTATACACATTTTTTAAACCCTTTTTGTAAATTATAGATTGATTCGTTTTAGTAAATTTACTAAAATAAATTCTTGTTTTGAAAAAAATTTATTATACCTGCAATTTTTAATATTTCATGAAAAGTTGAGGAAGCACCTTTGGGTTTTGCTAGTTCGTGGCCAAGTTTTGGAAAAAATAGTTATTGTAAACATTTACATGTCACTTTCAAAGATAAATGATGTATTAAAAATAGGTTTTCAAGTTAAAAAAAGTTTACTTCAAACAAATAAATTTGTACTAAAAATTCTTTTATTTTATTTTTAAAAGCATTTAAAAAAAATACGTATTGGGTGTTAGTTTAAGGGCAGTTTGACAATTTATAGAAAATTAAAATAAAAAAAACGAATCATAGTTGAGATTATATTACCTGTATAGGTATGCCATGATCTGTACTATAATGATTTCGAGTGGTATTAGGTTTGACTGCAAATATAGAATTATTAAATATATGCATATAAGGTATAAAATGGAAATTTGAAATAAAAAATCGCTCCATTTAGTTTTTAGTCCATTATCTTTGTAACTGCACCTGGAGTAGCAATTGAATTGCTATATGGGAAATTAGAAAAGCATTTATGATATTTGTAAAAGCGAAATAATGTGATTGACATTAATTCCATTGACATTGTGACACGTCACCTATTGTATCGACTCTAAATCAATAAAATAAATAAATCACAGTTTGTCTACCTATAAGGTAAAGAATGGAAATTTGGAATAAAAAATCGCTCAAGTTTTTAGTCCATTATATTTGTAACTACAACTGGAATAGCAATTGAGTTGTTATTTAGGAAATCAGTAAAGCATTTATGATATATAGCGTAAAGCACTTATGATATTTGTAAAAGCGAAATAATGTCATTAACATTCTAACACGTCACCCGTTGTACCGACTCTAAATCAATAAAATAAATAAATCACTGTTTATCTATTGGTAATACTTCGTGCAGCATTAGACGTGTGTATCATCAGCATAACGACCACCACAGTTTCTTCATCCGCAAGCAACGAGACAACAACGAATAGAGATATATTTTGATTTAATGCTTCCTCACAAAATTACAAGCGAAAATTATCTTAAGACGTAAAATGATCTCGAAAAATGCAATGCCTTGTAGGCAAAACATATTATTCATCTGTGATCGTATCTTCGAAGTTACTTATTACCATACTGCAAACTCTGAGTATTTATCCCTAGAACCGCTATCGTAATGATTCTCACACCAATAACTTAAATGAACTTATCAATATCAATGGGAGCAATTCATACTTAACAAACCAATATGGGGTTGGAATTCATTGAAAATCGATAAATTCACTATACGCCTACAAAACTTTTTTGGAACAAAGATATTTTTACTTCTGTTCGAAAACCGATCAGGATTGTATCTTAATGTCGTGCGACCTCCGTGACTACCGTCTTGGTCGTTTTAAGCGACCTAGACTTCGCTTCTTTTTTAAGCTGTGTAAATATTGTAGCTAAAAACAGAGATGAAGTCTGAAATGCCTGTAATTTTCAAGAGATAGTCATGGAGTTCTGACCTAACTCCACAATGGAAAATTTTATATGCTTTCAGTTATTTAAATTATACATCTAAAGAACTAGGTAAAGTTTTACGACTCCTCACAGACCAGACGTTGCGGTCTTGTTTCCTCTAGAAACAGCGAGTAATTTCGCAGCTATCCTAACAAAATCTGTCAATTAAACCCCGGTAATCGTTAATAGGAGATGGTGAAAACACCTCAAGGAATGTTTGAAAGCCCACCATCAGTAATACCACTCCTTTCATATCCGTTCAATATTTTAAAAGCTTGCGAGTAATAAAAGCCGTTGGATTTGATGGACATATACCAAAAATATAGTTAGACTAATAATATATATAATATCCCTCGTGCTCGAAATTCGACCAACTTTTTAAATCCTCTGTTCATATTTTTCTCCAGCACTGTCTGGAGGCCGAAATAGATGAAAAATATTTTTTACTGGAATTTATTATGTATATTTAAGTTATTTAGGGCCGCTTAAAAAGCGGTTAATTTGACAGCTAACCGAGCAAAATCAGTCAATTAAGCCACGGTAATCGTTAATACGAGATGGTGAAAACGCCCCATATTAATGTTTGAAAACCCACCATCAGTGCTATCACTCCTTTCAGATTCGTTCAATATTTCAAAAGCTTGCGCGTAATAAAAACTATTGGATTTGTTAAACATACGAGTATACCAAAAACAAAGTTAGACTAATAATATACTCGTATACTAGCATATCCCGTGGTCGAAATTCGACGACCTTAAATTAGTTTACGTTATTAAATCCTCTGTTCATATTTTTTCCAGCACTCCCTAGAGGCCGAAATATTTATTTATTTATTTATTTATTCATTTAAGTCTATGGCTTACATACCTTACAGACAGAGAGTAATTCAAAAATTTAGGAATAATACATATAAAATTTTTCCTTAAATATAATTCGATTAGCAAATATATCTAAATCTGTTTCTTTACATATCAAATTAAATTCAGCTAACAGTCTGATAACTGGTTCATTTTGAGCATATTTTGTTTTGCAAATTTCAATAGCAAATAAATCACTATGTCGCAGATTTCTAGCTGGAGCATTAATTTTAATACAGTGTAACAAATAAGAACAATCAATGGTCCCATTCAAAACATCACGTATAAAAACTAAGCCAGCTATCAAACGCCTACTGGCAAGAGTGTGCAAGCTGATCAATCTGCACCGAGGAACATAAGATGGAATAGGCAAATCAAATCTAATACTGTATAATGCAAACTTTAAAAACTTTTTTTGTATCCGCTCTATTCTATTGGAATGTATTCCATATTATTGAAGCATATTCCAATTTAGACCTTACAAATGTGTTATAAAGTAATTTTTTTGTATATGGATCCTTGAACTCCAAACTATTGCGCCTAATGAACGCTAGCGAGGAATACGCTTTGGGTATAATGTAATTCAAATGATCTATAAATGTGAAATTGGAGTCAAAAACCACTCCAAGGTCTTTTATTTTATTAGTTGAGCTAAGAGCAGTATCAGAAATAAAGTATGGTGAAGAGAGAGGTAATCTAATTTTATTGTAGGTAACCGAGCAACATTTTTCAATATTAATGGCTAATTTATTACGGCGGCACCACTCATGAAACTTATTTATCTCATTCTGCAAAATTTCGATATCAGACTGGGTCTGTATCTTTTTAAAAACCTTTAAGTCATCAGCATAAAGTAGATGCTCACATATTTGAAAGCACTCAGTGCAGTCGTTGATAAAAATTACAAAAAATAAAGGACCCAAGATACTTCCTTGTGGAACCCCTGAGGTTGCTCTATATAAAGAAGATTGCACACCATCAACAACAACGTAGTTAATTCTATTTATCAAATAAGATTTGACCCAGCACAAGAACGATGAGTGAAATCCGAATCTCTCTAATTTGTGGATTAGGAGAGTGTGAGACACTCTGTCAAATGCTTTAGATAAATCGGTATAGATGGCATCTACCTGGAAGCCATCCTTAAATGCTGAAATGCAATAATTTGAGAAGACAGCCAAGTTAGTAACCGTAGATCGACCTGGTATAAAACCATGTTGAGATAATGATATATATGGCTTAATAGCAAAAGAAAGTTTAGTACTGATGATTTTTTCAAACAGTTTGGCAATATTAGCTATTTTAGAAATTGGTCGTTAGTTTGAGGCCTCGTTTTTTCTCCCAGATTTGAAAATTGGAGTAACAGAGGTAATCTTCCAATCATCCAAAAAACAACCAATCCTCAGTGACAGATTAAAAAGAAGAAGAAGCGGTTTAACAATGGATGAACTGCATTTCTTGAGAAAGAGTGATGATATTTGATGAACATCTACTTGCTTGGAACATTTTATGGCACTTATTGCGTCCAAATTGTCTTCTTCAGTTAAAACTACAGAGCCAAAATCGAGCGAAGACGCCAATGGTCCAAAACTAGAGATTTCACTCGTCGCGCAGTCCTCAACAAAATTAGACTTCAAAAAGTCCGCAAATAAGTTAGCAGTTTCAAAAGCTGTGTTCGCGCTCTTACCATTGTATAACATTGAAGCCGGAATAATGGAAGAAGACCGTTTTGAGTTCACAAAACTCCAAAATGCCTTGGGGTTAGATTTAATATTAGTTTCAAATCTTAACAAATAATTTTTATAAAGAAATTTGTTTAAACAGTTAAACTCTTTCAAATATTTCTCATAAATTAGCTTATGCTGCAAACTCCCAGAACGTTTATAAATCCTATGGGATTTATTGCGGAGATTCTTAAGTTTTTTTAAGTCTCTATTATACCAGGGAAGTTTATAAGCCCCCCGAGATAGACATGGAATGTTTTCCAACGATATTTCGGAAATTTTATCTTTAAAAATGTCAAAGCATTCAGTAAGACTCCGATCAGCGAATAAGGTAATCCAATCCTCGGCTAAAATAAGGTTGTTAACGCGATCAAAATTACAACCCGAGTAGTCAAATTTCTTTGTTGTATCACGATAATTAGAATATTTATAAAATTCAAATTCAAGCAAAAGTGGAATGTGGTGTTTATCAGTAATAGATAAAGGATCCACTGACTTACTTAGTTGGAATTTTAAGTCAGGACTAATGAAGATAAGGTCTAAAATTCTGCTAAGCTCATTAACAAAGTGATTAATTTGCCTTAATTGCAAACTAAATAGCCCGTCAATTACACAAATTTCACAAGAGGAATTTACATTACCAGGAATAAGCATATCATCGTTACTCAGAGTTGACCACGAGATTTTATTTAAGTTATAATCTCCAAGTACACATAGTTGGGCATTTTCATTCGGAAGATTTAAATTCAGAATATTATCAATGTGATCAAAATATAAGTCATCAGCACTGTTAGGAGGTATATAAGATACACATACAAAGAGCAAATCATTCGCACTCGAAATTGAAACGCATAGTTGTTCAATGCAAGAAGCAGTGTTTCCCAGAGTTACTTCAACTGCGCGTAGACCAGTTTTTACGGCGATTAATACACCACCCCCACGAGTAGTATTCGTCGCAACACTATCTCTATCTCTCCGGAACACAGAATAGAGTTTCCTGTTAAAAAATTTTTCACTGCAAAAGTCAGCATTGAGCCAAGTCTCCACCAACACAATAACGTCGTAATCACATAGCAATGAGCCAGCATAAAGCGAATTGGATTTTGTTCTCATACCGGATATATTTTGGTAGTAAATTTTGAAATTATTGAGAATCGGTACATTAGGACTATCTTGTAGGGTCTCATTCATGTCTACACTGCCGGTGCATTTTGTCCCGCTTTTGGAAAAAACCGAAAAGGCCTAACAGTGACATTTTCCGGCCATAGTGAAGCATTAAAAACCTTTTTGTAATCTTCAGATAATACACGCAATTTGAACGTCACTCTCACAAGGGAATTAACATCAGTATCTCTTTTTGACAATACATGTATGAAGCATGCTATTCTAGTCGCATCAATGTTAGCATTATCAGCAACGTATTTGATAATATCAACTTCTCTAACAGAAGGTTTGAAAGATGATAAGTGGATCCATTTGTAACGCACGAACACATCTAATTTTGCACTCGTGTTACTCCCACTAACAACCATGCGTGTTTTTGCATCATTTGCTTTAGCAGCATTTTCTTCAAAGTTCTGCACACCAGGTTGAGTAGCAGCGTTGGCAGTTTGAGCAGCAGCTACAGCATAGGTATGAGTGATAGAACCATTAGCTATAGCAGCAGCAGCAGCTGCAGTATTAGCCATAGTTGTTGTCTCACTATTATTAGCACACACAGCTGATCCACTAGCCTCACCATACTCAGCAGAAAGGGTACAATTATTAGCCGTAGGTGCTTGAGAAGATTTTTGGCTTTGATTTTTTTTAGGGCTAACGACCTTTGACGATTTAGAGCGCGTACGAATTGAATTGTTTGTACTTAGTGTATCGTCTGATTCACTCTCACTTGCACTAAGCAGCTTAAAGAAAGATTGCAGCGCGTCAATATTTTTGAGAGCTTTCTTAACTTTAGTGCGCGAGAACATAGAAACACACTTGTCACATTTATATACAATGTTTTTATTGTTTTTCAGCAAATCAATTGCATTTTCAGAAAAGTTTAAGCATTTCGTATGTATTTTATTATTGCAAATAACACACAATGCGTGATCGCCCGGCAAGCAGTGGGTATTACAATTAGTGCAATTTACCATTTTTAATGCAGTTAGTGTACGAAAAAGTAGATATTAAAAACAAGCAGATCAGAGCGCGACAAAAACACGTCTGTTCACTTCGACTAGTTCACTTCGACTATTGATAAATTGTTGTTTCTGAAATTAATTATATATAGTTGAGTAATTTAGGGCCGCTTTTATAAAAGTCGGTTTACACTAAACGGCGGATAATTTGACAACTAACCGAAAAAAATCAGTCCATTAAAGACCAGTAATCATTAATAGGAGATGGCAAAAACATCCTTTCAGATTCGGTCAATGTTTCAATAAAAACGCTTGGATTGGATGGACATGTACATAGTTAGACTTATAATATATATAATGATTACTTTTGATTACTTTAACACAATGTGCTCAGTGAGTGAAAATATGTCCACCGTTTGGCCATGGTTGCCATATTGTAATTTTTTGGATATTAGTATACCAGTGCGTTTGTGCGTTTTTGTAATCCATTTACCGGGAGAAAATTACAAATTCAATTTAGCAATTCCGACTCAACGACGCACCTTCCTTCATATTTTACCCCTGCTTTCTTTTTGATCCGAAATTTAGAATTATAAGGCGGCCAGAGCTGGTTTGGAATCCCGTTATAATATTGGAGTTTTATAAACAGTAAAAATATACATTTAATTATAAACCTTAGGTTTTTCAGGATTTTAAGATGCATCTAAATACCTGACCGAAAATAGAGGCCATG
The DNA here is from genome assembly GCA_949987695.1 of Merzomyia westermanni. Lineage (NCBI taxonomy): Eukaryota > Metazoa > Arthropoda > Insecta > Diptera > Tephritidae > Merzomyia > Merzomyia westermanni. Next base: position 72,416,812 of record OX465292.1, read on the forward strand.
AATAGCTTTGAATCTCATTTTAGTTATGGAATTTTACAAAAGAAAAGTACAAGTTCGACTGCGCATAAAAAAATAAAAAAATTTGAATTATATTAACGGGGTTAGGGGTTTAGCATGTGCCCGAGGTAGGCATACCGGTCGTAAGAGGCGACTAATATGCACAAAGGTAATGCCTGCAACTTGATGGTTGATCTATGGATATGATGCCTCTCACCTCTCATTCCCCATCTCTCCTTCCCTACGGAAGGAGGGGTGACTGATCTAAAAGGTTCCACTGCTCATACCAAATCGCTACCACGACAGTCGGGCAGTACCGCAAGGGAGTACCTGAGCGTACCGGATTCATATCCGGCCAAGGACTCTTAGTTCGACAGCAACCCCCAAAACCTTCGGGGAGTGTTTTTGTCGTTACAACAACAACAACTATGGGTGTTTTTGAACGTCATTTTTATAATGGAGTAAAAACTTTTATTTGGAACTATTGTTTGCAATAAAACGTGCGTGATATGTTGAAAACATATATTTTACTTGATTTGAAAAGAAATAAGAGAAGAAAACGAGAATTTTCGTTATAAATAATATAGCCGGTTTTATTGTGTGTAAAAAATATAATTACATAATAATTGGTTTACCTTTTTTGTAAAGTTGACTTACCGTGGGTGAAAATCCTGGGGGCTGATGTGACCGCGTCGACTGTCGCTGAAAAAGTAGAACGTTTGCAAGTTGAAGACAACCGTTGACCCGAAAAATTATCTTCCGGTTTTAAGGGGAGAACCCACACATGCACACCCACATGTATGTATATGTGTGCTGACAAAACACGAATATGCCTGCATGCACACACAGGTGGGTGCCTTGGTGTGGGTGATTGGAAGGGCGCGAAAATTACATTAGGGTGGCACCATTTTTGGGAATTTTGGCATCTCACCTAAACATTTCGGCCCCATTGCGATACGCAACATCTTGCCCTGGCCCAGGATTGCCAACCATGCCTTCTCTTGTTTCTACGGTCTTAACCTAGGATGGTGAGTGCCGGATGGCGCTGTCCCCGCCCCTTCGAGCTACCGACCAAGGTTTGCGGTTTTACCCCTTGGTAACCCCACCGGTGCGTACCTAGAGCTAGAACATAGGAAGAAACTTTGAAAATAAAAACGTTGTATATTTCTCGTCAAAGCGTCATGTTAATGAAAAAAGGAACGAAAAAAATTTTGAATTTTCTTGGTTTTATTTTTTATTATTTTTTTTTAAATTATTTTCTTAAGCCTAGCGATAAGGTTGGATAGTTGCCGCGGCTGTGTGGCCAGTCTACGATGGTCTGCGTCTCGGGTGGCTGTTCGGCGGGTCGTGTTGTCTACGGAGCGGGGATGTAGTTGGCCCGGCTGTGTGGCCTGTCTACGTTTCCGGCTGTTCCGGTGTGCGCGGCGGTCTGTTTCCTGCGCCTCTCGTGGGCTAACAGGGGTCGGAACTGCTGTTGGTCCGATACTCCCTGGGCCGGTCGATACGGCTGTAGTTCCGATCGCGGCTCGGCGATTTCGTCGTCTTCTGGCGTCCAAGCGGTCGCCGAGGCATGGAGTGACAGCATCTCCCTTCAAATGCGTCCATTGGTGATATGCGCGTGTTCCCCTTGGTCCAAGCTTCTTCCTGCTCGGCCTCCTCTACTTGTTGGGCCCAGCTCTTGTAGGGCGTAGGCGCGAGTGGTGGATCGTCCACTGGCGCGTAGTGTGGTTCGTCCATTGGTAGATGGAGGATGGTGTGGTGTTTGACGGCACCTGGCGTCGCTGGTGCATTCCCTGGCGCAGTGGACCATCGACAAGCAATTGCCGCAAAAGGCCGCCCGGATTACCTCCTTAAGGCGCTGCAGGGGCGCCCCCCTGGTATTGGGCCCCCGATCGTAACGGGTGGCAATCGCCCCACAGCGGGCATGGCTTCGTATCCCGGGCGGCTCACCGTTCGGCCCGTTTCTGTAGGGAGGCGTAGCAAGTCATGCTACAGAAAAGAGAAAAGAAAAGAAACAAAAAAAATTCCTTTGAATATTTTTACGGACGCCCGTATTCGTGGGTGGCGAGCGATATCTTTCCGTGGTTATAAATGCCATAGAGTTTGACCTTATTATGATCTACGATGAAATTTTATGATGAGATATATTATTAATACATTGGAATTAGTTATTTTTTCCCGCACGGCACGGTACCGATCAGTTAAAGTCGTTGATCACCTTGTATTTCGTTATTTCTCATTCTCACTGTCCTGGTAGCCGGCATGAGTGGCGTTAGGGCCGTATACCCAGCGATATTTTCGGTAGCCGGATTTCGGTACCGACCCGGGTAGAGAGTGTGTAAGTAGTGGGATTATTTGTGGTTTTTGAGGGCAAAACAGTCCTGCCACTCCGAAAACAAGCAAAAAAAAAAAAAAAAAGAGAAGAAAAAAAAAAACATATTAGTAGTAAAAATTTCTGTTTTTCGTAACGTGAACGAAAAAAAAAACCTTTTTTTGAAGTTTCATTTAGTTAAGTTTTTACCATATATTTTTAATAGGCACTGTCGCCTATTGGGTACGAACGTCGATTTCGTCACCCTATTTAGCCCGCCGTAAGCGGTAACGTAGCATCACTAACGTGGTGGTTGAAAATTATGCACATAGATATATACTCGCATATTTTTGCGAGTGAATGAGAGTAGCATACATATATAATATATGCGTATTCACGATTTTGCAAAATTGTGAGAAAGAAACGAAGAAAATTCATTGTTCCATTTTTCTCTGCCCTAGCATAGTAGAGAAAAATTTAACAATTAATTACTTCTTGGGTTTCCGGACGCATGGGACAGCAGCTGAACAAAGGTAAGTCAAATCTATTAAAAAAAATGTGTATAACCTAAATTAATTCTTTTCTTTTCAGATTTATAAAGGAGCTGCTGCTGGGGAGGATCGCCTGGCCGGCGCACGGATATGTGTTGGGGAAGGTAAGTATATATTCGCGCTGCCCGAAATTCTGTATCGTTTCGGTAGCAGCGCAAAATACTTAAAATAGGTATATCAAACGCTGTGACGGCCGGCACGTGCTTTGAGACACATTTTGTATGTATATTAGAGCGGGTAAAATTTTTTTCCATCAGGAGTATAGCAAAAACGTAATCTACAGGTGATTCTAAGAAAAATTGATGAAGACACCACAGCTCTAAGTCCGATTTCGAGTCCCCCACTTTTGCAAAATAGATATTTTGCCATATGAATGAAGGGTTTGGCCAAAAAATCTTCATAGCTTCTGATAGAATTATAAGAAAAATATCATAAAGGTATTTTACGTACATTTCAGCATCTTTATTAATATCTATAGTGTTTTTAAATTTTAGTAGAGATATCAGGCTTGAATTATGAGAAATTAGCCTAGAATGAACTTTTAAACATTATATTATCATTTTTAACAAATTTCTTATGGAAAATTTTTCTTAACAGCTAAAATAAATTCAGAACATTTCCATTAAGATAGTTTTTCTTTTTTCGAATTCGTTTTAGTAGAAAAAAATTAAAAAAAACCTATATTTTCAAGTAATAAGCAAAAAAACAAAATTTTTATAATTTTAATTTAATTTAATTAAAAAATGTTAATTGTTTCCTTTAGGAGACAACTGCTAAAACACGTCCAAAGATATCGATATCGGGAGAGGAATCACACAACGCGCTTTGACTTCGGTATCAACAATCCGAAAGCGGATCTTTAACTTTATTTTTTCAGTAAAAAGTTATTCGCCAAAAACCCAAAAATTACCCACGTCCGATCCCAAATAGGTGGCTTAATCGAATTTATTTATGTGCAGAATACCTTTCTGCGTAGGCGGCCTACGGCCGCGCTTTTGCACTTTTCGGTGCACCCTAATCTGTGATTACAACAACCACATGAAAATGACAGAAAATTCTCAACTTTGATTGCAAATATCTCTTCACTGAAACAAAAACTCGAAAATCCGCTTTCGGATTATTGTTACCGAGGTCAAAACGCGTCTTTTGATACCTTCACCGATAATTTCGGACGTGTTTTATCAGTTGTCTCCTAAAGGAAACAATTACCCAAAAAATAATTTTTACTTTTAATGTATTTTTCAAAATAAAAGTAATGTTATGTTAATATTTTTTAAAATCTTTTGTGCTCTCCATTCGTGGTTGTTTTTCAGGACTTTCTGCTGTAACAGCCATAACACCTTCACGTTTTTTTCTATACCACGTTTGGAAACAGATGTTAACAACTGTACATATCTTTCTGCTCCTTGTACATATATGCATTGGAATGTTAAAATCATCTAGTCTTGGCTCATCATTATCTAAGAATTGTACCAAGTATGGAATATTTCTTGTGAATGGTCCTCATTCAGACCAATCAAATCAGTATAATCTGAAGCTTTAAAATTGATTTTATATTTTTTGTAAACTCTGAGTTTAGGTGGATCAAGTATTTTTTCTCGATAGTATACACTTTTTTTTGATAGCCCTATCCCGTAGGGCTTTTCTGCCATCAAATAACATTGTTAATAAAATGTTTTCTGGAGGAGCGTAATATGAACTATGTTGGATTACACCATCTACAATATTAACTAAATTACGTGGTAGGTATCGTGTCCAACGAATAAACTTTGATAAAAGTACACTGCCGTATACAACAGAATTATAGTATTTTACATTGAAATACATTGGCACATAAATTCTAATAATATAAACTGATAGAGTTTTCAAATTTTCTTATGGTGTATTAGTTGTTGTATATAGACGTAATACCCTGCTTGCTTTTGTTAGCCATCGAGAGTGTACAACTGGTCCTGGTTTTATGTTAGCTAAATCAACTGAAACAGCACCATTTGAAATTGCTTTGGCCATTTGATATAAATATTTAACATCTGTAGATAATTCTCGTTCTTGCTAATCGCTGATCATACCAGGCATATTTTCCAATGCTATTGGTTCAAAATCACTTACAACCTGAAAAATACATTTTTTAGATCAATTAAAATTAGTATAATTTTTCTATTATAATTTGATTGAAAAAATATTACAAAATAATTTTAACAAATGCATACCTGAAATTTTTCACAGTCTTGAATGTCTTTGAAAATATTTCCACTTGCTGCTCGTGGTCCACTCGTGACTGTTTTATCTAAAGCTCTGAATAAATGACAAAATGGTAATTCATTGAAATGAAGCAAACATATAAACCAGTGCAGTGGTCTATTTAAATACTTTTCAAAAAGTCTTATAACACCATTTTCTATTCCAGTATTAGCTGGATCTCCATCGCTGCATATGCCAATTAATTGATCTATTGACAGTTTTTTGCTATTGAGGAATTCATTTAATTTGTGTTTTGCATTTTCTTCTTCACCCAAATTAACATATGCAAGTAATGCAGCATTAGGCCCATTTAGAACAACTAAATGGGGTTCTTTTACCCTATTTGTATGAAATTTCTCATTAATTTTCTCTCTAGTTAATAAATCATTTTTTCTGCCATCGAAAGAAAATGCAGTTATGTTGGAATCTATGTATCGCTTACGAATCACTTCATCTCTAGCTTTAATTTTTTCTCTTGCAACTTTAGATTTATCCATTATGACAAGTTCACCACGAACATCTCGAAAATACATATCTTCGAAAAGGGCTGTTGCTAAACATGAAGCAACTCTATCTGAAACACCGAATCTGTCACACATCATAGCAAAATTTATAGCATCGTATCGTTGAGTATAATGCCCTCGTTTCATTGTAACAGATACTTTTGCAACTGCTTCATTTGCAATTTGTGCTTCACCTGTTTCCATATCTGTTCCAAGTGGTTCGTATGTTGGATCATCACTAACTGTTGGGCATTGTTGTAGGTGTTTCTTCTACAATGCCATCGATATATTCAGGTATTGTGAATTTTCTATCATTATGTTGGTCCATCAGAAATTCTTTTAAATGGTTTGGTATTAAACCACATGAGCATTCTGTTGTTTTTAACTTGCATTTACATTTCCCAATGTAAAATAATGAATTAGTTGATTGTACGAATGCTGCAAATTCCTGAACTTTTTTCGGTGTTTTGTGATTTCGTGATATTTTTCAATTAAAACAATTAGTTTTCTTAGAATCCTACGTCTATCAATTAGTTGAATATTCAATTTATTCCAAATTTCAATCAATTTATCAATTACATGAGGAGTTAAATTTTTATGCGAAAACATTTTACTTTGACATTTAGCATGATCACTTAAAAACAAATAAAATCTTAAAATGTCACGACTAGACGGTAAATTCAGATTATTTAATTCACCTGATAAACCAAATGCAATAATATCGTGTTCAAGTATGTGTGATAAAATAGATTCAGATGATGTAGAGGGATTTGGTTCATCCATTTTAAATTTAAATACAAACATTTTGCTGTCTGAATGAACTTATTTTAGTTGTGAAGAAAAAAAAAATGTCCATAAGAAATTTGTTACAAATGATAATATAGTAGTTAAAAGTTCATTTTAGGCAAATTTCTCATAATTTCAGCCTGATATCTCTACTAAAATTTAAAAACACTATAGATGTTAATACAGATTCTGAAATGTACTTAAAATACCTTTAAAGTAAGCCCAATATGATATTTTTCCTATAATTCTATCAGAAGCTATGAAGATTTTTTGGCCAAACCCTACATTCATATGGCAAAATATCTATTTTGCAAAAGTGGGGGACTCGAAATCGGACTTAGAGCTATGGTGTCTTCAGCAATTAAGCAACGTTTTTGCTATACTCCTGATAAGAAAAGAATTCATCCATACAATTTGACCCGCTCTAATGTATATACATATACGTATTGTCTATGCAAATACTGATGGTTTTCTTTCTTTGCAGGGGCTTGTACACACCGCGTGGAAAGGTGCATAGTGAGACTAGGCGTATATACCAATTGACAACTTAAACTACAATAGAGCTAAAATGGTATTGCTACTAGATTGCATATGAAAATATAATTGCACTTTATCTGCAGACAGATCATGCAGAAAGTGTACTGAAACGTTGACAACTATATTTCTATAGTCATCAACTTTGCGATGTGGTATTAATGACTGGGATCGATGGTAGAAGAATTCCTGCCCATCGTGTATTATTATCGGCATCGAGCGCCTGCATTGCGGTCATGTTTACCAGTTCATTGCGTGAGACCAAAGAGTGGGGAGTCACAATTGGCGAAGTACATGGCGACGCAATACGAATACTAAATATAATACGGTTATACGGGTTATATGGAATTGTGTGATGATACTGCAGAAACCTTATGGGCCAATGCGAACCAACATTGTGCGAATTATTGTGCACACTACTACCCATGCTACCACGCACACCATTCGTCGAATGTGAATGCGTCATTTTCGTATTCGATTTTTGTCCACCCGAATTACTCGAATCCATCGATAGATTTGACATGCTACTTGAAGCAGACAACAACGATGCACTCGGCGCTTGTGCATCACGATCGAGCGAATTGTAACGCGAGCTATAGTGCAAACCGTAGCTGTTATTTACACAGTAAAATTGTGAACCGGCACCACCGCTTCGATGCGATTGAGTCAGTCTTACGATGTCCATTACCACTCAAACCACCACCAATGGAGTTCGATGAGGAGATTGTTTTGTTCGCATGCGATGTGTTGCAGGTGGTGGTGATTCGAGTTGGCAAGAGAGCGTATGCGCCTCGCGCTCATCCAATACCAGCACTGAGGCAAACCAGCGATCGAAGTTGGGATCCTCACGTAAATTGTAAGTATTCGCGGCACCCTGTAGTAATTTTATTTGTTCCCGCACTTCGAACTCTTTACGTTTCTTGTCAAAGTTGATTAGCTGATGTTCGCCTATCGTGTCTGGTACGGCGGCACGTATTGTTAGATCGGTTAGGAAGGTGCCTAGGTAAGGTATGGTTCCACGAGATGTTTTTGTGCTTTGCTTTTGTATGATCTTCTGCATATGTCGATCTTGCAGTACCCTCACGCATGAGTACCTCACGTTGAGCCCAAGCATTGTTGTCCTCCGAAAATATTCTGGCAAGTTCATTGAAAATTTCTATCTTTTCTTTGGGTAGCACCGCCCACACTTTTGTAAGTCTATAAATCGGATTCGATTGCAGTCGCGAAATAATCGCCTTCAACGAAGATAAGTTTTTCAGCAGCCGCAACTCCTGCGCAATATCAATCCAAGTCTCGGCTCAATTAAAATACTCAAAATAACCCTAAAGAGTACGGCATTAAATTGATTTATTGTAGCCACAATCGTTCCTTAGACACTCCTATCACGTCGCGCCCACGTTGCACCCAAACACTGATGCGGTATCAAACGCTTTAACAACTCCGAGTCAATGCATGTCCGCTGCTCCGCGAAGTGACGCACTGGCACATGAGGAAAGCGAAATATCTGCGTAGGACCACGAAATGCCGGCGCCATACAGATCCCCGCAAGTTGTTCCGTAAAATCTGGGTTGTAGTGCTGCTGCAGCAGACCGACGCTCACGCTCATAGTCATATTGATATTGCCATTACTAGCATTACTACCCAAGCCGGTGGCTACCCAAGGTGGCGCGGGGCACTTGTTAAACCTTGTATGTATTTACTTGGCTGGCACACTTCTTTCTTAAATGGTCATCTAAGCGCCCGGGCGATTTTGACCCTCCAACGTAGCTCGCCAGTCATTTCTTCGTTGCGCCAAATGGCTCCAATTGGAAACACCGCGGGATCTCAAATCGGTCTCCACTTGGTCCTTCCATTGGAGTGGTGGTCTCCCTCTTTCTCTGCTTCCACCGGCGGGTGCCGATAAAAATATCTTCTGGGCTGGATCATCTTCGCTCATTCGCACTACGTGGCCTAGCCAGCGAAGCCGCTGTGTTTTAATGCGCTGAACTATGTCGGCGTCTGCATAAAGTTCATACAGCTTATCATTAAATCTTCTTCGGTACTCGCCGTCACCAACGCGTAGAGGTCCACAAATCTTTCGAAGAACCTTTCTCTCGAATACCCAGAGCCGCCTCATCAGATGTTGCTAGTGTCCACGCTTCTGCTCCATATAGCAGGACGGGTGCGATTAGTGACTTGTAGAGTGTTATTTTCGTTCATCGAGAGAGGACTTTACTTTTCAATTGCCTACTCAGTCCGAAGTAGCATTTGTTTGCAAGAGTAATTCTTCGTCGGATTTCTAGGCTAACATTCTTGTGGGTGTTAATGCGGGTTCCCAGGTAAACGAGGTCCTTTACTATTTCAAAATTATTGCTGCCAACAGTGGCTTGGTTGCCAAGGGGCGAATGCGCTGACTCTTTGCATGATGACAGAAGGTACCTCGTTTTGCCCTCGTTCACCACCAATCCCATTTTCTCCGCTTCTTTTTCTAATTTCGAGTAAACAGAAGTTACGGCGCGGTTGTTAAGGCCAATGATATCAATATCGTCAGCATATGCCAACAGTTGCACGCTTTTATAAAATATTGTTCCAGCGCGGTTAAGTTCCGCAGCTTGTATTATTTTCTTCAGCATTGAATTAAAGAAATCGCGCGATAGGGGATCACCCTGTCTGAAACCTCGTTTAGTTTCGAACGGCTCGGAGAGGTGCTTCCCAATTCTGAGCGAGCTGGCGGTGTTGCTCAAGGTCATTTTGCATAGCCGTATAAGTTTTGCGGGGAAACCAAATTCAGACATACCGGCATATAGGCAGCTCATTTTCGTGCTATCGAAAGCGGCTTTAAGATCAACAAAGGCATGATGTGTGCCGATTCCTTTCGCACCGGGTTTTTCCAAGATTTGGCGTATTGTAAAAATCTGGTCGATGATAGATTTACCAGGTCTGAAGCCACACTGATAAGGTCCAATCAGTCTGTTCACATCAGGCTTCAGTCTTTCGCACAATACGCTTGATAGGACCTTATATGCGATATTCAAAAGGCTGATTCCGCGATAGTTGGCGCAGTTTGCAGGATCGCCCTTCTTGTGGATTGGGCAGAGAACACTTAGATTCCAATCTTCTGCCATGCATTCATCCAACCATATTCTGCATAGAAGCTGATGCATGCGCCTTACCAGCTCCTCGCCTCCGTGTTTGAATAGCTCAGCAGGCAAATCATCAGCGTCCGCTGCTTTAATGTTTTTTAATTGGTATATTGCTATTCGCACCTCATTATAGTCGGGTTGTGGAACGTCAATTCCATCATCTTCGATTGTGGGCTATGGTGGCACACTAGTTTCGCCATATACCTGCTGACGCATAATGCACTCCATTTGTTGTAACACCTTCACATGCTAGTCGGAAGGTGGCCAACGTTTCGAGGCGAATGTTAATATCTGACGTAAGCTATCCTCATTCCAATCCTCTGGAAAGCCATCCAACCACACATGCAATGCTGAGACTAGAGTTTCCTTGTGTTGTTCGTGTGTGGACGCTGACGGATCATAATTGACATCTTCGAGCTGTTGATGCTCTTCGATATCTTGAAAGTGTTTGTCATGGAGTGTATCGTAGCGTCTTATAAGTAAGTTGAGCACCTCTTTGGGTGTGGAGAAAGTGCGATATGTAGAGAGAAAGACATTGATGAATGTTGATTCCAATTCACCATCGTCTGTCGCGAACGAAGTGCACTCGTACAGTTTCCCATTCCAGGTGACTCATTTCATCATCCGAGTTATTATTCGTCATTGGTGTTGGTCGATGGTAGCGCCCCTTCTTAAGGTAGACTGTAAAAATGGCATTCTCCTCGCCCCAGAGCAGCCACGTGGGCAAACTATCGGCAACATTTTGACTCATTATTTTTGTGTATTGGTAATGTTGTTGTTGTAGTTTCCTTGCGCGACAATTACATCCCTCAAACTGCCTAGATGATTAATATATACTAACCCTCAGCGTGAAAGACACTAAGGGTGTATGTGAGGCCCGTCTCACCAAATCTTGCGCAAACTTTATAGATGCAAATGGTATTAGTCTGGATAATTTGGTGACAGATTGCTATGTCGACACATATGGAACAACAGTATACTAAATTATAGTAGTGTCAGAGAGTCCCATAACCTTGGCAATGAGAAGATTGTGGATGTGAATGCGCAAGGAGTTAAAGAAAGCGTCTGAATAGATGTAGCACGTTTAGATCTGCTGGCATTTGGTGTGTAATATTGCAAGTCGAGAAATATGTTAAAGCATATGAATTTATAATGGACTAATTCCATTTTTGGTTAGTAAGTTTTGTCTTTAAAACTTATGCATGTCGTCTTCTATTCAGATACCTTTGACGATTGCATTTTGGTATCGTCTTTAACGTTATGTGTATATAACCCTTAGCAAAGATTAATGTTTGTCCTACTTTCATGTGCGTGACCAATTGCGGTATGGCATGGAGGGTGGCCGGTAAGACTCCAACGCCTCTAGACCATATGGGATTACAGCTATAGGCGAGGTTCACCGTGGAAAGAGGGTAAGTAACACTTCTCATTTTTATACTTAGTAGTGCTACGCACACAAGGTATATTAACTTTAGTCGCATAACGGCAGTACGTAACGGCATAAACGGATCGAGATAGATATTGACTTATACATATCAAAATATTCAGGACGAAAAGAGAAACTGATTAAGATGTGGCCGTCCGTCCGTCCGTCTGTGAACACGATAACTTGAATAAATTTTGAGATATCTTAATGAAATTTGGTGTGCGGGTTTCTTGGCACTCATCTCCGAGCGCTATTTAAAATGGGCGAAATCGGATGATAGCCACGCGCACTTTTTATATATAGCATATTTTCGAAAACACAAAAAAAATGATTACTCAGTGCAAATTTGGTGAATACATTGAGATTGATGAATAAAATACATTTTTAAAAAAATTTTTAAAAATGGGCTTGGCACCGCCCACTTCTGATTAAGTCAAATTTAGAAATAATATTAATCATAAGTCAAAACCGCTCAAAATATCGAAACGAAATTCAGCACGCAGGTTTCCAGGTACGCAAAGAATATTCCAAGAAAAAATGGGCGGGATCGGTTAAGGTCCACGCCAACTTTTATACGAAAGATTTTGAAGAGGATCGTAGATATATTAAATAGGCAATAACTTTTCGTAAAATAGCTTTACATCATTTATATTTCACTTTTAAAGTTTCCGTAACCAAAAAAATCCAAAAGCTTAAAATTTTCGAAAATGGGCGTGGCCGCGCCCCTTTTATAGTGGACCATTCCACAAAACTTTTTATGCCATAACTCCGCCAAAAATTTATTTGTCGAAAGGAAATTTAATGATAGTGTTCTATATATAAAGCTAACTGTTTGCTGTAAAAATGGGCGAAATCGGTTAATGTCTACACCGAGTTTTTTAAAATAGTTCTGAAAAATTTTTTAGTAAAATTTAAAAAGCGATATTTCTACAACTAAGCAAGTTAAATCAATCAGATTAAAAAAAAATAATAAGCCTTTTAAGAAAAACCCGGCCGCAAAGAAATTTTGTAAATTTTGAAGAAGTAGGCGTGGCGCCGCTCACTTTTCAACATAAAAATTCTGCTGTCTTCAAAGGCAGTCGCTTATAATTGAATTTTGATATTTCAATGAAAATTGGTCAGCTGCTTCTCAGTAGTATGTATTATACTCCTGCCGAAAATTTGCGAAATCGAAAAACACACAAGCAAAATATTCCGGGACGTCATTAATAGCCCACTGAAATAGCGAAGTTATATATCTTTTTTGATTTTCATAAGTGTAAGTATGAGAACAAGAAGAAAAAAGTTCACTAAAATGATCAGCACGTTGAACGTAGTCGATTTAGCCATATCCGTCTGTCTGTCTGTCCGTCTGTCTATTTGACGACAAGCTAGTCTCTCAGTTTTACAAAAGAATACTGAAATTCGCTGTTTGCTTTCCCCATTTTATATATAAAATAGCATTAACTTGAACCAAATAAACTCCTAACTATACCGAACTGCAGCTTTATATAACCTGGGGGCTTTTCCAAAAGCTATACGAGGTGTGTTCAAAACGTATCGCGAATTTTGTATTTTCGCTGGTTACGTATATTCGAATTTCGAATTTTTTGTGGCGTTATGTTGGTACTCATGTCTCTCACTTATGCCGACAAGCTCGGCTATTTTGAATGTTCAGTTAATTGTTGACAGCTGCTTTGCTTGTACGTGTTTTGGATCGTCTCCGATTTTTACCTATTCAAAAAAATGGCGGCCGCCGTGGTGTGAAGGTAGTGTTGCCGGCCTACCACACCGAAGGTCCATGGTTCGAGCCCTGGTACAGGTAACATCAAAAGTGATTTGAAAAAAAAAAAAAAAAAAAAAAAGTTTTTCAAAACGGGGTCGCCCCTCGGCAGTGGTTTGGCAAACTCTCCGAGTGTATTTCTGCCATGACAGGCTTCTCAGCAAAAATTCGTCTCCTTTGTAGATGCCGTTCGGAGTCGGCAAAAAACTGTAGGTCCCACCAATTTGTAGGGAAAATTCAAATCGGCACACCACAAATTGGAAGAGAAGCTTGGCGCAAAAATCTCTTAGGAGGTTTATGATGATATACCTGTTGTATATCGCGCCATAGAGATAGAGAAAAAAATGGATCAAAGAACCTGTATCAAATTTTGTGTGAAGAACGAAATTAAGTGCGCGGATGCATTCCGAATGTTGACTGTGGCATACGGAGAATCTACCTTGGACCGAAGCAACGTTTATCGGTGGTACAAAATGTTCTCAGAAGGCCGAGAAGATGTGCAAAGAAGAACAAAAATTGGCTTTTGCACCACGATAACGCCCCTGCTCACGCATCGTTGCTTGTGCGTGACTTTTTGGCCAAAAACAACACACTAATGATGCTGCAGCCACCGTATTCCCCAGATCTGGCCCCCTGTGACTTTTTCTTGTTCCCTAAACTGAAGAGGCCCATGAAAGGACGACGTTACGCTTCTCTTGACGAGATAAAGACGGCATCGAATGAGGAGCTGAACAAGATACAAAAAAATGATTTTTTGAAGTGCTTCGAAGATTGGAAAAACCGTTGGCACAAGTGTATAATATCTCATGGGGATTACTTTGAAGGGGACAAAATAGATATTCATGAATAAATAAATAGTTTTTGAAAAAACACAAAATTCGCGATACTTTTTGAACACACCTCGTATACAGACTGTGTCGTGCCCAGCGAACTCCGGAACCTATCGTGAAAGCTCAAGAGCAAAACAAAACACAAAATATGTGGGCGTGGCACCGCCCACTTTTGAAAAATTATGTAGATATTGACTAAGTGACACATATATCCAAATTTCATTAATTTAGACCAAGAATTTCGGAGTTATGACGAACTGAAACTTTATAAAGCCTGGGGGTGTGGATCAGCCTACTTTTCCAAAATTATATATTGTCTATGCTGTACCCAGTGAACCCAAGTATACGAGTATATTGTGACAATTTCATAAAGATCGGTTGAGTTCTTTGGCGCCTATAAGAGACACACATTTTTTCTATCTATTTTTGTTACGCACACAAGATATACGTATTACTCATTCGGCATAAACGAATCGAGATATATATTTATTAATGTACTAGCGGGCCCGGTGCCTGCTTCGCACGGCAAAACAAAATAAGAAAAGAAACACACTTGTTTTTAATAAAGTTGGTTTTGTTCCCTATTATTCAACTTTTAATTCTAGTTTCTTACAATCTTAGACTATGTATCACTTAAACTATCTTAGAGCTCTTTCGTAGACAACATTTTTGGTTTTGCCATGAGTTGTTGTGTAGATAAAGAGAACTGAAGGCTTGCCAACACGTGAGCACGAAACATATAACTGGCCGTGTGAAAAGCAAGGATATTCTAAGTCAATTCCACACAATTCCAACGATTGCCCTTGCGCTTTATTTATTGTAATAGCAAATGCAAGACGTATTGGAAACTGTAGTCTTTTGAATTCAAAAGGTAAATCTGATGGAATCAATGGAATTCGTGGAATCAATACATCTTCACCTTTAAACTTCCCCTTTAAAATTGTTGCTTCGATCAAATTGTTCATAACCTTTTTAACCGCTAATCTTGTCCCATTGCATAATCGTGGTTGATTTATATTTCGAAGCATAATAATGGGAGCACCCACTTTCAATTGTAAACGATGAGGTGGAAATCCGGGTAAATCCAATGAATTCAAAAATTCTATCGGATAATTAACAGCGTCGTCTTGATTCGTAACCGTGTCAACTAATTGATATGTTACTACCTCGCCAGGAACATGGGTTAAAATGTCTGCATTCATTTGACCAACGTCTTTATTTTTAGCGGCCAGTATAGCTCTTTCAGCTAACCAATTATGATTTGCGATAATTTTCTGCAATATTTGGAAAAACACTTGACACCAATTCTTCTTTTGTCGGTGCAATATTACAAAAGTTATCTGGTAAAGTGATTAAGCCAGTTTCACGATCAACAGCAAGTTGACCATTGCCTATTGCCAACAGTTGCCTTGAAAATGTGTCGGCCGATGGATCGTTTTGAATTTGTACTCGCACATTTGTAGTCAAATTGAGTATTTGTACATGTCTCCATAAATAAGATGACTTTAAACATGCTTTTAATTCATCTGCTGGTGTTGAACGGGGAATCACAGGCAATGTCTGACGAAAATCACCAGCCAACAGGATCAAAGCGCCACCAAATATCTGTTGATCATTACTACGCAAGTCTTGCAATGCCCTGTCTAACGCTTCCTCTGATTTCTTATGGGCCATTGTACATTCATCCCACACTATTAATTTGCATTGTTGCAAGACTTTGCCCATTCCCGAATTTTTGGAAACATTACAGGTGGGATTTTCATTTACATTCATATTCAGTGGTAATTTAAGTGCAGAATGGGCTTTCCGACCACCATCTAATAACGTCGCTGCTATTCCAGACGATGCAAGTGCCAATGCTATATTACTCTGTGATCTTATAGTCGCTAATAGTAAGGAAATCAGAAATGTTTTGCCAGTTCCTCCTGGAGCGTCTAAAAAAAACATTCCTCCAGTTTCGTTTCGTACTGATTCCATTATGGTATCATATGCGTGTCTCTGTTCTGGATTCAATTTATGCAAATTCAAGTTTATAAATGTGGTCAACTCATTGAAATAATATTGTTTTTCACGATTTATTTCTTGATTAAATGCATCATGCATTGGTCGATTTGGAGCTGGCAAACCCAATTGTGTCAATGCTTTATTTGCAATTACCAAAGAAATATCGTCAATGATAATCAATGCCTCATTAAACATTTCAAGTGTAATCATTAAATCGTTATTTCCTGCAATTCGGCGCATTCGATGCAAAATGTCTTCGGTCATAAAATCTTTAAAATTTTCCCATAATTGCAATGGATCAGATGGAAAACATGTTGCAATAATAATAGCAATTAATGTTCGTATTTGATTAGGAGAACCTGTTGCTGATGCATCCCTAAGTGTCGCATCCCAGTGATTATCATCTTCCAGTAAATGCAATTCCTGACATGCTTGACGAAAAGTGTGACACTGTAGGCCGTTAACTCTTTTCAAACTCAAAAAAGATGTAGGCCCACGAACATGAATCAATAATGTGTAGAGACGTCCAATGGCATCACTTTCAAAAATGCCAGCATAACCTTGAACTGGTCTTCCTTGCTTACGTCTGTTCCATTTCTTTCCAGATGCATTCCAAGTGTAATATGTTGGTACTTGTGAATAAAGCAATGTTTTAGCAAATTGATCATTTTGACACAATTCGAAAAACGATAATAATGTAGTTGATGGTGGTCGCTCTGCAATTTGCTGTGCAGTATCAACTGTGAAATATACACGTTGTCCATTTTCCAAATGTACTGACAAATGAATAACTGCCGGATTTCGATCATGAATTTGAACGATAATATTCTCCAAACTGCCTCATTCTACTGATATACCTTCCCATTTGATATTGTGTTATTTCATCATTTCGGTTCTCTGCAACACCAAACACAGCCAGGTCGCTGCCTTTATTTACATACTTGCAGATATATTTAATCGATTTAACAGAATTGCAATATTCTACATTGATATGAGCTTTGAATGCTTTTGATAGTATTGGAGAATAGGGGACAACCCACCTATTATCAACTGTAATATCTTGATTATTGACTTGTAGATTGATTGATTTGCCATTATCATCTGTTGAGCGTCGGCGATACAATGGGTAACCATCATTTCCATTAATTGTCTCGGAAATCAAATCTCTGAGATACCGCTTCGTGCATTTCCCATCTTTCATACATGGCGAATTAATATTTAGAACACCACATGGTCCATGAATCATTCTTTTTGTAACAACATCAAATAAACCTGGATCGATTTCCTGATCAGGAATTTCTGCTGAGATGATGTGATCTATTTGATCGCTTGTTATTTTGTTGACTAACCATACCAAAATATGGGCATGTGGTAATCCTCTCTTTTGCCATTCCACCGAATACATCCAACATCGAACTTCGCCGAAAACTTGATGTTTAACAATAAAATCCATCAATGACTTCAGCTTCTGTCTAAATACTCGTGCAGTTATGTCGTGACGGTCTGTAGAAGATTGCCCTTCATATAAATATTGCTTGATTTCGTCCCATTGTGGATTACATGTAAATGTAATAAACAAATCTGGTCGACCATACAAACGAACATAGCAAATGGCATCTTGTGCATATTCATGCATGTGCCTTGGACTGCCTGTGTAACTTGCTGGTAAAATAACAACTTGTCCAACATTGTCAACATTTTCATCATTATTGATTGCATCGCGGAGATGTATATACTCTTCTGATCGCAACTTCCGTTGATTGAATCGAATAAAGTTCAAACGCTCTGTTTCTATCTTTGCATACATGTCTACGACATATTGATGAAAGAGTCTCCGACATTTCAAAATATGATTTTCCTGATTTTGTCGTATCATAATTCTATGTGCATAATAGTTCATAGCGCTGACATTTTTATTGACTTCACGTTCTGAAGAGAAAAAAAAACAAATGGAAATTTAAATCATTTCATACAAATTCTTGTTAAACAAAATTGGAAGAGTATATTAAACACAACAAACACTCACGTGGGTTTGCGGGATCCACCATTTTTAAATTAATAGAGTATCCATCTTCACCCCGACAAAACAAAATTGGGTACTGTAGGGCATCGTAAGAGCGATGTGTTTCACAAACACGTTGTAATTGATTATTTCTTCTACGCAATACAATGTCACGTGATTGAAATTCATCGCCGACAATCACCACAGCAACTTCATTATTTATAGGTGCATTAAATCTTCGTTCGTGTTCTCCGATTGGTCTTCTATCAGCACGAATCACGATTTTATGATCATCAGACGGCATCTGATCAAGTGCTGTCCGAAAAGTATTAATTAAATCATTATGTTCATGAAACAATGCTTGCAATTCACGTGTTATTATTCTTCTGGTACTTGTGAATATTGAACAACGGGCATCTACTTCACTTTCATTATTGCCAAGGAAGTAGATTTGCAAGAACTGGTGGTTTGCATCTGGAAATGGCAATAATGAACCAATTCTATGATAAATTTGCCCTTGTATCTGAAATTGTGAGGCAAAATATGATTGATTAGAACTTGTGAAAAGTTCTGAAATGTCGCTCTATGCTTCATTCGAAATTCCCAGAGCCGAAATTACCTTAAATGTCGGCATGCAATTATTTCGTATTACATTCGTCACTCCAAAGGAAGTCATTTTAAAGCACGAATTATACATTTGGATATTATCCAAAAAATGTCTCGATTACGGCGTTGTTCCTGAAATTAATGTTGCCAATGGTTCCGGTGGGTATTGTAATTCGGGTAATCTTACTTTGCCACTGGCACAACACATTCCAGGTGTTTCATTATGAAATTTCAGTGCATTACAATGTTGGCATACTTTGTTCGTTCTACCAATCACCACAAACTTATGCAAACTGTAATCAATTGCGTGATTATATCTAAATCTAGCACCATTTAAAGCAGCATTAACGTAGATTTGTCCGGCACGCCTTTAAACATTTTGATTAATACTTGTCGGCCTACGATCTGAACGCGATCTTGCAACACGTTCCCTTGTAAATATTTGCAATCTCTTGTTCTCGCTGTTCTTGCGATTGATTTTCCCTTTCGTTTGATCTATTTTGCGTTCTACGCGACCGACGTCCAATGTCAGCTCTTGCTCTTCGTGGCATTTTTAGAAGAAACTAAACTAAAGATAATAAAGAACTTCAGTAATAAATTGATGAAATCCAGCAAATTCTGGACTCGAAAAGCACCAAAAGTCACGAAAAGACACGAAAATTGTTAAAAATATGCTGAAAATGTGTCAAAATTCAATTAAAAATTGGCCAAAAAATCAAAGTAATTTTTAGCTCACTGATCGGACATTAAACAAAAAAAATTCACTCAATTTTTTAATTTTTTCACAAAATATCAAATTTAAGATTATGTCACAAAATCATATGATGCACTTGTAACAATCAGAACACTTGTTTAGCAAAACAATCGATTTTTATCTCATTAATCATTGTTTTTTTTAAATGTTTTTTAACAAAATATTCAAATTAAAACGATGATTAGAACGAAGATTAATTTATTTTTATCAAAATACTCACCAAAAAATGCGAAGAAATTAATATTTTCAAAAATCGATTATGATAAGATCAATCACCAATGACGTCCAAAGAGAAAAGAGAAATGATAACAAATTGCTATTTGCATCACTCCGTGCAATGCTCTCCCATACACAAACGACCAAAATGTATTCAATACTAATGAATGCTGTATGCGGTACAAAAAATGCCTGCGGCAAAAACACACTCACTTCACATACGCACCGCACACACATGCGTTATCGGATTTCAACCAAACTTCATATAAACCATATATGGGCCACTGCCTACGTAGTGTATAAGTTTGGTTGAAATCGCACGACGCGTTTATGATTAGTTCGGCGACGTACATAGACGGACTTATTTTTATATGTATATATAGATATCAAAATGTTCGGGATGAAAAGTAAAATATCCGGGCAAGTAGTTAATACCCCACTGCAAAACGGAAGTTGTGTATCTTTTTTTTTTTTCATAAACATATGAGAAGAAAACGTATGAGGAGAAAAAAAATATTCCCATCAAAAAGTATACTGAAATGATCAGGAGGATGGACTGAGTCGATGTAGCCATGTTCGTATCTCGATACGTCTATCTGTCTATCTATTTGAGCGGAAATACGAACTGAAAGTATTAAAATAGACCGTAATAGATCACTACTAGGTATATAATGTTCGGTTCCACCCGAACTTAGACTTCCTTACTTGTCTTACTTATATTTGAATACAGGTAAGCATTTGAGTACATGTTTCATAATAAGGTAAAGTATACTTGCTAGCGATATGTAAGCTTTCGGGTCTTACTTGATTTGAAAGTTTAATTGAAAGGTAAAATCATGGCTACATCTTAGCGACTTCTGTTATCTGTTAATGATTGGTTCAAGTTGCAGCATCAGTTAATGATTAGAACCTTTCTACGTATTTCGAATAGATGTATAAACATTTATTTAAAATTTACTTTGTTTATTGGGTATTTACAATAGGGGTATGTATACGAGGGTGGAACCATCTGCTGCAAACTTGTCGTGGCAGATGGATAGATTTTCAGTGGCAGATTGGTTCGTCTTTCTACGGTAGGTTTTCTTTGGCCTCGATACCGAGTGCAGTTGCTTTTTTCTGGCAGAAAGGTTCTCTCCTACGTTAGCCTTGTCTGGTGTCCTCGTTAAGGGTAGCGAGTGAAGGGTGGAAACTTTTGGGATACGGGGAGTTGAAAGGTTGGGACAACAACGGGGGGAGGTTAGGATGAGGCCGCGGGCCTCCCGCCATTCGCTCCCGATGTCGGGAGCAGAATCAGTTTGACCAACGTTCTTCTGATCTGACCCTTCTCGGTCGCAAGGTCAGCGACACGAACCCGGTTATCTTCGCAGGGGTGTACGTTGGTAACTCGACCGATCCTCCGTTTGATGAAGAGCTTTAAGCTTCTGCCACCTATTGATAATGGAGGCAGGGCTCTCATTCACCTCTGCTTCTGGCGGAGCCAGGATATGACTTCCAGTTAGGAATTTTCCAGGGGTCAATGGCTCTAGGTTCGCGAGCTCGTTTGAGGATGGAATAAGTAGCCGTGAATTGAGGCATGCCTCAATCCGGCACAATAGCATATGAAACTCCTCATGCGTGAATTTCAGAGGCGAGGCTATCTTCTTGAAGTGTCTTTTAAAGCTCTTCACTCCCGCCTCCTAAAGCCCCCCCCCCCCCCATACGTGGAGCCCCGGCCGAAACAAAGTTGGTAAATGTTTCTCGGACATACTCGTCTAGCGATGAAACGCGAGAAAGCTGGATGGGGTACTAAGATCACAGGTCGCTTCCAGATGGATCGCTTTAGTAGTGAAACAAACAAAGAGGCAAACGTAGCCCTTTAAAAGTCGACATCCTCTACGGCGGTAACTTTTAATGTCGAAAGGCCCGGCAAAGTCCACCCCGGTATTGATAAACGCGCGGGTGAACGTAGTGCGTTCGCAAGGAAGTGTCCCCATAAGGTGCGTTTGCGCCCTTTACCGCTGGTGGCCCTAATCATGTTCTTGACATTCGGAATCCAGTATTGGGTGCGGATTAGACGGAGCATGAGTTGGTTTTCCCCATGAAGGGAGATTTTATGTATGTATTTGTACATATGATAGTACCCTCAAAGCCCTCGGTAAATTCGAAAACCGGTCGCGAATCTCGATTTATTTTTGCGTTGATATTGGGGTGGCTTCCTTATCCATGCCAAAACGATGGTGGAATCCGGCCATCGATATTGTTTCACTGGTCCCAGTTTGGTGTTTCGGAATATTGATTCCATAATCTCCGCTAACAGTACTGCTCCGCAAAGTACCAAACGCGGAAGTGAGATGTTCTTCACTGGCGCTACTCTGGTTTTGGCAAGGAGTAGATTCACGAAGATATCATCATTCCTTTGATTCGCATGTAGACAGCTGCAGCGTATTCATTTTCCGAAGCATCGCAGAGTCCACGTATTTCGACATCATCTTTTGTTGAAAAGTTTACCCATCGTGGTATCCTTAGTTTGTCGATTTCGTGGTATTAATGTCTGAAGTTTTGCCATCGTTCCAATGTATTGGACGAAACTGGCTTATTCCAATCGGTGCCCTCTAACCAGGTGTACTGCATAAAATGTTGGGCACAATGACCATTGGTGCAAGCCATCCTAAAGGTTCGAAGAGCCTGGCGATGGCGGATAGAATCGATCCGATTTTGGGATATCGTTGAGAATTTCCCCAGCATTCGAAGTCTATTTCCGTAGTGGGAAGCCAGCGGAGAGACTTGGCGCATTTGACCCCGAAAGTGACTGTTTTCGTAAAGGCTTATGGGTTCTTGAGGCGATGGTCGGTAAACAATCCGTTGGAATTTGACCTGATCATCGCTCATCCAAATTTGTCTATACATCTTTTCGATGTCACTATTGAAAATGTACCAATACAGTCGCCATCGCAGTATAAGTACTGAAAGTTCTGATTGAAGTACTGGGCCGGGCACAAGAATGTCATTTTAACTTGAACCATTTGCCGTTGAGCTTGACGCATTAAAAACGACGCGCACCTTTACTACGGCGTGATGGGGCAAAAAGTAGTTGTCCGCCGAATCGACTGGTACAATGGTATTAACTTTTCGCATATGCCATAATGTCTCGTAGTCAGACAGGACCCTCATATATTCTCTCCCTAATTCCGGGTTCTTTGCTAAACGCGTTTCTACTATCTGGGTAGTTATGTCTGAATGGAAGAGAGACGACATATCTCCCATCCTCTCTACGACTAGTAGTTTCCCTATATAAATCTTCGGAGTACTTGTCATCTGCGTTTGGACTTTTATTTCTGGGCAGATTTTTTAACTCCCAGAATGCTGTGAGCTGTTTGTCCAAAGCAACTTCGCTGTAGAAGGACACTATATTTCTGTGAGGATTCGGTGCTTCTATGCGCCCGGTTAATATCCAACCGAACACCGTTTCTTGGGCGAAAAGTGTACTAAGTACATTTTTTTTCAGCCCACTCAATATAATTTTGCGGATATATATCTCCGCCAAGCTTGATATCAACTTCCCCGTTGATGTAAAATCTTTTATCTGCCAAAACTAAGTCTGGGAATGCCTGCATAGTCGTAGCGTAGATATGGCAGGATGGCAGATTCCCAGTTAGCTTGGATAGAATTAGCACTGATGTTGTTAAGCTGAAGCAAGGGTCCACTGGTGAACGGAGTTCAATATTGGATGCCTCCTTGACTTGAGCCGACACGGCATTAGTGGTGCCCGAAACTTGAGCATGCATCCTGTTTGCCGGTAAATTGATTCTGCGTTTGAGTCGTGAAACCGAACTTGAGTTCCCAGCTTCCCGTATCTTGTGTGCCTGTTTTGAAGTTGAGGCAGTATTATCAGCATGATACTGATTAGGGCTGGTGTTTGCCTGCGTCTGAGGGGACTCCGCATGCAGAAGCGTATTATGTCGAGATTGACACTTGTTGCAGTCGTAAGAACTGGTGCACTTCGAAACCATATGTCCTGTTGATAGGCAGTTAAAACAGCCCTTGGTGGATTTGACAAAATTAAACCTCTCCAACGGAGTTAGTTTAAGAAAACGGGGACAGTTTCGTAATCTGTGGGCGTTCGATTTGCACTTTGTGAACAGTAATTTAGTCACATTTGCTTGGTATGTACCAAGTTTTTTTGCAAGGGTTTCGTTGGCATTCCGCGTACTTTGCGGTTTTGCGCTTTCTAAGAACTCTCTATGAACCCAGACACTGTTTCGAGTGTCTGGAAGCGGTTGGACAAAAATTTGTCCATGTCCTCCCACTTTGATATTTCCACTTTGTGGTCTATGCTTTGCTCCCACTGAACTGAGTCCTCTAATTCATTGTAGTCTGACTCGAATTCACCAATCGGATCAGCCAGTCTAATGAAACTTTCCATATTTTGGACTTAGAAGATATACAGAATCAAAACAAAACCGAAAAAGATAGCTGAAGGTACGATGAAATCCTCAACTGTGCAAGGTATGCTTAATAGAAAGGGAAAAGGCAGTAGTTTACCCAGGAAAAAAAACCGAAATCAATAAAATTTCAAATCAAGTCAATAATTGTATTTTTAATTCAATTCAATTTTATTTATTTACTAGCGGGCCCGGTGCCTGCTTCGCACGGCAAAACAAAATAAGAAAAGAAACACACTTCTTTTTAATAAAGTTGGTTTTGTTCCCTATTATTCAACTTTTAATTCTAGTTTCTTACAATCTTAGACTATGTATCACTTAAACTATCTTAGAGCTCTTTCGTAGACAACATTTTTGGTTTTGCCATGAGTTGTTGTGTAGATAAAGAGAACTGAAGGCTTGCCAACTCGTGAGCACGAAACATATAACTGGCCGTGTGAAAAGTAAGGATATTCTAAATCAATTCCACACAATTCCAACGATTGCCCTTGCGCTTTATTTATTGTAATAGCAAATGCAAGACGTATTGGAAACTGTAGTCTTTTGAATTCAAGAGGTAAATCTGATGGAATCATTGGAATTCGTGGAATCAATACATCTTCACCTTTAAACTTCCCCTTTAAAATTGTTGCTTCGATCAAATTGTTTGTCTTTTTAACCGCTAATCTTGTCCCATTGCATAATCGTGGTTAATTTATACTTCGAAGCATAATAATGGGAGCACCCACTTTCAATTGTAAACGATGAGGTGGAAATCCGGGTAAATCCAATGAATTCAAAAATTCTATCGGATAATTAACAGCGTCGTCTTGATTCGTAACCGTGTCAACTGATTGATATGTTACTACCTCGCCAGGAACATGGGTTAAAATGTCTGCATTCATTTGACCAACGTCTTTATTTTTAGCGGCCAGTATAGCTCTTTCAGCTAACCAATTATGATTGCGATAATTTGCTGCAATATTTGGAAAAACACTTGACACCAATTCTTCTTTTGTCGGTGCAATATTACAAAAGTTATCTGGTAAAGTGATTAAGCCAGTTTCACGATCAACAGCAAGTTGACCATTGCCTATTGCCAACAGTTGCCTTGAAAATGTGTCGGCCGATGGATCGTTTTGAATTTGTACTCGCACATTTGTAGTCAAATTGAGTATTTGTACATGTCTCCATAAATAAGATGACTTTAAACATGCTTTTAATTCATCTGCTGGTGTTGAACGGGGAATCACAGGCAATGTCTGACCAAAATCACCAGCCAACAGGATCAAAGCGCCACCAAATATCTGTTGATCATTACTACGCAAGTCTTGCAATGTCCTGTCTAACGCTTCCTCTGATTTCTTATGGGCCATTGTACATTCATCCCACACTATTAATTTGCATTGTTGCAAGACTTTGCCCATTCCCGAATTTTTGGAAACATTACAGGTGGGATTTTCATTTACATTCATATTCAGTGGTAATTTAAGTGCAGAATGGGCTGTCCGACCACCATCTAATAACGTCGCTGCTATTCCAGACGATGCAAGTGCCAATGCTATATTACTCTGTGATCTTATAGTCGCTAATAGTAAGGAAATAAGAAATGTTTTGCCAGTTCCTCCTGGAGCGTCTAAAAAAAACATTCCTCCAGTTTCGTTTCGTACTGATTCCATTATGGTATCATATGCGTGTCTCTGTTCTGGATTCAATTTATGCAAATTCAAGTTTATAAATGTGGTCAACTCATTGAAATAATATTGTTTTTCACGATTTATTTCTTGATTGAATGCATCATGCATTGGTCGATTTGGAGCTGGCAAACCCAATTGTATCAATGCTTTATTTGCAATTACCAAAGAAATATCTTCAATGATAATCAATGCCTCATTAAACATTTCAAGTGTAATCATTAAATCGTTATTTCCTGCAATTCGGCGCATTCGATGCAAAATGTCTTCGGTCATAAAATCTTTAAAATTTTCCCATAATTGCAATGGATCAGATGGAAAACATGTTGCAATAATAATAGCAATTAATGTTCGTATTTGATGAGGAGAACCTGTTGCTGATGCATCCCTAAGTGTCGCATCCCAGTGATTATCATCTTCCAGTAAATGCAATTCCTGACATGCTTGACGAAAAGTGTGACACTGTAGGCCGTTAACTCTTTTCAAACTCAAAAAAGATGTAGGCCCACGAACATGAATCAATAATGTGTAGAGACGTCCAATGGCATCACTTTCAAAAATGCCAGCATAACCTTGAACTGGTCTTCCTTGCTTACGTCTGTTCCATTT
This sequence comes from Merzomyia westermanni, assembly GCA_949987695.1. NCBI lineage: Eukaryota > Metazoa > Arthropoda > Insecta > Diptera > Tephritidae > Merzomyia > Merzomyia westermanni. The sequence continues at coordinate 72,443,160 of OX465292.1, forward strand.
CTTTCCAGATGCATTCCAAGTGTAATATGTTGGTACTTGTGAATAAAGCAATGTTTTAGCAAATTGATCATTTTGACACAATTCGAAAAACGATAATAATGTAGTTGATGGTGGTCGCTCTGCAATTTGCTGTGCAGTATCAACTGTGAAATATACACGTTGTCCATTTTCCAAATGTACTGACAAATGAATAACTGCCGGATTTCGATCATGAATTTGAACGATAATATTCTCCAAACTGCCTCATTCTACTGATATACCTTCCCATTTGATATTGTGTTATTTCATCATTTCGGTTCTCTGCAACACCAAACACAGCCAGGTCGCTGCCTTTATTTACATACTTGCAGATATATTTAATCGATTTAACAGAATTGCAATATTCTACATTGATATGAGCTTTGAATGCTTTTGATAGTATTGGAGAATAGGGGACAACCCACCTATTATCAACTGTAATATCTTGATTATTGACTTGTAGATTGATTGATTTGCCATTATCATCTGTTGAGCGTCGGCGATACAATGGGTAACCATCATTTCCATTAATTGTCTCGGAAATCAAATCTCTGAGATACCGCTTCGTGCATTTCCCATCTTTCATACATGGCGAATTAATATTTAGAACACCACATGGTCCATGAATCATTCTTTTTGTAACAACATCAAATAAACCTGGATCGATTTCCTGATCAGGAATTTCTGCTGAGATGATGTGATCTATTTGATCGCTTGTTATTTTGTTGACTAACCATACCAAAATATGGGCATGTGGTAATCCTCTCTTTTGCCATTCCACCGAATACATCCAACATCGAACTTCGCCGAAAACTTGATGTTTAACAATAAAATCCATCAATGACTTCAGCTTCTGTCTAAATACTCGTGCAGTTATGTCGTGACGGTCTGTAGAAGATTGCCCTTCATATAAATATTGCTTGATTTCGTCCCATTGTGGATTACATGTAAATGTAATAAACAAATCTGGTCGACCATACAAACGAACATAGCAAATGGCATCTTGTGCATATTCATGCATGTGCCTTGGACTGCCTGTGTAACTTGCTGGTAAAATAACAACTTGTCCAACATTGTCAACATTTTCATCATTATTGATTGCATCGCGGAGATGTATATACTCTTCTGATCGCAACTTCCGTTGATTGAATCGAATAAAGTTCAAACGCTCTGTTTCTATCTTTGCATACATGTCTACGACATATTGATGAAAGAGTCTCCGACATTTCAAAATATGATTTTCCTGATTTTGTCGTATCATAATTCTATGTGCATAATAGTTCATAGCGCTGACATTTTTATTGACTTCACGTTCTGAAGAGAAAAAAAAACAAATGGAAATTTAAATCATTTCATACAAATTCTTGTTAAACAAAATTGGAAGAGTATATTAAACACAACAAACACTCACGTGGGTTTGCGGGATCCACCATTTTTAAATTAATAGAGTATCCATCTTCACCCCGACAAAACAAAATTGGGTACTGTAGGGCATCGTAAGAGCGATGTGTTTCACAAACACGTTGTAATTGATTATTTCTTCTACGCAATACAATGTCACGTGATTGAAATTCATCGCCGACAATCACCACAGCAACTTCATTATTTATAGGTGCATTAAATCTTCGTTCGTGTTCTCCGATTGGTCTTCTATCAGCACGAATCACGATTTTATGATCATCAGACGGCATCTGATCAAGTGCTGTCCGAAAAGTATTAATTAAATCATTATGTTCATGAAACAATGCTTGCAATTCACGTATTATTATTCTTCTGGCACTTGTGAATATTGAACAACGGGCATCTACTTCATTTTCATTATTTCCAAGGAAGTAGATTTGCAAGAACTGGTGGTTTGCATCTGGAAATGGCAATAATGAACCAATCCTATGATAAATTTGCCCTTGTATCTGAAATTGTGAGGCAAAATATGATTGGTTAGAACTTGTGAAAAGTTCTGAAATGTCGCTGTATGCTTCATTCGAAATTCCCAGAGCCGAAATTACCTTAAATGTCGGCATGAAATTATTTCGTATTACATTCGTCACTCCAAAGGAAGTCATTTTAAAGCACGAATTATACATTTGGATATTATCCAAAAAATGTCTCGATTACGGCGTTGTTCCTGAAATTAATGTTGCCAATGGTTCCGGTGGGTATTGTAATTCGGGTAATCTTACTTTGCCACTGGCACAACACATTCCAGGTGTTTCATTATGAAATTTCAGTGCATTACAATGTTGGCATACTTTGTTCGTTCCACCAATCACCACAAACTTATGCAAACTGTAATCAATTGCGTGATTATATCTAAATCTAGCACCATTTAAAGCAGCATTAACGTAGATTTGTCCGGCACGCCTTTAAACATTTTGATTAATACTTGTCGGCCTACGATCTGAACGCGATCTTGCAACACGTTCCCTTGTAAATATTTGCAATCTCTTGTTCTCGCTGTTCTTGCGATTGATTTTCCCTTTCGTTTGATCTATTTTGCGTTCTACGCGACCGACGTCCAATGTCAGCTCTTGCTCTTCGTGGCATTTTTAGAAGAAACTAAACTAAAGATAATAAAGAACTTCAGTAATAAATTGATGAAATCCAGCAAATTCTGGACTCGAAAAGCACCACAAGTCACGAAAAGACACGAAAATTGTTAAAAATATGCTGAAAATGTGTCAAAATTCAATTAAAAATTGGCCAAAAAATCAAAGTAATTTTTAGCTCACTGATCGGACATTAAACAAAAAAAATTCACTCAATTTTTTAATTTTTTCACAAAATATCAAATTTGAGATTATGTCACAAAATCATATGATGCACTTGTAACAATCAGAACACTTGTTTAGCAAAACAATCGATTTTTATCTCATTAATCATTGTTTTTTTTTAATTTTTTTTAACAAAATATTCAAATTAAAACGATGATTAGAACGAAGATTAATTTATTTTTATCAAAATACTCACAAAAAAATGCGAAGAAATTAATATTTTCAAAAATCGATTATGATAAGATCAATCACCAATGACGTCCAAAGAGAAAAGAGAAATGATAACAAATTGCTATTTGCATCACTCCGTGCAATGCTCTCCCATACACAAACGACCAAAATGTATTCAATACTAATGAATGCTGTATGCGGTACAAAAAATGCCTGCGGCAAAAACACACTCACTTCACATACGCACCGCACACACATGCGTTATCGGATTTCAACCAAACTTCATATAAACCATATATGGGCCACTGCCTACGTAGTGTATAAGTTTGGTTGAAATCGCACGACGCGTTTATGATTAGTTCGGCGACGTACATATACGGACTTATTTTTATATGTATATATAGATATCAAAATGTTCGGGATGAAAAGTAAAATATCCGGGCAAGTAGTTAATACCCCACTGCAAAACGGAAGTTGTGTATCTTTTTTTTTTTCATAAACATATGAGAAGAAAACGTATGAGGAGAAAAAAAATATTCCCATCAAAAAGTATACTGAAATGATCAGGAGGATGGACTTAGTCGATGTAGCCATGTTCGTATCTCGATACGTCTATCTGTCTATCTATTTGAGCGGAAATACGAACTGAAAGTATTAAAATAGACCATAATAGATCACTACTAGGTATATAATGTTCGGTTCCACCCGAACTTAGACTTCCTTACTTGTCTTACTTATATTTGAATACAGGTAAGCATTTGAGTACATGTTTCATAATAAGGTAAAGTATACTTGCTAGCGATATGTAAGCTTTCGGGTCTTACTTGATTTGAAAGTTTAATTGAAAGGTAAAATCATGGCTACATCTTAGCGACTTCTGTTATCTGTTAATGATTGGTTCAAGTTGCAGCATCAGTTAATGATTGGAACCTTTCTACGTATTTCGAATAGATGTATAAACATTTATTTAAAATTTACTTTGTTTATTGGGTATTTACAATAGGGGTATGTATACGAGGGTGGAACCATCTGCTGCAAACTTGTCGTGGCAGATGGATAGATTTTCAGTGGCAGATTGGTTCGTCTTTCTACGGTAGGTTTTCTTTGGCCTCGATACCGAGTGCAGTTGCTTTTTTCTGGCAGAAAGGTTCTCTCCTACGTTAGCCTTGTCTGGTGTCCTCGTTAAGGGTAGCGAGTGAAGGGTGGAAACTTTTGGGATACGGGGAGTTGAAAGGTTGGGACAACAACGGGGGGAGGTTAGGATGAGGCCGCGGGCCTCCCGCCATTCGCTCCCGATGTCGGGAGCAGAATCAGTTTGACCAACGTTCTTCTGATCTGACCCTTCTCGGTCGCAAGGTCAGCGACACGAACCCGGTTATCTTCGCAGGGGTGTACGTTGGTAACTCGACCGATCCTCCGTTTGATGAAGAGCTTTAAGCTTCTGCCACCTATTGATAATGGAGGCAGGGCTCTCATTCACCTCTGCTTCTGGCGGAGCCAGGATATGACTTCCAGTTAGGAATTTTCCAGGGGTCAATGGCTCTAGGTTCGCGAGCTCGTTTGAGGATGGAATAAGTAGCCGTGAATTGAGGCATGCCTCAATCCGGCACAATAGCATATGAAACTCCTCATGCGTGAATTTCAGAGGCGAGGCTATCTTCTTGAAGTGTCTTTTAAAGCTCTTCACTCCCGCCTCCTAAAGCCCCCCCCCCCCCCCCCCATACGTGGAGCCCCGGCCGAAACAAAGTTGGTAAATGTTTCTCGGACATACTCGTCTAGCGATGAAACGCGAGAAAGCTGGATGGGGTACTAAGATCACAGGTCGCTTCCAGATGGATCGCTTTAGTAGTGAAACAAACAAAGAGGCAAACGTAGCCCTTTAAAAGTCGACATCCTCTACGGCGGTAACTTTTAATGTCGAAAGGCCCGGCAAAGTCCACCCCGGTATTGATAAACGCGCGGGTGAACGTAGTGCGTTCGCAAGGAAGTGTCCCCATAAGGTGCGTTTGCGCCCTTTACCGCTGGTGGCCCTAATCATGTTCTTGACATTCGGAATCCAGTATTGGGTGCGGATTAGACGGAGCATGAGTTGGTTTTCCCCATGAAGGGAGATTTTATGTATGTATTTGTACATATGATAGTACCCTCAAAGCCCTCGGTAAATTCGAAAACCGGTCGCGAATCTCGATTTATTTTTGCGTTGATATTGGGGTGGCTTCCTTATCCATGCCAAAACGATGGTGGAATCCGGCCATCGATATTGTTTCACTGGTCGCAGTTTGGTGTTTCGGAATATTGATTCCATAATCTCCGCTAACAGTACTGCTCCGCAAAGTACCAAACGCGGAAGTGAGATGTTCTTCACTGGCGCTACTCTGGTTTTGGCAAGGAGTAGATTCACGAAGATATCATCATTCCTTTGATTCGCATGTAGACAGCTGCAGCGTATTCATTTTCCGAAGCATCGCAGAGTCCATGTATTTCGACATCATCTTTTGTTGAAAAGTTTACCCATCGTGGTATCCTTAGTTTGTCGATTTCGTGGTATTAATGTCTGAAGTTTTGCCATCGTTCCAATGTATTGGACGAAACTGGCTTATTCCAATCGGTGCCCTCTAACCAGGTGTACTGCATAAAATGTTGGGCACAATGACCATTGGTGCAAGCCATCCTAAAGGTTCGAAGAGCCTGGCGATGGCGGATAGAATCGATCCGATTTTGGGATATCGTTGAGAATTTCCCCAGCATTCGAAGTCTATTTCCGTAGTGGGAAGCCAGCGGAGAGACTTGGCGCATTTGACCCCGAAAGTGACTGTTTTCGTAAAGGCTTATGGGTTCTTGAGCCGATGGTCGGTAAACAATCCGTTGGAATTTGACCTGATCATCGCTCATCCAAATTTGTCTATACATCTTTTCGATGTCACTATTACACAATACAGTCGCCATCGCAGTATAAGTACTGAAAGTTCTGATTGAAGTACTGGGCCGGGCACAAGAATGTCATTTTAACTTGAACCATTTGCCGTTGAGCTTGACGCATTAAAAACGACGCGCACCTTTACTACGGCGTGATGGGGCAAAAAGTAGTTGTCCGCCGAATCGACTGGTACAATGGTATTAACTTTTCGCATATGCCATAATGTCTCGTAGTCAGACAGGACCCTCATATATTCTCTCCCTAATTCCGGGTTCTTTGCTAAACGCGTTTCTACTATCTGGGTAGTTATGTCTGAATGGAAGAGAGACGACATATCTCCCATCCTCTCTACGACTAGTAGTTTCCCTATATAAATCTTCGGAGTACTTGTCATCTGCGTTTGGACTTTTATTTCTGGGCAGATTTTTTAACTCCCAGAATGCTGTGAGCTGTTTGTCCAAAGCAACTTCGCTGTAGAAGGACACTATATTTCTGTGAGGATTCGGTGCTTCTATGCGCCCGGTTAATATCCAACCGAACACCGTTTCTTGGGCGAAAAGTGTACTAAGTACATTTTTTTTCAGCCCACTCAATATAATTTTGCGGATATATATCTCCGCCAAGCTTGATATCAACTTCCCCGTTGATGTAAAATCTTTTATCTGCCAAAACTAAGTCTGGGAATGCCTGCATAGTCGTAGCGTAGATATGGCAGGATGGCAGATTCCCAGTTAGCTTGGATAGAATTAGCACTGATGTTGTTAAGCTGAAGCAAGGGTCCACTGGTGAACGGAGTTCAATATTGGATGCCTCCTTGACTTGAGCCGACACGGCATTAGTGGTGCCCGAAACTTGAGCATGCATCCTGTTTGCCGGTAAATTGATTCTGCGTTTGAGTCGTGAAACCGAACTTGAGTTCCCAGCTTCCCGTATCTTGTGTGCCTGTTTTGAAGTTGAGGCAGTATTATCAGCATGATACTGATTAGGGCTGGTGTTTGCCTGCGTCTGAGGGGACTCCGCATGCAGAAGCGTATTATGTCGAGATTGACACTTGTTGCAGTCGTAAGAACTGGTGCACTTCGAAACCATATGTCCTGTTGATAGGCAGTTAAAACAGCCCTTGGTGGATTTGACAAAATTAAACCTCTCCAACGGAGTTAGTTTAAGAAAACGGGGACAGTTTCGTAATCTGTGGGCGTTCGATTTGCACTTTGTGAACAGTAATTTAGTCACATTTGCTTGGTATGTACCAAGTTTTTTTGCAAGGGTTTCGTTGGCATTCCGCGTACTTTGCGGTTTTGCGCTTTCGAAGAACTCTCTATGAACCCAGACACTGTTTCGAGTGTCTGGAAGCGGTTGGACAAAAATTTGTCCATGTCCTCCCACTTTGATATTTCCACTTTGTGGTCTATGCTTTGCTCCCACTGAACTGAGTCCTCTAATTCATTGTAGTCTGACTCGAATTCACCAATCGGATCAGCCAGTCTAATGAAACTTTCCATATTTTGGACTTAGAAGATATACAGAATCAAAACAAAACCGAAAAGGATAGCTGAAGGTACGATGAAATCCTCAACTGTGCAAGGTATGCTTAATAGAAAGGGAAAAGGCAGTAGTTTACCCAGGAAAAAAAACCGAAATCAATAAAATTTCAAATCAAGTCAATAATTGTATTTTTAATTCAATTCAATTTTATTTATTTACTAGCGGGCCCAGTGCCTGCTTCGCACGGCAAAACAAAATAAGAAAAGAAACACACTTCTTTTTAATAAAGTTGGTTTTGTTCCCTATTATTCAACTTTTAATTCTAGTTTCTTACAATCTTAGACTATGTATCACTTAAACTATCTTAGAGCTCTTTCGTAGACAACATTTTTGGTTTTGCCATGAGTTGTTGTGTAGATAAAGAGAACTGAAGGCTTGCCAACTCGTGAGCACGAAACATATAACTGGCCGTGTGAAAAGTAAGGATATTCTAAATCAATTCCACACAATTCCAACGATTGCCCTTGCGCTTTATTTATTGTAATAGCAAATGCAAGACGTATTGGAAACTGTAGTCTTTTGAATTCAAGAGGTAAATCTGATGGAATCATTGGAATTCGTGGAATCAATACATCTTCACCTTTAAACTTCCCCTTTAAAATTGTTGCTTCGATCAAATTGTTTGTCTTTTTAACCGCTAATCTTGTCCCATTGCATAATCGTGGTTAATTTATACTTCGAAGCATAATAATGGGAGCACCCACTTTCAATTGTAAACGATGAGGTGGAAATCCGGGTAAATCCAATGAATTCAAAAATTCTATCGGATAATTAACAGCGTCGTCTTGATTCGTAACCGTGTCAACTGATTGATATGTTACTACCTCGCCAGGAACATGGGTTAAAATGTCTGCATTCATTTGACCAACGTCTTTATTTTTAGCGGCCAGTATAGCTCTTTCAGCTAACCAATTATGATTGCGATAATTTGCTGCAATATTTGGAAAAACACTTGACACCAATTCTTCTTTTGTCGGTGCAATATTACAAAAGTTATCTGGTAAAGTGATTAAGCCAGTTTCACGATCAACAGCAAGTTGACCATTGCCTATTGCCAACAGTTGCCTTGAAAATGTGTCGGCCGATGGATCGTTTTGAATTTGTACTCGCACATTTGTAGTCAAATTGAGTATTTGTACATGTCTCCATAAATAAGATGACTTTAAACATGCTTTTAATTCATCTGCTGGTGTTGAACGGGGAATCACAGGCAATGTCTGACCAAAATCACCAGCCAACAGGATCAAAGCGCCACCAAATATCTGTTGGTCATTACTACGCAAGTCTTGCAATGTCCTGTCTAACGCTTCCTCTGATTTCTTATGGGCCATTGTACATTCATCCCACACTATTAATTTGCATTGTTGCAAGACTTTGCCCATTCCCGAATTTTTGGAAACATTACAGGTGGGATTTTCATTTACATTCATATTCAGTGGTAATTTAAGTGCAGAATGGGCTGTCCGACCACCATCTAATAACGTCGCTGCTATTCCAGACGATGCAAGTGCCAATGCTATATTACTCTGTGATCTTATAGTCGCTAATAGTAAGGAAATAAGAAATGTTTTGCCAGTTCCTCCTGGAGCGTCTAAAAAAAACATTCCTCCAGTTTCGTTTCGTACTGATTCCATTATGGTATCATATGCGTGTCTCTGTTCTGGATTCAATTTATGCAAATTCAAGTTTATAAATGTGGTCAACTCATTGAAATAATATTGTTTTTCACGATTTATTTCTTGATTGAATGCATCATGCATTGGTCGATTTGGAGCTGGCAAACCCAATTGTATCAATGCTTTATTTGCAATTACCAAAGAAATATCTTCAATGATAATCAATGCCTCATTAAACATTTCAAGTGTAATCATTAAATCGTTATTTCCTGCAATTCGGCGCATTCGATGCAAAATGTCTTCGGTCATAAAATCTTTAAAATTTTCCCATAATTGCAATGGATCAGATGGAAAACATGTTGCAATAATAATAGCAATTAATGTTCGTATTTGATGAGGAGAACCTGTTGCTGATGCATCCCTAAGTGTCGCATCCCAGTGATTATCATCTTCCAGTAAATGCAATTCCTGACATGCTTGACGAAAAGTGTGACACTGTAGGCCGTTAACTCTTTTCAAACTCAAAAAAGATGTAGGCCCACGAACATGAATCAATAATGTGTAGAGACGTCCAATGGCATCACTTTCAAAAATGCCAGCATAACCTTGAACTGGTCTTCCTTGCTTACGTCTGTTCCATTTCTTTCCAGATGCATTCCAAGTGTAATATGTTGGTACTTGTGAATAAAGCAATGTTTTAGCAAATTGATCATTTTGACACAATTCGAAAAACGATAATAATGTAGTTGATGGTGGTCGCTCTGCAATTTGCTGTGCAGTATCAACTGTGAAATATACACGTTGTCCATTTTCCAAATGTACTGACAAATGAATAACTGCCGGATTTCGATCATGAATTTGAACGATAATATTCTCCAAACTGCCTCATTCTACTGATATACCTTCCCATTTGATATTGTGCTATTTCATCATTTCGGTTCTCTGCAACACCAAACACAGCCAGGTCGCTGCCTTTATTTACATACTTGCAGATATATTTAATCGATTTAACAGAATTGCAATATTCTACATTGATATGAGCTTTGAATGCTTTGGATAGTATTGGAGAATAGGGGACAACCCACCTATTATCAACTGTAATATCTTGATTATTGACTTGTAGATTGATTGATTTGCCATTATCATCTGTTGAGCGTCGGCGATACAATGGGTAACCATCATTTCCATTAATTGTCTCGGAAATCAAATCTCTGAGATACCGCTTCGTGCATTTCCCATCTTTCATACATGGCGAATTAATATTTAGAACACCACATGGTCCATGAATCGTTCTTTTTGTAACAACATCAAATAAACCTGGATCGATTTCCTGATCAGGAATTTCTGCTGAGATGATGTGATCTATTTGATCGCTTGTTATTTTGTTGACTAACCATACCAAAATATGGGCATGTGGTAATCCTCTCTTTTGCCATTCCACCGAATACATCCAACATCGAACTTCGCCGAAAACTTGATGTTTAACAATAAAATCCATCAATGACTTCAGCTTCTGTCTAAATACTCGTGCAGTTATGTCGTGACGGTCTGTAGAAGATTGCCCTTCATATAAATATTGCTTGATTTCGTCCCATTGTGGATTACATGTAAATGTAATAAACAAATCTGGTCGACCATACAAACGAACATAGCAAATGGCATCTTGTGCATATTCATGCATGTGCCTTGGACTGCCTGTGTAACTTGCTGGTAAAATAACAACTTGTCCAACATTGTCAACATTTTCATCATTATTGATTGCATCGCGGAGATGTATATACTCTTCTGATCGCAACTTCCGTTGATTGAATCGAATAAAGTTCAAACGCTCTGTTTCTATCTTTGCATACATGTCTACGACATATTGATGAAAGAGTCTCCGACATTTCAAAATATGATTTTCCTGATTTTGTCGTATCATAATTCTATGTGCATAATAGTTCATAGCGCTGACATTTTTATTGACTTCACGTTCTGAAGAGAAAAAAAACAAATGGAAATTTAAATCATTTCATACAAATTCTTGTTAAACAAAATTGGAAGAGTATATTAAACACAACAAACACTCACGTGGGTTTGCGGGATCCACCATTTTTAAATTAATAGAGTATCCATCTTCACCCCGACAAAACAAAATTGGGTACTGTAGGGCATCGTAAGAGCGATGTGTTTCACAAACACGTTGTAATTGATTATTTCTTCTACGCAATACAATGTCACGTGATTGAAATTCATCGCCGACAATCACCACAGCAACTTCATTATTTATAGGTGCATTAAATCTTCGTTCGTGTTCTCCGATTGGTCTTCTATCAGCACGAATCACGATTTTATGATCATCAGACGGCATCTGATCAAGTGCTGTCCGAAAAGTATTAATTAAATCATTATGTTCATGAAACAATGCTTGCAATTCACGTATTATTATTCTTCTGGCACTTGTGAATATTGAACAACGGGCATCTACTTCATTTTCATTATTTCCAAGGAAGTAGATTTGCAAGAACTGGTGGTTTGCATCTGGAAATGGCAATAATGAACCAATCCTATGATAAATTTGCCCTTGTATCTGAAATTGTGAGGCAAAATATGATTGGTTAGAACTTGTGAAAAGTTCTGAAATGTCGCTGTATGCTTCATTCGAAATTCCCAGAGCCGAAATTACCTTAAATGTCGGCATGAAATTATTTCGTATTACATTCGTCACTCCAAAGGAAGTCATTTTAAAGCACGAATTATACATTTGGATATTATCCAAAAAATGTCTCGATTGCGGCGTTGTTCCTGAAATTAATGTTGCCAATGGTTCCGGTGGGTATTGTAATTCGGGTAATCTTACTTTGCCACTGGCACAACACATTCCAGGTGTTTCATTATGAAATTTCAGTGCATTACAATGTTGGCATACTTTGTTCGTTCCACCAATAACCACAAACTTATGCAAACTGTAATCAATTGCGTGATTTTATCTAAATCTAGCACCATTTAAAGCAACATTAACGTAGATTTGTTCGGCACGCCTTTAAACATTTTGATTAATACTTGTCGGCCTACGATCTGAACGCGATCTTGCAACACGTTCCCTTGTATTTGCAATCTCTTGTTCTCGCTGTTCTTGCGATTGACTTTCCCTTTCGTTTGATCTATTTTGCGTTCTACGCGACCGACGTCCAATGTCAGCTCTTGCTCTTCGTGGCATTTTTAGAAGAAACTAAACTAAAGATAATAAAGAACTTCAGTAATAATTGATGAAATCCAGCAAATTCTGGACTCGAAAATCACTAAAAAGTCACGAAAAGACACGAAAATTGTTAAAAATATGATGAAAATGTGTCAAAATTCAATTAAAAATTGGCCAAAAAATCGAAATAGTTTTTGTCTTACCGTTCGGAGGCGAAAATGAAACGTTCGAGATCGTCTGCACTCGAAAAGCACCAAAAAGTGACGAAAAGACACGAAAATCTGCTGAAAATGTGACAAAATTCAATTAAAAATTGGCCAAAAAATCCAAGAAATTTTTAGCTCACTGACCGGACATTAAACAAAAAAAATTCACTCAATTTTTAAATTTTTTTCACAAAATATCAAATTTGAGATTATGTCACAAAATCATATGATGCACTTGTAACAATCAGAAAAAATGTCTTTGTTTCTTTCTTTTTCTAAATATCAAATGTGAGTCTTGAGGACTCAGGGTAGTGCTTCACGTAAAGGGTTAAAAATACTTTCCTAGGAGTAGTTCAAACACAAGCAGCAAAACAAAAAACCCTTTTACATGCTCTGAAAAGAAGTAGTGAAGAACCAAGAGTATCGATGTTGCTTAATCTCAACTTCAAAAGAAAAGGGATGTTAGTGAGACAATAAATAATTTGAGACGCATACTAGTTTCTGGAAATGTTTTGGGGAAATCGTTGCAGAAAATGTAAGTTCATATGAAGCTGTGGTACAGAAAAGTTCGGTTGCAGATGAACTTGATTTTTACATGAAATCTGTTCAAGTAGCTCGAACAGCAGATCATTACAAGCAATATCCAACCCTTAAACAATCTGCCAAATATTTATTTAGTATCTCCCGGTAGCTGTGTATAAGTGAGCGGCTGTTAGGTTGAAAGCAGGTATAATTTATGAGGGAAAACGCAATCGTCTGCTATCAACAAATACTGAGAAAATTATTTTCTTTCATCAGAACTTACCACTAGTAGATTTTAAATATGTTAATTGCTGGTTAAATAAAGTCCTTTGTGAGTAATATTTTGAGTTATTTTTTTCCATGCCTTGCTATTCGAATAGCAAATCAAGTGGCCGAATAGACCGATACCGAATAGTTGCCGAATAATCGTGGCTTCTCTCCTATTCAACTATGTTAAAAAAACCACGATGATTTAATCATGAAATTTTAATGCAAGTAAAACAATTACTCTAAGATTTTTCATTTGTATCGCAAGAATAGAGACGCAACAAAGACTAATTGCCTAAGGGTCGCTTTGGAAAACTGATTAAAATTTCTTGGTTAAATTTTCTTTATAGTTAAATTTTATTTGGTATAAATCTTACTCTAATAAATTCGTTTTTCAATAAGCTACATAATATCTTAGATCTTGCTTTGTTGATGAAAATATAATAATAATAATAATAATTCCCAAACGGATTACCACTATATCCTACCCGACCGGCGCGAGGGGCGCATCCGCATAACGCGCGGATTGTTCGTTCGTGCCGAGTCATTGAAGGCTTTGGTTTGTTAATCGTCGAGATCTGCTCAGTTACAAAGGAAACCTCATCAGCTAAGTAAAGTAGATATAAGGTAGATTACACATTAAGAAGTAGTAAGTTAACAGAATAAAATTATTATTAGAAGTTAATATAAAAGTCAAAGAATAAGAAATAATTAGTTGCTATGTATTTAGGATAGAAATAATTTATTTTTTATGCTCAAAAGAGAGTCCAAAATATCAAATCTACCAAAAAGAGAGTTATAATCTTGACACCAAATTGGTTCGGTACTGTTTTAAGACTAGAGGCTTAAAATGCCTTGATGGACGAGAGGTTATATTAAAGTTCACTTCACTCAGAAGAAACGGGCTTGAAAGTGAACGATTTAATAATTTTATCATAAAAACAATTCCAAGCATTTCCCTCCGACGAGAAATTGTCTGAAATTAATGAGTTTTAAGCGATTCGTATTGAGTGACAGATTATAGAAGGGATCCCAATAAAAATCTCTTAAGGCAAATAGTAAAAATAGTTTTTGACCTGATTCTAGGCGATTTACATGGACCTGGTAAAGCGGGTTCCAAATTATAGAACCGTATTCAAGTATCGGTCTGACTAATGTAGATAAAAGGGCTTTAGTACATAAGGGTCGCTAAATTCCTTAGACCATCGTCTAACGAATGGTAGAACACCTCTAGCCTTGTTGACTGTTGCGTTAATATGGCGGTTGAACCTGAGCTTGTAGTCCATAGCAACCCCCGGGTCAACAAAACCATAAACTTGCTCAAGACTATAATTTTTAATTGTATAGGAAGCCGGCTGAGAAGTTCTACCCGAAAAACGCATGTTAAGTTAAGTGGAATATAATTAAAATCGCACCAAGTAACTAGTGTATCTAGATCTGAGTGTAGGTTATTTCCATCTTCAAATGACGCGAATGGCATGAAAAGCTTTAGGTCGTCAGCACACATTAACATTTTTGAAAATTTTTTTATTGTAGAAATATCATTTATAAACAACAGGAACAGAATCGGGCCAAGATCGCTTCCTTGAAAAACTCCTGAAGAGACATAAATGACATCTGATACTAAATTTTTAAACACTACTCTTTGTGTCCTGTTACTAAGTCAAGACGAGATCCAGCAATTGAGACTCGGCTGGAAGCCCAACTTATCGAGTTTATGAATAAGTAATGAGTGACACACTTTGTCAAAAGCTTTGCTAAAATCCGTATAAATAACGTCCGTGTGCAGATTTGTTCTAAAGCCATTTGAGACCTGACTCGTAAACTCAAGTAAATTCGTAACTGTAAACTTTCCCTTACTGAACCCGTGTAGGCAGTCAGCAAGCAACGTAAAGATCGGATCCGTAAGTTGATTTGTAACAATAGCTTCAAACAATTTTGGGATGGCAGAAAGCTTTGCTATGCCACGATAGTTCTCTATAGAAAACCTACTCACGTTTTTATGCAGCGGTAGAAGAAACTATTGGTTCTACGTTATTGGAAAAACACCACACCTTAGTGATAGATTAAACAAATTGGTAAGGGGTTGGTAAATATGGTTCGCACACTTTTTCAAGAAACATGTAGGAATCCTATCAGGACCGTATTTAAAAGATTCTTTTAAGGTTTTAACATAAATTAGAACATCTTTGTGGCTTGTATTGGTGAAATAATTAAATTTTTCCCGTGTAGCTTATCAGGATAATTTTGAAAGTTTGAATTGGTGACGGCAGAAGAGTTAGAAGTGAAAAATTGAGCAAACAAATTTGCGATGTCTTGATTATCGCTAGATATAATGTCTTGCTATTTCATGGCTAAGGGAAACCCCGATACCTTATGTTTAGAATTTAAGAAAACCCTAAAATGACTTTGGATTGAGAATAATGTTTCTTTTTGTTTTACAAATATAAGCTTTATAGCACTTTTTATTTAAATCTATGTACTTCTGACGGAGAATGGAATACAGTAAGTAATGTTTGTTTAATCCGGATTTCTTATATAAATTAAATGATCGCGTTTTCCTATTTTTCTGAACCTTAAGCTTTTTTGTAAACCAACCTTGCGTAGGATGATCATAAGTTAATTTAAGTTTAGGAATAAACTTCTAAAATAGGCAATAAATAGCTTGATTGAAATTTGAGACGTTTAGATAGATATCACTACTAAATTTAGGCCAAGTCAATTTAGACAGTTCTTTATAAAATTTCTTGTAGTTGGCTTTGGAAAAGTTCAAATGAAAGATACTATTTGAGTAGCATTGAGTACCTTGGCCATTACTTATGGTTTCGTAGACTATTTCCAGCGATTTACAGAGAACTAGTTTATATCATCAACATACGAAAAGTATCGCGAATTTTGAATTTTCGCTGGTTACGTATATTCGAATTTCGAATTTTTTGTGGCGTTATGTTGGTACTCATGTCTCTCACTTATGCCGACAAGCTCGGCCATTTTGAAAGTTCAGTTAATTGTTGACAGCTGCTTTGCTTGCACGTGTTTTGCATTGTCTTCGATTTTTACCTATTTTTTTACCAAAATTGCTCAATTGTGACCAAAAACAGCATCGCATGAACATTGCTAATGAGATGTTAAACTCTGTCCGCGACGACCCAAATTTGCTCCAGAGGGTCATAACTGGTGACGAATCGTGGGTTTATGGTTGTGACGTGGAAACCAAAGCTCAATCATCTCAATGGAAGCTGCCGCACGAAACAAGACCGAAAAAAGCGCGCCAAGTTCGGTCGAATGTGAAAGTTTTGCTGACAGTTTTCTTCGATTGCAGGGGCGTGGTGCATCATGAGTTCTTGCCACAGGGAAGAACGGTCAATAAGGAATATTACCTGCAAGTTATGCGCAATTTGAGCCACGCAATCCGCCAGAAACGCCCGGATTTGTGGAAGAACAAAAATTGGCTTTTGCACCACGATAACGCCACTTTTTGGCCAAAAACAACACACTAATGATGCCGCAGCCACCGTATTCCTCAGATCTGGCCCCCTGTGACTTTTTCTTGTTCCCTAAACTGAAGAGGCCCATGAAAGGACGACGTTATGCTTCTCTTGACGAGATAAAGACGGCATCGAAGGAGGAGCTGAACAAGATACAAAAAAATGGTTTTTTAAAGGTGCTTCGAAGATTGGAAAAACCGTTGGCACAAGTGTATAATATCTCATGGGGATTACTTTGAAGGGGACAAAATAGATATTCATGAATAAATAAATAATTTTTGAAAAAACACAATATTCGCGATACTTTTTGAACACACCTCGTACACTAACTTTCCCCAACTTGTTAGCGGTAACATTTATGCTGGAGGGATGTAGCAAACATATAAGTACATAGAGACGATCTCTAGCTGAATGCGGATGCATTTGAACTCAATGGAATCCATGTTAGGTATGTTAAACTCTTTTAAAGGTATGGACGAAAGAACGGCAAGTAGAACACCACCGCCGACTCTGTTCAAGCGATCATTTCTATATACCTAATATTCGTTACATAAAAACTTTGTGAACATTTGCGACAGTGGTGATTCGCTGGCGCGGCCATGGCTCGAAAGCACCGCGGTCGAATTGTGGTTTTGAAAGGAAATAAGAGAAAACGAGAATTCTCGTTATAATAAATATGGCCGTTTATTGTGTAGAAAAATTACAATTAGAAATTATTTTAACTCTTGAATATCTTGATGCGTTGTGAAATCCTGCGGTGGCCGTGACGATGTGACTGCGTTGATTTTTGCTGAAAGAGTAGACGGTTTGCCAATCGAGGACAACCGTTGAACCTGAAAGTTATCCTCCGGTTTTAAGGGGAGGTGAACCCACACATGCATGTATATGTGTGCTGAAAAAACACGAAAATGCATGCATGCCCACACAGGTGGATGGGTTGGGGGTAGTGATTGGAAGGGCGTTAAAAGGGCATTAGGGTGGGACATTTTTTAGGAATTTAGGCCTCTCGCCTAAACATGCCGGCCCCTTGCGATACGCAACATCTTAGCCCGCCACAGGATTTCCCACCACGCATCCTCTTAAGCTACGGACTTAAACTAGGATGGTGAGTGCCGGCTGGCGATGTCACAGCCGTCTGCCTCCGAACTACCTCCCGAAGTTTGACGTTTTGTCTCTGGTGGCCCCATCGATTCGCACCTAGAGCTAAAGAATAGGAGGAAGAAACATAAAAAAATGAAAACGCTGTATATTTCTTCCCAGGAAATCTATATATATAAAAATAAGTCCGTATATGTACGTCGCCGAACTAATCATAAACGCGTCGTGCGATTTCAACCAAACTTATACACTACGTAGGCAGTGGCCCATATATGGTTTATATGAAGTTTGGTTGAAACCCGATAACGCATGTGTGTGCGGTGCGTATGTGAAGTGAGTGTGTTTTTGCCGCAGGCATTTTTTGCACCGCATACAGCATTCATTAGTATTGAATACATTTTGGTCGTTTGTGTATGGGAGAGCATTGCACGGAGTGATGCAAATAGCAATTTGTTATCATTCCTCTTTTCTCTTTGGACGTCATTGGTGATTGATCTTATCATAATCGATTTTTGAAAATATTAATTTCTTCGCATTTTTTGGTGAGTATTTTGATAAAAATAAATTAATTTTCGTTCTAATCATCGTTTTAATTGGAATATTTTGTTAAAAAAAATTTAAAAAAAAACAATGATTTATGAGATAAAAATCGATTGTTTTGCTAAACAAGTGTTCTGATTGTTACAAGTGCATCATATGATTTTGTGACATTATGTCAAATTTGATATTTTGTGAAAAAAATTAAGAAATTGAGTGAATTTTTTTTGTTTAATGTCCGATCAGTGAGCTGAAAATTACTTGGATTTTTTGGCTAATTTTTAATTGAATTTTGTCACATTTTCAGCAGATTTTCGTGGTTTTTCGTCACTTTTTGGTGCTTTTCGAGTGCAGACGATCTCGAACGTTTCATTTTCGCTTCCGAACGGTAAGACAAAAACTATTTCGATTTTTTGGCCAATTTTTAATTGAATTTTGACACATTTTCAGCATATTTTTAACAATTTTCGTGTCTTTTCGTGACTTTTTGGTGCTTTTCGAGTCCACAATTTGCTGGATTTCATCAATTTATTACTGAAGTTCTTTATTATCTTTAGTTTAGTTTCTTCTATAGATCAAACGAAAAGGAAAATCAATCGCGAGAACAGCGAGAACAAGAGATTGTAAATACAAGGGAACGTGTTGCAAGATCGCGTTCAGATCGTAGGCCGACAAGTATTAATCAAAATGTTCAAAGGCGTGCCGAACAAATCTACGTTAATGTTGCTTTAAATGGTGCTGGATTTAGATATAATCACGCAATTGATTACAGTTTGCATAAGTTTGTGGTGATTGGTGGAATGAACAAAGTATGCCAACATTGTAATGCACTGAAATTTCATAATGAAACACCTGGAATGTGTTGTGCCAGTGGCAAAGTAAGATTACCCGAATTACAATACCCACCGGAACCATTTGCAACATTAATTTCAGGAACAACGCCGCAATCGAGACATTTTTTGGATAATATCCAAATGTATAATTCGTGCTTTAAAATGACTTCCTTTGGAGTGACGAATGTAATACGAAATAATTTCATGCCGACATTTAAGGTAATTTCGGCTCTGGGAATTTCGAATGAAGCATAGAGCGACATTTCAGAACTTTTCACAAGTTCTAATCAATCATATTTTGCCTCACAATTTCAGATACAAGGGCAAATTTATCATAGAATTGGTTCATTATTGCCATTTCCAGATGCAAACCACCAGTTCTTGCAAATCTACTTCCTTGGCAATAATGAAAGTGAAGTAGATGCCCGTTGTTCAATATTCACAAGTACCAGAAGAATAATAACACGTGAATTGCAAGCATTGTTTCATGAACATAATGATTTGATTAATACTTTTCGGACAGCACTTGATCAGATGCCGTCTGATTATCATAAAATCGTGATTCGTGCTGATAGAAGACCAATCGGAGAACACGAACGAAGATTTAATGCACCTATAAATAATGAAGTTGCTGTGGTGATTGTCGGCGATGAATTTCAATCACGTGACATTGTATTGCGTAGAAGAAATAATCAATTACAACGTGTTTGTGAAACACATCGCTCTTACGATGCCCTTCAGTACCCAATTTTGTTTTGTCGGGGTGAAGATGGATACTCTATTAATTTAAAAATGGTAGATCCCGCAAACCCACGTGAGTGTTTGTTGTGTTTAATATACTCTTCCAATTTTGTTTAACAAGAATCTGTATGAAATGATTTAAATTTCCATTTGTTTTTTTTCTCTTCAGAACGTGAAGTCAATAAAAATGTCAGCGCTATGAACTATTATGCACATAGAATTATGATACGACAAAATCAGGAAAATCATATTTTGAAATGTCGGAGACTCTTTCATCAATATGTCGTAGACATGTATGCAAAGATAGAAACAGAGCGTTTGAACTTTATTCGATTCAATCAATGGAAGTTGCGATCAGAAGAGTATATACATCTCCGCGATGCAATCAATAATGATGAAAATGTTGACAATGTTAGACAAGTTCTTATTTTACCAGCAAGTTACACAGGCAGTCCAAGGCACATGCATGAATATGCACAAGATGCCATTTGCTATGTTCGTTTGTATGGTCGACCAGATTTGTTTTTTACATTTACATGTAATCCACAATGGGACGAAATCAAGCAATATTTATATGAAGGGCAATCTTCTACAGACCGTCACGACATAACTGCACGAGTATTTAGACAGAAGCTGAAGTCATTGATGGATTTTATTGTTAAACATCAAGTTTTCGGCGAAGTTCGATGTTGGATGTATTCGGTGGAATGGCAAAAGAGAGGATTACCACATGCCCATATTTTGGTATGGTTAGTCAACAAAATAACAAGCGATCAAATAGATCACATCATCTCAGCGGAAATTCCTGATCAGGAAATCGATCCAGGTTTATTTGATGTTGTTACAAAAAGTATGATTCATGGACCATGTGGTGTTCTAAATATTAATTCGCCATGTATGAAAGATGGGAAATGCACGAAGCGGTATCCCAGGGATTTGATTTCCGAGACAATTAATGGAAATGATGGGCGCCCATTGTATCGCCGACGCTCAACAGATGATAATGGCAAATCAATCAATCTACGAGTCAATAATCAAGATATTACAGTTGATAATAGGTGGGTTGTCCCCTATTCTCCAATACTATCAAAAGCATTCAAAGCTCATATCAATGTAGAATATTGCAAATCTGTTAAATCGATTAAATATATCTGCAAGTATGTAAATAAAGGCAGCGACATGGCTGTGTTTGGTGTTGCAGAGAACCGAAATGATGAAATAACACAATATCAAATGGGAAGGTATATCAGTAGCAATGAGGCAGTTTGGAGAATATTATCGTTCCCAATTCATGATCGAAATCCGGCAGTTATTCATTTGTCAGTACATTTGGAAAATGGACAACGTGTATATTTCACAGTTGATACTGCACAGCAAATTGCAGAGCGACCACCATCAACTACATTATTATCGTTTTTCGAATTGTGTCAAAATGATCAATTTGTTAAAACATTGCTTTATTCACAAGTACCAACATATTACACTTGGAATGCATCTGGAAAGAAATGGAACAGACGTAAGCAAGGAAGACCAGTTCAAGGTTATGCTGGTTTTGAAAGTGCATCCCAGTCATGCTGAATGTTTTTATTTGCGTCTATTATTGATTCATGTTCGTGGGCCTACATCTTTTTTGAGTTTGAAAAGAGTTAACGGCCTACAGTGTCACACTTTTCGTCAGGCATGTCTGGAATTGCATTTACTGGAAGATGATAATCACTGGGATGCGACACTTAGGGATGCATCAGCAACAGGTTCTCCTCATCAAATACGAACATTAATTGCTATCATTATTGCAACATGTTTTCCATCTGATCCATTGCAATTATGGGAAAATTTTAAGGATTTTATGACCGAAGACATTTTGCATCGAATGCGCCGAATTGCAGGAAATAACGATTTAATGATTACACTTGAAATGTTTAATGAGGCATTGATTATCATTGAAGATATTTGTTTGGTAATTGCAAATAAAGCATTGACACAATTGGGTTTGCCAGCTCCAAATCGACCAATGCATGATGCATTCAATCAAGAAATAAATCGTGAAAAACAATATGATTTCAATGAGTTGACCACATTTATAAACTTGTATTTGCATAAATTGAATCCAGAACAGAGACACATTTCTGATTTCCCTACTATTAGCGACTATAAGATCACAGAGTAATATAGCATTGGCACTTGCATCGTCTGGAATAGCAGCGACGTTATTAGATGGTGGTCGGACAGCCCATTCTGCACTTAAATTACCACTGAATATGAATGTAAATGAAAATCCCACCTGTAATATTTCCAAAAATTCGGGAATGGGCAAAGTCTTGCAACAATGCAAATTAATAGTGTGGGATGAATGTACAATGGCCCATAAGAAATCAGTGGAAGCGTTAGACAGGACATTGCAAGACTTGCGTAGGAATGATCAACAGATATTTGGTGGCGCTTTGATCCTGTTGGCTGGTGATTTTGGTCAGACATTGCCTGTGATTCCCCGTTCAACACCAGCAGATGAATCAAAAGCATGTTTAAAGTCATCTTATTTATGGAGACATGTACAAATACTCAATTTGACTACAAATGTGCGAGTACAAATTCAGAACGATCCATCGGCCGACACATTTTCAAGGCAACTGTTGGCAATAGGCAATGGTCAACTTGCTGTTGATCGTGAAACTGGCTTAATCACTTTACCAGATAACTTTTGTAATATTGCACCGACAAAAGAAGAATTGGTGTCAAGTGTTTTTCCAAATATTGCAGAAAATTATCGCAATCATAATTGGTTAGCTGAAAGAGCTATACTGGCCGCTAAAAATAAAGACGTTGGTCAAATGAATGCAGACATTTTAACCCATGTTCCTGGCGAGGTAGTAACATATCAATCAGTTGACACGGTTACGAATCAAGACGACGCTGTTAATTATCCGATAGAATTTTTGAATTCATTGGCAGAAATCAAAAAAATCATGAAAGCGTTCGCTAAATCTAATACATGTTTCTAATAGAGAATTTTCCAGGAATCAAGAATATACAACAACAAATTTGTTTTTTTTTGTTAAAAGTTGGCGGATATACATACCTGTTTTTCGAAATGTCTATTTTTAGGCCCTTTTTAAAACTTTGATGGAAAAAAAAATGTTAAAATATGTGCTCCGTCAAATTAACAGTACTTATTTGTGAAATATTCAGTTACCTAAATTCATAAAGTCTACCTGCGTCCAGCTGCAACTTCACTTTTTACATCAAATAAAGTTAACCAACCTTGGGTCGTTTTTGTTATTGGAACTTGTTAACAACATACATTTTTTTAATTACGAATTGTATACCTGAAAAAGATTTAATAGAGTACCAGTGCTTACCATTAGGAGAATTATCTGAAGAAGCTCAAGAATATAAGAACAAGGACTACAAAAGATATAGATGTATGAACACCTGCAAAGTATCACGAGTTAGATAAAACGAAGACCTTTTCAACATGTTAGCTATCTCTTGTGATCCAGTCATGTCATCTATGAGGTATGTAAGAACACAAAAAGATCTTACAGATGCGTATAGCTCAGAAATGGTTGCTTTGTTAGATATATGCTCCAGTGACGATGACTATGTTAAGATAAAATAAGTTTCTCACTTCTTATCACAACAATGAAAAAGATATTTACTAATCAATTTTGTTACTTTATTAAAAAATAAGATATCTATGTACAAGTTAATTTTTTATTTCAAATAAAAGAATTAATTAATTTAGTAATGTATAAATACATACTTTTCGTTATTGCATTTCTCTAAAGTTTATCAAATTTATTTTAAAGCTTAGGAATTTCGCCTTCAAACGAGTATTAAATTTTTATAGAGTTTGGTACGAATTGGTAAAGCGGTTACTAAGATCAACCTTTTTAGCATCAATGGGCAGTGCCACTCCCCTTTTCCAAAATGCGTTGGCTGTTTAATCTTTAGCTCAAATAAAATTTCAATGAACCACTTTCAATAACTTTTAGTTATTAATAAAATACATATTTGGCTTGTAAATTAAAAAAAAACATGTACAATTTTACGATGAATTTTGAAGCACCTTGTTATTGTGGCACCAAAAACGGACATTTGAGTTTTATAAGAGTATTGCCATTTAAAAGAAACAATACGTCTTTCGATTTTGGTAGTTATCGACTACTTAGATACAACTTTTTGTCATAAGTGGGCAGTGCCACGCTATCTTATCAAAATCATTAGTTTATCTTATTTAATGCTTAAATACGTCATTATAAGCCAAATCTCATTCTATTATTTTTATTTTTTACTAAAAACATTTTGTTTTTGCATTTTTCTAAAAATTTTCGACTTTGACGAATTTTTTAGAAGCACCCTGTATCTGTGACATTCTGAGCTTTCACACAATAAAACTTCAAATAATTAGCTTTCATTTGCATTTAAAACATCTTCATTGGTTAAAAAGTTATGATTTTTGCAAAGAAAAAACTCAAAAGGCGCCACTGTGAAACGTTTATACTCGTACATATGCGGATGAACATCTACAAATGTCGTAAACTATCGGCTTTGATTCATTTGGCTATACTTGGTGATTTCGATTAGTAAAACACAATATCTGAATGCGGTGATCTATAACCGTTAACATATATGCAGTTGAACATCTACAAATGTCGTAAAGTATTGCCTCTGATTCAGTTGGCTAAATCTGGTGAATTCGATTAATAAAACACAATCGATGAACGCGGTGATATATAACCGTTAATATAAAGGCGGTTGAAAATCTACAAATGTCGTAAAGTATTGCCTTTGATGAATTTGGCTATATTTGGTGAATTCGATTAGTGACACACAATCGATCAAAGCGGTTATCTATAAACGTTTATACATATGCGGATAAACATCAACAAATATCGTAAAGTATCGGCTTTGATTCATTTGGCTATATTTGGTGATTTTGATTAGTAAAACACAATATCTGAATGCGGTGATCTATAACCGTTAATACATATTCAGTTGAACATCTACAAATGTCGTAAAGTATTGCCTCTGATTCAGTTGGCTAAATTTGGTGAATTCGATTAATAAAACACAATCGATGAACGCGGTGATATATAACCGTTAATATAAAGGCGGTTGAAAATCTACAAATGTCGTAAAGTATCGCTTTGATTCATTTGGCTATATTTGGTGAATTCGATTAGTAAATCACAATCGATCAAATCGGTTATCTATAAACGTTTGTTCATATGCGGATGAACATCTACAAATGTCGTAAATAATCGGCTTTGATTCATTTGGCTATACTTTATGCAGTCGATTAGTAAAACACAATCGATCAAAGCGGTTATCTGTAACCGTTAGTGCAAAGGCGCTTGAAGATCTACAAATGTCGTAAAGTATCGGCTTTGATTCATTTGGCTATATTTGGTGAATTCGATTAGTAAAACACAATCGATCAAATCGGTTATCTATAAACGTTTGTTCATATGCGGATGAACATCTACAAATGTCGTAAATAATCGGCTTTGATTCATTTGGCTATACTTGGTGATTTCGATTAGTAAAACGCAATATCTGAATGCTGTGATCTATAACCGTTAATACGTATCGAGCTGAACATCTACAAATGTCGTAAAGTATTGTCTTTGATTCATTTGGCTATATTTGGTGAATTCGATTAGTGAAACACAATAACTGAAAGCGGTGATCTATGACCGTTTATACATATGCAATTGAACACCTACAAATGTCGGAAAGTATCGGCTTTGATTCATTTGGCTATACTTGGTGATTTCGATTAGTAAAACACAATATCTCAATGCAGTGATCTATAACCGTAAATACATATGCAGTTGAAGATCTACAAATGGCGTAAAGTACTGTCTTTGATTCATTTGGCTATATTTGGTGAATTCGATGAGTAAAACACAATTTGTAGATGTTCAACTGCATATGTATTAACGGTTATAGATCACCGTATCGAGATATTGTGTTTTACTAATCGAAATCACCAACTATAGCCAAATGAATCAAAGACAATACTTTACGACATTTGTAGATGTTTAACTACATATGTATTAACGGTTATAGATCACCGTATTCAGATATTGTGGTTTACTAATCGAAATCACCAAGTATAGCCAGATGAATCAAAGGCAATACTTTACGGCATTTGTAGATGTTCAACTGCATATGTATTAACGGCTATAGATCACCGCATTCAGATATGGTGTTTTACTAATCGAAATCACCACGTATAGCCAAATGAATCAAAGACAATACTTTACGACATTTGTAGATGTTCAACTGCATATGTATTAACGGCTATAGATCACCGCATTCAGATATGGTGTTTTACTAATCGAAATCAAATATAGCCAAATGAATCAAAGACAATTCTTTACGACATTTGTAGACATTCCAGCGCCTTTGTATTCACATTTATAGATCACCGCATTAATCGATTGTGTGTTGCTAATCGAATTCACCAAGTATAGCCAAATGAATCAATGCCGGAACTTTACGACATTTGTAGATGTTCATCCGCATATGAACAAACGTTTATAGATAACCGCTTTGATCGATTGTGTTTTACTCATCGAATTCACCAAATATAGCCAAATGAATCAAAGACAGTACTTTACGCCATTTGTAGATCTTCAACTGCATATGTATTTACGGTTATAGATCACCGCATTGAGATATTGTGTTTTACTAATCGAAATCACCAAGTATAGCCAAATGAATCAAAGCCGATACTTTCCGACATTTGTAGGTGTTCAATTGCATATGTATAAACGGTCATAGATCACCGCTTTCAGTTATTGTGTTTCACTAATCGAATTCACCAAATATAGCCAAATGAATCAAAGACAATACTTTACGACATTTGTAGATGTTCAGCTCGATACGTATTAACGGTTATAGATCACAGCATTCAGATATTGCGTTTTACTAATCGAAATCACCAAGTATAGCCAAATGAATCAAAGCCGATTATTTACGACATTTGTAGATGTTCATCCGCATATGAACAAACGTTTATAGATAACCGATTTGATCGATTGTGTTTTACTAATCCGTGATTTCGATTAGTAAAACACAATATCTCAATGCGGTGATCTATAACCGTAAATACATATGCAGTTGAAGATCTACAAATGGCGTAAAGTACTGTCTTTGATTCATTTGGCTATACTTGGTGAATTCGATTAGCAACACACAATCGATTAATGCGGTGATCTATAAATGTGAATACAAAGGCGCTGGAATATCTACAAATGTCGTAAAGAATTGTCTTTGATTCATTTGGCTATATTTGATTTCGATTAGTAAAACACCATATCTGAATGCGGTGATCTATAGCCGTTAATACATATGCAGTTGAACATCTACAAATGTCGTAAAGTATTGTCTTTGATTCATTTGGCTATACGTGGTGATTTCGATTAGTAAAACACCATATCTGAATGCGGTGATCTATAGCCGGTAATACATATGCAGTTGAACATCTACAAATGTCGTAAAGTATTGCCTTTGATTCATCTGGCTATACTTGGTGATTTCGATTAGTAAACCACAATATCTGAATACGGTGATCTATAACCGTTAATACATATGCAGTTGAACATCTACAAATGGCGTAAAGTACTGTCTTTGATTCATTTGGCTATATTTGGTGAATTCGATTAGTAAAACACAATATCTCGATACGGTGATCTATAACCGTTAATACATATGCAGTTGAACATCTACAAATGGCGTAAAGTACTGTCTTTGATTCATTTGGCTATATTTGGTGAATTCGATTAGTGAAACACAATATCTGAAAGCGGTGATCTATGCCCGTTAATACATATGCAGTTGAACATCTACAAACGTCGTAAAGTATCGGCTTTGATTCATTTGGCTATACTTGGTGATTTCGATTAGTAAAACACAATATCTGAATGCGGTGATCTATAACCGTTAGTACGTATGGAGCTGAACATCTACAAATGGCGTAAAGTACTGTCTTTGATTCATTTGGCTATATTTGGTGAATTCGATTAGTGAAACACAATAACTGAAAGCGGTGATCTATGACCGTTAATACATATGCAGTTGAACATCTACAAATGGCGTAAAGTAATGGCTTTGATTCATTTGGCTATATTTGGTGAATTCGATTAGTGAAACACAATATCTGAAAGCGGTGATCTATGCCCGTTAATACATATGCAGTTGAACATCTACAAATGTCGTAAAGTATCGGCTTTGATTCATTTGGCTATACTTGGTGATTTCGATTAGTAAAACACAATATCTGAATGCGGTGATCTATAACCGTTAGTACGTATGGAGCTGAACATCTACAAATGGCGTAAAGTACTGTCTTTGATTCATTTGGCTATATTTGGTGAATTCGATTAGTGAAACACAATAACTGAAAGCGGTGATCTATGACCGTTAATACATATGCAGTTGAACATCTACAAATGGCGTAAAGTAATGGCTTTGATTCATTTGGCTATATTTGGTGAATTCGATTAGTAGAACACAATCGATCAAAGCGGTTATCTATAAACGTTTATACATATGCGGATGAACATCTACAAATGTCGTAAAGTATCGGCTTTGATTCATTTGGCTATACTTGATGATTTCGATTAGTAAAACACAATATCTGAAGGCGGTGATCTATAACCGTTAGTACGTATGGAGCTGAACATCTACAAATGCCGTAAAGTACTGTATTTGATTCATTTGGCTATATTTGGTGAATTCGATTAGTGAAACACAATAACTAAAAGCGGTGATCTATGACCGTTAATACATATGCAGTTGAACATCTACAAATGGCGTAAAGTAATAGCTTTGATTCATTTGTCTATATTTGGTGAATTCGATTAGTGAAACACAATATCTGAAAGCGGTGATCTATGCCCGTTAATACATATGCAGTTGAACATCTACAAATGTCGTAAAGTATCGGCTTTGATTCATTTGGCTATACTTGGTGA
The DNA here is from genome assembly GCA_949987695.1 of Merzomyia westermanni. Classification (NCBI taxonomy): domain Eukaryota; kingdom Metazoa; phylum Arthropoda; class Insecta; order Diptera; family Tephritidae; genus Merzomyia; species Merzomyia westermanni. Next base: position 72,472,055 of record OX465292.1, read on the forward strand.
TTTCGAGTAGTAAAACACAATATCTGAATGCGGTGATCTATAACCGTTAGTACGTATGGAGCTGAACATCTACAAATGCCGTAAAGTACTGTATTTGATTCATTTGGCTATATTTGGTGAATTCGATTAGTGAAACACAATATCTGAAAGCGGTGATCTATGACCGTTAATACATATGCAGTTGAACATCTACAAATGGCGTAAAGTACTGTCTTTGATTCATTTGGCTATATTTGGTGAATTCGATTAGTAGAACACAATCGATCAAAGCGGTTATCTATAAACGTTTATACATATGCGGATGAACATCTACAAATGTCGTAAAGTATCGGCTTTGATTCATTTGGCTATACTTGATGATTTCGATTAGTAAAACACAATATCTGAAGGCGGTGATCTATAACCGTTAACACATATGCAGTTGAACATCTACAAATGGCGTAAAGTACTGTTTTTGATTCATTTGGCTATATTTGGTGAATTCGATTAGTAAAACACAATATCTGAATGCGGTGATCTATAACCGTTAGTACGTATGGAGCTGAACATCTACAAATGGCGTAAAGTACTGTCTTTGATTCATTTGGCTATATTTGGTGAATTCGATTAGTGAAACACAATAACTGAAAGCGGTGATCTATGACCGTTAATACATATGCAGTTGAACATCTACAAATGGCGTAAAGTAATGGCTTTGATTCATTTGGCTATATTTGGTGAATTCGATTAGTGAAACACAATATCTGAAAGCGGTGATCTATGCCCGTTAATACATATGCAGTTGAACATCTACAAATGTCGTAAAGTATCGGCTTTGATTCATTTGGCTATACTTGGTGATTTCGATTAGTAAAACACAATATCTGAATGCGGTGATCTATAACCGTTAGTACGTATGGAGCTGAACATCTACAAATGGCGTAAAGTACTGTCTTTGATTCATTTGGCTATATTTGGTGAATTCGATTAGTGAAACACAATAACTGAAAGCGGTGATCTATGACCGTTAATACATATGCAGTTGAACATCTACAAATGGCGTAAAGTAATGGCTTTGATTCATTTGGCTATATTTGGTGAATTCGATTAGTAGAACACAATCGATCAAAGCGGTTATCTATAAACGTTTATACATATGCGGATGAACATCTACAAATGTCGTAAAGTATCGGCTTTGATTCATTTGGCTATACTTGATGATTTCGATTAGTAAAACACAATATCTGAAGGCGGTGATCTATAACCGTTAGTACGTATGGAGCTGAACATCTACAAATGCCGTAAAGTACTGTATTTGATTCATTTGGCTATATTTGGTGAATTCGATTAGTGAAACACAATAACTAAAAGCGGTGATCTATGACCGTTAATACATATGCAGTTGAACATCTACAAATGGCGTAAAGTAATAGCTTTGATTCATTTGTCTATATTTGGTGAATTCGATTAGTGAAACACAATATCTGAAAGCGGTGATCTATGCCCGTTAATACATATGCAGTTGAACATCTACAAATGTCGTAAAGTATCGGCTTTGATTCATTTGGCTATACTTGGTGATTTCGAGTAGTAAAACGCAATATCTGAATGCGGTGATCTATAACCGTTAGTACGTATGGAGCTGAACATCTACAAATGCCGTAAAGTACTGTATTTGATTCATTTGGCTATATTTGGTGAATTCGATTAGTGAAACACAATAACTGAAAGCGGTGATCTATGACCGTTAATACATATGCAGTTGAACATCTACAAATGGCGTAAAGTACTGTCTTTGATTCATTTGGCTATATTTGGTGAATTCGATTAGTAGAACACAATCGATCAAAGCGGTTATCTATAAACGTTTATACATATGCGGATGAACATCTACAAATGTCGTAAAGTATCGGCTTTGATTCATTTGGCTATACTTGATGATTTCGATTAGTAAAACACAATATCTGAAGGCGGTGATCTATAACCGTTAACACATATGCAGTTGAACATCTACAAATGGCGTAAAGTACTGTTTTTGATTCATTTGGCTATATTTGGTGAATTCGATTAGTAAAACGCAATATCTGAATGCGGTGATCTATAACCGTTAGTACGTATGGAGCTGAACATCTACAAATGGCGTAAAGTACTGTCTTTGATTCATTTGGCTATATTTGGTGAATTCGATGAGTAAAACACAATCGATCAAAGCGGTTATCTATAAACGTTTGTTCATATGCGGATGAACATCTACAAATGTCGTAAAGTTCCGGCATTGATTCATTTGGCTATACTTGGTGAATTCGATTAGCAACACATAATCGATTAATGCGGTGATCTATAAATGTGAATACAAAGGCGCTGGAATATCTACAAATGTCGTAAAGAATTGTCTTTGATTCATTCACCATATCTGAATGCGGTGATCTATAGCCGTTAATACATATGCAGTTGAACATCTACATATGTCGTAAAGTATTGTCTTTGATTCATTTGGCTATATTTGGTGAATTCGATTAGTAGAACACAATCGATCAAAGCGGTTATCTATAAACGTTTATACAAGGTGGCGCAAAAGTAAGCTTCCGATGTTCAGCATATCGGTTGTGGCACGTGCAGTGTGTGCTGTTGCACCGTCTTGTTGGAACCACATGTTTTCCAATCCCAATTAATCAAGCCGCAACAAAAAGAACTCGTTGATCATTGCTCTGTAGCGCTCACCATTCACAGTAACCGTTTGGCCCCGACCGATTATTGGTCAAATAAATAGTCAGCAATATTCCGCGTTCTGGAGCAGTGTAGCGTAACATTGTTTATTAACGTGTATTTCGCATGTGTTTACTACACAAATGTCAAAACAGAACTGACTTTAGGGGCCAATCGCAAAATTTATAGCATTTTCTGATAGGAGGATTACTTTTGCGCCACCTTGCACATATGCAGATGAACATCTACAAATGTCGTAAAGTATTGTCTTTGAATCATTTGGCTATACTTGGTGAATTCGATTAGTGAAACACAATATCTGAGAGCGGTGATCTATGACCGTTAATACATATGCAGTTCAACATCTACAAATAGTGTAAAGTAATGGATTTGATGCATTTGGCTATATTTGGTGAATTCGATTCGTAGAACACAATCGATCAAAGCGGTTATCTATAAACGTTTATACATATGCCGATGAACATCTACAAATGTCGTAAAGTATTGACTTTGATTCATTTGGCTATATTTGGTGAATTCGATTAGTGAAACACAATATCTGAGAGCGGTGATCTATGACCGTTAATACATATGCAGTTCAACATCTACAAATAGTGTAAAGTAATGGATTTGATGCATTTGGCTATATTTGGTGAATTCGATTCGTAGAACACAATCGATCAAAGCGGTTATCTATAACCGTTAATACATATGCAGTTGAGCATCTACAAATGTAGTAAAGTACTGTCTTTGATTCATTTGGCTATATTTGGTGAATTCGATTAGTAAAACACAATCGATCAAAGCGGTTATCTATAAACGTTTGTTCATATGCGGAGGAACATCTACAAATGGCGTAAAGTAATGGATTTGATGCATTTGGCTATATTTGGTGAATTCGATTCGTAGAACACAATCGATCAAAGCGGTTATCTATAAACGTTTATACATATGCCGTAAAGTATTGTCTTTGATTCATTTGGCTATATTTGGTGAATTCCATTAGTGAAACACAATATCTGAAAGCGGTTATCTATAACCGTTAATAAATATGCAGTTGAGCATCTACAAATGTAATAAAGTACTGTCTTTGATTCATTTGGCTATATTTGGTGAATTCGATTAGTAAAACACAATCGATCAAAGCGGTTATCTATAAACGTTTGTTCATATGCGGATGAACATCTACAAATGTCGTAAAGTATCGGCTTTGATTCATTTGGCTATACTTGATGATTTCGATTAGTAAAACACAATATCTGAATGCGGTGATCTATAACCGTTAACACATATGCAGTTGAACATCTACAAATTGCGTAAAGTAATGGCTTTGATTCATTTGGCTATATTTGGTTATCTATAACCGTTAATACATATGCAGTTGAGCATCTACAAATGTAGTAAAATACTGTCTTTGATTCATTTGGCTATATTTGGTGAATTCGATTAGCAAAACACAATCGATCAAAGCGGTTATCTATAAACGTTTGTTCATATGCAGGTCAACATCTACAAATGGATAAAGTAATGGATTTGATGCATTTGGCTATATTTGGTGAATTCGATTCGTAGAACACAATCGATCAAAGCGGTTATCTATAAACGTTTATACATATGCCGATGAACATCTACAAATGTCGTAAAGTATTGTCTTTGATTCATTTGGCTATATTTGGTGAATTCGATTAGTGAAACAACATATCTGAAAGCGGTTATCTATAACCGTTAATACATATGCAGTTGAGCATCTACAAATGTAGTAAAGTACTGTCTTTGATTCATTCGGCTATATTTGGTGAATTCGATTAGTAAAACACAATCGATCAAAGCGGTTATCTATAAACGTTTATACATATGCGGATGAACATCTGCAAATGTCGCAAAGTATTGTCTTTGATTCATTTGGCTATATTTGGTGAATTCGATTAGTGAAACACAATATATGAAAGCGGTTATCTATAACCGTTAATACATATGCAGTTGAGCATCTACAAATGTAGTAAAGTACTGTCTTTGATTCATTTGGCTATATTTGGTGAATTCGATTAGTAAAACACAATCGATCAAAGCGGTTATCTATAAACGTTTGTTCATATGCGGATGAACATCTACAAATGTCGTAAAGTATCGGCTTTGATTCATTTCAATCGATTAATGCGGTGATCTATAAACGTTTGTACATATGCGGATGAACATCTACAAATGTCGTAAGGTATTGCCTTTGATTCATTTGGCTATACTTGATGAATTCGATTAGTAAAAAACAATCGATCAAAGCGCTTATCTGTAACCGTTAGTGCAAAGGCGGTTGAACATCTACAAATGTCGTAAAGTACTGTCTTTGATTCATTTGGCTATATTTGGTGAATTCGATTAGTAAAACACAATCGGTCAAAGCGGTTATCTATACACGTTTGTACATATGCGGATGAACATCTACAAATGTAATAAAGTACTGTCTTTGATTTATTTGGCTATATTTGGTGAATTTCATTAGTAAAACACAATCGATCAAAGCGGTTATCTATAAACGTTTGTACATATGCGGATGAACATCTACAAATGTCGTAAAGGATTGCCTTTGATTCATTTGGCTATACTTGATGAATTCGATTAGTAAAACACAATATCTGAATGCGGTAATCTATAGCATTTAATACATATGCAGTTGAACATCTACAAATGGCGTATAGTACTGTCTTTGACTCATTTGGCTACATTTGGTGAATTCGATTAGTAAAACACAATCGAACAAAGCGGTTATCTATAAACGTTTGTACATATGCGGATGAACATCTACAAATGTCGTAAAGTATCGGCTTTGATTCATTTGGCTATACTTGGTGATTTCGATTAGTAAAACACAATATCTGAATGCGGTGATCTATAACCGTTAACACATATGCAGTTGAACATCTACAAATGGCGTATAGTACTGTCTTTGACTCATTTGGCTATATTTGGTGAATTCGATTAGTAAAACACAATCGATCAAAGCGGTTATCTATAAAGGTTTGTACATATGCGGATGAACATCTACAAATGTCGTAAAGTATCGGCTTTGATTCATTTCAATCGATTAATGCGGTGATCTATAAACGTTTGTACATATGCGGATGAACATCTACAAATGTCGTAAGGTATTGCCTTTGATTCATTTGGCTATACTTGATGAATTCGATTAGTAAAAAACAATCGATCAAAGCGGTTATCTGTAACCGTTAGTGCAAAGGCGGTTGAACATCTACAAATGTCGTAAAGTACTGTCTTTGATTCATTTGGCTATATTTGGTGAATTCGATTAGTAAAACACAATCGGTCAAAGCGGTTATCTATACACGTTTGTACATATGCGGATGAACATCTACAAATGTAGTAAAGTACTGTCTTTGATTTATTTGGCTATATTTGGTGAATTTCATTAGTAAAACACAATCGATCAAAGCGGTTATCTATAAACGTTTGTACATATGCGGATGAACATCTACAAATGTCGTAAAGGATTGCCTTTGATTCATTTGGCTATACTTGATGAATTCGATTAGTAAAACACAATATCTGAATGCGGTAATCTATAGCATTTAATACATATGCAGTTGAACATCTACAAATGGCGTATAGTACTGTCTTTGACTCATTTGGCTACATTTGGTGAATTCGATTAGTAAAACACAATCGAACAAAGCGGTTATCTATAAACGTTTGTACATATGCGGATGAACATCTACAAATGTCGTAAAGTATCGGCTTTGATTCATTTGGCTATACTTGGTGATTTCGATTAGTAAAACACTATCGATCAAAGCGGTTATCTATAAACGTTTGTACATATGCGGATGAACATCTACAAATGTCGTAAAGTATCGGCTTTGATTCATTTGGCTATACTTGGTGATTTCGATTAGTGAAACACAATATCTGAAAGCGGTGATCTATGACCGTTAGTACATATGCAGTTGAACATCTACAAATGGCGCAAAGTACTGTCTTTGATTCATTTGGCTATACTTGGTGATTTCGATTAGTAAAACACAATATCTGAATGCGGTGATCTATGCAGTTAACACATATGCAGTTGAACATCTACAAATGGCGTAAAGTAATGGCTTTGATTCATTTGGCTATATTTGGTGAATTCGATTAGTAGAACACAATCGATCAAAGCGGTTATCTATAAACGTTTATACATATGCGGATGAACATCTACAAATGTAGTAAAGTACTGTCTTTGATTCATTTGGCTATATTTGGTGAATTTGATTAGTAAAACACAATCCATCAAAGCGGCTATCTATAAACGTTTGTTCATATGCGGATGAACATCTACAAATGTCGTAAAGAATCGGCTTTGATTCATTTGGCTATACTTGATGATTTCGATTAGTAAAACACAATATCTGAATGCGGTGATCTATAACCGTTAACACATATGCAGTTGAACATCTACAAATGGCGTAAAGTAATGGCTTTGATTCATTTGGCTATATTTGGTGAATTCGATTAGTAGAACACAATCGATTAAAGCGGTTATCTATAAACGTTTATACATATGCGGATGAACATCTACAAATGTAGTAAAGTACTGTCTTTGATTAATTTGGCTATATTTGGTGAATTTGATTAGTAAAACACAATCGATCAAAGCGGCTATCTATAAACGTTTGTTCATATGCGGATGAACATCTACAAATGTCGTAAAGTATCGGCTTTGATTCATTTGGCTATACTTGATGATTTCGATTAGTAAAACACAATATCTGAATGCGGTGATCTATAACCGTTAATACATATGCAGTTGAGCATCTACAAATATAGTAAAGTACTGTCTTTGATTCATTTGGCTATATTTGGTGAATTTGATTAGTAAAACACAATCGATCAAAGCGGTTATCTAGAAACGTTTGTTCATATGCGGATGAACATCTACAAATGTCGTAAAGTATCGGCTTTGATTCATTTGGCTATACTTGATGATTTCGATTAGTAAAACACAATATCTGAATGCGGAGATCTATAACCGTTAACACATATGCAGTTGAACATCTACAAATGGCGTAAAGTAATGGCTTTGATTCATTTGGCTATATTTGGTGAATTCGATTAGTAGAACACAATCGATTAAAGCGGTTATCTATAAACGTTTATACATATGCGGATGAACATCTACAAATGTAGTAAAGTACTGTCTTTGATTCATTTGGCTATATTTGGTGAATTTGATTAGTAAAACACAATCGATCAAAGCGGCTATCTATAAACGTTTGTTCATATGCGGATGAACATCTACAAATGTCGTAAAGTATCGGCTTTGATTCATTTGGCTATACTTGATGATTTTGATTAGTAAAACACAATATCTGAATGCGGTGATCTATAACCGTTAACACATATGCAGTTGAACATCTACAAATGGCGTAAAGTAATGGCTTTGATTCATTTGGCTATATTTGGTGAATTCGATTAGTAGAACACAATCGATTAAAGCGGTTATCTATAAACGTTTATACATATGCGGATGAACATCTACAAATGTAGTAAAGTACTGTCTTTGATTCATTTGGCTATATTTGGTGAATTTGATTAGTAAAACACAATCGATCAAAGCGGCTATCTATAAACGTTTGTTCATCTACAAATGTCGTAAAGTATCGGCTTTGATTCATTTGGCTATACTTGATGATTTCGATTAGTAAAACACAATATCTGAATGCGGTGATCTATAACCGTTAATACATATGCAGTTGAGCATCTACAAATATAGTAAAGTACTGTCTTTGATTCATTTGGCTATATTTGGTGAATTTGATTAGTAAAACACAATCGATCAAAGCGGTTATCTAGAAACGTTTGTTCATCTACAAATGTCGTAAAGTATCGGCTTTGATTCATTTGGCTATACTTGATGATTTCGATTAGTAAAACACAATATCTGAATGCGGTGATCTATAACCGTTAATACATATGCAGTTGAGCATCTACAAATATAGTAAAGTACTGTCTTTGATTCATTTGGCTATACTTGATGATTTCGATTAGTAAAACACAATATCTGAATGCGGTGATCTATAACCGTAGTAAAGTACTGTCTTTGATTCATTTGGCTATATTTGGTGAATTTGATTAGTAAAATACAATCGATCAAAGCGGTTATCTAGAAACGTTTGTTCATATGCGGATGAACATCTACAAATGTCGTAAAGTATCGGCTTTGATTCATTTGGCTATACTTGATGATTTCGATTAGTAAAACACAATATCTGAATGCGGTAATCTATAACCGTTAACACATATGCAGTTGAACATCTACAAATGGCGTAAAGTAATGGCTTTGATTCATTTGGCTATATTTGGTGAATTCGATGAGTAAAACACAATCGATCTAAGCGGCTATCTATACACGTTTGTACATATGCGGATGAACATCTACAAATGTAGTAAAGTACTGTCTTTGATTCATTTGGCTATATTTGGTGAGTTTGATTAGTAAAACACAATAGATCAAAGCGGTTATCTAGAAACGTTTGTTCATATGCGGATGAACATCTACAAATGTCGTAAAGTATCGGCTTTGATTCATTTGGCTATACTTGATGATTTCGATTAGTAAAACACAATATCTGAATGCGGTGATCTATAACCGTTAACACATATGCAGTTGAACATCTACAAATGGCGTAAAGTAATGGCTTTGATTCATTTGGCTATATTTGGTGAATTCGATTAGTAGAACACAATCGATCAAAGCGGTTATCTATAAACGTTTATACATATGCGGATGAACATCTACAAATGTCGTAAAGTATTGTCTTTGATTCATTTGGCTATATTTGGTGAATTCGATTAGCAAAACACAATCGATCAAAGCGGTTATCTATAAACGTTTGTTCATATGCAGTTCAACATCTACAAATGGATAAAGTAATGGATTTGATGCATTTGGCTATGTTTGGTGAATTCGATTCGTAGAACACAATCGATCAAAGCGGTTATCTATAAACGTTTATACATATGCCGATGAACATCTACAAATGTCGTAAAGTATTGTCTTTGATTCATTTGGCTATATTTGGTGAATTCGATTAGTAAAACACAATCGATCAAAGCGGTTATCTATAAAGGTTTGTACATATGCGGATGAACATCTACAAATGTCGTAAAGTATCGGCTTTGATTCATTTCAATCGATTAATGCGGTGATCTATAAACGTTTGTACATATGCGGATGAACATCTACAAACGTCGGTAAGTATTGCCTTTGATTCATTTGGCTATACTTGATGAATTCGATTAGTAAAAAACAATCGATCAAAGCGGTTATCTGTAACCGTTAGTGCAAAGGCGGTTGAACATCTACAAATGTCGTAAAGTACTGTCTTTGATTCATTTGGCTATATTTGGTGAATTCGATTAGTAAAACACAATCGGTCAAAGCGGTTATCTATACACGTTTGTACATATGCGGATGAACATCTACAAATGTAGTAAAGTACTGTCTTTGATTTATTTGGCTATATTTGGTGAATTTCATTAGTAAAACACAATCGATCAAAGCGGTTATCTATAAACGTTTGTACATATGCGGATGAACATCTACAAATGTCGTAAAGGATTGCCTTTGATTCATTTGGCTATACTTGATGAATTCGATTAGTAAAACACAATATCTGAATGCGGTAATCTATAGCATTTAATACATATGCAGTTGAACATCTACAAATGGCGTATAGTACTGTCTTTGACTCATTTGGCTACATTTGGTGAATTCGATTAGTAAAACACAATCGAACAAAGCGGTTATCTATAAACGTTTGTACATATGCGGATGAACATCTACAAATGTCGTAAAGTATCGGCTTTGATTCATTTGGCTATACTTGGTGATTTCGATTAGTAAAACACTATCGATCAAAGCGGTTATCTATAAACGTTTGTACATATGCGGATGAACATCTACAAATGTCGTAAAGTATCGGCTTTGATTCATTTGGCTATACTTGGTGATTTCGATTAGTGAAACACAATATCTGAAAGCGGTGATCTATGACCGTTAGTACATATGCAGTTGAACATCTACAAATGGCGTAAAGTACTGTCTTTGATTCATTTGGCTATACTTGGTGATTTCGATTAGTAAAACACAATATCTGAATGCGGTGATCTATGCAGTTAACACATATGCAGTTGAACATCTACAAATGGCGTAAAGTAATGGCTTCGATTCATTTGGCTATATTTGGTGAATTCGATTAGTAGAACACAATCGATCAAAGCGGTTATCTATAAACGTTTATACATATGCGGATGAACATCTACAAATGTAGTAAAGTACTGTCTTTGATTCATTTGGCTATATTTGGTGAATTTGATTAGTAAAACACAATCCATCAAAGCGGCTATCTATAAACGTTTGTTCATATGCGGATGAACATCTACAAATGTCGTAAAGTATCGGCTTTGATTCATTTGGCTATACTTGATGATTTCGATTAGTAAAACACAATATCTGAATGCGGTGATCTATAACCGTTAACACATATGCAGTTGAACATCTACAAATGGCGTAAAGTAATGGCTTTGATTCATTTGGCTATATTTGGTGAATTCGATTAGTAGAACACAATCGATTAAAGCGGTTATCTATAAACGTTTATACATATGCGGATGAACATCTACAAATGTAGTAAAGTACTGTCTTTGATTAATTTGGCTATATTTGGTGAATTTGATTAGTAAAACACAATCGATCAAAGCGGCTATCTATAAACGTTTGTTCATATGCGGATGAACATCTACAAATGTCGTAAAGTATCGGCTTTGATTCATTTGGCTATACTTGATGATTTCGATTAGTAAAACACAATATCTGAATGCGGTGATCTATAACCGTTAATACATATGCAGTTGAGCATCTACAAATATAGTAAAGTACTGTCTTTGATTCATTTGGCTATATTTGGTGAATTTGATTAGTAAAACACAATCGATCAAAGCGGTTATCTAGAAACGTTTGTTCATATGCGGATGAACATCTACAAATGTCGTAAAGTATCGGCTTTGATTCATTTGGCTATATTTGGTGAATTCGATTAGTAGAACACAATCGATCAAAGCGGTTATCTATAAACGTTTATACATATGCGGATGAACATCTACAAATGTAGTAAAGTACTGTCTTTGATTCATTTGGCTATATTTGGTGAATTTGATTAGTAAAACACAATCCATCAAAGCGGCTATCTATAAACGTTTGTTCATATGCGGATGAACATCTACAAATGTCGTAAAGTATCGGCTTTGATTCATTTGGCTATATTTGGTGAATTCGATTAGTAGAACACAATCGATCAAAGCGGTTATCTATAAACGTTTATACATATGCGGATGAACATCTACAAATGTAGTAAAGTACTGTCTTTGATTCATTTGGCTATATTTGGTGAATTTGATTAGTAAAACACAATCCATCAAAGCGGCTATCTATAAACGTTTGTTCATATGCGGATGAACATCTACAAATGTCGTAAAGTATCGGCTTTGATTCATTTGGCTATACTTGATGATTTCGATTAGTAAAACACAATATCTGAATGCGGAGATCTATAACCGTTAACACATATGCAGTTGAACATCTACAAATGGCGTAAAGTAATGGCTTTGATTCATTTGGCTATATTTGGTGAATTCGATTAGTAGAACACAATCGATTAAAGCGGTTATCTATAAACGTTTATACATATGCGGATGAACATCTACAAATGTAGTAAAGTACTGTCTTTGATTCATTTGGCTATATTTGGTGAATTTGATTAGTAAAACACAATCGATCAAAGCGGCTATCTATAAACGTTTGTTCATATGCGGATGAACATCTACAAATGTCGTAAAGTATCGGCTTTGATTCATTTGGCTATACTTGATGATTTTGATTAGTAAAACACAATATCTGAATGCGGTGATCTATGCAGTTAACACATATGCAGTTGAACATCTACAAATGGCGTAAAGTAATGGCTTTGATTCATTTGGCTATATTTGGTGAATTCGATTAGTAGAACACAATCGATCAAAGCGGTTATCTATAAACGTTTATACATATGCGGATGAACATCTACAAATGTAGTAAAGTACTGTCTTTGATTCATTTGGCTATATTTGGTGAATTTGATTAGTAAAACACAATCCATCAAAGCGGCTATCTATAAACGTTTGTTCATATGCGGATGAACATCTACAAATGTCGTAAAGTATCGGCTTTGATTCATTTGGCTATACTTGATGATTTCGATTAGTAAAACACAATATCTGAATGCGGAGATCTATAACCGTTAACACATATGCAGTTGAACATCTACAAATGGCGTAAAGTAATGGCTTTGATTCATTTGGCTATATTTGGTGAATTCGATTAGTAGAACACAATCGATTAAAGCGGTTATCTATAAACGTTTATACATATGCGGATGAACATCTACAAATGTAGTAAAGTACTGTCTTTGATTCATTTGGCTATATTTGGTGAATTTGATTAGTAAAACACAATCGATCAAAGCGGCTATCTATAAACGTTTGTTCATATGCGGATGAACATCTACAAATGTCGTAAAGTATCGGCTTTGATTCATTTGGCTATACTTGATGATTTTGATTAGTAAAACACAATATCTGAATGCGGTGATCTATAACCGTTAACACATATGCAGTTGAACATCTACAAATGGTGTAAAGTAATGGCTTTGATTCATTTGGCTATATTTGGTGAATTCGATTAGTAGAACACAATCGATTAAAGCGGTTATCTATAAACGTTTATACATATGCGGATGAACATCTACAAATGTAGTAAAGTACTGTCTTTGATTCATTTGGCTATATTTGGTGAATTTGATTAGTAAAACACAATCGATCAAAGCGGCTATCTATAAACGTTTGTTCATCTACAAATGTCGTAAAGTATCGGCTTTGATTCATTTGGCTATACTTGATGATTTCGATTAGTAAAACACAATATCTGAATGCGGTGATCTATAACCGTTAATACATATGCAGTTGAGCATCTACAAATATAGTAAAGTACTGTCTTTGATTCATTTGGCTATATTTGGTGAATTCGATTAGCAACACACAATCGATTAATGCGGTGATCTATAAATGTGAATACAAAGGCGCTGGAATATCTACAAATGTCGTAAAGTATTGTCTTTGATTCATTTGGCTATACGTGGTGATTTCGATTAGTAAAACACCATATCTGAATGCGGTGATCTATAGCCGTTAATACATATGCAGTTGAACATCTACAAATGTCGTAAAGTATTGTCTTTGATTCATTTGGCTATACGTGGTGATTTCGATTAGTAAAACACCATATCTGAATGCGGTGATCTATAGCCGTTAATACATATGCAGTTGAACATCTACAAATGTCGTAAAGTATTGTCTTTGATTCATTTGGCTATACGTGGTGATTTCGATTAGTAAAACACCATATCTGAATGCGGTGATCTATAGCCGGTAATACATATGCAGTTGAACATCTACAAATGTCGTAAAGTATTGCCTTTGATTCATCTGGCTATATTTGGTGAATTCGATTAGTGAAACACAATATCTGAAAGCGGTGATCTATGCCCGTTAATACATATGCAGTTGAACATCTACAAACGTCGTAAAGTATCGGCTTTGATTCATTTGGCTATACTTGGTGATTTCGATTAGTAAAACACAATATCTCGATACGGTGATCTATAACCGTTAATACATATGCAGTTGAACATCTACAAATGGCGTAAAGTACTGTCTTTGATTCATTTGGCTATATTTGGTGAATTCGATTAGTGAAACACAATATCTGAAAGCGGTGATCTATGCCCGTTAATACATATGCAGTTGAACATCTACAAACGTCGTAAAGTATCGGCTTTGATTCATTTGGCTATACTTGGTGATTTCGATTAGTAAAACACAATATCTGAATGCGGTGATCTATAACCGTTAGTACGTATGGAGCTGAACATCTACAAATGGCGTAAAGTACTGTCTTTGATTCATTTGGCTATATTTGGTGAATTCGATTAGTGAAACACAATAACTGAAAGCGGTGATCTATGACCGTTAATACATATGCAGTTGAACATCTACAAATGGCGTAAAGTAATGGCTTTGATTCATTTGGCTATATTTGGTGAATTCGATTAGTGAAACACAATATCTGAAAGCGGTGATCTATGCCCGTTAATACATATGCAGTTGAACATCTACAAATGTCGTAAAGTATCGGCTTTGATTCATTTGGCTATACTTGGTGATTTCGATTAGTAAAACACAATATCTGAATGCGGTGATCTATAACCGTTAGTACGTATGGAGCTGAACATCTACAAATGGCGTAAAGTACTGTCTTTGATTCATTTGGCTATATTTGGTGAATTCGATTAGTGAAACACAATAACTGAAAGCGGTGATCTATGACCGTTAATACATATGCAGTTGAACATCTACAAATGGCGTAAAGTAATGGCTTTGATTCATTTGGCTATATTTGGTGAATTCGATTAGTAGAACACAATCGATCAAAGCGGTTATCTATAAACGTTTATACATATGCGGATGAACATCTACAAATGTCGTAAAGTATCGGCTTTGATTCATTTGGCTATACTTGATGATTTCGATTAGTAAAACACAATATCTGAAGGCGGTGATCTATAACCGTTAGTACGTATGGAGCTGAACATCTACAAATGCCGTAAAGTACTGTATTTGATTCATTTGGCTATATTTGGTGAATTCGATTAGTGAAACACAATAACTAAAAGCGGTGATCTATGACCGTTAATACATATGCAGTTGAACATCTACAAATGGCGTAAAGTAATAGCTTTGATTAATTTGGCTATATTTGGTGAATTCGATTAGTGAAACACAATATCTGAAAGCGGTGATCTATGCCCGTTAATACATATGCAGTTGAACATCTACAAATGTCGTAAAGTATCGGCTTTGATTCATTTGGCTATACTTGGTGATTTCGAGTAGTAAAACGCAATATCTGAATGCGGTGATCTATAACCGTTAGTACGTATGGAGCTGAACATCTACAAATGCCGTAAAGTACTGTATTTGATTCATTTGGCTATATTTGGTGAATTCGATTAGTGAAACACAATAACTGAAAGCGGTGATCTATGACCGTTAATACATATGCAGTTGAACATCTACAAATGGCGTAAAGTACTGTCTTTGATTCATTTGGCTATATTTGGTGAATTCGATTAGTAGAACACAATCGATCAAAGCGGTTATCTATAAACGTTTATACATATGCGGATGAACATCTACAAATGTCGTAAAGTATCGGCTTTGATTCATTTGGCTATACTTGATGATTTCGATTAGTAAAACACAATATCTGAAGGCGGTGATCTATAACCGTTAACACATATGCAGTTGAACATCTACAAATGGCGTAAAGTACTGTTTTTGATTCATTTGGCTATATTTGGTGAATTCGATTAGTAAAACGCAATATCTGAATGCGGTGATCTATAACCGTTAGTACGTATGGAGCTGAACATCTACAAATGGCGTAAAGTACTGTCTTTGATTCATTTGGCTATATTTGGTGAATTCGATGAGTAAAACACAATCGATCAAAGCGGTTATCTATAAACGTTTGTTCATATGCGGATGAACATCTACAAATGTCGTAAAGTTCCGGCATTGATTCATTTGGCTATACTTGGTGAATTCGATTAGCAACACATAATCGATTAATGCGGTGATCTATAAATGTGAATACAAAGGCGCTGGAATATCTACAAATGTCGTAAAGAATTGTCTTTGATTCATTCACCATATCTGAATGCGGTGATCTATAGCCGTTAATACATATGCAGTTGAACATCTACATATGTCGTAAAGTATTGTCTTTGATTCATTTGGCTATATTTGGTGAATTCGATTAGTAGAACACAATCGATCAAAGCGGTTATCTATAAACGTTTATACAAGGTGGCGCAAAAGTAAGCTTCCGATGTTCAGCATATCGGTTGTGGCACGTGCAGTGTGTGCTGTTGCACCGTCTTGTTGGAACCACATGTTTTCCAATCCCAATTAATCAAGCCGCAACAAAAAGAACTCGTTGATCATTGCTCTGTAGCGCTCACCATTCACAGTAACCGTTTGGCCCCGACCGATTATTGGTCAAATAAATAGTCAGCAATATTCCGCGTTCTGGAGCAGTGTAGCGTAACATTGTTTATTAACGTGTATTTCGCATGTGTTTACTACACAAATGTCAAAACAGAACTGACTTTAGGGGCCAATCGCAAAATTTATAGCATTTTCTGATAGGAGGATTACTTTTGCGCCACCTTGCACATATGCAGATGAACATCTACAAATGTCGTAAAGTATTGTCTTTGAATCATTTGGCTATACTTGGTGAATTCGATTAGTGAAACACAATATCTGAGAGCGGTGATCTATGACCGTTAATACATATGCAGTTCAACATCTACAAATAGTGTAAAGTAATGGATTTGATGCATTTGGCTATATTTGGTGAATTCGATTCGTAGAACACAATCGATCAAAGCGGTTATCTATAAACGTTTATACATATGCCGATGAACATCTACAAATGTCGTAAAGTATTGACTTTGATTCATTTGGCTATATTTGGTGAATTCGATTAGTGAAACACAATATCTGAGAGCGGTGATCTATGACCGTTAATACATATGCAGTTCAACATCTACAAATAGTGTAAAGTAATGGATTTGATGCATTTGGCTATATTTGGTGAATTCGATTCGTAGAACACAATCGATCAAAGCGGTTATCTATAACCGTTAATACATATGCAGTTGAGCATCTACAAATGTAGTAAAGTACTGTCTTTGATTCATTTGGCTATATTTGGTGAATTCGATTAGTAAAACACAATCGATCAAAGCGGTTATCTATAAACGTTTGTTCATATGCGGAGGAACATCTACAAATGGCGTAAAGTAATGGATTTGATGCATTTGGCTATATTTGGTGCGGTTATCTATAAACGTTTATACATATGCCGTAAAGTATTGTCTTTGATTCATTTGGCTATATTTGGTGAATTCCATTAGTGAAACACAATATCTGAAAGCGGTTATCTATAACCGTTAATAAATATGCAGTTGAGCATCTACAAATGTAATAAAGTACTGTCTTTGATTCATTTGGCTATATTTGGTGAATTCGATTAGTAAAACACAATCGATCAAAGCGGTTATCTATAAACGTTTGTTCATATGCGGATGAACATCTACAAATGTCGTAAAGTATCGGCTTTGATTCATTTGGCTATACTTGATGATTTCGATTAGTAAAACACAATATCTGAATGCGGTGATCTATAACCGTTAACGCATATGCAGTTGAACATCTACAAATTGCGTAAAGTAATGGCTTTGATTCATTTGGCTATATTTGGTTATCTATAACCGTTAATACATATGCAGTTGAGCATCTACAAATGTAGTAAAATACTGTCTTTGATTCATTTGGCTATATTTGGTGAATTCGATTAGCAAAACACAATCGATCAAAGCGGTTATCTATAAACGTTTGTTCATATGCAGGTCAACATCTACAAATGGATAAAGTAATGGATTTGATGCATTTGGCTATATTTGGTGAATTCGATTCGTAGAACACAATCGATCAAAGCGGTTATCTATAAACGTTTATACATATGCCGATGAACATCTACAAATGTCGTAAAGTATTGTCTTTGATTCATTTGGCTATATTTGGTGAATTCGATTAGTGAAACACCATATCTGAAAGCGGTTATCTATAACCGTTAATACATATGCAGTTGAGCATCTACAAATGTAGTAAAGTACTGTCTTTGATTCATTCGGCTATATTTGGTGAATTCGATTAGTAAAACACAATCGATCAAAGCGGTTATCTATAAACGTTTATACATATGCGGATGAACATCTGCAAATGTCGCAAAGTATTGTCTTTGATTCATTTGGCTATATTTGGTGAATTCGATTAGCGAAACACAATATATGAAAGCGGTTATCTATAACCGTTAATACATATGCAGTTGAGCATCTACAAATGTAGTAAAGTACTGTCTTTGATTCATTTGGCTATATTTGGTGAATTCGATTAGTAAAACACAATCGATCAAAGCGGTTATCTATAAACGTTTGTTCATATGCGGATGAACATCTACAAATGTCGTAAAGTATCGGCTTTGATTCATTTCAATCGATTAATGCGGTGATCTATAAACGTTTGTACATATGCGGATGAACATCTACAAATGTCGTAAGGTATTGCCTTTGATTCATTTGGCTATACTTGATGAATTCGATTAGTAAAAAACAATCGATCAAAGCGGTTATCTGTAACCGTTAGTGCAAAGGCGGTTGAACATCTACAAATGTCGTAAAGTACTGTCTTTGATTCATTTGGCTATATTTGGTGAATTCGATTAGTAAAACACAATCGGTCAAAGCGGTTATCTATAAACGTTTGTACATATGCGGATGAACATCTACAAATGTCGTAAAGTATCGGCTTTGATTCATTTGGCTATACTTGATGATTTCGATTAGTAAAACACAATATCTGAATGCGGTGATCTATAACCGTTAATACATATGCAGTTGAGCATCTACAAATATAGTAAAGTACTGTCTTTGATTCATTTGGCTATACTTGATGATTTCGATTAGTAAAACACAATATCTGAATGCGGTGATCTATAACCGTAGTAAAGTACTGTCTTTGATTCATTTGGCTATATTTGGTGAATTTGATTAGTAAAACACAATCGATCAAAGCGGTTATCTAGAAACGTTTGTTCATATGCGGATGAACATCTACA
The DNA here is from genome assembly GCA_949987695.1 of Merzomyia westermanni. Lineage (NCBI taxonomy): Eukaryota > Metazoa > Arthropoda > Insecta > Diptera > Tephritidae > Merzomyia > Merzomyia westermanni. Next base: position 72,491,628 of record OX465292.1, read on the forward strand.
AATGTCGTAAAGTATCGGCTTTGATTCATTTGGCTATACTTGATGATTTCGATTAGTAAAACACAATATCTGAATGCGGTAATCTATAAAAGTTAACACATATGCAGTTGAACATCTACAAATGGCGTAAAGTAATGGCTTTGATTCATTTGGCTATATTTGGTGAATTCGATGAGTAAAACACAATCGATCTAAGCGGCTATCTATACACGTTTGTACATATGCGGATGAACATCTACAAATGTAGTAAAGTACTGTCTTTGATTCATTTGGCTATATTTGGTGAGTTTGATTAGTAAAACACAATAGATCAAAGCGGTTATCTAGAAACGTTTGTTCATATGCGGATGAACATCTACAAATGTCGTAAAGTATCGGCTTTGATTCATTTGGCTATACGTGATGATTTCGATTAGTAAAACACAATATCTGAATGCGGTGATCTATAACCGTTAACACATATGCAGTTGAACATCTACAAATGGCGTAAAGTAATGGCTTTGATTCATTTGGCTATATTTGGTGAATTCGATTAGTAGAACACAATCGATCAAAGCGGTTATCTATAAACGTTTATACATATGCGGATGAACATCTACAAATGTCGTAAAGTATTGTCTTTGATTCATTTGGCTATATTTGGTGAATTCGATTAGCAAAACACAATCGATCAAAGCGGTTATCTATAAACGTTTGTTCATATGCAGTTCAACATCTACAAATGGATAAAGTAATGGATTTGATGCATTTGGCTATGTTTGGTGAATTCGATTCGTAGAACACAATCGATCAAAGCGGTTATCTATAAACGTTTATACATATGCCGATGAACATCTACAAATGTCGTAAAGTATTGTCTTTGATTCATTTGGCTATATTTGGTGAATTCGATTAGTAAAACACAATCGATCAAAGCGGTTATCTATAAAGGTTTGTACATATGCGGATGAACATCTACAAATGTCGTAAAGTATCGGCTTTGATTCATTTCAATCGATTAATGCGGTGATCTATAAACGTTTGTACATATGCGGATGAACATCTACAAACGTCGGTAAGTATTGCCTTTGATTCATTTGGCTATACTTGATGAATTCGATTAGTAAAAAACAATCGATCAAAGCGGTTATCTGTAACCGTTAGTGCAAAGGCGGTTGAACATCTACAAATGTCGTAAAGTACTGTCTTTGATTCATTTGGCTATATTTGGTGAATTCGATTAGTAAAACACAATCGGTCAAAGCGGTTATCTATACACGTTTGTACATATGCGGATGAACATCTACAAATGTAGTAAAGTACTGTCTTTGATTTATTTGGCTATATTTGGTGAATTTCATTAGTAAAACACAATCGATCAAAGCGGTTATCTATAAACGTTTGTACATATGCGGATGAACATCTACAAATGTCGTAAAGGATTGCCTTTGATTCATTTGGCTATACTTGATGAATTCGATTAGTAAAACACAATATCTGAATGCGGTAATCTATAGCATTTAATACATATGCAGTTGAACATCTACAAATGGCGTATAGTACTGTCTTTGACTCATTTGGCTACATTTGGTGAATTCGATTAGTAAAACACAATCGAACAAAGCGGTTATCTATAAACGTTTGTACATATGCGGATGAACATCTACAAATGTCGTAAAGTATCGGCTTTGATTCATTTGGCTATACTTGGTGATTTCGATTAGTAAAACACTATCGATCAAAGCGGTTATCTATAAACGTTTGTACATATGCGGATGAACATGTACAAATGTCGTAAAGTATCGGCTTTGATTCATTTGGCTATAGTTGGTGATTTCGATTAGTGAAACACAATATCTGAAAGCGGTGATCTATGACCGTTAGTACATATGCAGTTGAACATCTACAAATGGCGTAAAGTACTGTCTTTGATTCATTTGGCTATACTTGGTGATTTCGATTAGTAAAACACAATATCTGAATGCGGTGATCTATGCAGTTAACACATATGCAGTTGAACATCTACAAATGGCGTAAAGTAATGGCTTTGATTCATTTGGCTATATTTGGTGAATTCGATTAGTAGAACACAATCGATCAAAGCGGTTATCTATAAACGTTTATACATATGCGGATGAACATCTACAAATGTAGTAAAGTACTGTCTTTGATTCATTTGGCTATATTTGGTGAATTTGATTAGTAAAACACAATCCATCAAAGCGGCTATCTATAAACGTTTGTTCATATGCGGATGAACATCTACAAATGTCGTAAAGTATCGGCTTTGATTCATTTGGCTATACTTGATGATTTCGATTAGTAAAACACAATATCTGAATGCGGTGATCTATAACCGTTAACACATATGCAGTTGAACATCTACAAATGGCGTAAAGTAATGGCTTTGATTCATTTGGCTATATTTGGTGAATTCGATTAGTAGAACACAATCGATTAAAGCGGTTATCTATAAACGTTTATACATATGCGGATGAACATCTACAAATGTAGTAAAGTACTGTCTTTGATTAATTTGGCTATATTTGGTGAATTTGATTAGTAAAACACAATCGATCAAAGCGGCTATCTATAAACGTTTGTTCATATGCGGATGAACATCTACAAATGTCGTAAAGTATCGGCTTTGATTCATTTGGCTATACTTGATGATTTCGATTAGTAAAACACAATATCTGAATGCGGTGATCTATAACCGTTAATACATATGCAGTTGAGCATCTACAAATATAGTAAAGTACTGTCTTTGATTCATTTGGCTATATTTGGTGAATTTGATTAGTAAAACACAATCGATCAAAGCGGTTATCTAGAAACGTTTGTTCATATGCGGATGAACATCTACAAATGTCGTAAAGTATCGGCTTTGATTCATTTGGCTATACTTGATGATTTCGATTAGTAAAACACAATATCTGAATGCGGAGATCTATAACCGTTAACACATATGCAGTTGAACATCTACAAATGGCGTAAAGTAATGGCTTTGATTCATTTGGCTATATTTGGTGAATTCGATTAGTAGAACACAATCGATTAAAGCGGTTATCTATAAACGTTTATACATATGCGGATGAACATCTACAAATGTAGTAAAGTACTGTCTTTGATTCATTTGGCTATATTTGGTGAATTTGATTAGTAAAACACAATCGATCAAAGCGGCTATCTATAAACGTTTGTTCATATGCGGATGAACATCTACAAATGTCGTAAAGTATCGGCTTTGATTCATTTGGCTATACTTGATGATTTTGATTAGTAAAACACAATATCTGAATGCGGTGATCTATAACCGTTAACACATATGCAGTTGAACATCTACAAATGGCGTAAAGTAATGGCTTTGATTCATTTGGCCATATTTGGTGAATTCGATTAGTAGAACACAATCGATTAAAGCGGTTATCTATAAACGTTTATACATATGCGGATGAACATCTACAAATGTAGTAAAGTACTGTCTTTGATTCATTTGGCTATATTTGGTGAATTTGATTAGTAAAACACAATCGATCAAAGCGGCTATCTATAAACGTTTGTTCATCTACAAATGTCGTAAAGTATCGGCTTTGATTCATTTGGCTATACTTGATGATTTCGATTAGTAAAACACAATATCTGAATGCGGTGATCTATAACCGTTAATACATATGCAGTTGAGCATCTACAAATATAGTAAAGTACTGTCTTTGATTCATTTGGCTATATTTGGTGAATTTGATTAGTAAAACACAATCGATCAAAGCGGTTATCTAGAAACGTTTGTTCATCTACAAATGTCGTAAAGTATCGGCTTTGATTCATTTGGCTATACTTGATGATTTCGATTAGTAAAACACAATATCTGAATGCGGTGATCTATAACCGTTAATACATATGCAGTTGAGCATCTACAAATATAGTAAAGTACTGTCTTTGATTCATTTGGCTATACTTGATGATTTCGATTAGTAAAACACAATATCTGAATGCGGTGATCTATAACCGTAGTAAAGTACTGTCTTTGATTCATTTGGCTATATTTGGTGAATTTGATTAGTAAAACACAATCGATCAAAGCGGTTATCTAGAAACGTTTGTTCATATGCGGATGAACATCTACAAATGTCGTAAAGTATCGGCTTTGATTCATTTGGCTATACTTGATGATTTCGATTAGTAAAACACAATATCTGAATGCGGTAATCTATAACCGTTAACACATATGCAGTTGAACATCTACAAATGGCGTAAAGTAATGGCTTTGATTCATTTGGCTATATTTGGTGAATTCGATGAGTAAAACACAATCGATCTAAGCGGCTATCTATACACGTTTGTACATATGCGGATGAACATCTACAAATGTAGTAAAGTACTGTCTTTGATTCATTTGGCTATATTTGGTGAGTTTGATTAGTAAAACACAATAGATCAAAGCGGTTATCTAGAAACGTTTGTTCATATGCGGATGAACATCTACAAATGTCGTAAAGTATCGGCTTTGATTCATTTGGCTATACTTGATGATTTCGATTAGTAAAACACAATATCTGAATGCGGTGATCTATAACCGTTAACACATATGCAGTTGAACATCTACAAATGGCGTAAAGTAATGGCTTTGATTCATTTGGCTATATTTGGTGAATTCGATTAGTAGAACACAATCGATCAAAGCGGTTATCTATAAACGTTTATACATATGCGGATGAACATCTACAAATGTCGTAAAGTATTGTCTTTGATTCATTTGGCTATATTTGGTGAATTCGATTAGCAAAACACAATCGATCAAAGCGGTTATCTATAAACGTTTGTTCATATGCAGTTCAACATCTACAAATGGATAAAGTAATGGATTTGATGCATTTGGCTATGTTTGGTGAATTCGATTCGTAGAACACAATCGATCAAAGCGGTTATCTATAAACGTTTATACATATGCCGATGAACATCTACAAATGTCGTAAAGTATTGTCTTTGATTCATTTGGCTATATTTGGTGAATTCGATTAGTGAAACACCATATCTGAAAGCGGTTATCTATAACCGTTAATACATATGCAGTTGAGCATCTACAAATGTAGTAAAGTACTATCTTTGATTCATTTGGCTATATTTGGTGAATTCGATTAGTAAAACACAATCGATCAAAGCGGTTATCTATAAAGGTTTGTACATATGCGGATGAACATCTACAAATGTCGTAAAGTATCGGCTTTGATTCATTTCAATCGATTAATGCGGTGATCTATAAACGTTTGTACATATGCGGATGAACATCTACAAACGTCGGTAAGTATTGCCTTTGATTCATTTGGCTATACTTGATGAATTCGATTAGTAAAAAACAATCGATCAAAGCGGTTATCTGTAACCGTTAGTGCAAAGGCGGTTGAACATCTACAAATGGCGTAAACTACTGTCTTTGATTCATTTGGTCAAAGCGGTTATCTATACACGTTTGTACATATGCGGATGAACATCTACAAATGTAGTAAAGTACTGTCTTTGATTTATTTGGCTATATTTGGTGAATTTCATTAGTAAAACACAATCGATCAAAGCGGTTATCTATAAACTTTTGTACATATGCGGATGAACATCTACAAAAGTCGTAAAGGATTGCCTTTGATTCATTTGGCTATACTTGATGAATTCGATTAGTAAAACACAATATCTGAATGCGGTAATCTATAGCATTTAATACATATGCAGTTGAACATCTACAAATGGCGTATAGTACTGTCTTTGACTCATTTGGCTATATTTGGTGAATTCGATTAGTGAAACACAATATACGTTTATACATACATACATACTGTCTTTGATTCATTTGGCTATATTTGGTGAATTTGATTAGTAAAACACAATCGATCAAAGCGGCTATCTATAAACGTTTGTTCATATGCGGATGAACATCTACAAATGTCGTAAAATATCGGCTTTGATTCATTTGGCTATACTTGATGATTTCGATTAGTAAAACACAATATCTGAATGCGGTGATCTATAACCGTTAATACATATGCAGTTGAGCATCTACAAATATAGTAAAGTACTGTCTTTGATTCATTTGGCTATATTTGGTGAATTTGATTAGTAAAACACAATCGATCAAAGCGGTTATCTAGAAACGTTTGTTCATATGCGGATGAACATCTACAAATGTCGTAAAGTATCGGCTTTGATTCATTTGGCTATACTTGATGATTTCGATTAGTAAAACACAATATCTGAATGCGGAGATCTATAACCGTTAACACATATGCAGTTGAACATCTACAAATGGCGTAAAGTAATGGCTTTGATTCATTTGGCTATATTTGGTGAATTCGATTAGTAGAACACAATCGATTAAAGCGGTTATCTATAAACGTTTATACATATGCGGATGAACATCTACAAATGTAGTAAAGTACTGTCTTTGATTCATTTGGCTATATTTGGTGAATTTGATTAGTAAAACACAATCGATCAAAGCGGCTATCTATAAACGTTTGTTCATATGCGGATGAACATCTACAAATGTCGTAAAGTATCGGCTTTGATTCATTTGGCTATACTTGATGATTTTGATTAGTAAAACACAATATCTGAATGCGGTGATCTATAACCGTTAACACATATGCAGTTGAACATCTACAAATGGCGTAAAGTAATGGCTTTGATTCATTTGGCCATATTTGGTGAATTCGATTAGTAGAACACAATCGATTAAAGCGGTTATCTATAAACGTTTATACATATGCGGATGAACATCTACAAATGTAGTAAAGTACTGTCTTTGATTCATTTGGCTATATTTGGTGAATTTGATTAGTAAAACACAATCGATCAAAGCGGCTATCTATAAACGTTTGTTCATCTACAAATGTCGTAAAGTATCGGCTTTGATTCATTTGGCTATACTTGATGATTTCGATTAGTAAAACACAATATCTGAATGCGGTGATCTATAACCGTTAATACATATGCAGTTGAGCATCTACAAATATAGTAAAGTACTGTCTTTGATTCATTTGGCTATATTTGGTGAATTTGATTAGTAAAACACAATCGATCAAAGCGGTTATCTAGAAACGTTTGTTCATCTACAAATGTCGTAAAGTATCGGCTTTGATTCATTTGGCTATACTTGATGATTTCGATTAGTAAAACACAATATCTGAATGCGGTGATCTATAACCGTTAATACATATGCAGTTGAGCATCTACAAATATAGTAAAGTACTGTCTTTGATTCATTTGGCTATACTTGATGATTTCGATTAGTAAAACACAATATCTGAATGCGGTGATCTATAACCGTAGTAAAGTACTGTCTTTGATTCATTTGGCTATATTTGGTGAATTTGATTAGTAAAACACAATCGATCAAAGCGGTTATCTAGAAACGTTTGTTCATATGCGGATGAACATCTACAAATGTCGTAAAGTATCGGCTTTGATTCATTTGGCTATACTTGATGATTTCGATTAGTAAAACACAATATCTGAATGCGGTAATCTATAACCGTTAACACATATGCAGTTGAACATCTACAAATGGCGTAAAGTAATGGCTTTGATTCATTTGGCTATATTTGGTGAATTCGATGAGTAAAACACAATCGATCTAAGCGGCTATCTATACACGTTTGTACATATGCGGATGAACATCTACAAATGTAGTAAAGTACTGTCTTTGATTCATTTGGCTATATTTGGTGAGTTTGATTAGTAAAACACAATAGATCAAAGCGGTTATCTAGAAACGTTTGTTCATATGCGGATGAACATCTACAAATGTCGTAAAGTATCGGCTTTGATTCATTTGGCTATACTTGATGATTTCGATTAGTAAAACACAATATCTGAATGCGGTGATCTATAACCGTTAACACATATGCAGTTGAACATCTACAAATGGCGTAAAGTAATGGCTTTGATTCATTTGGCTATATTTGGTGAATTCGATTAGTAGAACACAATCGATCAAAGCGGTTATCTATAAACGTTTATACATATGCGGATGAACATCTACAAATGTCGTAAAGTATTGTCTTTGATTCATTTGGCTTTATTTGGTGAATTCGATTAGCAAAACACAATCGATCAAAGCGGTTATCTATAAACGTTTGTTCATATGCAGTTCAACATCTACAAATGGATAAAGTAATGGATTTGATGCATTTGGCTATGTTTGGTGAATTCGATTCGTAGAACACAATCGATCAAAGCGGTTATCTATAAACGTTTATACATATGCCGATGAACATCTACAAATGTCGTAAAGTATTGTCTTTGATTCATTTGGCTATATTTGGTGAATTCGATTAGTGAAACACCATATCTGAAAGCGGTTATCTATAACCGTTAATACATATGCAGTTGAGCATCTACAAATGTAGTAAAGTACTATCTTTGATTCATTTGGCTATATTTGGTGAATTCGATTAGTAAAACACAATCGATCAAAGCGGTTATCTATAAAGGTTTGTACATATGCGGATGAACATCTACAAATGTCGTAAAGTATCGGCTTTGATTCATTTCAATCGATTAATGCGGTGATCTATAAACGTTTGTACATATGCGGATGAACATCTACAAACGTCGGTAAGTATTGCCTTTGATTCATTTGGCTATACTTGATGAATTCGATTAGTAAAAAACAATCGATCAAAGCGGTTATCTGTAACCGTTAGTGCAAAGGCGGTTGAACATCTACAAATGGCGTAAACTACTGTCTTTGATTCATTTGGTCAAAGCGGTTATCTATACACGTTTGTACATATGCGGATGAACATCTACAAATGTAGTAAAGTACTGTCTTTGATTTATTTGGCTATATTTGGTGAATTTCATTAGTAAAACACAATCGATCAAAGCGGTTATCTATAAACTTTTGTACATATGCGGATGAACATCTACAAAAGTCGTAAAGGATTGCCTTTGATTCATTTGGCTATACTTGATGAATTCGATTAGTAAAACACAATATCTGAATGCGGTAATCTATAGCATTTAATACATATGCAGTTGAACATCTACAAATGGCGTATAGTACTGTCTTTGACTCATTTGGCTATATTTGGTGAATTCGATTAGTGAAACACAATATACGTTTATACATACATACATACTGTCTTTGATTCATTTGGCTATATTTGGTGAATTTGATTAGTAAAACACAATCGATCAAAGCGGCTATCTATAAACGTTTGTTCATATGCGGATGAACATCTACAAATGTCGTAAAATATCGGCTTTGATTCATTTGGCTATACTTGATGATTTCGATTAGTAAAACACAATATCTGAATGCGGTGATCTATAACCGTTAATACATATGCAGTTGAGCATCTACAAATATAGTAAAGTACTGTCTTTGATTCATTTGGCTATATTTGGTGAATTTGATTAGTAAAACACAATCGATCAAAGCGGTTATCTAGAAACGTTTGTTCATATGCGGATGAACATCTACAAATGTCGTAAAGTATCGGCTTTGATTCATTTGGCTATACTTGATGATTTCGATTAGTAAAACACAATATCTGAATGCGGAGATCTATAACCGTTAACACATATGCAGTTGAACATCTACAAATGGCGTAAAGTAATGGCTTTGATTCATTTGGCTATATTTGGTGAATTCGATTAGTAGAACACAATCGATCAAAGCGGTTATCTATAAACGTTTATACATATGCGGATGAACATCTACAAATGTAGTAAAGTACTGTCTTTGGTTCATTTGGCTATATTTGGTGAATTTGATTAGTAAAACACAATCGATCAAAGCGGCTATCTATAAACGTTTGTTCATATGCGGATGAACATCTACAAATGTCGTAAAGTATCGGCTTTGATTCATTTGGCTATACTTGATGATTTCGATTAGTAAAACACAATATCTGAATGCGGTGATCTATAACCGTTAACACATATGCAGTTGAACATCTACAAATGGCGTAAAGTAATGGCTTTGATTCATTTGGCTATATTTGGTGAATTCGATGAGTAAAACACAATCGATCAAAGCGGTTATCTATACACGTTTGTACATATGCGGATGAACATCTACAAATGTAGTAAAGTACTGTCTTTGATTCATTTGGCTATATTTGGTGAATTTGATTAGTAAAACACAATCGATCAAAGCGGTTATCTAGAAACGTTTATACATATGCAGTTGAACATCTACAAATGGCGTAAAGTAATGGCTTTGATTCATTTGGCTATATTTGGTGAATTCGATGAGTAAAACACAATCGATCAAAGCGGTTATCTATAAACGTTTATACATATGCGGATGAACATCTACAAATGTAGTAAAGTACTGTCTTTGGTTCATTTGGCTATATTTGGTGAATTTGATTAGTAAAACACAATCGATCAAAGCGGCTATCTATAAACGTTTGTTCATATGCGGATGAACATCTACAAATGTCGTAAAGTATCGGCTTTGATTCATTTGGCTATACTTGATGATTTCGATTAGTAAAACACAATATCTGAATGCGGTGATCTATAACCGTTAACACATATGCAGTTGAACATCTACAAATGGCGTAAAGTAATGGCTTTGATTCATTTGGCTATATTTGGTGAATTTGGTTAGTAAAACACAATCGATCAAAGCGGCTATCTATAAACGTTTGTTCATATGCGGATGAACATCTACAAATGTCGTAAAGTATCGGCTTTGATTCATTTGGCTATACTTGATGATTTCGATTAGTAAAACACAATATCTGAATGCGGTGATCTATAACCGTTAACACATATGCAGTTGAACATCTACAAATGTCGTAAAGTATCGGCTTTGATTCATTTGGCTATACTTGATGATTTCGATTAGTAAAACACAATATCTGAATGCGGTGATCTATAACCGTTAACACATATGCAGTTGAACATCTACAAATGGCGTAAAGTAATGGCTTTGATGCATTTATCTATATTTGGTGAATTCGATTCGTAGAACACAATCGATCAAAGCGGTTATCTATAAACGTTTATACATATGCCGATGAACATCTAAAAATGTCGTAAAATATTGTTTTTGATTCATTTGGCTATATTTGGTGAATTCGATTAGTGAAACACCATATCTGAAAGCGGTTATCTATAACCGTTAATACATATGCAGTTGAGCATCTACAAATGTAGTAAAGTACTGTCTTTGATTCATTTGGCTATATTTGGTGAATTCGATTAGTAAAACACAATCGATCAAAGCGGTTATCTAGAAACGTTTGTTCATATGCGGAGGAACACCTACAAATGCGTAAAGTATTGCCTTTGATTCATTTGGCTATAGTTGATGAATTCGATTAGTAGAACACAATCGATCAAAGCGGTTATCTATAAACGTTTGTTCATATGCGGATGAACATCTACAAATGTCGTAAAGTATCGGCTTTGATTCATTTGGCTATACTTGATGACTTCGATTAGTAAAACACAATATCTGAATGCGGTGATCTATAACCGTTAACACATATGCAGTTGAACATCTACAATTGGCGTAAAGTAATGGCTTTGATGCATTTATCTATATTTGGTGAATTCGATTCGTAGAACACAATTGATCAAAGCGGTTATCTATAAACGTTTATACATATGCCGATGAACATCTAAAAATGTCGTAAAATATTGTCTTTGATTCATTTGGCTATATTTGGTGAATTCGATTAGTGAAACACCATATCTGAAAGCGGTTATCTATAACCGTTAATACATATGCAGTTGAGCAACTACAAATGTCGTAAAGTATTGTCTTTGATTCATTTGGCTATATTTGGTGAATTCGATTAGTGAAACACAATATCTGAAAGCGGTGATCTATGACCGTTAATACATATGCAGTTCAACATCTACAAATGGCGTAAAGTAATGGCTTTGATGCATTTATCTATATTTGGTGAATTCGATTCGTAGAACACAATCGATCAAAGCGGTTATCTATAAACGTTTATACATATGCCGATGAACATCTAAAAATGTCGTAAAATATTGTCTTTGATTCATTTGGCTATATTTGGTGAATTCGATTAGTGAAACACAATATCTGAAAGCGGTGATCTATGACCGTTAATACATATGCAGTTCAACATCTACAAATGGCGTAAAGTAATGGCTTTGATGCATTTATCTATATTTGGTGAATTCGATTCGTAGAACACAATCGATCAAAGCGGTTATCTATAAAGGTTTATACATATGCCGATGAACATCTAAAAATGTCGTAAAATATTGTCTTTGATTCATTTGGCTATATTTGGTGAATTCGATTAGTGAAACACCATATCTGAAAGCGGTTATCTATAACCGTTAATACATATGCAGTTGAGCATCTACAAATGTAGTAAAGTACTGTCTTTGATTCATTTGGCTATAATTGGTGAATTCGATTAGCAACACACAATCGATTAATGCGGTGATCTATAAACGTGAATACAAAGGCGCTGGAATATCTACAAATGTCGTAAAGCATTGTCTTTGATTCATTTGGCTATATTTGGTGAATACGATTAGTGAAACACAATATCTGAATGCGGTGATCTATGACCGTTAATACATATGCAGTTGAACATCTACAAATGGCGTAAAGTACTGTCTTTGATTCATTAGGCTATATTTGGTGAATTCGATTAGTAAAACACTATCGATCAAAGCGGTTATCTATAAACGTTTGTACATATGCCGATGAACATCTAAAAATGTCGTAAAATATTGTCTTTGATTCATTTGGCTATATTTGGTGAATTCGATTAGTGAAACACAATATCTGAAAGCGGTGATCTATGACCGTTAATACATATGCAGTTCAACATCTACAAATGGCGTAAAGTAATGGCTTTGATGCATTTATCTATATTTGGTGAATTCGATTCGTAGAACACAATCGATCAAAGCGGTTATCTATAAAGGTTTATACATATGCCGATGAACATCTAAAAATGTCGTAAAATATTGTCTTTGATTCATTTGGCTATATTTGGTGAATTCGATTAGTGAAACACAATATCTGAAAGCGGTGATCTATGACCGTTAATACATATGCAGTTCAACATCTACAAATGGCGTAAAGTAATGGCTTTGATGCATTTATCTATATTTGGTGAATTCGATTCGTAGAACACAATCGATCAAAGCGGTTATCTATAAAGGTTTATACATATGCCGATGAACATCTAAAAATGTCGTAAAATATTGTCTTTGATTCATTTGGCTATATTTGGTGAATTCGATTAGTGAAACACAATATCTGAAAGCGGTGATCTATGACCGTTAATACATATGCAGTTCAACATCTACAAATGGCGTAAAGTAATGGCTTTGATGCATTTATCTATATTTGGTGAATTCGATTCGTAGAACACAATCGATCAAAGCGGTTATCTATAAAGGTTTATACATATGCCGATGAACATCTAAAAATGTCGTAAAATATTGTCTTTGATTCATTTGGCTATATTTGGTGAATTCGATTAGTGAAACACCATATCTGAAAGCGGTTATCTATAACCGTTAATACATATGCAGTTGAGCATCTACAAATGTAGTAAAGTACTGTCTTTGATTCATTTGGCTATAATTGGTGAATTCGATTAGCAACACACAATCGATTAATGCGGTGATCTATAAACGTGAATACAAAGGCGCTGGAATATCTACAAATGTCGTAAAGCATTGTCTTTGATTCATTTGGCTATATTTGGTGAATTCGATTAGTGAAACACAATATCTGAAAGCGGTGATCTATGACCGTTAATACATATGCAGTTCAACATCTACAAATGGCGTAAAGTAATGGCTTTGATGCATTTATCTATATTTGGTGAATTCGATTCGTAGAACACAATCGATCAAAGCGGTTATCTATAAACGTTTATACATATGCCGATGAACGTCTAAAAATGTCGTAAAATATTGTTTTTGATTCATTTGGCTATATTTGGTGAATTCGATTAGTGAAACACCATATCTGAAAGCGGTTATCTATAACCGTTAATACATATGCAGTTGAGCATCTACAAATGTAGTAAAGTACTGTCTTTGATTCATTTGGCTATATTTGGTGAATTCGATTAGTAAAACACAATCGATCAAAGCGGTTATCTAGAAACGTTTGTTCATATGCGGAGGAACATCTACAAATGCGTAAAGTATTGCCTTTGATTCATTTGGCTATATTTGGTGAATTCGATTAGTGAAACACCATATCTGAAAGCGGTTATCTATAACCGTTAATACATATGCAGTTGAGCATCTACAAATGTAGTAAAGTACTGTCTTTGATTCATTTGGCTATATTTGGTGAATTCGATTAGTAAAACACAATCGATCAAAGCGGTTATCTAGAAACGTTTGTTCATATGCGGATGAACATCTACAAATGTCGTAAAGTATCGGCTTTGATTCATTTGGCTATACTTGATGATTTCGATTAATAAAACACAATATCTGAATGCGGTGATCTATAACCGTTAACACATATGCAGTTGAACATCTACAAATGGCGTAAAGTAATGGCTTTGATGCATTTATCTATATTTGGTGAATTCGATTCGTAGAACACAATCGATCAAAGCGGTTATCTATAAACGTTTATACATATGCCGATGAACATCTAAAAATGTCGTAAAATATTGTCTTTGATTCATTTGGCTATATTTGGTGAATTCGATTAGTGAAACACCATACCTGAAAGCGGTTATCTATAACCGTTAATACATATGCAGTTGAGCATCTACAAATGTCGTAAAGTATTTTCTTTGATTCATTTGGCTATATTTGGTGAATTCGATTAGTGAAACACAATATCTGAAAGCGGTGATCTATGACCGTTAATACATATGCAGTTCAACATCTACAAATGGCGTAAAGTAATGGCTTTGATGCATTTATCTATATTTGGTGAATTCGATTCGTAGAACACAATCGATCAAAGCGGTTATCTATAAAGGTTTATACATATGCCGATGAACATCTAAAAATGTCGTAAAATATTGTCTTTGATTCATTTGGCTATATTTGGTGAATTCGATTAGTGAAACACCATATCTGAAAGCGGTTATCTATAACCGTTAATACATATGCAGTTGAGCATCTACAAATGTAGTAAAGTACTGTCTTTGATTCATTTGGCTATATTTGGTGAATTCGATTAGTAAAACACAATCGATCAAAGCGGTTATCTAGAAACGTTTGTTCACATGCGGAGGAACACCTACAAATGCGTAAAGTATTGCCTTTGATTCATTTGGCTATAGTTGATGAATTCGATTAGTAGAACACAATCGATCAAAGCGGTTATCTATAAACGTTTGTTCATATGCAGTTGAACATCTACAAATGGCGTAAAGTAATGGCTTTGATTCATTTGGCTATATTTGGTGAATTCGATTAGTAGAACACAATCGATCAAAGCGGTTATCTATAAACGTTTAGACATATGCGGATGAACATCTACAAATGTCGTAAAGTATTGTCTTTGATTCATTTGGCTATGTTTGGTGAATTCGATTAGTGAAACACAATATCTGAAAGAGGTGATCTATGACCGTTAATACATATGCAGTTCAACATCTACAAATGGCGTAAAGTAATGGCTTTGATGCATTTATCTATATTTGGTGAATTCGATTCGTAGAACACAATCGATCAAAGCGGTTATCTATAAACGTTTATACATATGCCGATGAACATCTAAAAATGTCGTAAAATATTGTTTTTGATTCATTTGGCTATATTTCGTGAATTCGATTAGTGAAACACCATATCTGAAAGCGGTTATCTATAACCGTTAATACATATGCAGTTGAGCATCTACAAATGTAGTAAAGTACTGTCTTTGATTCATTTGGCTATATTTGGTGAATTCGATTAGTAAAACACAATCGATCAAAGCGGTTATCTAGAAACGTTTGTTCATATGCGGAGGAACATCTACAAATGCGTAAAGTATTGCCTTTGATTCATTTGGCTATATTTGGTGAATTCGATTAGTGAAACACCATATCTGAAAGCGGTTATCTATAACCGTTAATACATATGCAGTTGAGCATCTACAAATGTAGTAAAGTACTGTCTTTGATTCATTTGGCTATATTTGGTGAATTCGATTAGTAAAACACAATCGATCAAAGCGGTTATCTAGAAACGTTTGTTCATATGCGGAGGAACACCTACAAATGCGTAAAGTATTGCCTTTGATTCATTTGGCTATAGTTGATGAATTCGATTAGTAGAACACAATCGATCAAAGCGGTTATCCATAAACGTTTGTTCATATGCGGATGAACATCTACAAATGTCGTAAAGTATCGGCTTTGATTCATTTGGCTATACTTGATGATTTCGATTAGTAAAACACAATATCTGAAAGCGGTGATCTATGACCGTTAATACATATGCAGTTCAACATCTACAAATGGCGTAAAGTAATGGCTTTGATGCATTTATCTATATTTGGTGAATTCGATTCGTAGAACACAATCGATCAAAGCGGTTATCTATAAAGGTTTATACATATGCCGATGAACATCTAAAAATGTCGTAAAATATTGTCTTTGATTCATTTGGCTATATTTGGTGAATTCGATTAGTGAAACACCATATCTTAAAGCGGTTATCTATAACCGTTAATACATATGCAGTTGAGCATCTACAAATGTAGTAAAGTACTGTCTTTGATTCATTTGGCTATAATTGGTGAATTCGATTAGCAACACACAATCGATTAATGCGGTGATCTATAAACGTGAATACAAAGGCGCTGGAATATCTACAAATGTCGTAAAGCATTGTCTTTGATTCATTTGGCTATATTTGGTGAATACGATTAGTGAAACACAATATCTGAATGCGGTGATCTATGACCGTTAATACATATGCAGTTGAACATCTACAAATGGCGTAAAGTACTGTCTTTGATTCATTAGGCTATTTTTGGTGAATTCGATTAGTAAAACACTATCGATCAAAGCGGTTATCTATAAACGTTTGTACATATGCGGATGAACATCTACAAATGTCGTAAAGTACTGTCTTTGATTCATTTGGCTATATTTGGTGAATTTGATTAGTAAAACACAATCGATCAAAGCGGCTATCTATAAACGTTTGTTCATATGCGGATGAACATCTACAAATGTCGTAAAGTATCGGCTTTGATTCATTTGGCTATACTTGATGATTTCGATTAGTAAAACACAATATCTGAATGCGGTGATCTATAACCGTTAATACATATGCAGTTGAGCATCTACAAATATAGTAAAGTACTGTCTTTGATTCATTTGGCTATATTTGGTGAATTTGATTAGTAAAACACAATCGATCAAAGCGGTTATCTAGAAACGTTTGTTCATATGCGGATGAACATCTACAAATGTCGTAAAGTATCGGCTTTGATTCATTTGGCTATACTTGATGATTTCGATTAGTAAAACACAATATCTGAATGCGGAGATCTATAACCGTTAATACATATGCAGTTGAGCATCTACAAATGTAGTAAAGTACTGTCTTTGATTCATTTGGCTATATTTGGTGAATTCGATTAGTAAAACACAATCGATCAAAGCGGTTATCTAGAAACGTTTGTTCATATGCGGAGGAACATCTACAAATGCGTAAAGTATTGCCTTTGATTCATTTGGCTATATTTGGTGAATTCGATTAGTGAAACACCATATCTGAAAGCGGTTATCTATAACCGTTAACACATATGCAGTTGAGCATCTACAAATGTAGTAAAGTACTGTCTTTGATTCATTTGGCTATATTTGGTGAATTCGATTAGTAAAACACAATCGATCAAAGCGGTTATCTAGAAACGTTTGTTCATATGCGGAGGAACACCTACAAATGCGTAAAGTATTGCCTTTGATTCATTTGGCTATAGTTGATGAATTCGATTAGTAGAACACAATCGATCAAAGCGGTTATCCATAAACGTTTGTTCATATGCGGATGAACATCTACAAATGTCGTAAAGTATCGGCTTTGATTCATTTGGCTATACTTGATGATTTCGATTAGTAAAACACAATATCTGAATGCGGTGATCTATAACCGTTAACACATATGCAGTTGAACATCTACAAATGGCGTAAAGTAATGGCTTTGATGCATTTATCTATATTTGGTGAATTCGATTCGTAGAACACAATCGATCAAAGCGGTTATCTATAAACGTTTATACATATGCCGATGAACATCTAAAAATGTCGTAAAATATTGTCTTTGATTCATTTGGCTATATTTGGTGAATTCGATTAGTGAAACACCATATCTGAAAGCGGTTATCTATAACCGTTAATACATATGCAGTTGAGCATCTACAAATGTCGTAAAGTATTGTCTTTGATTCATTTGGCTATATTTGGTGAATTCGATTAGTGAAACACAATATCTGAAAGCGGTGATCTATGACCGTTAATACATATGCAGTTCAACATCTACAAATGGCGTAAAGTAATGGCTTTGATGCATTTATCTATATTTGGTGAATTCGATTCGTAGAACACAATCGATCAAAGCGGTTATCTATAAACGTTTATACATATGCCGATGAACATCTAAAAATGTCGTAAAATATTGTCTTTGATTCATTTGGCTATATTTGGTGAATTCGATTAGTGAAACACAATATCTGAAAGCGGTGATCTATGACCGTTAATACATATGCAGTTCAACATCTACAAATGGCGTAAAGTAATGGCTTTGATGCATTTATCTATATTTGGTGAATTCGATTCGTAGAACACAATCGATCAAAGCGGTTATCTATAAAGGTTTATACATATGCCGATGAACATCTAAAAATGTCGTAAAATATTGTCTTTGATTCATTTGGCTATATTTGGTGAATTCGATTAGTGAAACACCATATCTTAAAGCGGTTATCTATAACCGTTAATACATATGCAGTTGAGCATCTACAAATGTAGTAAAGTACTGTCTTTGATTCATTTGGCTATAATTGGTGAATTCGATTAGCAACACACAATCGATTAATGCGGTGATCTATAAACGTGAATACAAAGGCGCTGGAATATCTACAAATGTCGTAAAGCATTGTCTTTGATTCATTTGGCTATATTTGGTGAATACGATTAGTGAAACACAATATCTGAATGCGGTGATCTATGACCGTTAATACATATGCAGTTGAACATCTACAAATGGCGTAAAGTACTGTCTTTGATTCATTAGGCTATTTTTGGTGAATTCGATTAGTAAAACACTATCGATCAAAGCGGTTATCTATAAACGTTTGTACATATGCGGATGAACATCTACAAATGTCGTAAAGTACTGTCTTTGATTCATTTGGCTATATTTGGTGAATTTGATTAGTAAAACACAATCGATCAAAGCGGCTATCTATAAACGTTTGTTCATATGCGGATGAACATCTACAAATGTCGTAAAGTATCGGCTTTGATTCATTTGGCTATACTTGATGATTTCGATTAGTAAAACACAATATCTGAATGCGGTGATCTATAACCGTTAATACATATGCAGTTGAGCATCTACAAATATAGTAAAGTACTGTCTTTGATTCATTTGGCTATATTTGGTGAATTTGATTAGTAAAACACAATCGATCAAAGCGGTTATCTAGAAACGTTTGTTCATATGCGGATGAACATCTACAAATGTCGTAAAGTATCGTCTTTGATTCATTTGGCTATACTTGATGATTTCGATTAGTAAAACACAATATCTGAATGCGGAGATCTATAACCGTTAACACATATGCAGTTGAACATCTACAAATGGCGTAAAGTAATGGCTTTGATTCATTTGGCTATATTTGGTGAATTCGATTAGTAGAACACAATCGATCAAAGCGGTTATCTATAAACGTTTATACATATGCGGATGAACATCTACAAATGTAGTAAAGTACTGTCTTTGGTTCATTTGGCTATATTTGGTGAATTTGATTAGTAAAACACAATCGATCAAAGCGGTTATCTAGAAACGTTTGTTCATATGCGGATGAACATCTACAAATGTCGTAAAGTATCGGCTTTGATTCATTTGGCTATACTTGATGATTTCGATTAGTAAAACACAATATCTGAATGCGGAGATCTATAACCGTTAACACATATGCAGTTGAACATCTACAAATGGCGTAAAGTAATGGCTTTGATTCATTTGGCTATATTTGGTGAATTCGATTAGTAGAACACAATCGATCAAAGCGGTTATCTATAAACGTTTATACATATGCGGATGAACATCTACAAATGTCGTGAAGTATTGTCTTTGATTCATTTGGCTATATTTGGTGAATTCGATTAGTGAAACACAATATCTGAAAGAGGTGATCTATGACCGTTAATACATATGCAGTTCAACATCTACAAATGGCGTAAAGTAATGGCTTTGATGCATTTATCTATATTTGGTGAATTCGATTCGTAGAACACAATCGATCAAAGCGGTTATCTATAAACGTTTATACATATGCCGATGAACATCTAAAAATGTCGTAAAATATTGTCTTTGATTCATTTGGCTATATTTGGTGAATTCGATTAGTGAAACACCATATCTGAAAGCGGTTATCTATAACCGTTAATACATATGCAGTTGAGCATCTACAAATGTAGTAAAGTACTGTCTTTGATTCATTTGGCTATATTTGGTGAATTCGATTAGTAAAACACAATCGATCAAAGCGGTTATCTAGAAACGTTTGTTCATATGTGGAGGAACATCTACAAATGCGTAAAGTATTGCCTTTGATTCATTTGGCTATAGTTGATGAATTCGATTAGTAGAACACAATCGATCAAAGCGGTTATCTATAAACGTTTATACATATGCGGATGAACATCTACAAATGTCGTAAAGTATTGTCTTTGATTCATTTGGCTATATTTGGTGAATTCGATTAGTGAAACACAATATTTGAAAGCGGTGATCTATGACCGTTAATACATATGCAGTTCAACATCTACAAATGGCGTAAAGTAATGGCTTTGATGCATTTATCTATATTTGGTGAATTCGATTCGTAGAACACAATCGATCAAAGCGGTTATCTATAAACGTTTATACATATGCCGATGAACATCTAAAAATGTCGTAAAATATTGTCTTTGATTCATTTGGCTATATTTGGTGAATTCGATTAGTGAAACACCATATCTGAAAGCGGTTATCTATAACCGTTAATACATATGCAGTTGAGCATCTACAAATGTAGTAAAGTACTGTGTTTGATTCATTTGGCTATAATTGGTGAATTCGATTAGCAACACACAATCGATTAATGCGGTGATCTATAAACGTGAATACAAAGGCGCTGGAATATCTACAAATGTCGTAAAGCATTGTCTTTGATTCATTTGGCTATATTTGGTGAATACGATTAGTGAAACACAATATCTGAATGCGGTGATCTATGACCGTTAATACATATGCAGTTGAACATCTACAAATGGCGTAAAGTACTGTCTTTGATTCATTAGGCTATATTTGGTGAATTCGATTAGTAAAACACTATGGATCAAAGCGGTTATCTATAAACGTTTGTACATATGCGGATGAACATCTACAAATGTCGAAAAGTATCGGCTTTGATTCATTTGGCTATACTTGGTGATTTCGATTAGTAAAACACAATCGATCAAAGCGGTTATCTGTAACCGTTAGTGCAAAGGCGGTTGAACATCTACAAATGGCGTAAAGTACTGTCTTTGATTCATTTGGCTATATTTGGTGAATTTGATTAGTAAAACACAATCGATCAAAGCGGCTATCTATAAACGTTTGTTCATATGCGGATGAACATCTACAAATGCCGTAAAATATCGGCTTTGATTCATTTGGCTATACTTGATGATTTCGATTAGTAAAACACAATATCTGAATGCGGTGATCTATAACCGTTAACACATATGCAGTTGAACATCTACAAATGGCGTAAAGTAATGGCTTTGATTCATTTGGCTATATTTGGTGAATTCGATTAGTAGAACACAATCGATCAAAGTGGTTATCTTTAAACGTTTATACATATGCGGATGAACATCTACAAATGTCGTAAAGTACTGTCTTTGATTCATTTGGCTATATTTGGTGAATTTGATTAGTAAAACACAATCGATCAAAGCGGCTACCTATAAACGTTTGTTCATATGCGGATGAACATCTACAAATGTCGTAAAGTATCGGCTTTGATTCATTTGGCTATACTTGATGATTTCGATTAGTAAAACACAATATCTGAATGCGGTGATCTATAACCGTTAATACATATGCAGTTGAGCATCTACAAATATAGTAAAGTACTGTCTTTGATTCATTTGGCTATATTTGGTGAATTTGATTAGTAAAACACAATCGATCAAAGCGGTTATCTAGAAACGTTTGTTCATATGCGGATGAACATCTACAAATGTCGTAAAGTATCGGCTTTGATTCATTTGGCTATACTTGATGATTTCGATTAGTAAAACACAATATCTGAATGCGGAGATCTATAACCGTTAACACATATGCAGTTGAACATCTACAAATGGCGTAAAGTAATGGCTTTGATTCATTTGGCTATATTTGGTGAATTCGATTAGTAGAACACAATCGATCAAAGCGGTTATCTATAAACGTTTATACATATGCGGATGAACATCTACAAATGTAGTAAAGTACTGTCTTTGGTTCATTTGGCTATATTTGGTGAATTTGATTAGTAAAACACAATCGATCAAAGCGGCTATCTATAAACGTTTGTTCATATGCGGATGAACATCTACAAATGTCGTAAAGTATCGGCTTTGATTCATTTGGCTATACTTGATGATTTCGATTAGTAAAACACAATATCTGAATGCGGTGATCTATAACCGTTAACACATATGCAGTTGAACATCTACAAATGGCGTAAAGTAATGGCTTTGATTCATTTGGCTGTATTTGGTGAATTCGATGAGTAAAACACAATCGATCAAAGCGGTTATCTATACACGTTTGTACATATGCGGATGAACATCTACAAATGTAGTAAAGTACTGTCTTTGATTCATTTGGCTATATTTGGTGAATTTGATTAGTAAAACACAATCGATCAAAGCGGTTATCTAGAAACGTTTGTTCATATGCGGATGAACATCTACAAATGTCGTAAAGTATCGGCTTTGATTCATTTGGCTATACTTGATGATTTCGATTAGTAAAACACAATATCTGAATGCGGTGATCTATAACCGTTAACACATATGCAGTTGAACATCTAAAAATGGCGTAAAGTAATGGCTTTGATTCATTTGGCTATATTTGGTGAATTCGATTAGTAGAACACAATCGATCAAAGCGGTTATCTATAAACGTTTATACATATGCGGATGAACATCTACAAATGTCGTAAAGTATTGTCTTCGATTCATTTGGCTATATTTGGTGAATTCGATTAGTGAAACACAATATCTGAAAGAGGTGATCTATGACCGTTAATACATATGCAGTTCAACATCTACAAATGGCGTAAAGTAATGGCTTTGATGCATTTATCTATATTTGGTGAATTCGATTCGTAGAACACAATCGATCAAAGCGGTTATCTATAAACGTTTATACATATGCCGATGAACATCTAAAAATGTCGTAAAATATTGTCTTTGATTCATTTGGCTATATTTGGTGAATTCGATTAGTGAAACACCATATCTGAAAGCGGTTATCTATAACCGTTAATACATATGCAGTTGAGCATCTACGAATGTAGTAAAGTACTGTCTTTGATTCATTTGGCTATATTTGGTGAATTCGATTAGTAAAACACAATCGATCAAAGCGGTTATCTAGAAACGTTTGTTCATATGCGGAGGAACATTTACAAATGCGTAAAGTATTGCCTTTGATTCATTTGGCTATATTTGGTGAATTCGATTAATGAAACACAATATCTGAAAGCGGTGATCTATGACCGTTAATACATATGCAGTTCAACATCTACAAATGGCGTAAAGTAATGGCTTTGATGCATTTATCTATATTTGGTGAATTCGATTCGTAGAACACAATCGATCAAAGCGGTTATCTATAAACGTTTATACATATGCCGATGAACATCTAAAAATGTCGTAAAATATTGTCTTTGATTCATTTGGCTATATTTGGTGAATTCGATTAGTGAAACACCATATCTGAAAGCGGTTATCTATAACCGTTAATACATATGCAGTTGAGCATCTACAAATGTAGTAAAGTACTGTCTTTGATTCATTTGGCTATAATTGGTGAATTCGATTAGCAACACACAATCGATTAATGCGGTGATCTATAAACGTGAATACAAAGGCGCTGGAATATCTACAAATGTCGTAAAGCATTGTCTTTGATTCATTTGGCTATATTTGGTGAATACGATTAGTGAAACACAATATCTGAATGCGGTGATCTATGACCGTTAATACATATGCAGTTGAACATCTACAAATGGCGTAAAGTACTGTCTTTGATTCATTAGGCTATATTTGGTGAATTCGATTAGTAAAACACTATCGATCAAAGCGGTTATCTATAAACGTTTGTACATATGCGGATGAACATCTACAAATGTCGAGAAGTATCGGCTTTGATTCATTTGGCTATACTTGGTGATTTCGATTAGTAAAACACAATCGATCAAAGCGGTTATCTGTAACCGTTAGTGCAAAGGCGGTTGAACATCTACAAATGGCGTAAAGTACTGTCTTTGATTCATTTGGCTATATTTGGTGAATTCGATTAGTGAAACACAATCGATCAAAGCGGCTACCTATAAACGTTTGTTCATATGCGGATGAACATCTACAAATGTCGTAAAGTATCGGCTTTGATTCATTTGGCTATACTTGATGATTTCGATTAGTAAAACACAATATCTGAATGCGGTGATCTATAACCGTTAATACATATGCAGTTGAGCATCTACAAATATAGTAAAGTACTGTCTTTGATTCATTTGGCTATATTTGGTGAATTTGATTAGTAAAACACAATCGATCAAAGCGGTTATCTAGAAACGTTTGTTCATATGCGGATGAACATCTACAAATGTCGTAAAGTATCGGCTTTGATTCATTTGGCTATACTTGATGATTTCGATTAGTAAAACACAATATCTGAATGCGGAGATCTATAACCGTTAACACATATGCAGTTGAACATCTACAAATGGCGTAAAGTAATGGCTTTGATTCATTTGGCTATATTTGGTGAATTCGATTAGTAGAACACAATCGATCAAAGCGGTTATCTATAAACGTTTATACATATGCGGATGAACATCTACAAATGTAGTAAAGTACTGTCTTTGGTTCATTTGGCTATATTTGGTGAATTTGATTAGTAAAACACAATCGATCAAAGCGGCTATCTATAAACGTTTGTTCATATGCGGATGAACATCTACAAATGTCGTAAAGTATCGGCTTTGATTCATTTGGCTATACTTGATGATTTCGATTAGTAAAACACAATATCTGAATGCGGTGATCTATAACCGTTAACACATATGCAGTTGAACATCTACAAATGGCGTAAAGTAATGGCTTTGATTCATTTGGCTGTATTTGGTGAATTCGATGAGTAAAACACAATCGATCAAAGCGGTTATCTATACACGTTTGTACATATGCGGATGAACATCTACAAATGTCGTGAAGTATTGTCTTTGATTCATTTGGCTATATTTGGTGAATTCGATTAGTGAAACACCATATCTGAAAGCGGTTATCTATAACCGTTAATACATATGCAGTTGAGCATCTACAAATGTAGTAAAGTACTGTCTTTGATTCATTTGGCTATAATTGGTGAATTCGATTAGCAACACACAATCGATTAATGCGGTGATCTATAAACGTGAATACAAAGGCGCTGGAATATCTACAAATGTCGTAAAGCATTGTCTTTGATTCATTTGGCTATATTTGGTGAATACGATTAGTGAAACACAATATCTGAATGCGGTGATCTATGACCGTTAATACATATGCAGTTGAACATCTACAAATGGCGTAAAGTACTGTCTTTGATTCATTAGGCTATTTTTGGTGAATTCGATTAGTAAAACACTATCGATCAAAGCGGTTATCTATAAACGTTTGTACATATGCGGATGAACATCTACAAATGTCGTAAAGTACTGTCTTTGATTCATTTGGCTATATTTGGTGAATTTGATTAGTAAAACACAATCGATCAAAGCGGCTATCTATAAACGTTTGTTCATATGCGGATGAACATCTACAAATGTCGTAAAGTATCGGCTTTGATTCATTTGGCTATACTTGATGATTTCGATTAGTAAAACACAATATCTGATTGCGGTGATCTATAACCGTTAATACATATGCAGTTGAGCATCTACAAATATAGTAAAGTACTGTCTTTGATTCATTTGGCTATATTTGGTGAATTTGATTAGTAAAACACAATCGATCAAAGCGGTTATCTAGAAACGTTTGTTCATATGCGGATGAACATCTACAAATGTCGTAAAGTATCGGCTTTGATTCATTTGGCTATACTTGATGATTTCGATTAGTAAAACACAATATCTGAATGCGGAGATCTATAACCGTTAACACATATGCAGTTGAACATCTACAAATGGCGTAAAGTAATGGCTTTGATTCATTTGGCTATATTTGGTGAATTCGATTAGTAGAACACAATCGATCAAAGCGGTTATCTATAAACGTTTATACATATGCGGATGAACATCTACAAATGTAGTAAAGTACTGTCTTTGGTTCATTTGGCTATATTTGTTGAATTTGATTAGTAAAACACAATCGATCAAAGCGGTTATCTAGAAACGTTTGTTCATATGCGGATGAACATCTACAAATGTCGTAAAGTATCGGCTTTGATTCATTTGGCTATACTTGATGATTTCGATTAGTAAAACACAATATCTGAATGCGGAGATCTATAACCGTTAACACATATGCAGTTGAACATCTACAAATGGCGTAAAGTAATGGCTTTGATTCATTTGGCTATATTTGGTGAATTCGATTAGTAGAACACAATCGATCAAAGCGGTTATCTATAAACGTTTATACATATGCGGATGAACATCTACAAATGTAGTAAAGTACTGTCTTTGGTTCATTTGGCTATATTTGGTGAATTTGATTAGTAAAACACAATCGATCAAAGCGGTTATCTAGAAACGTTTGTTCATATGCGGATGAACATCTACAAATGTCGTAAAGTATCGGCTTTGATTCATTTGGCTATACTTGATGATTTCGATTAGTAAAACACAATATCTGAATGCGGAGATCTATAACCGTTAACACATATGCAGTTGAACATCTACAAATGGCGTAAAGTAATGGCTTTGATTCATTTGGCTATATTTGGTGAATTCGATTAGTAGAACACAATCGATCAAAGCGGTTATCTATAAACGTTTATACATATGCGGATGAACATCTACAAATGTCGTGAAGTATTGTCTTTGATTCATTTGGCTATATTTGGTGAATTCGATTAGTGAAACACAATATCTGAAAGAGGTGATCTATGACCGTTAATACATATGCAGTTCAACATCTACAAATGGCGTAAAGTAATGGCTTTGATGCATTTATCTATATTTGGTGAATTCGATTCGTAGAACACAATCGATCAAAGCGGTTATCTATAAACGTTTATACATATGCCGATGAACATCTAAAAATGTCGTAAAATATTGTCTTTGATTCATTTGGCTATATTTGGTGAATTCGATTAGTGAAACACCATATCTGAAAGCGGTTATCTATAACCGCTTTAGAAACGTTTGTTCATATGTGGAGGAACATCTACAAATGCGTAAAGTATTGCCTTTGATTCATTTGGCTATAGTTGATGAATTCGATTAGTAGAACACAATCGATCAAAGCGGTTATCTATAAACGTTTATACATATGCGGATGAACATCTACAAATGTCGTAAAGTATTGTCTTTGATTCA
Organism: Merzomyia westermanni; assembly: GCA_949987695.1. Classification (NCBI taxonomy): domain Eukaryota; kingdom Metazoa; phylum Arthropoda; class Insecta; order Diptera; family Tephritidae; genus Merzomyia; species Merzomyia westermanni. Next base: position 72,519,595 of record OX465292.1, read on the forward strand.
TTTGGCTATATTTGGTGAATTCGATTAGTGAAACACAATATTTGAAAGCGGTGATCTATGACCGTTAATACATATGCAGTTCAACATCTACAAATGGCGTAAAGTAATGGCTTTGATGCATTTATCTATATTTGGTGAATTCGATTCGTAGAACACAATCGATCAAAGCGGTTATCTATAAACGTTTATACATATGCCGATGAACATCTAAAAATGTCGTAAAATATTGTCTTTGATTCATTTGGCTATATTTGGTGAATTCGATTAGTGAAACACCATATCTGAAAGCGGTTATCTATAACCGTTAATACATATGCAGTTGAGCATCTACAAATGTAGTAAAGTACTGTCTTTGATTCATTTGGCTATATTTGGTGAATTCGATTAGTAAAACACAATCGATCAAAGCGGTTATCTAGAAACGTTTGTTCATATGTGGAGGAACATCTACAAATGCGTAAAGTATTGCCTTTGATTCATTTGGCTATAGTTGATGAATTCGATTAGTAGAACACAATCGATCAAAGCGGTTATCTATAAACGTTTATACATATGCGGATGAACATCTACAAATGTCGTAAAGTATTGTCTTTGATTCATTTGGCTATATTTGGTGAATTCGATTAGTGAAACACAATATTTGAAAGCGGTGATCTATGACCGTTAATACATATGCAGTTCAACATCTACAAATGGCGTAAAGTAATGGCTTTGATGCATTTATCTATATTTGGTGAATTCGATTCGTAGAACACAATCGATCAAAGCGGTTATCTATAAACGTTTATACATATGCCGATGAACATCTAAAAATGTCGTAAAATATTGTCTTTGATTCATTTGGCTATATTTGGTGAATTCGATTAGTGAAACACCATATCTGAAAGCGGTTATCTATAACCGTTAATACATATGCAGTTGAGCATCTACAAATGTAGTAAAGTACTGTGTTTGATTCATTTGGCTATAATTGGTGAATTCGATTAGCAACACACAATCGATTAATGCGGTGATCTATAAACGTGAATACAAAGGCGCTGGAATATCTACAAATGTCGTAAAGCATTGTCTTTGATTCATTTGGCTATATTTGGTGAATACGATTAGTGAAACACAATATCTGAATGCGGTGATCTATGACCGTTAATACATATGCAGTTGAACATCTACAAATGGCGTAAAGTACTGTCTTTGATTCATTAGGCTATATTTGGTGAATTCGATTAGTAAAACACTATGGATCAAAGCGGTTATCTATAAACGTTTGTACATATGCGGATGAACATCTACAAATGTCGAAAAGTATCGGCTTTGATTCATTTGGCTATACTTGGTGATTTCGATTAGTAAAACACAATCGATCAAAGCGGTTATCTGTAACCGTTAGTGCAAAGGCGGTTGAACATCTACAAATGGCGTAAAGTACTGTCTTTGATTCATTTGGCTATATTTGGTGAATTTGATTAGTAAAACACAATCGATCAAAGCGGCTATCTATAAACGTTTGTTCATATGCGGATGAACATCTACAAATGTCGTAAAATATCGGCTTTGATTCATTTGGCTATACTTGATGATTTCGATTAGTAAAACACAATATCTGAATGCGGTGATCTATAACCGTTAACACATATGCAGTTGAACATCTACAAATGGCGTAAAGTAATGGCTTTGATTCATTTGGCTATATTTGGTGAATTCGATTAGTAGAACACAATCGATCAAAGTGGTTATCTTTAAACGTTTATACATATGCGGATGAACATCTACAAATGTCGTAAAGTACTGTCTTTGATTCATTTGGCTATATTTGGTGAATTTGATTAGTAAAACACAATCGATCAAAGCGGCTACCTATAAACGTTTGTTCATATGCGGATGAACATCTACAAATGTCGTAAAGTATCGGCTTTGATTCATTTGGCTATACTTGATGATTTCGATTAGTAAAACACAATATCTGAATGCGGTGATCTATAACCGTTAATACATATGCAGTTGAGCATCTACAAATATAGTAAAGTACTGTCTTTGATTCATTTGGCTATATTTGGTGAATTTGATTAGTAAAACACAATCGATCAAAGCGGTTATCTAGAAACGTTTGTTCATATGCGGATGAACATCTACAAATGTCGTAAAGTATCGGCTTTCATTCATTTGGCTATACTTGATGATTTCGATTAGTAAAACACAATATCTGAATGCGGAGATCTATAACCGTTAACACATATGCAGTTGAACATCTACAAATGGCGTAAAGTAATGGCTTTGATTCATTTGGCTATATTTGGTGAATTCGATTAGTAGAACACAATCGATCAAAGCGGTTATCTATAAACGTTTATACATATGCGGATGAACATCTACAAATGTAGTAAAGTACTGTCTTTGGTTCATTTGGCTATATTTGGTGAATTTGATTAGTAAAACACAATCGATCAAAGCGGCTATCTATAAACGTTTGTTCATATGCGGATGAACATCTACAAATGTCGTAAAGTATCGGCTTTGATTCATTTGGCTATACTTGATGATTTCGATTAGTAAAACACAATATCTGAATGCGGTGATCTATAACCGTTAACACATATGCAGTTGAACATCTACAAATGGCGTAAAGTAATGGCTTTGATTCATTTGGCTGTATTTGGTGAATTCGATGAGTAAAACACAATCGATCAAAGCGGTTATCTATACACGTTTGTACATATGCGGATGAACATCTACAAATGTAGTAAAGTACTGTCTTTGATTCATTTGGCTATATTTGGTGAATTTGATTAGTAAAACACAATCGATCAAAGCGGTTATCTAGAAACGTTTGTTCATATGCGGATGAACATCTACAAATTTCGTAAAGTATCGGCTTTGATTCATTTGGCTATACTTGATGATTTCGATTAGTAAAACACAATATCTGAATGCGGTGATCTATAACCGTTAACACATATGCAGTTGAACATCTACAAATGGCGTAAAGTAATGGCTTTGATTCATTTGGCTATATTTGGTGAATTCGATTAGTAGAACACAATCGATCAAAGCGGTTATCTATAAACGTTTATACATATGCGGATGAACATCTACAAATGTCGTAAAGTACTGTCTTTGATTCATTTGGCTATATTTGGTGAATTTGATTAGTAAAACACAATCGATCAAAGCGGCTACCTATAAACGTTTGTTCATATGCGGATGAACATCTACAAATGTCGTAAAGTATCGGCTTTGATTCATTTGGCTATACTTGATGATTTCGATTAGTAAAACACAATATCTGAATGCGGTGATCTATAACCGTTAACACATATGCAGTTGAACATCTACAAATGGCGTAAAGTAATGGCTTTGATTCATTTGGCTATATTTGGTGAATTCGATTAGTAAAACACAATCGATCAAAGCGGCTATCTATAAACGTTTGTTCATATGCGGATGAACATCTACAAATGTCGTAAAATATCGGCTTTGATTCATTTGGCTATACTTGATGATTTCGATTAGTAAAACACAATATCTGAATGCGGTGATCTATAACCGTTAACACATATGCAGTTGAACATCTACAAATGGCGTAAAGTAATGGCTTTGATTCATTTGGCTATATTTGGTGAATTCGAATAGTAGAACACAATCGATCAAAGTGGTTATCTTTAAACGTTTATACATATGCGGATGAACATCTACAAATGTCGTAAAGTACTGTCTTTGATTCATTTGGCTATATTTGGTGAATTTGATTAGTAAAACACAATCGATCAAAGCGGCTACCTATAAACATTTGTTCATATGCGGATGAACATCTACAAATGTCGTAAAGTATCGGCTTTGATTCATTTGGCTATACTTGATGATTTCGATTAGTAAAACACAATATCTGAATGCGGTGATCTATAACCGTTAATACATATGCAGTTGAGCATCTACAAATATAGTAAAGTACTGTCTTTGATTCATTTGGCTATATTTGGTGAATTTGATTAGTAAAACACAATCGATCAAAGCGGTTATCTAGAAACGTTTGTTCATATGCGGATGAACATCTACAAATGTCGTAGAGTATCGGCTTTGATTCATTTGGCTATACTTGATGATTTCGATTAGTAAAACACAATATCTGAATGCGGAGATCTATAACCGTTAACACATATGCAGTTGAACATCTACAAATGGCGTAAAGTAATGGCTTTGATTCATTTGGCTATATTTGGTGAATTCGATTAGTAGAACACAATCGATCAAAGCGGTTATCTATAAACGTTTATACATATGCGGATGAACATCTACAAATGTAGTAAAGTACTGTCTTTGGTTCATTTGGCTATATTTGGTGAATTTGATTAGTAAAACACAATCGATCAAAGCGGCTATCTATAAACGTTTGTTCATATGCGGATGAACATCTACAAATGTCGTAAAGTATCGGCTTTGATTCATTTGGCTATACTTGATGATTTCGATTAGTAAAACACAATATCTGAATGCGGTGATCTATAACCGTTAACACATATGCAGTTGAACATCTACAAATGGCGTAAAGTAATGGCTTTGATTCATTTGGCTGTATTTGGTGAATTCGATGAGTAAAACACAATCGATCAAAGCGGTTATCTATACACGTTTGTACATATGCGGATGAACATCTACAAATGTAGTAAAGTACTGTCTTTGATTCATTTGGCTATATTTGGTGAATTTGATTAGTAAAACACAATCGATCAAAGCGGTTATCTAGAAACGTTTGTTCATATGCCGATGAACATCTAAAAATGTCGTAAAATATTGTCTTTGATTCATTTGGCTATATTTGGTGAATTCGATTAGTGAAACACCATATCTGAAAGCGGTTATCTATAACCGTTAATACGTATGCAGTTGAGCATCTACAAATGTAGTAAAGTACTGTCTTTGATTCATTTGGCTATATTTGGTGAATTCGATTAGTAAAACACAATCGATCAAAGCGGTTATCTAGAAACGTTTGTTCATATGCGGATGAACATCTACAAATGTCGTAAAGTATCGGCTTTGATTCATTTGGCTATACTTGATGATTTCGATTAGTGAAACACAATATCTGAAAGCGGTGATCTATGACCGTTAATACATATGCAGTTCAACATCTACAAATGGCGTAAAGTAATGGCTTTGATGCATTTATCTATATTTGGTGAATTCGATTCGTAGAACACAATCGATCAAAGCGGTTATCTATAAACGTTTATACATATGCCGATGAACATCTAAAAATGTCGTAAAATATTGTCTTTGATTCATTTGGCTATATTTGGTGAATTCGATTAGTGAAACACCATATCTGAAAGCGGTTATCTATAACCGTTAATACGTATGCAGTTGAGCATCTACAAATGTAGTAAAGTACTGTCTTTGATTCATTTGGCTATATTTGGTGAATTCGATTAGTAAAACACAATCGATCAAAGCGGTTATCTAGAAACGTTTGTTCATATGCGGATGAACATCTACAAATGTCGTAAAGTATCGGCTTTGATTCATTTGGCTATACTTGATGATTTCGATTAGTGAAACACAATATCTGAAAGCGGTGATCTATGACCGTTAATACATATGCAGTTCAACATCTACAAATGGCGTAAAGTAATGGCTTTGATGCATTTATCTATATTTGGTGAATTCGATTCGTAGAACACAATCGATCAAAGCGGTTATCTATAAACGTTTATACATATGCCGATGAACATCTAAAAATGTCGTAAAATATTGTCTTTGATTCATTTGGCTATATTTGGTGAATTCGATTAGTGAAACACCATATCTGAAAGCGGTTATCTATAACCGTTAATACATATGCAGTTGAGCATCTACAAATGTAGTAAAGTACTGTCTTTGATTCATTTGGCTATAATTGGTGAATTCGATTAGCAACACACAATCGATTAATGCGGTGATCTATAAACGTGAATACAAAGGCGCTGGAATATCTACAAATGTCGTAAAGCATTGTCTTTGATTCATTTGGCTATATTTGGTGAATACGATTAGTGAAACACAATATCTGAATGCGGTGATCTATGACCGTTAATACATATGCAGTTGAACATCTACAAATGGCGTAAAGTACTGTCTTTGATTCATTAGGCTATATTTGGTGAATTCGATTAGTAAAACACTATCGATCAAAGCGGTTATCTATAAACGTTTGTACATATGCGGATGAACATCTACAAATGTCGAAAAGTATCGGCTTTGATTCATTTGGCTATACTTGGTGATTTCGATTAGTAAAACACAATCGATCAAAGCGGTTATCTGTAACCGTTAGTGCAAAGGCGGTTGAACATCTACAAATGGCGTAAAGTACTGTCTTTGATTCATTTGGCTATATTTGGTGAATTCGATTAGTGAAACACAATCGATCAAAGCGGCTACCTATAAACGTTTGTTCATATGCGGATGAACATCTACAAATGTCGTAAAGTATCGGCTTTGATTCATTTGGCTATACTTGATGATTTCGATTAGTAAAACACAATATCTGAATGCGGTGATCTATAACCGTTAATACATATGCAGTTGAGCATCTACAAATATAGTAAAGTACTGTCTTTGATTCATTTGGCTATATTTGGTGAATTTGATTAGTAAAACACAATCGATCAAAGCGGTTATCTAGAAACGTTTGTTCATATGCGGATGAACATCTACAAATGTCGTAAAGTATCGGCTTTGATTCATTTGGCTATACTTGATGATTTCGATTAGTAAAACACAATATCTGAATGCGGAGATCTATAACCGTTAACACATATGCAGTTGAACATCTACAAATGGCGTAAAGTAATGGCTTTGATTCATTTGGCTATATTTGGTGAATTCGATTAGTAGAACACAATCGATCAAAGCGGTTATCTATAAACGTTTATACATATGCGAATGAACATCTACAAATGTAGTAAAGTACTGTCTTTGGTTCATTTGGCTATATTTGGTGAATTTGATTAGTAAAACACAATCGATCAAAGCGGCTATCTATAAACGTTTGTTCATATGCGGATGAACATCTACAAATGTCGTAAAGTATCGGCTTTGATTCATTTGGCTATACTTGATGATTTCGATTAGTAAAACACAATATCTGAATGCGGTGATCTATAACCGTTAACACATATGCAGTTGAACATCTACAAATGGCGTAAAGTAATGGCTTTGATTCATTTGGCTGTATTTGGTGAATTCGATGAGTAAAACACAATCGATCAAAGCGGTTATCTATACACGTTTGTACATATGCGGATGAACATCTACAAATGTCGTGAAGTATTGTCTTTGATTCATTTGGCTATATTTGGTGAATTCGATTAGTGAAACACCATATCTGAAAGCGGTTATCTATAACCGTTAATACATATGCAGTTGAGCATCTACAAATGTAGTAAAGTACTGTCTTTGATTCATTTGGCTATAATTGGTGAATTCGATTAGCAACACACAATCGATTAATGCGGTGATCTATAAACGTGAATACAAAGGCGCTGGAATATCTACAAATGTCGTAAAGCATTGTCTTTGATTCATTTGGCTATATTTGGTGAATACGATTAGTGAAACACAATATCTGAATGCGGTGATCTATGACCGTTAATACATATGCAGTTGAACATCTACAAATGGCGTAAAGTACTGTCTTTGATTCATTAGGCTATTTTTGGTGAATTCGATTAGTAAAACACTATCGATCAAAGCGGTTATCTATAAACGTTTGTACATATGCGGATGAACATCTACAAATGTCGTAAAGTACTGTCTTTGATTCATTTGGCTATATTTGGTGAATTTGATTAGTAAAACACAATCGATCAAAGCGGCTATCTATAAACGTTTGTTCATATGCGGATGAACATCTACAAATGTCGTAAAGTATCGGCTTTGATTCATTTGGCTATACTTGATGATTTCGATTAGTAAAACACAATATCTGAATGCGGTGATCTATAACCGTTAATACATATGCAGTTGAGCATCTACAAATATAGTAAAGTACTGTCTTTGATTCATTTGGCTATATTTGGTGAATTTGATTAGTAAAACACAATCGATCAAAGCGGTTATCTAGAAACGTTTGTTCATATGCGGATGAACATCTACAAATGTCGTAAAGTATCGGCTTTGATTCATTTGGCTATACTTGATGATTTCGATTAGTAAAACACAATATCTGAATGCGGAGATCTATAACCGTTAACACATATGCAGTTGAACATCTACAAATGGCGTAAAGTAATGGCTTTGATGCATTTATCTATATTTGGTGAATTCGATTAGTAGAACACAATCGATCAAAGCGGTTATCTATAAACGTTTATACATATGCGGATGAACATCTACAAATGTAGTAAAGTACTGTCTTTGGTTCATTTGGCTATATTTGTTGAATTTGATTAGTAAAACACAATCGATCAAAGCGGTTATCTAGAAACGTTTGTTCATATGCGGATGAACATCTACAAATGTCGTAAAGTATTGTCTTTGATTCATTTGGCTATACTTGATGATTTCGATTAGTAAAACACAATATCTGAATGCGGAGATCTATAACCGTTAACACATATGCAGTTGAACATCTACAAATGGCGTAAAGTAATGGCTTTGATTCATTTGGCTATATTTGGTGAATTCGATTAGTAGAACACAATCGATCAAAGCGGTTATCTATAAACGTTTCTACATATGCGGATGAACATCTACAAATGTAGTAAAGTACTGTCTTTGGTTCATTTGGCTATATTTGTTGAATTTGATTAGTAAAACACAATCGATCAAAGCGGTTATCTAGAAACGTTTGTTCATATGCGGATGAACATCTACAAATGTCGTAAAGTATCGGCTTTGATTCATTTGGCTATACTTGATGATTTCGATTAGTAAAACACAATATCTGAATGCGGAGATCTATAACCGTTAACACATATGCAGTTGAACATCTACAAATGGCGTAAAGTAATGGCTTTGATTCATTTGGCTATATTTGGTGAATTCGATTAGTAGAACACAATCGATCAAAGCGGTTATCTATAAACGTTTATACATATGCGGATGAACATCTACAAATGTCGTGAAGTATTGTCTTTGATTCATTTGGCTATATTTGGTGAATTCGATTAGTGAAACACAATATCTGAAAGAGGTGATCTATGACCGTTAATACATATGCAGTTCAACATCTACAAATGGCGTAAAGTAATGGCTTTGATGCATTTATCTATATTTGGTGAATTCGATTCGTAGAACACAATCGATCAAAGCGGTTATCTATAAACGTTTATACATATGCCGATGAACATCTAAAAATGTCGTAAAATATTGTCTTTGATTCATTTGGCTATATTTGGTGAATTCGATTAGTGAAACACCATATCTGAAAGCGGTTATCTATAACCGTTAATACATATGCAGTTGAGTATCTACAAATGTAGTAAAGTACTGTCTTTGATTCATTTGGCTATATTTGGTGAATTCGATTAGTAAAACACAATCGATCAAAGCGGTTATCTAGAAACGTTTGTTCATATGTGGAGGAACATCTACAAATGCGTAAAGTATTGCCTTTGATTCATTTGGCTATAGTTGATGAATTCGATTAGTAGAACACAATCGATCAAAGCGGTTATCTATAAACGTTTATACATATGCGGATGAACATCTACAAATGTCGTAAAGTATTGTCTTTGATTCATTTGGCTATATTTGGTGAATTCGATTAGTGAAACACAATATTTGAAAGCGGTGATCTATGACCGTTAATACATATGCAGTTCAACATCTACAAATGGCGTAAAGTAATGGCTTTGATGCATTTATCTATATTTGGTGAATTCGATTCGTAGAACACAATCGATCAAAGCGGTTATCTATAAACGTTTATACATATGCCGATGAACATCTAAAAATGTCGTAAAATATTGTCTTTGATTCATTTGGCTATATTTGGTGAATTCGATTAGTGAAACACCATATCTGAAAGCGGTTATCTATAACCGTTAATACATATGCAGTTGAGCATCTACAAATGTAGTAAAGTACTGTGTTTGATTCATTTGGCTATAATTGGTGAATTCGATTAGCAACACACAATCGATTAATGCGGTGATCTATAAACGTGAATACAAAGGCGCTGGAATATCTACAAATGTCGTAAAGCATTGTCTTTGATTCATTTGGCTATATTTGGTGAATACGATTAGTGAAACACAATATCTGAATGCGGTGATCTATGACCGTTAATACATATGCAGTTGAACATCTACAAATGGCGTAAAGTACTGTCTTTGATTCATTAGGCTATATTTGGTGAATTCGATTAGTAAAACACTATGGATCAAAGCGGTTATCTATAAACGTTTGTACATATGCGGATGAACATCTACAAATGTCGAAAAGTATCGGCTTTGATTCATTTGGCTATACTTGGTGATTTCGATTAGTAAAACACAATCGATCAAAGCGGTTATCTGTAACCGTTAGTGCAAAGGCGGTTGAACATCTACAAATGGCGTAAAGTACTGTCTTTGATTCATTTGGCTATATTTGGTGAATTTGATTAGTAAAACACAATCGATCAAAGCGGCTATCTATAAACGTTTGTTCATATGCGGATGAACATCTACAAATGTCGTAAAATATCGGCTTTGATTCATTTGGCTATACTTGATGATTTCGATTAGTAAAACACAATATCTGAGTGCGGTGATCTATAACCGTTAACACATATGCAGTTGAACATCTACAAATGGCGTAAAGTAATGGCTTTGATTCATTTGGCTATATTTGGTGAATTCGATTAGTAGAACACAATCGATCAAAGTGGTTATCTTTAAACGTTTATACATATGCGGATGAACATCTACAAATGTCGTAAAGTACTGTCTTTGATTCATTTGGCTATACTTGGTGATTTCGATTAGTAAAACACAATCGATCAAAGCGGTTATCTGTAACCGTTAGTGCAAAGGCGGTTGAACATCTACAAATGGCGTAAAGTACTGTCTTTGATTCATTTGGCTATATTTGGTGAATTCGATTAGTGAAACACAATCGATCAAAGCGGCTACCTATAAACGTTTGTTCATATGCGGATGAACATCTACAAATGTCGTAAAGTATCGGCTTTGATTCATTTGGCTATACTTGATGATTTCGATTAGTAAAACACAATATCTGAATGCGGTGATCTATAACCGTTAATACATATGCAGTTGAGCATCTACAAATATAGTAAAGTACTGTCTTTGATTCATTTGGCTATATTTGGTGAATTTGATTAGTAAAACACAATCGATCAAAGCGGTTATCTAGAAACGTTTGTTCATATGCGGATGAACATCTACAAATGTCGTAAAGTATCGGCTTTGATTCATTTGGCTATACTTGATGATTTCGATTAGTAAAACACAATATCTGAATGCGGAGATCTATCACCGTTAACACATATGCAGTTGAACATCTACAAATGGCGTAAAGTAATGGCTTTGATTCATTTGGCTATATTTGGTGAATTCGATTAGTAGAACACAATCGATCAAAGCGGTTATCTATAAACGTTTATACATATGCGGATGAACATCTACAAATGTAGTAAAGTACTGTCTTTGGTTCATTTGGCTATATTTGGTGAATTTGATTAGTAAAACACAATCGATCAAAGCGGCTATTTATAAACGTTTGTTCATATGCGGATGAACATCTACAAATGTCGTAAAGTATCGGCTTTGATTCATTTGGCTATACTTGATGATTTCGATTAGTAAAACACAATATCTGAATGCGGTGATCTATAACCGTTAACACATATGCAGTTGAACATCTACAAATGGCGTAAAGTAATGGCTTTGATTCATTTGGCTGTATTTGGTGAATTCGATGAGTAAAACACAATCGATCAAAGCGGTTATCTATACACGTTTGTACATATGCGGATGAACATCTACAAATGTCGTGAAGTATTGTCTTTGATTCATTTGGCTATATTTGGTGAATTCGATTAGTGAAACACCATATCTGAAAGCGGTTATCTATAACCGTTAATACATATGCAGTTGAGCATCTACAAATGTAGTAAAGTACTGTCTTTGATTCATTTGGCTATAATTGGTGAATTCGATTAGCAACACACAATCGATTAATGCGGTGATCTATAAACGTGAATACAAAGGCGCTGGAATATCTACAAATGTCGTAAAGCATTGTCTTTGATTCATTTGGCTATATTTGGTGAATACGATTAGTGAAACACAATATCTGAATGCGGTGATCTATGACCGTTAATACATATGCAGTTGAACATCTACAAATGGCGTAAAGTACTGTCTTTGATTCATTAGGCTATTTTTGGTGAATTCGATTAGTAAAACACTATCGATCAAAGCGGTTATCTATAAACGTTTGTACATATGCGGATGAACATCTACAAATGTCGTAAAGTACTGTCTTTGATTCATTTGGCTATATTTGGTGAATTTGATTAGTAAAACACAATCGATCAAAGCGGCTATCTATAAACGTTTGTTCATATGCGGATGAACATCTACAAATGTCGTAAAGTATCGGCTTTGATTCATTTGGCTATACTTGATGATTTCGATTAGTAAAACACAATATCTGAATGCGGTGATCTATAACCGTTAATACATATGCAGTTGAGCATCTACAAATATAGTAAAGTACTGTCTTTGATTCATTTGGCTATATTTGGTGAATTTGATTAGTAAAACACAATCGATCAAAGCGGTTATCTAGAAACGTTTGTTCATATGCGGATGAACATCTACAAATGTCGTAAAGTATCGGCTTTGATTCATTTGGCTATACTTGATGATTTCGATTAGTAAAACACAATATCTGAATGCGGAGATCTATAACCGTTAACACATATGCAGTTGAACATCTACAAATGGCGTAAAGTAATGGCTTTGATTCATTTGGCTATATTTGGTGAATTCGATTAGTAGAACACAATCGATCAAAGCGGTTATCTATAAACGTTTATACATATGCGGATGAACATCTACAAATGTCGTAAAGTATTGTCTTCGATTCATTTGGCTATATTTGGTGAATTCGATTAGTGAAACACAATATCTGAAAGAGGTGATCTATGACCGTTAATACATATGCAGTTCAACATCTACAAATGGCGTAAAGTAATGGCTTTGATGCATTTATCTATATTTGGTGAATTCGATTCGTAGAACACAATCGATCAAAGCGGTTATCTATAAACGTTTATACATATGCCGATGAACATCTAAAAATGTCGTAAAATATTGTCTTTGATTCATTTGGCTATATTTGGTGAATTCGATTAGTGAAACACCATATCTGAAAGCGGTTATCTATAACCGTTAATACGTATGCAGTTGAGCATCTACAAATGTAGTAAAGTACTGTCTTTGATTCATTTGGCTATATTTGGTGAATTCGATTAGTAAAACACAATCGATCAAAGCGGTTATCTAGAAACGTTTGTTCATATGCGGAGGAACATTTACAAATGCGTAAAGTATTGCCTTTGATTCATTTGGCTATATTTGGTGAATTCGATTAATGAAACACAATATCTGAAAGCGGTGATCTATGACCTTTAATACATATGCAGTTCAACATCTACAAATGGCGTAAAGTAATGGCTTTGATGCATTTATCTATATTTGGTGAATTCGATTCGTAGAACACAATCGATCAAAGCGGTTATCTATAAACGTTTATACATATGCCGATGAACATCTAAAAATGTCGTAAAATATTGTCTTTGATTCATTTGGCTATATTTGGTGAATTCGATTAGTGAAACACCATATCTGAAAGCGGTTATCTATAACCGTTAATACATATGCAGTTGAGCATCTACAAATGTAGTAAAGTACTGTCTTTGATTCATTTGGCTATAATTGGTGAATTCGATTAGCAACACACAATCGATTAATGCGGTGATCTATAAACGTGAATACAAAGGCGCTGGAATATCTACAAATGTCGTAAAGCATTGTCTTTGATTCATTTGGCTATATTTGGTGAATACGATTAGTGAAACACAATATCTGAATGCGGTGATCTATGACCGTTAATACATATGCAGTTGAACATCTACAAATGGCGTAAAGTACTGTCTTTGATTCATTAGGCTATTTTTGGTGAATTCGATTAGTAAAACACTATCGATCAAAGCGGTTATCTATAAACGTTTGTACATATGCGGATGAACATCTACAAATGTCGTAAAGTACTGTCTTTGATTCATTTGGCTGTATTTGGTGAATTCGATGAGTAAAACACAATCGATCAAAGCGGTTATCTATACACGTTTGTACATATGCGGATGAACATCTACAAATGTCGTGAAGTATTGTCTTTGATTCATTTGGCTATATTTGGTGAATTCGATTAGTGAAACACCATATCTGAAAGCGGTTATCTATAACCGTTAATACGTATGCAGTTGAGCATCTACAAATGTAGTAAAGTACTGTCTTTGATTCATTTGGCTATATTTGGTGAATTCGATTAGTAAAACACAATCGATCAAAGCGGTTATCTAGAAACGTTTGTTCATATGCGGAGGAACATTTACAAATGCGTAAAGTATTGCCTTTGATTCATTTGGCTATATTTGGTGAATTCGATTAATGAAACACAATATCTGAAAGCGGTGATCTATGACCGTTAATACATATGCAGTTCAACATCTACAAATGGCGTAAAGTAATGGCTTTGATGCATTTATCTATATTTGGTGAATTCGATTCGTAGAACACAATCGATCAAAGCGGTTATCTATAAACGTTTATACATATGCCGATGAACATCTAAAAATGTCGTAAAATATTGTCTTTGATTCATTTGGCTATATTTGGTGAATTCGATTAGTGAAACACCATATCTGAAAGCGGTTATCTATAACCGTTAATACGTATGCAGTTGAGCATCTACAAATGTAGTAAAGTACTGTCTTTGATTCATTTGGCTATATTTGGTGAATTCGATTAGTAAAACACAATCGATCAAAGCGGTTATCTAGAAACGTTTGTTCATATGCGGAGGAACATTTACAAATGCGTAAAGTATTGCCTTTGATTCATTTGGCTATATTTGGTGAATTCGATTAATGAAACACAATATCTGAAAGCGGTGATCTATGACCGTTAATACATATGCAGTTCAACATCTACAAATGGCGTAAAGTAATGGCTTTGATGCATTTATCTATATTTGGTGAATTCGATTCGTAGAACACAATCGATCAAAGCGGTTATCTATAAACGTTTATACATATGCCGATGAACATCTAAAAATGTCGTAAAATATTGTCTTTGATTCATTTGGCTATATTTGGTGAATTCGATTAGTGAAACACCATATCTGAAAGCGGTTATCTATAACCGTTAATACATATGCAGTTGAGCATCTACAAATGTAGTAAAGTACTGTCTTTGATTCATTTGGCTATAATTGGTGAATTCGATTAGCAACACACAATCGATTAATGCGGTGATCTATAAACGTGAATACAAAGGCGCTGGAATATCTACAAATGTCGTAAAGCATTGTCTTTGATTCATTTGGCTATATTTGGTGAATACGATTAGTGAAACACAATATCTGAATGCGGTGATCTATGACCGTTAATACATATGCAGTTGAACATCTACAAATGGCGTAAAGTACTGTCTTTGATTCATTAGGCTATATTTGGTGAATTCGATTAGTAAAACACTATCGATCAAAGCGGTTATCTATAAACGTTTGTACATATGCGGATGAACATCTACAAATGTCGAAAAGTATCGGCTTTGATTCATTTGGCTATACTTGGTGATTTCGATTAGTAAAACACAATCGATCAAAGCGGTTATCTGTAACCGTTAGTGCAAAGGCGGTTGAACATCTACAAATGGCGTAAAGTACTGTCTTTGATTCATTTGGCTATATTTGGTGAATTCGATTAGTGAAACACAATCGATCAAAGCGGCTACCTATAAACGTTTGTTCATATGCGGATGAACATCTACAAATGTCGTAAAGTATCGGCTTTGATTCATTTGGCTATACTTGATGATTTCGATTAGTAAAACACAATATCTGAATGCGGTGATCTATAACCGTTAATACATATGCAGTTGAGCATCTACAAATATAGTAAAGTACTGTCTTTGATTCATTTGGCTATATTTGGTGAATTTGATTAGTAAAACACAATCGATCAAAGCGGTTATCTAGAAACGTTTGTTCATATGCGGATGAACATCTACAAATGTCGTAAAGTATCGGCTTTGATTCATTTGGCTATACTTGATGATTTCGATTAGTAAAACACAATATCTGAATGCGGAGATCTATAACCGTTAACACATATGCAGTTGAACATCTACAAATGGCGTAAAGTAATGGCTTTGATTCATTTGGCTATATTTGGTGAATTCGATTAGTAGAACACAATCGATCAAAGCGGTTATCTATAAACGTTTATACATATGCGGATGAACATCTACAAATGTAGTAAAGTACTGTCTTTGGTTCATTTGGCTATATTTGGTGAATTTGATTAGTAAAACACAATCGATCAAAGCGGCTATCTATAAACGTTTGTTCATATGCGGATGAACATCTACAAATGTCGTAAAGTATCGGCTTTGATTCATTTGGCTATACTTGATGATTTCGATTAGTAAAACACAATATCTGAATGCGGTGATCTATAACCGTTAACACATATGCAGTTGAACATCTACAAATGGCGTAAAGTAATGGCTTTGATTCATTTGGCTGTATTTGGTGAATTCGATGAGTAAAACACAATCGATCAAAGCGGTTATCTATACACGTTTGTACATATGCGGATGAACATCTACAAATGTCGTGAAGTATTGTCTTTGATTCATTTGGCTATATTTGGTGAATTCGATTAGTGAAACACCATATCTGAAAGCGGTTATCTATAACCGTTAATACATATGCAGTTGAGCATCTACAAATGTAGTAAAGTACTGTCTTTGATTCATTTGGCTATAATTGGTGAATTCGATTAGCAACACACAATCGATTAATGCGGTGATCTATAAACGTGAATACAAAGGCGCTGGAATATCTACAAATGTCGTAAAGCATTGTCTTTGATTCATTTGGCTATATTTGGTGAATACGATTAGTGAAACACAATATCTGAATGCGGTGATCTATGACCGTTAATACATATGCAGTTGAACATCTACAAATGGCGTAAAGTACTGTCTTTGATTCATTAGGCTATTTTTGGTGAATTCGATTAGTAAAACACTATCGATCAAAGCGGTTATCTATAAACGTTTGTACATATGCGGATGAACATCTACAAATGTCGTAAAGTACTGTCTTTGATTCATTTGGCTATATTTGGTGAATTTGATTAGTAAAACACAATCGATCAAAGCGGCTATCTATAAACGTTTGTTCATATGCGGATGAACATCTACAAATGTCGTAAAGTATCGGCTTTGATTCATTTGGCTATACTTGATGATTTCGATTAGTAAAACACAATATCTGAATGCGGTGATCTATAACCGTTAATACATATGCAGTTGAGCATCTACAAATATAGTAAAGTACTGTCTTTGATTCATTTGGCTATATTTGGTGAATTTGATTAGTAAAACACAATCGATCAAAGCGGTTATCTAGAAACGTTTGTTCATATGCGGATGAACATCTACAAATGTCGTAAAGTATCGGCTTTGATTCATTTGGCTATACTTGATGATTTCGATTAGTAAAACACAATATCTGAATGCGGAGATCTATAACCGTTAACACATATGCAGTTGAACATCTACAAATGGCGTAAAGTAATGGCTTTGATTCATTTGGCTATATTTGGTGAATTCGATTAGTAGAACACAATCGATCAAAGCGGTTATCTATAAACGTTTATACATATGCGGATGAACATCTACAAATGTAGTAAAGTACTGTCTTTGGTTCATTTGGCTATATTTGTTGAATTTGATTAGTAAAACACAATCGATCAAAGCGGTTATCTAGAAACGTTTGTTCATATGCGGATGAACATCTACAAATGTCGTAAAGTATCGGCTTTGATTCATTTGGCTATACTTGATGATTTCGATTAGTAAAACACAATATCTGAATGCGGAGATCTATAACCGTTAACACATATGCAGTTGAACATCTACAAATGGCGTAAAGTAATGGCTTTGATTCATTTGGCTATATTTGGTGAATTCGATTAGTAGAACACAATCGATCAAAGCGGTTATCTATAAACGTTTCTACATATGCGGATGAACATCTACAAATGTAGTAAAGTACTGTCTTTGGTTCATTTGGCTATATTTGTTGAATTTGATTAGTAAAACACAATCGATCAAAGCGGTTATCTAGAAACGTTTGTTCATATGCGGATGAACATCTACAAATGTCGTAAAGTATCGGCTTTGATTCATTTGGCTATACTTGATGATTTCGATTAGTAAAACACAATATCTGAATGCGGAGATCTATAACCGTTAACACATATGCAGTTGAACATCTACAAATGGCGTAAAGTAATGGCTTTGATTCATTTGGCTATATTTGGTGAATTCGATTAGTAGAACACAATCGATCAAAGCGGTTATCTATAAACGTTTATACATATGCGGATGAACATCTACAAATGTCGTGAAGTATTGTCTTTGATTCATTTGGCTATATTTGGTGAATTCGATTAGTGAAACACAATATCTGAAAGAGGTGATCTATGACCGTTAATACATATGCAGTTCAACATCTACAAATGGCGTAAAGTAATGGCTTTGATGCATTTATCTATATTTGGTGAATTCGATTCGTAGAACACAATCGATCAAAGCGGTTATCTATAAACGTTTATACATATGCCGATGAACATCTAAAAATGTCGTAAAATATTGTCTTTGATTCATTTGGCTATATTTGGTGAATTCGATTAGTGAAACACCATATCTGAAAGCGGTTATCTATAACCGTTAATACATATGCAGTTGAGTATCTACAAATGTAGTAAAGTACTGTCTTTGATTTATTTGGCTATATTTGGTGAATTCGATTAGTAAAACACAATCGATCAAAGCGGTTATCTAGAAACGTTTGTTCATATGTGGAGGAACATCTACAAATGCGTAAAGTATTGCCTTTGATTCATTTGGCTATAGTTGATGAATTCGATTAGTAGAACACAATCGATCAAAGCGGTTATCTATAAACGTTTATACATATGCGGATGAACATCTACAAATGTCGTAAAGTATTGTCTTTGATTCATTTGGCTATATTTGGTGAATTCGATTAGTGAAACACAATATTTGAAAGCGGTGATCTATGACCGTTAATACATATGCAGTTCAACATCTACAAATGGCGTAAAGTAATGGCTTTGATGCATTTATCTATATTTGGTGAATTCGATTCGTAGAACACAATCGATCAAAGCGGTTATCTATAAACGTTTATACATATGCCGATGAACATCTAAAAATGTCGTAAAATATTGTCTTTGATTCATTTGGCTATATTTGGTGAATTCGATTAGTGAAACACCATATCTGAAAGCGGTTATCTATAACCGTTAATACATATGCAGTTGAGCATCTACAAATGTAGTAAAGTACTGTGTTTGATTCATTTGGCTATAATTGGTGAATTCGATTAGCAACACACAATCGATTAATGCGGTGATCTATAAACGTGAATACAAAGGCGCTGGAATATCTACAAATGTCGTAAAGCATTGTCTTTGATTCATTTGGCTATATTTGGTGAATACGATTAGTGAAACACAATATCTGAATGCGGTGATCTATGACCGTTAATACATATGCAGTTGAACATCTACAAATGGCGTAAAGTACTGTCTTTGATTCATTAGGCTATATTTGGTGAATTCGATTAGTAAAACACTATGGATCAAAGCGGTTATCTATAAACGTTTGTACATATGCGGATGAACATCTACAAATGTCGAAAAGTATCGGCTTTGATTCATTTGGCTATACTTGGTGATTTCGATTAGTAAAACACAATCGATCAAAGCGGTTATCTGTAACCGTTAGTGCAAAGGCGGTTGAACATCTACAAATGGCGTAAAGTACTGTCTTTGATTCATTTGGCTATATTTGGTGAATTTGATTAGTAAAACACAATCGATCAAAGCGGCTATCTATAAACGTTTGTTCATATGCGGATGAACATCTACAAATGTCGTAAAATATCGGCTTTGATTCATTTGGCTATACTTGATGATTTCGATTAGTAAAACACAATATCTGAATGCGGTGATCTATAACCGTTAACACATATGCAGTTGAACATCTACAAATGGCGTAAAGTAATGGCTTTGATTCATTTGGCTATATTTGGTGAATTCGATTAGTAGAACACAATCGATCAAAGTGGTTATCTTTAAACGTTTATACATATGCGGATGAACATCTACAAATGTCGTAAAGTACTGTCTTTGATTCATTTGGCTATATTTGGTGAATTTGATTAGTAAAACACAATCGATCAAAGCGGCTACCTATAAACGTTTGTTCATATGCGGATGAACATCTACAAATGTCGTAAAGTATCGGCTTTGATTCATTTGGCTATACTTGATGATTTCGATTAGTAAAACACAATATCTGAATGCGGTGATCTATAACCGTTAATACATATGCAGTTGAGCATCTACAAATATAGTAAAGTACTGTCTTTGATTCATTTGGCTATATTTGGTGAATTTGATTAGTAAAACACAATCGATCAAAGCGGTTATCTAGAAACGTTTGTTCATATGCGGATGAACATCTACAAATGTCGTAAAGTATCGGCTTTGATTCATTTGGCTATACTTGATGATTTCGATTAGTAAAACACAATATCTGAATGCGGAGATCTATAACCGTTAACACATATGCAGTTGAACATCTACAAATGGCGTAAAGTAATGGCTTTGATTCATTTGGCTATATTTGGTGAATTCGATTAGTAGAACACAATCGATCAAAGCGGTTATCTATAAACGTTTATACATATGCGGATGAACATCTACAAATGTAGTAAAGTACTGTCTTTGGTTCATTTGGCTATATTTGGTGAATTTGATTAGTAAAACACAATCGATCAAAGCGGCTATCTATAAATGTTTGTTCATATGCGGATGAACATCTACAAATGTCGTAAAGTATCGGCTTTGATTCATTTGGCTATACTTGATGATTTCGATTAGTAAAACACAATATCTGAATGCGGTGATCTATAACCGTTAACACATATGCAGTTGAACATCTACAAATGGCGTAAAGTAATGGCTTTGATTCATTTGGCTGTATTTGGTGAATTCGATGAGTAAAACACAATCGATCAAAGCGGTTATCTATACACGTTTGTACATATGCGGATGAACATCTACAAATGTAGTAAAGTACTGTCTTTGATTCATTTGGCTATATTTGGTGAATTTGATTAGTAAAACACAATCGATCAAAGCGGTTATCTAGAAACGTTTGTTCATATGCGGATGAACATCTACAAATGTCGTAAAGTATCGGCTTTGATTCATTTGGCTATACTTGATGATTTCGATTAGTAAAACACAATATCTGAATGCGGTGATCTATAACCGTTAACACATATGCAGTTGAACATCTACAAATGGCGTAAAGTAATGGCTTTGATTCATTTGGCTATATTTGGTGAATTCGATTAGTAGAACACAATCGATCAAAGCGGTTATCTATAAACGTTTATACATATGCGGATGAACATCTACAAATGTCGTAAAGTATTGTCTTTGATTCATTTGGCTATATTTGGTGAATTCGATTAGTGAAACACAATATCTGAAAGAGGTGATCTATGACCGTTAATACATATGCAGTTCAACATCTACAAATGGCGTAAAGTAATGGCTTTGATGCATTTATCTATATTTGGTGAATTCGATTCGTAGAACACAATCGATCAAAGCGGTTATCTATAAACGTTTATACATATGCCGATGAACATCTAAAAATGTCGTAAAATATTGTCTTTGATTCATTTGGCTATATTTGGTGAATTCGATTAGTGAAACACCATATCTGAAAGCGGTTATCTATAACCGTTAATACATATGCAGTTGAGCATCTACAAATGTAGTAAAGTACTGTCTTTGATTCATTTGGCTATATTTGGTGAATTCGATTAGTAAAACACAATCGATCAAAGCGGTTATCTAGAAACGTTTGTTCATATGCGGAGGAACATTTACAAATGCGTAAAGTATTGCCTTTGATTCATTTGGCTATATTTGGTGAATTCGATTAATGAAACACAATATCTGAAAGCGGTGATCTATGACCGTTAATACATATGCAGTTCAACATCTACAAATGGCGTAAAGTAATGGCTTTGATGCATTTATCTATATTTGGTGAATTCGATTCGTAGAACACAATCGATCAAAGCGGTTATCTATAAACGTTTATACATATGCCGATGAACATCTAAAAATGTCGTAAAATATTGTCTTTGATTCATTTGGCTATATTTGGTGAATTCGATTAGTGAAACACAATATCTGAAAGCGGTTATCTATAACCGTTAATACATATGCAGTTGAGCATCTACAAATGTAGTAAAGTACTGTCTTTGATTCATTTGGCTATAATTGGTGAATTCGATTAGCAACACACAATCGATTAATGCGGTGATCTATAAACGTGAATACAAAGGCGCTGGAATATCTACAAATGTCGTAAAGCATTGTCTTTGATTCATTTGGCTATATTTGGTAAATACGATTAGTGAAACACAATATCTGAATGCGGTGATCTATGACCGTTAATACATATGCAGTTGAACATCTACAAATGGCGTAAAGTACTGTCTTTGATTCATTAGGCTATATTTGGTGAATTCGATTAGTAAAACACTATCGATCAAAGCGGTTATCTATAAACGTTTGTACATATGCGGATGCACATCTAAAAATGTCGTAAAATATTGTCTTTGATTCATTTGGCTATATTTGGTGAATTCGATTAGTGAAACACCATATCTGAAAGCGGTTATCTATAACCGTTAATACATATGCAGTTGAGCATCTACAAATGTAGTAAAGTACTGTCTTTGATTCATTTGGCTATATTTGGTGAATTCGATTAGTAAAACACAATCGATCAAAGCGGTTATCTAGAAACGTTTGTTCATATGCGGAGGAACATTTACAAATGCGTAAAGTATTGCCTTTGATTCATTTGGCTATATTTGGTGAATTCGATTAATGAAACACAATATCTGAAAGCGGTGATCTATGACCGTTAATACATATGCAGTTCAACATCTACAAATGGCGTAAAGTAATGGCTTTGATGCATTTATCTATATTTGGTGAATTCGATTCGTAGAACACAATCGATCAAAGCGGTTATCTATAAACGTTTATACATATGCCGATGAACATCTAAAAATGTCGTAAAATATTGTCTTTGATTCATTTGGCTATATTTGGTGAATTCGATTAGTGAAACACCATATCTGAAAGCGGTTATCTATAACCGTTAATACATATGCAGTTGAGCATCTACAAATGTAGTAAAGTACTGTCTTTGATTCATTTGGCTATAATTGGTGAATTCGATTAGCAACACACAATCGATTAATGCGGTGATCTATAAACGTGAATACAAAGGCGCTGGAATATCTACAAATGTCGTAAAGCATTGTCTTTGATTCATTTGGCTATATTTGGTAAATACGATTAGTGAAACACAATATCTGAATGCGGTGATCTATGACCGTTAATACATATGCAGTTGAACATCTACAAATGGCGTAAAGTACTGTCTTTGATTCATTAGGCTATATTTGGTGAATTCGATTAGTAAAACACTATCGATCAAAGCGGTTATCTATAAACGTTTGTACATATGCGGATGCACATCTACAAATGTCGAAAAGTATCGGCTTTGATTCATTTGGCTATACTTGGTGATTTCGATTAGTAAAACACAATCGATCAAAGCGGTTATCTGTAACCGTTAGTGCAAAGGCGGTTGAACATCTACAAATGGCGTAAAGTACTGTCTTTGATTCATTTGGCTATATTTGGTGAATTCGATTAGTAAAACACAATCCATCAAAGCGGTTATCTATAAACGTTTGTACATATGCGGATGAACATCTACAAATGTCGTAAAGTATCGGCTTTGATTCATTTGGCTATACTTGGTGATTTCGATTAGTAAAACACAATATCTGAATGCGGTGATCTATAGCATTTAATACATATGCAGCTGAACATCTACAAATGGCATATAGTACTGTCTTTGACTCATTTGGCCATATTTGGTGAATTCGATTAGTAAAACACAGTCGATCAAAGCGGTTATCTATAAACGTTTGTACATATGCGGATGCACATCTACAAATGTCGTAAAGTATCGGCTTTGATTCATTTGGCTATATTTGGTGAATTCGATTAGTAAAACACTATCGATCAAAGCGGTTATCTATAAACGCTTGTACATATGCGGATGAACATCTACAAATGTCGTAAAGTATCGGCTTTGATTCATTTGGCTATACTTGGTGATTTCGATTAGTAAAACACAATATCTGAATGCGGTGATCTACAGCATTTAATACATATGCAGTTGAACATCTACAAATGGCGTATAGTACTGTCTTTGACTCATTTGGCGATATTTGGTGAATTCGATTAGTAAAACACAATCGATCAAAGTGGTTATCTATAAACGTTTATACATATCCGGATGAACATCTACAAATGTCGTAAAGTACTGTCTTTGATTCATTTGGCTATACTTGATGATTTCGATTAGTAAAACACAATCGATCAAAGCGGTTATCTGTAACCGTTAGTGCAAAGGCGGTTGAACATCTACAAATGGCGTAAAGTACTGTCTTTGATTCATTTGGCTATATTTGGTGAATTTGATTAGTAAAACACAATCGATCAAAGCGGCTATCTATAAACGTTTGTTCATATGCGGATGAACATCTACAAATGTCGTAAAATATCGGCTTTGATTCATTTGGCTATACTTGATGATTTCGATTAGTAAAACACAATTTCTGAATGCGGTGATCTATAACCGTTAACACATATGCAGTTGAACATCTACAAATGGCGTAAAGTAATGGCTTTGATTCATTTGGCTATATTTGGTGAATTCGATTAGTAGAACACAATCGATCAAAGTGGTTATCTATAAACGTTTATACATATGCGGATGAACATCTACAAATGTCGTAAAGTACTGTCTTTGATTCATTTGGCTATATTTGGTGAATTTGATTAGTAAAACACAATCGATCAAAGCGGCTATCTATAAACGTTTGTTCATATGCGGATGAACATCTACAAATGTCGTAAAGTATCGGCTTTGATTCATTTGGCTATACTTGATGATTTCGATTAGTAAAACACAATATCTGAATGCGGTGATCTATAACCGTTAATACATATGCAGTTGAGCATCTACAAATATAGTAAAGTACTGTCTTTGATTCATTTGGCTATATTTGGTGAATTTGATTAGTAAAACACAATCGATCAAAGCGGTTATCTAGAAACGTTTGTTCATGCGCGGATGAACATCTACAAATGTCGTAAAGTATCGGCTTTGATTCATTTGGCTATACTTGATGATTTCGATTAGTAAAACACAATATCTGAATGCGGAGATCTATAACCGTTAACACATATGCAGTTGAACATCTACAAATGGCGTAAAGTAATGGCTTTGATTCATTTGGCTATATTTGGTGAATTCGATTAGTAGAACACAATCGATCAAAGCGGTTATCTATAAACGTTTATACATATGCGGATGAACATCTACAAATGTAGTAAAGTACTGTCTTTGGTTCATTTGGCTATATTTGGTGAATTTGATTAGTAAAACACAATCGATCAAAGCGGCTATCTATAAACGTTTGTTCATATGCGGATGAACATCTACAAATGTCGTAAAGTATCGGCTTTGATTCATTTGGCTATACTTGATGATTTCGATTAGTAAAACACAATATCTGAATGCGGTGATCTATAACCGTTAACACATATGCAGTTGAACATCTACAAATGGCGTAAAGTAATGGCTTTGATTCATTTGGCTATATTTGGTGAATTCGATGAGTGAAACACAATCCATCAAAGCGGTTATCTATACACGTTTGTACATATGCGGATGAACATCTACAAATGTAGTAAAGTACTGTCTTTGATTCATTTGGCTATATTTGGTGAATTTGATTAGTAAAACACAATCGATCAAAGCGGTTATCTAGAAACGTTTGTTCATATGCGGATGAACATCTACAAATGTCGTAAAGTATCGGCTTTGATTCATTTGGCTATACTTGATGATTTCGATTAGTATATTTGGTGAATTCGATTCGTAGAACACAATCGATCAAAGCGGTTATCTATAAACGTTTATACATATGCCGATGAACATCTAAAAATGTCGTAAAATATTGTCTTTGGTTCATTTGGCTATATTTGGTGAATTCGATTAGTGAAACACCATATCTGAAAGCGGTTATCTATAACCGTTAATACATATGCAGTTGAGCATCTACAAATGTAGTAAAGTACTGTCTTTGATTCATTTGGCTATATTTGGTGAATTCGATTAGTAAAACACAATCGATCAAAGCGGTTATCTAGAAACGTTTGTTCATATGCGGATGAACATCTACAAATGTCGTAAAGTATCGGCTTTGATTCATTTGGCTATACTTGATGATTTCGATTAGTATATTTGGTGAATTCGATTCGTAGAACACAATCGATCAAAGCGGTTATCTATAAACGTTTATACATATGCCGATGAACATCTAAAAATGTCGTAAAATATTGTCTTTGGTTCATTTGGCTATATTTGGTGAATTCGATTAGTGAAACACCATATCTGAAAGCGGTTATCTATAACCGTTAATACATATGCAGTTGAGCATCTACAAATGTAGTAAAGTAATGGCTTTGATGCATTTATCTATATTTGGTGAATTCGATTCGTAGAACACAATCGATCAAAGCGGTTATCTATAAACGTTTATACATATGCCGATGAACATCTAAAAATGTCGTAAAATATTGTCTTTGATTCATTTGGCTATATTTGGTGAATTCGATTAGTGAAACACCATATCTGAAAGCGGTTATCTATAACCGTTAATACATATGCAGTTGAGCATCTACAAATGTAGTAAAGTACTGTCTTTGATTCATTTGGCTATATTTGGTGAATTCGATTAGTAAAACACAATCGATCAAAGCGGTTATCTAGAAACGTTTGTTCATATGCGGAGGAACATTTACAAATGCGTAAAGTATTGCCTTTGATTCATTTGGCTATATTTGGTGAATTCGATTAATGAAACACAATATCTGAAAGCGGTGATCTATGACCGTTAATACATATGCAGTTCAACATCTACAAATGGCGTAAAGTAATGGCTTTGATGCATTTATCTATATTTGGTGAATTCGATTCGTAGAACACAATCGATCAAAGCGGTTATCTATAAACGTTTATACATATGCCGATGAACATCTAAAAATGTCGTAAAATATTGTCTTTGATTCATTTGGCTATATTTGGTGAATTCGATTAGTGAAACACAATATCTGAAAGCGGTTATCTATAACCGTTAATACATATGCAGTTGAGCATCTACAAATGTAGTAAAGTACTGTCTTTGATTCATTTGGCTATAATTGGTGAATTCGATTAGCAACACACAATCGATTAATGCGGTGATCTATAAACGTGAATACAAAGGCGCTGGAATATCTACAAATGTCGTAAAGCATTGTCTTTGATTCATTTGGCTATATTTGGTAAATACGATTAGTGAAACACAATATCTGAATGCGGTGATCTATGACCGTTAATACATATGCAGTTGAACATCTACAAATGGCGTAAAGTACTGTCTTTGATTCATTAGGCTATATTTGGTGAATTCGATTAGTAAAACACTATCGATCAAAGCGGTTATCTATAAACGTTTGTACATATGCGGATGCACATCTAAAAATGTCGTAAAATATTGTCTTTGATTCATTTGGCTATATTTGGTGAATTCGATTAGTGAAACACCATATCTGAAAGCGGTTATCTATAACCGTTAATACATATGCAGTTGAGCATCTACAAATGTAGTAAAGTACTGTCTTTGATTCATTTGGCTATATTTGGTGAATTCGATTAGTAAAACACAATCGATCAAAGCGGTTATCTAGAAACGTTTGTTCATATGCGGAGGAACATTTACAAATGCGTAAAGTATTGCCTTTGATTCATTTGGCTATATTTGGTGAATTCGATTAATGAAACACAATATCTGAAAGCGGTGATCTATGACCGTTAATACATATGCAGTTCAACATCTACAAATGGCGTAAAGTAATGGCTTTGATGCATTTATCTATATTTGGTGAATTCGATTCGTAGAACACAATCGATCAAAGCGGTTATCTATAAACGTTTATACATATGCCGATGAACATCTAAAAATGTCGTAAAATATTGTCTTTGATTCATTTGGCTATATTTGGTGAATTCGATTAGTGAAACACCATATCTGAAAGCGGTTATCTATAACCGTTAATACATATGCAGTTGAGCATCTACAAATGTAGTAAAGTACTGTCTTTGATTCATTTGGCTATAATTGGTGAATTCGATTAGCAACACACAATCGATTAATGCGGTGATCTATAAACGTGAATACAAAGGCGCTGGAATATCTACAAATGTCGTAAAGCATTGTCTTTGATTCATTTGGCTATATTTGGTAAATACGATTAGTGAAACACAATATCTGAATGCGGTGATCTATGACCGTTAATACATATGCAGTTGAACATCTACAAATGGCGTAAAGTACTGTCTTTGATTCATTAGGCTATATTTGGTGAATTCGATTAGTAAAACACTATCGATCAAAGCGGTTATCTATAAACGTTTGTACATATGCGGATGCACATCTACAAATGTCGAAAAGTATCGGCTTTGATTCATTTGGCTATACTTGGTGATTTCGATTAGTAAAACACAATCGATCAAAGCGGTTATCTGTAACCGTTAGTGCAAAGGCGGTTGAACATCTACAAATGGCGTAAAGTACTGTCTTTGATTCATTTGGCTATATTTGGTGAATTCGATTAGTAAAACACAATCCATCAAAGCGGTTATCTATAAACGTTTGTACATATGCGGATGAACATCTACAAATGTCGTAAAGTATCGGCTTTGATTCATTTGGCTATACTTGGTGATTTCGATTAGTAAAACACAATATCTGAATGCGGTGATCTATAGCATTTAATACATATGCAGCTGAACATCTACAAATGGCATATAGTACTGTCTTTGACTCATTTGGCCATATTTGGTGAATTCGATTAGTAAAACACAGTCGATCAAAGCGGTTATCTATAAACGTTTGTACATATGCGGATGCACATCTACAAATGTCGTAAAGTATCGGCTTTGATTCATTTGGCTATATTTGGTGAATTCGATTAGTAAAACACTATCGATCAAAGCGGTTATCTATAAACGCTTGTACATATGCGGATGAACATCTACAAATGTCGTAAAGTATCGGCTTTGATTCATTTGGCTATACTTGGTGATTTCGATTAGTAAAACACAATATCTGAATGCGGTGATCTACAGCATTTAATACATATGCAGTTGAACATCTACAAATGGCGTATAGTACTGTCTTTGACTCATTTGGCGATATTTGGTGAATTCGATTAGTAAAACACAATCGATCAAAGTGGTTATCTATAAACGTTTATACATATCCGGATGAACATCTACAAATGTCGTAAAGTACTGTCTTTGATTCATTTGGCTATACTTGATGATTTCGATTAGTAAAACACAATCGATCAAAGCGGTTATCTGTAACCGTTAGTGCAAAGGCGGTTGAACATCTACAAATGGCGTAAAGTACTGTCTTTGATTCATTTGGCTATATTTGGTGAATTTGATTAGTAAAACACAATCGATCAAAGCGGCTATCTATAAACGTTTGTTCATATGCGGATGAACATCTACAAATGTCGTAAAATATCGGCTTTGATTCATTTGGCTATACTTGATGATTTCGATTAGTAAAACACAATTTCTGAATGCGGTGATCTATAACCGTTAACACATATGCAGTTGAACATCTACAAATGGCGTAAAGTAATGGCTTTGATTCATTTGGCTATATTTGGTGAATTCGATTAGTAGAACACAATCGATCAAAGTGGTTATCTATAAACGTTTATACATATGCGGATGAACATCTACAAATGTCGTAAAGTACTGTCTTTGATTCATTTGGCTATATTTGGTGAATTTGATTAGTAAAACACAATCGATCAAAGCGGCTATCTATAAACGTTTGTTCATATGCGGATGAACATCTACAAATGTCGTAAAGTATCGGCTTTGATTCATTTGGCTATACTTGATGATTTCGATTAGTAAAACACAATATCTGAATGCGGTGATCTATAACCGTTAATACATATGCAGTTGAGCATCTACAAATATAGTAAAGTACTGTCTTTGATTCATTTGGCTATATTTGGTGAATTTGATTAGTAAAACACAATCGATCAAAGCGGTTATCTAGAAACGTTTGTTCATGCGCGGATGAACATCTACAAATGTCGTAAAGTATCGGCTTTGATTCATTTGGCTATACTTGATGATTTCGATTAGTAAAACACAATATCTGAATGCGGAGATCTATAACCGTTAACACATATGCAGTTGAACATCTACAAATGGCGTAAAGTAATGGCTTTGATTCATTTGGCTATATTTGGTGAATTCGATTAGTAGAACACAATCGATCAAAGCGGTTATCTATAAACGTTTATACATATGCGGATGAACATCTACAAATGTAGTAAAGTACTGTCTTTGGTTCATTTGGCTATATTTGGTGAATTTGATTAGTAAAACACAATCGATCAAAGCGGCTATCTATAAACGTTTGTTCATATGCGGATGAACATCTACAAATGTCGTAAAGTATCGGCTTTGATTCATTTGGCTATACTTGATGATTTCGATTAGTAAAACACAATATCTGAATGCGGTGATCTATAACCGTTAACACATATGCAGTTGAACATCTACAAATGGCGTAAAGTAATGGCTTTGATTCATTTGGCTATATTTGGTGAATTCGATGAGTGAAACACAATCCATCAAAGCGGTTATCTATACACGTTTGTACATATGCGGATGAACATCTACAAATGTAGTAAAGTACTGTCTTTGATTCATTTGGCTATATTTGGTGAATTTGATTAGTAAAACACAATCGATCAAAGCGGTTATCTAGAAACGTTTGTTCATATGCGGATGAACATCTACAAATGTCGTAAAGTATCGGCTTTGATTCATTTGGCTATACTTGATGATTTCGATTAGTATATTTGGTGAATTCGATTCGTAGAACACAATCGATCAAAGCGGTTATCTATAAACGTTTATACATATGCCGATGAACATCTAAAAATGTCGTAAAATATTGTCTTTGGTTCATTTGGCTATATTTGGTGAATTCGATTAGTGAAACACCATATCTCAAAGCGGTTATCTATAACCGTTAATACATATGCAGTTGAGCATCTACAAATGTAGTAAAGTACTGTCTTTGATTCATTTGGCTATATTTGGTGAATTCGATTAGTAAAACACAATCGATCAAAGCGGTTATCTAGAAACGTTTGTTCATATGCGGAGGAACATCTACAAATGCGTAAAGTATTGCCTTTGATTCATTTGGCTATAGTTGATGAATTCGATTAGTAGAACACAATCGATCAAAGCGGTTATCTATAAACGTTTTTACATATGCGGATGAACATCTACAAATGTCGTAAAGTATTGTCTTTGATTCATTTGGCTATATTTGGTGAATTCGATTAGTGAAACACAATATCTGAAAGCGGTGATCTATGACCGTTAATACATATGCAGTTCAACATCTACAAATGGCGTAAAGTAATGGCTTTGATGCATTTATCTATATTTGGTGAATTCGATTCGTAGAACACAATCGATCAAAGCGGTTATCTATAAACGTTTATACATATGCCGATGAACATCTAAAAATGTCGTAAAATATTGTCTTTGATTCATTTGGCTATATTTGGTGAATTCGATTAGTGAAACACCATATCTGAAAGCGGTTATCTATAACCGTTAATACATATGCAGTTGAGCATCTACAAATGTAGTAAAGTACTGTCTTTGATTCATTTGGCTATAATTGGTGAATTCGATTAGCAACACACAATCAATTAATGCGGTGATCTATAGACGTGAATACAAAGGCGCTGGAATATCTACAAATGTCGTAAAGCATTGTCTTTGATTCATTTGGCTATATTTGGTGAATACGATTAGTGAAACACAATATCTGAATGCGGTGATCTATGACCGTTAATACATATGCAGTTGAACATCTACAAATGGCGTAAAGTACTGTCTTTGATTCATTAGGCTATATTTGGTGAATTCGATTAGTAAAACACTATCGATCAAAGCGGTTATCTATAAACGTTTGTACATATGCGGATGAACATCTACAAATGTCGAAAAGTATCGGCTTTGATTCATTTGGCTATACTTGCTGATTTCGATTAGTAAAACACAATATCTGAATGCGGTGATCTATAGCATTTAATACATATGCAGTTGAACATCTACAAATGGCGTATAGTACTGTCTTTGACTCATTTGGCTATATTTGGTGAATTCGATTAGTAAAACACAATCGATCAAAGCGGTTATCTATAAACGTTTGTACATATGCGGATGAACATCTACAAATGTCGTAAAGTATCGGCTTTGATTCATTTGGCTATACTTGGTGATTTCGATTAGTAAAACACAATATCTGAATGCGGTGATCTATAGCATTTAATACATATGCAGTTGAACATCTACAAATGGCGTATAGTACTGTCTTTGACTCATTTGGCGATATTTGGTGAATTCGATTAGTAAAACACAATCGATCAAAGCGGTTATCTATAAACGTTTGTACATATGCGGATGAACATCTACAAATGTCGTAAAGTATTGCCTTTGATTCATTTGGCTATACTTGATGAATTCGATTAGTAAAACACAATCGATCAAAGCGGTTATCTGTAACCGTTTGTGCAAAGGCGGTTGAACATCTACAAATGGCGTAAAGTACTGTCTTTGATTCATTTGGCTATATTTGGTGAATTCGATTAGTAAAACACTATCGATCAAAGCGGTTATCTATAAACGCTTGTACATATGCGGATGAACATCTACAAATGTCGTAAAGTATCGGCTTTGATTCATTTGGCTATACTTGGTGATTTCGATTAGTAAAACACAATATCTGAATGCGGTGATCTATCTCATTTAATACATATGCAGTTGAACATCTACAAATGGCGTATAGTACTGCCTTTGACTCATTTGGCGATATTTGGTGAATTCGATTAGTAAAACACAATCGATCAAAGCGGTTATCTATAAACGTTTGTACATATGCGGATGAACATCTACAAATGTCGTAAAGTATTGCCTTTGATTCATTTGGCTATACTTGATGAATTCGATTAGTAAAACACAATCGATCAAAGCGGTTATCTGTAACCGTTAGTGCAAAGGCGGTTGAACATCTACAAATGGCGTAAAGTACTGTCTTTGATTCATTTGGCTATATTTGGTGAATTCGATTAGTAAAACACAATCGATCAAAGCGGTTATCTATAAACGTTTGTACATATGCGGATGAACATCTACAAATGTCGTAAAGTATCGGCTTTGATTCATTTGGCTATACTTGGTGATTTCGATTAGTAAAACACAATATCTGAAAGCGGTGATCTATAGCATTTAATACATATGCAGTTGAACATCTACAAATGGCGTTTAGTACTGTCTTTGACTTATTTGGCTATATTTGGTGAATTCGATTAGTAAAACACAATCGATCAAAGCGGTTATCTATAAACGTTTGTACATATGCGGATGAACATCTACAAATGTCGTACAGTATCGGCTTTGATTCATTTGGCTATATTTGGTGAATTCGATTAGTAAAACACTATCGATCAAACCGGCTATCTATAAACGCTTGTACATATGCGGATGAACATCTACAAATGTCGTAAAGTATCGGCTTTGATTCATTTGGCTATACTTGGTGATTTCGATTAGTAAAACACAATATCTGAATGCGGTGATCTATAGCCGTTAATACATATGCGGATGAACATCTACAAATGTCGTAAAGTATTGCCTTTGATTCATTTGGCTATACTTGATGAATTCGATTAGTAAAACACAATCGATCAAAGCGGTTATCTGTAACCGTTAGTGCAAAGGCGGTTGAACATCTACAAATGGCGTAAAGTACTGTCTTTGATTCATTTGGCTATATTTGGTGAATTCGATTAGTAAAACACAGTCGATCAAACCGGTTATCTATAAACGTTTGTACATATGCGGATGAACATCTACAAATGTCGTAAAGTATTGCCTTTGATTCATTTGGCTATACTTGATGAATTCGATTAGTAAAACACAATCGATCAAAGCGGTTATCTATAAACGTTTGTACATATGCGGATGAACATCTACAAATGTAGTAAAGTACTGTCTTTGATTCATTTGGCTATACTTGATGATTTCGATTAGTAAAACACAATATCTGAATGCGGCGATCTATAGCCGTTAATACATATGCAATTGAACATCTACAAATGTCGTAAAGTATTGCCTTTGATTCATTTGGCTATAGTTGATGAATTCGATTAATAAAACACAATCGATCAAAGCGGCTATCTGTAACCAGTAGTGCAAAGGCGGTTGAACATCTACAAATGGCGTAAAGTACTGTCTTTGATTCATTTGGCTATATTTGGTGAATTCGATTAGTAAAACACAGTCGATCAAACCGGTTATCTATAAACGTTTGTACATATGCGGATGAACATCTACAAATGTAGTAAAGTACTGTCTTTGATTCATTTGGCTATACTTGATGATTTTGATTAGTAAAACACAATATCTGAATGCGGTGATCTATAGCCGTTAATACATATGCAGTTGAACATCTACAAATGTCGTAAAGTATTGCCTTTGATTCATTTGGCTATACTTGATGAAATCGATTAGTAAAACACAATCGATCAAAGCGGTTATCTATAAACGTTTGTACATATGCGGATGAACATCTACAAATGTAGTAAAGTACTGTCTTTGATTCATTTGGCTATACTTGATGATTTCGATTAGTAAAACACAATATCTGAATGCGGTGATCTATACCCGTTAATACATATGCAGTTGAACATCTACAAATGTCGTAAAGTATTGTCTTTGATTCATTTGGCTATATTTGATTTCGATTAGTAAAACACCATATCTGAATGCGGTGATCTATAGCCGATAATACATATGCAGTTTAACATCTACAAATGGCGTAAAGTACTGTCATTGATTCATTTGGCTATATTTGGTGAATTCTATTAGTGAAACACAATATCTGAATGCGGTGATCTATAAACGTTAATACATATGCAGTTGAGCATCTACAAATATAGTAAAGTACTGTCTTTGATTCATTTGGCTATATTTGATTTCGATTAGTAAAACACCATATCTGAATGCGGTGATCTATAGCCGTTAATACATATGCAGTTGAACATCTACAAATGTCGTAAAGTATTGTCTTTGATTCATTTGGCTATATTTGATTTCGATTAGTAAAACACCATATCTGAATGCGGTGATCTATAGCCGTTAATACATATGCAGTTTAACATCTACAAATGGCGTAAAGTACTGTCTTTGATTCATTTGGCTATATTTGGTGAATTCTATTAGTGAAACACAATATCTGAATGCGGTGATCTATAAACGTTAATACATATGCAGTTGAGCATCTACAAATATAGTAAAGTACTGTCTTTGATTCATTTGGCTATATTTGGTGAATTCGATTAGTAAAACACAATCGATCAAAGCGGTTATCTATAAACGTTTGTACATATGCGGATGAACATCTACAAATGTCGTAAAGTATCGGCTTTGATTCATTTGGCTATACTTGGTGATTTCGATTAGTAAAACACAATATCTGAATGCGGTGATCTATAGCATTTAATACATATGCAGTTGAACATCTACAAATGGCGTATAGTACTGTCTTTGACTCATTTGGCTATATTTGGTGAATTCGATTAGTAAAACACAATCGATCAAAGCGGTTATCTATAAACGTTTGTTCATATGCGGATGAACATCTACAAATGTCGTAAAGTATCGGCTTTGATTCATTTGGCTATATTTGGTGAATTCGATTAGTAAAACACTATCGATCAAAGCGGTTATCTATAAACGCATGTACATATGCGGATGAACATCTACAAATGTCGTAAAGTATCGGCTTTGATTCATTTGGCTATACTTGGTGATTTCGATTAGTAAAACACAATATCTGAATGCGGTGATCTATAGCATATAATACATATGCAGTTGAACATCTACAAATGGCGTATAGTACTGTCTTTGACTCATTTGGCGATATTTGGTGAATTCGATTAGTAAAACACAATCGATCAAAGCGGTTATCTATAAACGTTTGTACATATGCGGATGAACATCTACAAATGTCGTAAAGTATTGCCTTTGATTCATTTGGCTATATTTGGTGAATTCGATTAGTAAAACACTATCGATCAAAGCGGTTATCTGTAACCGTTTGTGCAAAGGCGGTTGAACATCTACAAATGGCGTAAAGTACTGTCTTTGATTCATTTGGCTATATTTGGTGAATTCGATTAGTAAAACACTATCGATCAAAGCGGTTATCTATAAACGCTTGTACATATGCGGATGAACATCTACAAACGTCGTTAAGTATCGGCTTTGATTCATTTGGCTATACTTGGTGATTTCGATTAGTAAAACACAATATCTGAATGCGGTGATCTATAGCATATAATACATATGCAGTTGAACATCTACAAATGGCGTATAGTACTGTCTTTGACTCATTTGGCGATATTTGGTGAATTCGATTAGTAAAACACAATCGATCAAAGCGGTTATCTATAAACGTTTGTACATATGCGGATGAACATCTACAAATGTCGTAAAGTATCGGCTTTGATTCATTTGGCTATACTTGGTGATTTCGATTAGTAAAACACAATATCTGAATGCGGTGATCTATAGCATTTAATACATATGCAGTGGAACATCTACAAATGGCGTAAAGTACTGTCTTTGATTCATTAGGCTATATTTGGTGAATTCGATTAGTAAAACACTATCGATCAAAGCGGTTATCTATAAACGTTTGTACATATGCGGATGAACATCTACAAATGTCGAAAAGTATCGGCTTTGATTCATTTGGCTATACTTGCTGATTTCGATTAGTAAAACACAATATCTGAATGCGGTGATCTATAGCATTTAATACATATGCAGTTGAACATCTACAAATGGCGTATAGTACTGTCTTTGACTCATTTGGCTATATTTGGTGAATTCGATTAGTAAAACACAATCGATCAAAGCGGTTATCTATAAACGTTTGTACATATGCGGATGAACATCTACAAATGTCGTAAAGTATCGGCTTTGATTCATTTGGCTATACTTGGTGATTTCGATTAGTAAAACACAATATCTGAATGCGGTGATCTAAAGCATTTAATACATATGCAGTTGAACATCTACAAATGGCGTATAGTACTGTCTTTGACTCATTTGGCGATATTTGGTGAATTCGATTAGTAAAACACAATCGATCAAAGCGGTTATCTATAAACGTTTGTACATATGCGGATGAACATCTACAAATGTCGTAAAGTATTGCCTTTGATTCATTTGGCTATACTTGATGAATTCGATTAGTAAAACACAATCGATCAAAGCGGTTATCTGTAACCGTTTGTGCAAAGGCGGTTGAACATCTACAAATGGCGTTAAGTACTGTCTTTGATTCATTTGGCTATATTTGGTGAATTCGATTAGTAAAACACTATCGATCAAAGCGGTTATCTATAAACGCTTGTACATATGCGGATGAACATCTACAAATGTCGTAAAGTATCGGCTTTGATTCATTTGGCTATACTTGGTGATTTCGATTAGTAAAACACAATATCTGAATGCGGTGATCTATCTCATTTAATACATATGCAGTTGAACATCTACAAATGGCGTATAGTACTGCCTTTGACTCATTTGGCGATATTTGGTGAATTCGATTAGTAAAACACAATCGATCAAAGCGGTTATCTATAAACGTTTGTACATATGCGGATGAACATCTACAAATGTCGTAAAGTATTGCCTTTGATTCATTTGGCTATACTTGATGAATTCGATTAGTAAAACACAATCGATCAAAGCGGTTATCTGTAACCGTTAGTGCAAAGGCGGTTGAACATCTACAAATGGCGTAAAGTACTGTCTTTGATTCATTTGGCTATATTTGGTGAATTCGATTAGTAAAACACAATCGATCAAAGCGGTTATCTATAAACGTTTGTACATATGCGGATGAACATCTACAAATGTCGTAAAGTATCGGCTTTGATTCATTTGGCTATACTTGGTGATTTCGATTAGTAAAACACAATATCTGAAAGCGGTGATCTATAGCATTTAATACATATGCTGTTGAACATCTACAAATGGCGTTTAGTACTGTCTTTGACTCATTTGGCTATATTTGGTGAATTCGATTAGTAAAACACAATCGATCAAAGCGGTTATCTATAAACGTTTGTACATATGCGGATGAACATCTACAAATGTCGTACAGTATCGGCTTTGATTCATTTGGCTATATTTGGTGAATTCGATTAGTAAAACACTATATCTGAATGCGGTGATCTATAGCCGTTAATACATATGCGGATGAACATCTACAAATGTCGTAAAGTATTGCCTTTGATTCATTTGGCTATACTTGATGAATTCGATTAGTAAAACACAATCGATCAAAGCGGTTATCTGTAACCGTTAGTGCAAAGGCGGTTGAACATCTACAAATGGCGTAAAGTACTGTCTTTGATTCATTTGGCTATATTTGGTGAATTCGATTAGTAAAACACAGTCGATCAAAGCGGCTATCTATAAACGCTTGTACATATGCGGATGAACATCTACAAATGTCGTAAAGTATCGGCTTTGATTCATTTGGCTATACTTGGTGATTTCGATTAGTAAAACACAATATCTGAATGCGGTGATCTATAGCCGTTAATACATATGCGGATGAACATCTACAAATGTCGTAAAGTATTGCCTTTGATTCATTTGGCTATACTTGATGAATTCGATTAGTAAAACACAATCGATCAAAGCGGTTATCTGTAACCGTTAGTGCAAAGGCGGTTGAACATCTACAAATGGCGTAAAGTACTGTCTTTGATTCATTTGGCTATATTTGGTGAATTCGATTAGTAAAACACAGTCGATCAAACCGGTTATCTATAAACGTTTGTACATATGCGGATGAACATCTACAAATGTCGTAAAGTATTGCCTTTGATTCATTTGGCTATACTTGATGAATTCGATTAGTAAAACACAATCGATCAAAGCGGTTATCTATAAACGTTTGTACATATGCGGATGAACATCTACAAATGTAGTAAAGTACTGTCTTTGATTCATTTGGCTATACTTGATGATTTCGATTAGTAAAACACAATATCTGAATGCGGCGATCTATAGCCGTTAATACATATGCAGTTGAACATCTACAAATGTCGTAAAGTATTGCCTTTGATTCATTTGGCTATACTTGATGAATTCGATTAGTAAAACACAATCGATCAAAGCGGTTATCTATAAACGTTTGTACATATGCGGATGAACATCTACAAATGTAGTAAAGTACTGTCTTTGATTCATTTGGCTATACTTGATGATTTCGATTAGTAAAACACAATATCTGAATGCGGTGATCTATAGCCGTTAATACATATGCAGTTGAACATCTACAAATGTCGTAAAGTATTGTCTTTGATTCATTTGGCTATATTTGATTTCGATTAGTAAAACACCATATCTGAATGCGGTGATCTATAGCCGATAATACATATGCAGTTTAACATCTACAAATGGCGTAAAGTACTGTCTTTGATTCATTTGGCTATATTTGGTGAATTCTATTAGTGAAACACAATATCTGAATGCGGTGATCTATAAACGTTAATACATATGCAGTTGAGCATCTACAAATATAGTAAAGTACTGTCTTTGATTCATTTGGCTATATTTGATTTCGATTAGTAAAACACCATATCTGAATGCGGTGATCTATAGCCGTTAATACATATGCAGTTTAACATCTACAAATGTCGTAAAGTATTGTCTTTGATTCATTTGGCTATATTTGATTTCGATTAGTAAAACACCATATCTGAATGCGGTGATCTATAGCCGTTAATACATATGCAGTTTAACATCTACAAATGGCGTAAAGTACTGTCTTTGATTCATTTGGCTATATTTGGTGAATTCTATTAGTGAAACACAATATCTGAATGCGGTGATCTATAAACGTTAATACATATGCAGTTGAGCATCTACAAATATAGTAAAGTACTGTCTTTGATTCATTTGGCTATATTTGGTGAATTCGATTAGTAAAACACAATCGATCAAAGCGGTTATCTATAAACGTTTGTACATATGCGGATGAACATCTACAAATGTCGTAAAGTATCGGCTTTGATTCATTTGGCTATACTTGGTGATTTCGATTAGTAAAACACAATATCTGAATGCGGTGATCTATAGCATTTAATACATATGCAGTTGAACATCTACAAATGGCGTATAGTACTGTCTTTGACTCATTTGGCTATATTTGGTGAATTCGATTAGTAAAACACAATCGATCAAAGCGGTTATCTATAAACGTTTGTTCATATGCGGATGAACATCTACAAATGTCGTAAAGTATCGGCTTTGATTCATTTGGCTATATTTGGTGAATTCGATTAGTAAAACACAATCGATCAAAGCGGTTATCTATAAACGTTTGTTCATATGCGGTTGAACATCTACAAATGGCGTAAAGTACTGTCTTTGATTCATTTGGCTATATTTGGTGAATTCGATTAGTAAAACACTATCGATCAAAGCGGTTATCTATAAACGCTTGTACATATGCGGATGAACATCTACAAACGTCGTAAAGTATCGGCTTTGATTCATTTGGCTATACTTGGTGATTTCGATTAGTAAAACACAATATCTGAATGCGGTGATCTATCTCATTTAATACATATGCAGTTGAACATCTACAAATGGCGTATAGTACTGTCTTTGACTCATTTGGCGATATTTGGTGAATTCGATTAGTAAAACACAATCGATCAAAGCGGTTATCTATAAACGTTTGTACATATGCGGATGAACATCTACAAATGTCGTAAAGTATTGCCTTTGATTCATTTGGCTATACTTGATGAATTCGATTAGTAAAACACAATCGATCAAAGCGGTTATCTGTAACCGTTTGTGCAAAGGCGGTTGAACATCTACAAATGGCGTAAAGTACTGTCTTTGATTCATTTGGCTATATTTGGTGAATTCGATTAGTAAAACACTATCGATCAAAGCGGTTATCTATAAACGCTTGTACATATGCGGATGAACATCTACAAATGTCGTAAAGTATCGGCATTGATTCATTTGGCTATACTTGGTGATTTCGATTAGTAAAACACAATATCTGAATGCGGTGA
This sequence comes from Merzomyia westermanni, assembly GCA_949987695.1. Lineage (NCBI taxonomy): Eukaryota > Metazoa > Arthropoda > Insecta > Diptera > Tephritidae > Merzomyia > Merzomyia westermanni. Next base: position 72,561,446 of record OX465292.1, read on the forward strand.
TCTATCTCATTTAATACATATGCAGTTGAACATCTACAAATGGCGTATAGTACTGTCTTTGACTCATTTGGCGATATTTGGTGAATTCGATTAGTAAAACACAATCGATCAAAGCGGTTATCTATAAACGTTTGTACATATGCGGATGAACATCTACAAATGTCGTAAAGTATTGCCTTTGATTCATTTGGCTATACTTGATGAATTCGATTAGTAAAACACAATCGATCAAAGCGGTTATCTGTAACCGTTTGTGCAAAGGCGGTTGAACATCTACAAATGGCGTAAAGTACTGTCTTTGATTCATTTGGCTATATTTGGTGAATTCGATTAGTAAAACACTATCGATCAAAGCGGTTATCTATAAACGCTTGTACATATGCGGATGAACATCTACAAATGTCGTAAAGTATCGGCATTGATTCATTTGGCTATACTTGGTGATTTCGATTAGTAAAACACAATATCTGAATGCGGTGATCTATCTCATTTAATACATATGCAGTTGAACATCTACAAATGGCGTATAGTACTGTCTTTGACTCATTTGGCGATATTTGGTGAATTCGATTAGTAAAACACAATCGATCAAAGCGGTTATCTATAAACGTTTGTACATATGCGGATGAACATCTACAAATGTCGTAAAGTATTGCCTTTGATTCATTTGGCTATACTTGATGAATTCGATTAGTAAAACACAATCGATCAAAGCGGTTATCTGTAACCGTTTGTGCAAAGGCGGTTGAACATCTACAAATGGCGTAAAGTACTGTCTTTGATTCATTTGGCTATATTTGGTGAATTCGATTAGTAAAACACTATCGATCAAAGCGGTTATCTATAAACGCTTGTACATATGCGGATGAACATCTACAAATGTCGTAAAGTATCGGCATTGATTCATTTGGCTATACTTGGTGATTTCGATTAGTAAAACACAATATCTGAATGCGGTGATCTATCTCATTTAATACATATGCAGTTGAACATCTACAAATGGCGTATAGTACTGTCTTTGACTCATTTGGCGATATTTGGTGAATTCGATTAGTAAAACACAATCGATCAAAGCGGTTATCTATAAACGTTTGTACATATGCGGATGAACATCTACAAATGTCGTAAAGTATTGCCTTTGATTCATTTGGCTATACTTGATGAATTCGATTAGTAAAACACAATCGATCAAAGCGGTTATCTGTAACCGTTAGTGCAAAGGCGGTTGAACATCTACAAATGGCGTAAATTACTGTCTTTGACTCATTTGGCTATATTTGGTGAATTCGATTAGTAAAACACAACCGATCAAAGCGGTTATCTATAAACGTTTGTACATATGCGGATGAACATCTACAAATGTCGTAAAGTATCGGCTTTGATTCATTTGGCTATATTTGGTGAATTCGATTAGTAAAACACTATCGATCAAAGCGGCTATCTATAAACGCTTGTACATATGCGGATGAACATCTACAAATGTCGTAAAGTATCGGTTTTGATTCATTTGGCTATACTTGGTGCTTTCGATTAGTAAAACACAATATCTGAATGCGGTGATCTATAGCCGTTAATACATATGCAGTTGAACATCTACAAATGTCGTAAAGTATTGCCTTTGATTCATTTGGCTATACTTGATGAATTCGATTAGTAAAACACAATCGATCAAAGCGGTTATCTATAAACGTTTGTACATATGCGGATGAACATCTACAAATGTAGTAAAGTACTGTCTTTGATTCATTTGGCTATACGTGATGATTTCGATTAGTAAAACACAATATCTGAATGCGGCGATCTATAGCCGTTAATACATATGCAGTTGAACATCTACAAATATCGTAAAGTATTGCCTTTGATTCATTTGGCTATACTTGATGAATTCGATTAATAAAACACAATCGATCAAAGCGGCTATCTGTAACCAGTAGTGCAAAGGCGGTTGAACATCTACAAATGTCGTAAAGTACTGTCTTTGATTCATTTGGCTATATTTGGTGAATTCGATTAGTAAAACACAGTCGATCAAACCGGTTATCTATAAACGTTTGTACATATGCGGATGAACATCTACAAATGTCGTAAAGTATTGCCTTTGATTCATTTGGCTATACTTGATGAATTCGATTAGTAAAACACAATCGATCAAAGCGGTTATCTATAAACGTTTGTACATATGCGGATGAACATCTACAAATGTAGTAAAGTACTGTCTTTGATTCATTTGGCTATACTTGATGATTTGGATTAGTAAAACACAATATCTGAATGCGGCGATCTATAGCCGTTAATACATATGCAGTTGAACATCTACAAATGTCGTAAAGTATTGCCTTTGATTCATTTGGCTATACTTGATGAATTCGATTAATAAAACACAATCGATCAAAGCGGCTATCTGTAACCAGTAGTGCAAAGGCGGTTGAACATCTACAAATGGCGTAAAGTACTGTCTTTGATTCATTTGGCTATATTTGGTGAATTCGATTAGTAAAACACAGTCGATCAAACCGGTTATCTATAAACGTTTGTACATATGCGGATGAACATCTACAAATGTCGTAAAGTATTGCCTTTGATTCATTTGGCTATACTTGATGAATTCGATTAGTAAAACACAATCGATCAAAGCGGTTATCTATAAACGTTTGTACATATGCGGATGAACATCTACAAATGTAGTACAGTACTGTCTTTGATTCATTTAGCTATACTTGATGATTTTGATTAGTAAAACACAATATCTGAATGCGGTGATCTATAGCCGTTAATACATATGCAGTTGAACATCTACAAATGTCGTAAAGTATTGCCTTTGATTCATTTGGCTATACTTGATGAATTCGATTAGTAAAACACAATCGATCAAAGCGGTTATCTATAAACGTTTGTACATATGCGGATGAACATCTACAAATGTAGTAAAGTACTGTTTTTGATTCATTTGGCTATACTTGATGATTTCGATTAGTAAAACACAATATCTGAATGCGGTGATCTATAGCCGTTAATACATATGCAGTTGAACATCTACAAATGTCGTAAAGTATTGTCTTTGATTCATTTGGCTATATTTGATTTCGATTAGTAAAACACCATATCTGAATGCGGTGATCTATAGCCGTTAATACATATGCAGTTTAACATCTACAAATGGCGTAAAGTACTGTCTTTGATTCATTTGGCTATATTTGGTGAATTCTATTAGTGAAACATAATATCTGAATGCGGTGATCTATAAACGTTAATATATATGCAGTTGAGCATCTACAAATATAGTAAAGTACTGTCTTTGATTCATTTGGCTATATTTGATTTCGATTAGTAAAACACCATATCTGAATGCGGTGATCTATAGCCGTTAATACATATGCAGTTGAACATCTACAAATGTCGTAAAGTATTGTCTTTGATTCATTTGGCTATATTTGATTTCGATTAGTAAAACACCATATCTGAATGCGGTGATCTATAGCCGTTAATACATATGCAGTTTAATATCTACAAATGGCGTAAAGTACTGTCTTTGATTCATTTGGCTATATTTGGTGAATTTGATTAGTAAAACACAATCGATCAAAGCGGTTATCTAGAAACGTTTGTTCATATGCGGATGAACATCTACAAATGTAGTAAAGTACTGTCTTTGATTCATTTGGCTATACTTGATGATTTCGATTAGTAAAACACAATATCTGAATGCGGTGATCTATAGCCGTTAATACATATGCAGTTGAACATCTACAAATGTCGTAAAGTATTGCCTTTGATTCATTTGGCTATACTTGATGAATTCGATTAGTAAAACACAATCGATCAAAGCGGTTATCTATAAACGTTTGTACATATGCGGATGAACATCTACAAATGTCGTAAAGTACTGTCTTTGATTCATTTGGCTATATTTGGTGAATTCGATTAGTAAAACACAGTCGATCAAACCGGTTATCTATAAACGTTTGTACATATGCGGATGAACATCTACAAATGTCGTAAAGTATTGCCTTTGATTCATTTGGCTATACTTGATGAATTCGATTAGTAAAACACAATCGATCAAAGCGGTTATCTATAAACGTTTGTACATATGCGGATGAACATCTACAAATGTAGTAAAGTACTGTCTTTGATTCATTTGGCTATACTTGATGATTTGGATTAGTAAAACACAATATCTGAATGCGGCGATCTATAGCCGTTAATACATATGCAGTTGAACATCTACAAATGTCGTAAAGTATTGCCTTTGATTCATTTGGCTATACTTGATGAATTCGATTAATAAAACACAATCGATCAAAGCGGCTATCTGTAACCAGTAGTGCAAAGGCGGTTGAACATCTACAAATGGCGTAAAGTACTGTCTTTGATTCATTTGGCTATATTTGGTGAATTCGATTAGTAAAACACAGTCGATCAAACCGGTTATCTATAAACGTTTGTACATATGCGGATGAACATCTACAAATGTGGTAAAGTATTGCCTTTGATTCATTTGGCTATACTTGATGAATTCGATTAGTAAAACACAATCGATCAAAGCGGTTATCTATAAACGTTTGTACATATGCGGATGAACATCTACAAATGTAGTACAGTACTGTCTTTGATTCATTTAGCTATACTTGATGATTTTGATTAGTAAAACACAATATCTGAATGCGGTGATCTATAGCCGTTAATACATATGCAGTTGAACATCTACAAATGTCGTAAAGTATTGCCTTTGATTCATTTGGCTATACTTGATGAATTCGATTAGTAAAACACAATCGATCAAAGCGGTTATCTATAAACGTTTGTACATATGCGGATGAACATCTACAAATGTAGTAAAGTACTGTCTTTGATTCATTTGGCTATACTTGATGATTTCGATTAGTAAAACACAATATCTGAATGCGGTGATCTATAGCCGTTAATACATATGCAGTTGAACATCTACAAATGTCGTAAAGTATTGTCTTTGATTCATTTGGCTATATTTGATTTCGATTAGTAAAACACCATATCTGAATGCGGTGATCTATAGCCGTTAATACATATGCAGTTTAACATCTACAAATGGCGTAAAGTACTGTCTTTGATTCATTTGGCTATATTTGGTGAATTCTATTAGTGAAACATAATATCTGAATGCGGTGATCTATAAACGTTAATATATATGCAGTTGAGCATCTACAAATATAGTAAAGTACTGTCTTTGATTCATTTGGCTATATTTGATTTCGATTAGTAAAACACCATATCTGAATGCGGTGATCTATAGCCGTTAATACATATGCAGTTGAACATCTACAAATGTCGTAAAGTATTGTCTTTGATTCATTTGGCTATATTTGATTTCGATTAGTAAAACACCATATCTGAATGCGGTGATCTATAGCCGTTAATACATATGCAGTTTAATATCTACAAATGGCGTAAAGTACTGTCTTTGATTCATTTGGCTATATTTGGTGAATTCTATTAGTGAAACACAATATCTGAATGCGGTGATCTATAACCGTTAATACATATGCAGTTGAGCATCTACAAATATAGTAAAGTACTGTCTTTGATTCATTTGGCTATATTTGGTGAATTTGATTAGTAAAACACTATCGATCAAAGCGGTTATCTAGAAACGTTTGTTCATATGCGGATGAACATCTACAAATGTAGTAAAGTACTGTCTTTGATTCATTTGGCTATACTTGATGATTTCGATTAGTAAAACACAATATCTGAATGCGGCGATCTATAGCCGTTAATACATATGCAGTTGAACATCTACAAATGTCGTAAATTATCGTTTTTATTAATTTGGCTATACTTAATGAATTCGATTAGTAAAACAAAATCGATCAAAGCGATTATCTTTAACCGTTAGCGCAAAGGCCGTTCACCATTTACAAATGTCGTAAAGTACTGTCTTTGACTCATTTGGCTATATTTGGTGAATTCGATTAGTAAAACACAATCGAACAACGCGGTGATCTATGATGGTTAATACATATGCAGTTGAGTAACTACAAATATCGTAAAGTATCGGCATTGATTAATTTGGCTATGCTTGGTGAATTCGATTAGCAAAACACAATCGATGAATGCGTAGATCTATAACCCTTAATACAAAGGCGGTTGAACATCTACAAATGTCGTAAAGTATCGTTTTTATTAATTTGGCTATACTTGATGAACTCGATTAGTAAAACAAAATCGATCAAAGCGGTTATCTATAACCGTTGGCGCAAAGTATTGTCTTTGATTCATTTGGCTATATTTGGTGAATTCGATTAGTAATACACAATCGATGAACGCGGTGCTATATAACCGCTAATACAAATGCGGTTGAACATCTACAAATGTCGTAAAGTATCGTTTTTATTCATTTGGCTATACTTGGTGAATTTGATTAGTAAAACACAATCGATGAATGCGTAGATCTATAACCCTTAATACAAAGGCGGTTGAACATCTACAAATGTCGTAAAGTATCGTTTTTATTAATTTGGCTATACTTGATGAACTCGATTAGTAAAACAAAATCGATCAAAGCGGTTATCTATAACCGTTGGCGCAAAGTATTGTCTTTGATTCATCTAGCTATATTTGGTGAATTCAATTAATAAAACACAATCGATGACTGCGGTGATATATAACCGTTTATAAAAAGGCAGTTGAACATCTACAAATGTCGTAAAGTATCGTTTTTATTCATTTGGCTATGTTTCGTGAAATCGATTAGTAAAACACAATCGATGAATGCGGTGATCTATAACCGTTAATACAAATGCGGTTCAATATCTACAAATGTCTTAAAGTATCGTTTTTATTCATTTGGCTATACTTAATGAATTCGATTAGTAAAACAAAGTCGATCAAAGCGATTATCTTTAACCGTTAGCGCAAAGGCCGTTCACCATTTACAAATGTCGTAAAGTACTGTCTTTGACTCATTTGGCTATATTTGGTGAATTCGATTAGTAAAACACAATCGATCAACGCGGTGATCTATGATGGTTAATACATATGCATTTGAGTAACTACAAATATCGTAAAGTATCGGCATTGATTAATTTGGCTATGCTTGGTGAATTCGATTAGCAAAACACAATCGATGAATGCGTAGATCTATAACCCTTAATACAAAGGCGGTTGAACATCTACAAATGTCGTAAAGTATCGTTTTTATTAATTTGGCTATACTTGATAAACTCGATTAGTAAAACAAAATCGATCAAAGCGGTTATCTATAACCGTTGGCGCAAAGTATTGTCTTTGATTCATCTGGCTATATTTGGTGAATTCAATTAATAAAACACAATCGATGAATGCGGTGATATATAACCGTTTATAAAAAGCCAGCTGAACATCTACAAATGTCGTAAAGTACCGTTTTTATTCATTTGGCTATGTTTCGTGAAATCGATTAGTAAAACACAATCGATGAATGCGGTGATCTATAACCGTTAATACAAATGCGATTCAACATCTACAAATGTCGTAAAGTATCGTTTTTATTCATTTGGCTATACTTAATGAATTCGATTAGTAAAACAAAGTCGATCAAAGCGATTATCTTTAACCGTTAGCGCAAAGGCCGTTCACCATTTACAAATGTCGTAAAGTACTGTCTTTGACTCATTTGGCTATATTTGGTGAATTCGATTAGTAATACACAATCGATGAACGCGGTGCTATATAACCGCTAATACAAATGCGGTTGAACATCTACAAATGTCGTAAAGTATCGTTTTTATTCATTTGGCTATACTTGGTGAATTCGATTAGTAAAACACAATCGATGAATGCGTAGATCTATAACCCTTAATACAAAGGCGGTTGAACATCTACAAATGTCGTAAAGTATCGTTTTTATTAATTTGGCTATACTTGATGAACTCGATTAGTAAAACAAAATCGATCAAAGCGGTTATCTATAACCGTTGGCGCAAAGTATTGTCTTTGATTCATCTAGCTATATTTGGTGAATTCAATTAATAAAACACAATCGATGAATGCGGTGATATATAACCGTTTATAAAAAGGCAGTTGAACATCTACAAATGTCGTAAAGTATCGTTTTTATTCATTTGGCTATGTTTCGTGAAATCGATTAGTAAAACACAATCGATGAATGCGTAGATCTATAACCCTTAATACAAAGGCGGTTGAACATCTACAAATGTCGTAAAGTATCGTTTTTATTAATTTGGCTATACTTAATGAACTCGATTAGTAAAACAAAATCGATCAAAGCGGTTATCTATAACCGTTGGCGCAAAGTATGGTCTTTGATTCATCTGGCTATATTTGGTGAATTCAATTAATAAAACACAATCGATGAATGCGGTGATAACTATATAACCGTTTATAAAAAGGCAGTTGAACATCTACAAATGTCGTAAAGTATCGTTTTTATTTATTTGGCTATGTTTCGTGAAATCGATTAGTAAAACAAAGTCGATCAAAGCGATTATCTTTAACCGTTAGCGCAAAGGCCGTTCACCATTTACAAATGTCTTAAAGTACTGTCTTTGACTCATTTGGCTATATTTGGTGAATTCGATTAGTAATACACAATCGATGAACGCGGTGCTATATAACCGTTAATACAGACGCGGTTGAACATCTACAAATGTCGTAAAGTATCGGTTTTGATTCATTTGGCTATACTTGGTGAATTCGATTAGTAAAACACAATCGATGAATGCGTAGATCTATAACCCTTAATACAAAGGCGGTTGGACATCTACAAATGTCGTAAAGTATCGTTTTTATTAATTTGGCTATACTTGATGAACTCGATTAGTAAAACAAAATCGATCAAAGCGGTTATCTATAACCGTTGGCGCAAAGTATTGTCTTTGATTCATCTGGCTATATTTGGTGAATTCAATTAATAAAACACAATCGATGAATGCGGTGATAACTATATAACCGTTTATAAAAAGGCAGTTGAACATCTACAAATGTCGTAAAGTATCGTTTTTATTTATTTGGCTATGTTTCGTGAAATCGATTAGTAAAACACAATCGATGAATGCGGTGATCTATAACCGTTAATACAAATGCGGTTCAACATCTACAAATGTCGTAAAGTATCGTTTTTATTCATTTGGCTATACTTAATGAATTCGATTAGTAAAACAAAATCGATCAAAGCGATTATCTTTAACCGTTAGCGCAAAGGCCGTTCACCATTTACAAATGTCGTAAAGTACTGTCTTTGACTCATTTGGCTATATTTGGTGAATTCGATTAGTAATACACAATCGATGAACGCGGTGCTATATAACCGTTAATACAGACGCGGTTGAACATCTACAAATGTCGTAAAGTATCGGTTTTGATTCATTGGGCTATACTGGTGAATTCAATTAATAAAACACAATCGATGAATGCGGTGATATATAGCCGTTTATAAAAAGGCAGTTGAACATCTACAAATGTCGTAAAGTATCGTTTTTATTCATTTGGCTATACTTAATGAATTCGATTAGTAAAACAAAGTCGATCAAAGCGATTATCTTTAACCGTTAGCGCAAAGGCCGTTCACCATTTACAAATGTCGTAAAGTACTGTCTTTGACTCATTTGGCTATACTTGATGAATTCGATTAGTAATGCACAATCGATGAATGCGGTGCTATACAACCGTTAATACAAACGCGGTTGAAAATCTCCAAATGTCGAAAAGTATCGTTTTTGATTCATTGGGCTATACTTGGTGAATTCGATTAATAGATCACAATCCATGAATGCGGTGATATATAACCGTTTATAAAAAAACAGTTGAACATCTACAAATGTCGTAAAGTATCGTGTATGTTCATTTGGCTATACTTGATGAATTCGAGTAGTATTACACAATCGATGAACGCGGTGCTATATAACCGTTAATACAAATGCGGTTGAACATCTACAAATGTCGTAAAATTTCGATTTTATTCACTTGGCTATACTTGATGAATTCGATTAGTAATACACAATCGATGAACGCGGTGCTATATAACCGTTAATACAAATGCGGTTGAACATCTACAAATGTCGTAAAGTTTCGTTTTTATTCATTTGGCTATACTTGATGAACTCGGTTAGTAAAACAAAATCGATCAAAGCGGTTATCTATAACCGTTGGCGCAAAGTATTGTCTTTGATTCATCTAGCTATATTTGGTGAATTCAATTAATAAAACACAATCGATGAATGCGGTGATATATAACCGTTTATAAAAAGGCAATTGAACATCTACAAATGTCGTAAAGTATCGTTTTTATTCATTTGGCTATGTTTCGTGAAATCGATTAGTAAAACACAATCGATGAATGCGGTGATCTATAACCGTTAATACAAATGCGGTTCAACATCTACAAATGTCGTAAAGTATCGTTTTTATTAATTTGGCTATACTTAATGAATTCGATTAGTAAAACAAAATCGATCAAAGCGATTATCTTTAACCGTTAGCGCAAAGGCCGTTCACCATTTACAAATGTCGTAAAGTACTGTCTTTGACTCATTTGGCTATATTTGGTGAATTCGATTAGTAATACACAATCGATGAACGCGGTGCTATATAACCGTTAATACAGACGCGGTTGAACATCTACAAATGTCGTAAAGTATCGGTTTTGATTCATTGGGCTATACTGGTGAATTCAATTAATAAAACACAATCGATGAATGCGGTGATATATAGCCGTTTATAAAAAGGCAGTTGAACATCTACAAATGTCGTAAAGTATCGTTTTTATTCATTTGGCTATACTTAATGAATTCGATATAGTAAAACAAAGTCGATCAAAGCGATTATCTTTAACCGTTAGCGCAAAGGCCGTTCACCATTTACAAATGTCGTAAAGTACTGTCTTTGACTCATTTGGCTATATTTGGTGAATTCGATTAGTAATACACAATCGATGAACGCGGTGCTATATAACCGTTAATACAAACGCGGTTGAACATCTCCAAATGTCGAAAAGTATCGTTTTTGATTCATTGGGCTATACTTGGTGAATTCAATTAATAGATCACAATCAATGAATGTGGTGATATATAACCGTTTATAAAAAAACAGTTGATCATCTACAAATGTCGTAAAGTATCGTTTTTATTCATTTGGCTATACTTGATGAATTCGATTAGTAATACACAATCGATGAACGCGGTGCTATATAACCGTTAATACAAATGCGGTTGAACATCTACAAATGTCGTAAAGTTTCGTTTTTATTCATTTGGCTATACTTGATGAACTCGATTAGTAAAACAAAATCGATCAAAGCGGTTATCTATAACCGTTGGCGCAAAGTATTGTCTTTGATTCATCTAGCTATATTTGGTGAATTCAATTAATAAAACACAATCGATGAATGCGGTGATATATAACCGTTTATAAAAAGGCAGTTGAACATCTACAAATGTCGTAAAGTATCGTTTTTATTCATTTGGCTATGTTTCGTGAAATCGATTAGTAAAACACAATCGATGAATGCGGTGATCTATAACCGTTAATACAAATGCGGTTCAACATCTACAAATGCCGTAAAGTATCGTTTTTATTCATTTGGCTATACTTAATGAATTCGATTAGTAAAACAAAATCGATCAAAGCGATTATCTTTAACCGTTAGCGCAAAGGCCGTTCACCATTTACAAATGTCGTAAAGTACTGTCTTTGACTCATTTGGCTATATTTGGTGAATTCGATTAGTAATACACAATCGATGAACGCGGTGCTATATAACCGTTAATACAAACGCGGTTGAACATCTACAAATGTCGTAAAGTATCGGTTTTGATTCATTGGGCTATACTGGTGAATTCGATTAATAGATCACAATCCATGAATGCGGTGATATATAACCGTTTATAAAAAAACAGTTGAACATCTACAAATGTCGTAAAGTATCGTTTTTATTCATTTGGCTATATTTCGTGAAATCGATTAGTAAATCACAATCGATGAACGCGGTGCTATATAACCGTTAATACAAATGCGGTTGAACATCTACAAATGTCGTAAAGTATCGTTTTTATTCATTTGGCTATGTTTCGTGAAATCGATTAGTAAAACACAATCGATGAATGCGTAGATCTATAACCCTTAATACAAAGGCGGTTGAACATCTACAAATGTCGTAAAGTATCGTTTTTATTAATTTGGCTATACTTGATGAACTCGATTAGTAAAACAAAATCGATCAAAGCGGTTATCTATAACCGTTGGCGCAAAGTATTGTCTTTGATTCATCTAGCTATATTTGGTGAATTCAATTAATAAAACACAATCGATGAATGCGGTGATATGTAACCGTTTATAAAAAGGCAGTTGAACATCTACAAATGTCGTAAAGTATCGTTGTTATTCATTTGGCTATGTTTCGTGAAATCGATTAGTAAAACACAATCGATGAATGCGGTGATCTATAACCGTTAATACAAATGCGGTTCAACATCTACAAATGTCGTAAAGTATCGTTTTTATTAATTTGGCTATACTTGATGAACTCGATTAGTAAAACAAAATCGATCAAAGCGGTTATCTATAACCGTTGGCGCAAAGTATTGTCTTTGATTCATCTAGCTATATTTGGTGAATTCAATTAATAAAACACAATCGATGAATGCGGTGATATATAACCGTTTATAAAAAGGCAGCTGAACATCTACAAATGTCGTAAAGTATCGTTTTTATTCTTTTGGCTATGTTTCGTGAAATCGATTAGTAAAACACAATCGATGAATGCGGTGATCTATAACCGTTAATACAAATGCGGTTCAACATCTACAAATGTCGTAAAGTATCGTTTTTATTCATTTGGCTATACTTAATGAATTCGATTAGTAAAACAAAGTCGATCAAAGCGATTATCTTTAACCGTTAGCGCAAAGGCCGTTCACCATTTACAAATGTCGTAAAGTACTGTCTTTGACTCATTTGGCTATACTTGATGAATTCGATTAGTAATACACAATCGATGAATGCGGTGCTATATAACCGTTAATACAAACGCGGTTGAACATCTCCAAATGTCGAAAAGTATCGTTTTTGATTCATTGGGCTATACTTGGTGAATTCGATTAATAGATCACAATCCATGATATATAACCGTTTATAAAAAAACAGTTGAACATCTACAAATGTCGTAAAGTATCGTTTATGTTCATTTGGCTATACTTGATGAATTCGATTAGTATTACACAATCGATGAACGCGGTGCTATATAACCGTTAATACAAATGCGGTTGAACATCTACAAATGTCGTAAAGTTTCGTTTTTATTCACTTGGCTATACTTGATGAATTCGATTAGTAATACACAATCGATGAACGCGGTGCTATATAACCGTTAATACAAATGCGGTTGAACATCTACAAATGTCGTAAAGTTTCGTTTTTATTCATTTGGCTATACTTGATGAACTCGATTAGTAAAACAATATCGATCAAAGCGGTTATCTATAACCGTTGGCGCAAAGTATTGTCTTTGATTCATCTAGCTATATTTGGTGAATTCAATTAATAAAACACAATCGATGAATGAGGTGATATATAACCGTTTATAAAAAGGCAGTTGAACATCTACAAATGTCGTAAAGTATCGTTTTTATTCATTTGGCTATGTTTCGGGAAATCGATTAGTAAAACACAATCGATGAATGCGGTGATCTATAACCGTTAATACAAATGCGGTTCAACATCTACAAATGTCGTAAAGTATCGTTTTTATTCATTTGGCTATACTTAATGAATTCAATTAGTAAAACAAAATCGATCAAAGCGATTATCTTTAACCGTTAGCGCAAAGGCCGTTCACCATTTACAAATGTCGTAAAGTACTGTCTTTGACTCATTTGGCTATATTTGGTGAATTCGATTAGTAATACACAATCGATGAACGCGGTGCTATATAACCGTTAATACAGACGCGGTTGAACATCTACAAATGTCGTAAAGTATCGGTTTTGATTCATTGGGCTATACTGGTGAATTCAATTAATAAAACACAATCGATGAATGCGGTGATATATAGCCGTTTATAAAAAGGCAGTTGAACATCTACAAATGTCGTAAAGTATCGTTTTTATTCATTTGGCTATACTTAATGAATTCGATTAGTAAAACAAAGTCGATCAAAGCGATTATCTTTAACCGTTAGCGCAAAGGCCGTTCACCATTTACAAATGTCGTAAAGTACTGTCTTTGACTCATTTGGCTATATTTGGTGAATTCGATTAGTAATACACAATCGATGAACGCGGTGCTATATAACCGTTAATACAAATGCGGTTGAACATCTACAAATGTCGTAAAGTATCGGTTTTGATTCATTGGGCTATACTGGTGAATTCAATTAATAAAACACAATCGATGATTGCGGTGATATATAGCCGTTTATAAAAAGGCAGTTGAACATCTACAAATGTCGTAAAGTATCGTTTTTATTCATTTGGCTATACTTAATGAATTCGATTAGTAAAACAAAGTCGATCAAAGCGATTATCTTTAACCGTTAGCGCAAAGGCCGTTCACCATTTACAAATGTCGTAAAGTACTGTCTTTGACTCATTTGGCTATATTTGGTGAATTCGATTAGTAATACACAATCGATGAACGCGGTGCTATATAACCGTTAATACAAACGCGGTTGAACATCTACAAATGTCGTAAAGTATCGGTTTTGATTCATTGGGCTATACTTGGTGAATTCGATTAATAGATCACAATCAATGAATGCGGTGATATATAACCGTTTATAAAAAAACAGTTGATCATCTACAAATGTCGTAAAGTATCGTTTTTATTCATTTGGCTATACTTGATGAATTCGATTAGTAATACACAATCGATGAACGCGGTGCTATATAACCGTTAATACAAATGCGGTTGAACATCTACAAATGTCGTAAAGTTTCGTTTTTATTAATTTGGCTATACTTGATGAACTCGATTAGTAAAACAAAATCGATCAAAGCGGTTATCTATAACCGTTGGCGCAAAGTATTGTCTTTGATTCATCTAGCTATATTTGGTGAATTCAATTAATAAAACACAATCGATGAATGCGGTGATATATAACCGTTTATAAAAAGGCAGTTGAACATCTACAAATGTCGTAAAGTATCGTTTTTATTCATTTGGCTATGTTTCGTGAAATCGATTAGTAAAACACAATCGATGAATGCGGTGATCTATAACCGTTAATACAAATGCGGTTCAACATCTACAAATGTCGTAAAGTATCGTTTTTATTCATTTGGCTATATTTCGTGAAATCGATTAGTAAAACACAATCGATGAACGCGGTGCTATAAAACCGTTAATACAACTGCGGTTGAACATCTACAAATGTCGTAAAGTATCGTTTTTATTCATTTGGCTATACTTGATGAATTCGATTAGTAATACACAATCGATGAACGCGGTGCTATATAACCGTTAATACAAATGCGGTTGAACATCTACAAATGTCGTAAAGTATCGTTTTTATTCATTTGGCTATACTTGATGAATTCGATTAGTAATACACAATCGATGAACGCGGTGCTATATAACCGTTAATACAAATGCGGTTGAACATCTACAAATGTCGTAAAGTATCGTTTTTATTCATTTGGCTATACTTGATGAATTCGCTTAGTAATACACAATCGATGAACGCGGTGCTATATAACCGTTAATACAAATGCGGTTGAACATCTACAAATGTCGTGAAGTTTCGTTTTTATTCATTTGGCTATACTTGATGAATTCGATTAGTAATACACAATCGATGAACGCGGTGCTATATAACCGTTAATACAAATGCGGTTGAACATCTACAAATGTCGTAAAGTATCGTTTTTATTCATTTGGCTATACTTGATGAATTCGCTTAGTAATACACTATCGATGAACGCGGTGCTATATAACCGTTAATACAAATGCGGTTGAACATCTACAAATGTCGTAAAGTATCGTTTTTATTCATTTGGCTATACTTGATGAATTCGCTTAGTAATACACAATCGATGAACGCGGTGCTATATAACCGTTAATACAAATGCGGTTGAACATCTACAAATGTCGTAAAGTATCGTTTTTATTCATTTGGCTATACTTGATGAATTCGATTAGTAATACACAATCGATGAACGTGGTGCTATATAACCGTTAATACAAATGCGGTTGAACATCTACAAATGTCGTAAAGTATCGTTTTTATTCATTTGGCTATACTTGATGAATTCGATTAGTAATACACAATCGATGAACGCGGTGCTTTATAACCGTTAATACAAATGCGGTTGAACATCTACAAATGTCGTAAAGTATCGTTTTTATTCATTTGGCTATACTTGATGAATTCGCTTAGTAATACACAATCGATGAACGCGGTGCTATATAACCGTTAATACAAATGCGGTTGAACATCTACAAATGTCGTAAAGTATCGTTTTTATTCATTTGGCTATACTTGATGAATTCGCTTAGTAATACACAATCGATGAACGCGGTGCTATATAACCGTTAATACAAATGCGGTTGAACATCTACAAATGTCGTAAAGTATCGTTTTTATTCATTTGGCTATACTTGATGAATTCGATTAGTAATACACAATCGATGAACGCGGTGCTATATAACCGTTAATACAAATGCGGTTGAACATCTACAAATGTCGTAAAGTATCGTTTTTATTCATTTGGCTATACTTGATGAATTCGCTTAGTAATACACAATCGATGAACGCGGTGCTATATAACCGTTAATACAAATGCGGTTGAACATCTACAAATGTCGTAAAGTATCGTTTTTATTCATTTGGCTATACTTGATGAATTCGCTTAGTAATACACAATCGATGAACGCGGTGCTATATAACCGTTAATACAAATGCGGTTGAACATCTACAAATGTCGTAAAGTTTCGTTTTTGCTCATTTGGCTATACTTGATGAATTCGATTAGTAATACACAATCGATGAACGCGGTGCTATATAACCGTTAATACAAATGCGGTTGAACATCTACAAATGTCGTAAAGTATCGTTTTTATTCATTTGGCTATACTTGATGAATTCGCTTAGTAATACACAATCGATGAACGCGGTGCTATATAACCGTTAATACAAATGCGGTTGAACATCTACAAATGTCGTAAAGTATCGTTTTTATTCATTTGGCTATACTTAATGAATTCGATTAGTAATACACAATCGATGAACGCGGTGCTATATAACCGTTAATACAAATGCGGTTGAACATCTACAAATGTCGTAAAGTATCGTTTTTATTCATTTGGCTATAGTTGATGAATTCGATTAGTAATACACAATCGATGAACGCGGTGCTATATAACCGTTAATACAAATGCGGTTGAACATCTACAAATGTCATAAAGTATCGTTTTTATTCATTTGGCTATACTTGATGAATTCGCTTAGTAATACACAATCGATGAACGCGGTGCTATATAACCGTTAATACAAATGCGGTTGAACATCTACAAATGTCGTAAAGTTTCGTTTTTATTCATTTGGCTATACTTGATGAATTCGATTAGTAATACATATTCGATGAACGCGGTGCTATATAACCGTTAATACAAATGCGGTTGAACATCTACAAATGTCGTAAAGTATCGTTTTTATTCATTTGGCTATACTTAATGAATTCGATTAGTAAAACAAAATCGATCAAAGCGATTATTTTTAACCGTTAGCGCAAAGGCCGTTCACCATTTACAAATGTCGTAAAGTACTGTCTTTGACTCATTTGCCTTTTTGGTGATTTCGATTAGTAATACACAATCGATGAACGCGGTGCTATATAACCGTTAATACAAATGCGGTTGAACATCTACAAATGTCGTAAAGTATCGTTTTTGATTCATTGGGCTATACTTGGTGAATTCGATTAGTAAAACAAAGTCGATCAAAGCGATTATCTTTAACCGTTAGCGCAAAGGCCGTTCACCATTAACAAATGTCGTTAAGTACTGTCTTTGACTCATTTGGCTATATTTGGTGAATTAGATTAGTAATACACAATCGATGAACGCGGTGATCTATAACCGTAAATACAAATGCGGTTCAACATCTACAAATGTCGTAAAGTATCGTTTTTATTCATTTGGCGATACTTAATGAATTCGATTAGTAAAACAATGTCGATCAAAGCGATTATCTTTAACCGTTAGCGCAAAGGCCGTTCACCATTAATAAATGTCGTTAAGTACTGTCTTTGACTCATTTGGCTATACTTAATGAATTCGATTAGTAATACACAATCGATGAACGCGGTGATCTATAACCGTAAATACAAATGCGGTAGAACATCTACAAATGTCGTAAAGTATCGTTTTTATTCATTTGGCTATATTTGGTGAATTCGATTAGTAAAACACAATCGAACAACGCGGTGATCTATGATGGTTAATACATATGCAGTTGAGTAACTACAAATATCGTAAAGTATCGGCATTGACTAATTTGGCTATGCTTGGTGAATTCGATTAGCAAAACACAATCGATGAATGCGTAGATCTATAACCCTTAATACAAAGGCGGTTGAACATCTACAAATGTCGTAAAGTATCGTTTTTATTAATTTGGCTATACTTGATGAACTCGATTAGTAAAACAAAAACGATCAAAGCGGTTATCTATAACCGTTGGCGCAAAGTATTGTCTTTGATTCATTTGGCTATACTTGGTGAATTTGGTTAGTAAAACACAATCGATGAATGCGTAGATCTATAACCCTTAATACAAAGGCGGTTGAACATCTACAAATGTCGTAAAGTATCGTTTTTATTAATTTGGCTATACTTGATGAACTCGATTAGTAAAACAAAATCGATCAAAGCGGTTATCTATAACCGTTGGCGCAAAGTATTGTCTTTGATTCATCTGGCTATATTTGGTGAATTCAATTAATAAAACACAATCGATGAATGCGGTGATATATAACCGTTTATAAAAAGCCAGCTGAACATCTACAAATGTCGTAAAGTACCGTTTTTATTCATTTGGCTATGTTTCGTGAAATCGATTAGTAAAACACAATCGATGAATGCGGTGATCTATAACCGTTAATACAAATGCGATTCAACATCTACAAATGTCGTAAAGTATCGTTTTTATTCATTTGGCTATACTTAATGAATTCGATTAGTAAAACAAAGTCGATCAAAGCGATTATCTTTAACCGTTAGCGCAAAGGCCGTTCACCATTTACAAATGTCGTAAAGTACTGTCTTTGACTCATTTGGCTATATTTGGTGAATTCGATTAGTAATACACAATCGATGAACGCGGTGCTATATAACCGCTAATACAAATGCGGTTGAACATCTACAAATGTCGTAAAGTATCGTTTTTATTCATTTGGCTATACTTGGTGAATTCGATTAGTAAAACACAATCGATGAATGCGTAGATCTATAACCCTTAATACAAAGGCGGTTGAACATCTACAAATGTCGTAAAGTATCGTTTTTATTAATTTGGCTATACTTGATGAACTCGATTAGTAAAACCAAATCGATCAAAGCGGTTATCTATAACCGTTGGCGCAAAGTATTGTCTTTGATTCATCTAGCTATATTTGGTGAATTCAATTAATAAAACACAATCGATGAATGCGGTGATATATAACCGTTTATAAAAAGGCAGTTGAACATCTACAAATGTCGTAAAGTATCGTTTTTATTCATTTGGCTATGTTTCGTGAAATCGATTAGTAAAACATAATCGATGAATGCGGTGATCTATAACCGTTAATACAAATGCGGTTCAACATCTGAACATCTACAAATGTCGTAAAGTACCGTTTTTATTCATTTGGCTTTGTTTCGTGAAATCGATTAGTAAAACACAATCGATGAATGCGGTGATCTATACCCGTTAATACAA
Organism: Merzomyia westermanni; assembly: GCA_949987695.1. Classification (NCBI taxonomy): domain Eukaryota; kingdom Metazoa; phylum Arthropoda; class Insecta; order Diptera; family Tephritidae; genus Merzomyia; species Merzomyia westermanni. The sequence continues at coordinate 72,581,337 of OX465292.1, forward strand.
ATGCGATTCAACGTCTACAAATGTCGTAAAGTATCGTTTTTATTCATTTGGCTATACTTAATGAATTCGATTAGTAAAACAAAGTCGATCAAAGCGATTATCTTTAACCGTTAGCGCAAAGGCCGTTCACTATTTACAAATGTCGTAAAGTACTGTCTTTGACTCATTTGGCTATATTTGGTGAATTGGATTAGTAATACACAATCGATGAACGCGGTGCTATATAACCGCTTATACAAATGCGGTTGAACATCTACAAATCTCGTAAAGTAACGTTTTTATTCATTTGGCTATACTTGGTGAATTCGATTAGTAAAACACAATCGATGAATGCGTAGATCTATAACCCTTAATACAAAGGCGGTTGAACATCTACAAATGTCGTAAAGTATCGTTTTTATTAATCTGGCTATACTTGATGAACTCGATTAATAAAACAAAAACGATCAAAGCGGTTATCTATAACCGTTGGCGCAAAGTATTGTCTTTGAATCATCTAGCTATATTTGGTGAATTCAATTAATAAAACACAATCGATGAATGCGGTGATATATAACCGTTTATAAAAAGGCAGTTGAACATCTACAAATGTCGTAAAGTATCGTTTTTATTCATTTGGCTATGTTTCGTGAAATCGATTAGTAAAACACAATCGATGAATGCGTAGATCTATAACCCTTAATACAAAGGCGGTTGAACATCTACAAATGTCGTAAAGTATCGTTTTTATTAATTTGGCTATACTTGATGAATTCGCTTAGTAATACACTATCGATGAACGCGGTGCTATATAACCGTTAATACAAATGCGGTTGAACATCTACAAATGTCGTAAAGTATCGTTTTTATTCATTTGGCTATACTTGATGAATTCGCTTAGTAATACACAATCGATGAACGCGGTGCTATATAACCGTTAATACAAATGCGGTTGAACATCTACAAATGTCGTAAAGTATCGTTTTTATTCATTTGGCTATACTTGATGAATTCGATTAGTAATACACAATCGATGAACGCGGTGCTATATAACCGTTAATACAAATGCGGTTGAACATCTACAAATGTCGTAAAGTATCGTTTTTATTCATTTGGCTATACTTGATGAATTCGCTTAGTAATACACAATCGATGAACGCGGTGCTATATAACCGTTAATACAAATGCGGTTGAACATCTACAAATGTCGTAAAGTATCGTTTTTATTCATTTGGCTATACTTGATGAATTCGCTTAGTAATACACTATCGATGAACGCGGTGCTATATAACCGTTAATACAAATGCGGTTGAACATCTACAAATGTCGTAAAGTATCGTTTTTATTCATTTGGCTATACTTGATGAATTCGCTTAGTAATACACAATCGATGAACGCGGTGCTATATAACCGTTAATACAAATGCGGTTGAACATCTACAAATGTCGTGAAGTTTCGTTTTTATTCATTTGGCTATACTTGATGAATTCGATTAGTAATACACAATCGATGAACGCGGTGCTATATAACCGTTAATACAAATGCGGTTGAACATCTACAAATGTCGTAAAGTATCGTTTTTATTCATTTGGCTATACTTGATGAATTCGATTAGTAATACACAATCGATGAACGCGGTGCTATATAACCGTTAATACAAATGCGGTTGAACATCTACAAATGTCGTAAAGTATCGTTTTTATTCATTTGGCTATACTTGATGAATTCGATTAGTAATACACAATCGATGAACGCGGTGCTATATAACCGTTAATACAAATGCGGTTGAACATCTACAAATGTCGTAAAGTATCGTTTTTATTCATTTGGCTATACTTGATGAATTCGCTTAGTAATACACAATCGATGAACGCGGTGCTATATAACCGTTAATACAAATGCGGTTGAACATCTACAAATGTCGTAAAGTATCGTTTTTATTCATTTGGCTATACTTGATGAATTCGATTAGTAATACACAATCGATGAACGTGGTGCTATATAACCGTTAATACAAATGCGGTTGAACATCTACAAATGTCGTAAAGTATCGTTTTTATTCATTTGGCTATACTTGATGAATTCGATTAGTAATACACAATCGATGAACGCGGTGCTATATAACCGTTAATACAAATGCGGTTGAACATCTACAAATGTCGTAAAGTATCGTTTTTATTCATTTGGCTATACTTGATGAATTCGCTTAGTAATACACAATCGATGAACGCGGTGCTATATAACCGTTAATACAAATGCGGTTGAACATCTACAAATGTCGTAAAGTATCGTTTTTATTAATTTGGCTATACTTGATGAATTCGCTTAGTAATACACAATCGATGAACGCGGTGCTATATAACCGTTAATACAAATGCGGTTGAACATCTACAAATGTCGTAAAGTATCGTTTTTATTCATTTGGCTATACTTGATGAATTCGCTTAGTAATACACAATCGATGAACGCGGTGCTATATAACCGTTAATACAAATGCGGTTGAACATCTACAAATGTCGTAAAGTATCGTTTTTATTCATTTGGCTATACTTGATGAATTCGCTTAGTAATACACAATCGATGAACGCGGTGCTATATAACCGTTAATACAAATGCGGTTGAACATCTACAAATGTCGTAAAGTATCGTTTTTATTCATTTGGCTATACTTGATGAATTCGCTTAGTAATACACAATCGATGAACGCGGTGCTATATAACCGTTAATACAAATGCGGTTGAACATCTACAAATGTCGTAAAGTATCGTTTTTATTCATTTGGCTATACTTGATGAATTCGATTAGTAATACACAATCGATGAACGTGGTGCTATATAACCGTTAATACAAATGCGGTTGAACATCTACAAATGTCGTAAAGTATCGTTTTTATTCATTTGGCTATACTTGATGAATTCGCTTAGTAATACACAATCGATGAACGCGGTGCTATATAACCGTTAATACAAATGCGGTTGAACATCTACAAATGTCGTAAAGTATCGTTTTTATTCATTTGGCTATACTTGATGAATTCGATTAGTAATACACAATCGATGAACGCGGTGCTATATAACCGTTAATACAAATGCGGTTGAACATCTACAAATGTCGTAAAGTATCGTTTTTATTCATTTGGCTATACTTGATGAATTCGCTTAGTAATACACAATCGATGAACGCGGTGCTATATAACCGTTAATACAAATGCGGTTGAACATCTACAAATGTCGTAAAGTATCGTTTTTATTCATTTGGCTATACTTGATGAATTCGCTTAGTAATACACTATCGATGAACGCGGTGCTATATAACCGTTAATACAAATGCGGTTGAACATCTACAAATGTCGTAAAGTATCGTTTTTATTCATTTGGCTATACTTGATGAATTCGATTAGTAATACACAATCGATGAACGCGGTGCTATATAACCGTTAATACAAATGCGGTTGAACATCTACAAATGTCGTGAAGTTTCGTTTTTATTCATTTGGCTATACTTGATGAATTCGATTAGTAATACACAATCGATGAACGCGGTGCTATATAACCGTTAATACAAATGCGGTTGAACATCTACAAATGTCGTAAAGTATCGTTTTTATTCATTTGGCTATACTTGATGAATTCGATTAGTAATACACAATCGATGAACGCGGTGCTATATAACCGTTAATACAAATGCGGTTGAACATCTACAAATGTCGTAAAGTATCGTTTTTATTCATTTGGCTATACTTGATGAATTCGATTAGTAATACACAATCGATGAACGCGGTGCTATATAACCGTTAATACAAATGCGGTTGAACATCTACAAATGTCGTAAAGTATCGTTTTTATTCATTTGGCTATACTTGATGAATTCGCTTAGTAATACACAATCGATGAACGCGGTGCTATATAACCGTTAATACAAATGCGGTTGAACATCTACAAATGTCGTAAAGTATCGTTTTTATTCATTTGGCTATACTTGATGAATTCGATTAGTAATACACAATCGATGAACGTGGTGCTATATAACCGTTAATACAAATGCGGTTGAACATCTACAAATGTCGTAAAGTATCGTTTTTATTCATTTGGCTATACTTGATGAATTCGATTAGTAATACACAATCGATGAACGCGGTGCTATATAACCGTTAATACAAATGCGGTTGAACATCTACAAATGTCGTAAAGTATCGTTTTTATTCATTTGGCTATACTTGATGAATTCGCTTAGTAATACACAATCGATGAACGCGGTGCTATATAACCGTTAATACAAATGCGGTTGAACATCTACAAATGTCGTAAAGTATCGTTTTTATTCATTTGGCTATACTTGATGAATTCGCTTAGTAATACACAATCGATGAACGCGGTGCTATATAACCGTTAATACAAATGCGGTTGAACATCTACAAATGTCGTAAAGTATCGTTTTTATTCATTTGGCTATACTTGATGAATTCGCTTAGTAATACACAATCGATGAACGCGGTGCTATATAACCGTTAATACAAATGCGGTTGAACATCTACAAATGTCGTAAAGTATCGTTTTTATTCATTTGGCTATACTTGATGAATTCGCTTAGTAATACACAATCGATGAACGCGGTGCTATATAACCGTTAATACAAATGCGGTTGAACATCTACAAATGTCGTAAAGTATCGTTTTTATTCATTTGGCTATACTTGATGAATTCGCTTAGTAATACACAATCGATGAACGCGGTGCTATATAACCGTTAATACAAATGCGGTTGAACATCTACAAATGTCGTAAAGTATCGTTTTTATTCATTTGGCTATACTTGATGAATTCGATTAGTAATACACTATCGATGAACGCGGTGCTATATAACCGTTAATACAAATGCGGTTGAACATCTACAAATGTCGTAAAGTATCGTTTTTATTCATTTGGCTATACTTGATGAATTCGCTTAGTAATACACAATCGATGAACGCGGTGCTATATAACCGTTAATACAAATGCGGTTGAACATCTACAAATGTCGTAAAGTATCGTTTTTATTCATTTGGCTATACTTGATGAATTCGATTAGTAATACACAATCGATGAACGTGGTGCTATATAACCGTTAATACAAATGCGGTTGAACATCTACAAATGTCGTAAAGTATCGTTTTTATTCATTTGGCTATACTTGATGAATTCGATTAGTAATACACAATCGATGAACGCGGTGCTATATAACCGTTAATACAAATGCGGTTGAACATCTACAAATGTCGTAAAGTATCGTTTTTATTCATTTGGCTATACTTGATGAATTCGCTTAGTAATACACAATCGATGAACGCGGTGCTATATAACCGTTAATACAAATGCGGTTGAACATCTACAAATGTCGTAAAGTATCGTTTTTATTCATTTGGCTATACTTGATGAATTCGCTTAGTAATACACTATCGATGAACGCGGTGCTATATAACCGTTAATACAAATGCGGTTGAACATCTACAAATGTCGTAAAGTATCGTTTTTATTCATTTGGCTATACTTGATGAATTCGCTTAGTAATACACAATCGATGAACGCGGTGCTATATAACCGTTAATACAAATGCGGTTGAACATCTACAAATGTCGTGAAGTTTCGTTTTTATTCATTTGGCTATACTTGATGAATTCGATTAGTAATACACAATCGATGAACGCGGTGCTATATAACCGTTAATACAAATGCGGTTGAACATCTACAAATGTCGTAAAGTATCGTTTTTATTCATTTGGCTATACTTGATGAATTCGCTTAGTAATACACTATCGATGAACGCGGTGCTATATAACCGTTAATACAAATGCGGTTGAACATCTACAAATGTCGTAAAGTATCGTTTTTATTCATTTGGCTATACTTGATGAATTCGCTTAGTAATACACAATCGATGAACGCGGTGCTATATAACCGTTAATACAAATGCGGTTGAACATCTACAAATGTCGTAAAGTATCGTTTTTATTCATTTGGCTATACTTGATGAATTCGATTAGTAATACACAATCGATGAACGTGGTGCTATATAACCGTTAATACAAATGCGGTTGAACATCTACAAATGTCGTAAAGTATCGTTTTTATTCATTTGGCTATACTTGATGAATTCGATTAGTAATACACAATCGATGAACGCGGTGCTATATAACCGTTAATACAAATGCGGTTGAACATCTACAAATGTCGTAAAGTATCGTTTTTATTCATTTGGCTATACTTGATGAATTCGCTTAGTAATACACAATCGATGAACGCGGTGCTATATAACCGTTAATACAAATGCGGTTGAACATCTACAAATGTCGTAAAGTATCGTTTTTATTCATTTGGCTATACTTGATGAATTCGCTTAGTAATACACAATCGATGAACGCGGTGCTATATAACCGTTAATACAAATGCGGTTGAACATCTACAAATGTCGTAAAGTATCGTTTTTATTCATTTGGCTATACTTGATGAATTCGCTTAGTAATACACAATCGATGAACGCGGTGCTATATAACCGTTAATACAAATGCGGTTGAACATCTACAAATGTCGTAAAGTATCGTTTTTATTCATTTGGCTATACTTGATGAATTCGCTTAGTAATACACAATCGATGAACGCGGTGCTATATAACCGTTAATACAAATGCGGTTGAACATCTACAAATGTCGTAAAGTTTCGTTTTTATTCATTTGGCTATACTTGATGAATTCGATTAGTAATACACAATCGATGAACGCGGTGCTATATAACCGTTAATACAAATGCGGTTGAACATCTACAAATGTCGTAAAGTATCGTTTTTATTCATTTGGCTATACTTGATGAATTCGCTTAGTAATACACAATCGATGAACGCGGTGCTATATAACCGTTAATACAAATGCGGTTGAACATCTACAAATGTCGTAAAGTATCGTTTTTATTCATTTGGCTATACTTGATGAATTCGATTAGTAATACACAATCGATGAACGCGGTGCTATATAACCGTTAATACAAATGCGGTTGAACATCTACAAATGTCATAAAGTATCGTTTTTATTCATTTGGCTATACTTGATGAATTCGCTTAGTAATACACAATCGATGAACGCGGTGCTATATAACCGTTAATACAAATGCGGTTGAACATCTACAAATGTCGTGAAGTTTCGTTTTTATTCATTTGGCTATACTTGATGAATTCGATTAGTAATACATATTCGATGAACGCGGTGCTATATAACCGTTAATACAAATGCGGTTGAACATCTACAAATGTCATAAAGTATCGTTTTTATTCATTTGGCTATACTTAATGAATTCGATTAGTAAAACAAAATCGATCAAAGCGATTATTTTTAACCGTTAGCGCAAAGGCCGTTCACCATTTACAAATGTCGTAAAGTACTGTCTTTGACTCATTTGCCTTTTTGGTGATTTCGATTAGTAATACACAATCGATGAACGCGGTGCTATATAACCGTTAATACAAATGCGGTTGAACATCTACAAATGTCGTAAAGTATCGTTTTTGATTCATTGGGCTATACTTGGTGAATTCGATTAGTAAAACAAAGTCGATCAAAGCGATTATCTTTAACCGTTAGCGCAAAGGCCGTTCACCATTAACAAATGTCGTTAAGTACTGTCTTTGACTCATTTGGCTATATTTGGTGAATTAGATTAGTAATACACAATCGATGAACGCGGTGATCTATAACCGTAAATACAAATGCGGTTCAACATCTACAAATGTCGTAAAGTATCGTTTTTATTCATTTGGCGATACTTAATGAATTCGATTAGTAAAACAATGTCGATCAAAGCGATTATCTTTAACCGTTAGCGCAAAGGCCGTTCACCATTAACAAATGTCGTTAAGTACTGTCTTTGACTCATTTGGCTATACTTAATGAATTCGATTAGTAATACACAATCGATGAACGCGGTGATCTATAACCGTAAATACAAATGCGGTAGAACATCTACAAATGTCGTAAAGTATCGTTTTTATTCATTTGGCTATATTTGGTGAATTCGATTAGTAAAACACAATCGAACAACGCGGTGATCTATGATGGTTAATACATATGCAGTTGAGTAACTACAAATATCGTAAAGTATCGGCATTGATTAATTTGGCTATGCTTGGTGAATTCGATTAGCAAAACACAATCGATGAATGCGTAGATCTATAACCCTTAATACAAAGGCGGTTGAACATCTACAAATGTCGTAAAGTATCGTTTTTATTAATTTGGCTATACTTGATGAACTCGATTAGTAAAACAAAAACGATCAAAGCGGTTATCTATAACCGTTGGCGCAAAGTATTGTCTTTGATTCATTTGGCTATATTTGGTGAATTCAATTAATAAAACACAATCGATGAATGCGGTGATATATAACCGTTAATAAAAAGCCAGTTGAACATCTACAAATGTCGTAAATTATCGTTTTTATTAATTTGGCTATACTTAATGTATTCGATTAGTAAAACAAAATCGATCAAAGCGATTATCTTTAACCGTTAGCGCAAAGGCCGTTCACCATTTACAAATGTCGTAAAGTACTGTCTTTGACTCATTTGGCTATATTTGGTGAATTCGATTAGTAATACACAATCGATGAACGCGGTGCTATATAACCGCTAATACAAATGCGGTTGAACATCTACAAATGTCGTAAAGTATCGTTTTTATTCATTTGGCTATACTTGGTGAATTTGATTAGTAAAACACAATCGATGAATGCGTAGATCTATAACCCTTAATACAAAGGCGGTTGAACATCTACAAATGTCGTAAAGTATCGTTTTTATTAATTTGGCTATACTTGATGAACTCGATTAGTAAAACAAAATCGATCAAAGCGGTTATCTATAACCGTTGGCGCAAAGTATTGTCTTTGATTCATCTGGCTATATTTGGTGAATTCAATTAATAAAACACAATCGATGAATGCGGTGATATATAACCGTTTATAAAAAGCCAGCTGAACATCTACAAATGTCGTAAAGTACCGTTTTTATTCATTTGGCTATGTTTCGTGAAATCGATTAGTAAAACACAATCGATGAATGCGGTGATCTATAACCGTTAATACAAATGCGATTCAACATCTACAAATGTCGTAAAGTATCGTTTTTATTCATTTGGCTATACTTGATGAATTCGCTTAGTAATACACAATCGATGAACGCGGTGCTATATAACCGTTAATACAAATGCGGTTGAACATCTACAAATGTCGTAAAGTATCGTTTTTATTCATTTGGCTATACTTGATGAATTCGATTAGTAATACACAATCGATGAACGCGGTGCTATATAACCGTTAATACAAATGCGGTTGAACATCTACAAATGTCATAAAGTATCGTTTTTATTCATTTGGCTATACTTGATGAATTCGCTTAGTAATACACAATCGATGAACGCGGTGCTATATAACCGTTAATACAAATGCGGTTGAACATCTACAAATGTCGTGAAGTTTCGTTTTTATTCATTTGGCTATACTTGATGAATTCGATTAGTAATACATATTCGATGAACGCGGTGCTATATAACCGTTAATACAAATGCGGTTGAACATCTACAAATGTCATAAAGTATCGTTTTTATTCATTTGGCTATACTTAATGAATTCGATTAGTAAAACAAAATCGATCAAAGCGATTATTTTTAACCGTTAGCGCAAAGGCCGTTCACCATTTACAAATGTCGTAAAGTACTGTCTTTGACTCATTTGCCTTTTTGGTGATTTCGATTAGTAATACACAATCGATGAACGCGGTGCTATATAACCGTTAATACAAATGCGGTTGAACATCTACAAATGTCGTAAAGTATCGTTTTTGATTCATTGGGCTATACTTGGTGAATTCGATTAGTAAAACAAAGTCGATCAAAGCGATTATCTTTAACCGTTAGCGCAAAGGCCGTTCACCATTAACAAATGTCGTTAAGTACTGTCTTTGACTCATTTGGCTATATTTGGTGAATTAGATTAGTAATACACAATCGATGAACGCGGTGATCTATAACCGTAAATACAAATGCGGTTCAACATCTACAAATGTCGTAAAGTATCGTTTTTATTCATTTGGCGATACTTAATGAATTCGATTAGTAAAACAATGTCGATCAAAGCGATTATCTTTAACCGTTAGCGCAAAGGCCGTTCACCATTAACAAATGTCGTTAAGTACTGTCTTTGACTCATTTGGCTATACTTAATGAATTCGATTAGTAATACACAATCGATGAACGCGGTGATCTATAACCGTAAATACAAATGCGGTAGAACATCTACAAATGTCGTAAAGTATCGTTTTTATTCATTTGGCTATATTTGGTGAATTCGATTAGTAAAACACAATCGAACAACGCGGTGATCTATGATGGTTAATACATATGCAGTTGAGTAACTACAAATATCGTAAAGTATCGGCATTGATTAATTTGGCTATGCTTGGTGAATTCGATTAGCAAAACACAATCGATGAATGCGTAGATCTATAACCCTTAATACAAAGGCGGTTGAACATCTACAAATGTCGTAAAGTATCGTTTTTATTAATTTGGCTATACTTGATGAACTCGATTAGTAAAACAAAAACGATCAAAGCGGTTATCTATAACCGTTGGCGCAAAGTATTGTCTTTGATTCATTTGGCTATATTTGGTGAATTCAATTAATAAAACACAATCGATGAATGCGGTGATATATAACCGTTAATAAAAAGGCAGTTGAACATCTACAAATGTCGTAAATTATCGTTTTTATTAATTTGGCTATACTTAATGTATTCGATTAGTAAAACAAAATCGATCAAAGCGATTATCTTTAACCGTTAGCGCAAAGGCCGTTCACCATTTACAAATGTCGTAAAGTACTGTCTTTGACTCATTTGGCTATATTTGGTGAATTCGATTAGTAATACACAATCGATGAACGCGGTGCTATATAACCGCTAATACAAATGCGGTTGAACATCTACAAATGTCGTAAAGTATCGTTTTTATTCATTTGGCTATACTTGGTGAATTTGATTAGTAAAACACAATCGATGAATGCGTAGATCTATAACCCTTAATACAAAGGCGGTTGAACATCTACAAATGTCGTAAAGTATCGTTTTTATTAATTTGGCTATACTTGATGAACTCGATTAGTAAAACAAAATCGATCAAAGCGGTTATCTATAACCGTTGGCGCAAAGTATTGTCTTTGATTCATCTGGCTATATTTGGTGAATTCAATTAATAAAACACAATCGATGAATGCGGTGATATATAACCGTTTATAAAAAGCCAGCTGAACATCTACAAATGTCGTAAAGTACCGTTTTTATTCATTTGGCTATGTTTCGTGAAATCGATTAGTAAAACACAATCGATGAATGCGGTGATCTATAACCGTTAATACAAATGCGATTCAACATCTACAAATGTCGTAAAGTATCGTTTTTATTCATTTGGCTATACTTAATGAATTCGATTAGTAAAACAAAGTCGATCAAAGCGATTATCTTTAACCGTTAGCGCAAAGGCCGTTCACCATTTACAAATGTCGTAAAGTACTGTCTTTGACTCATTTGGCTATATTTGGTGAATTCGATTAGTAATACACAATCGATGAACGCGGTGCTATATAACCGCTAATACAAATGCGGTTGAACATCTACAAATGTCGTAAAGTATCGTTTTTATTCATTTGGCTATACTTGGTGAATTCGATTAGTAAAACACAATCGATGAATGCGTAGATCTATAACCCTTAATACAAAGGCGGTTGAACATCTACAAATGTCGTAAAGTATCGTTTTTATTAATTTGGCTATACTTGATGAACTCGATTAGTAAAACCAAATCGATCAAAGCGGTTATCTATAACCGTTGGCGCAAAGTATTGTCTTTGATTCATCTAGCTATATTTGGTGAATTCAATTAATAAAACACAATCGATGAATGCGGTGATATATAACCGTTTATAAAAAGGCAGTTGAACATCTACAAATGTCGTAAAGTATCGTTTTTATTCATTTGGCTATGTTTCGTGAAATCGATTAGTAAAACATAATCGATGAATGCGGTGATCTATAACCGTTAATACAAATGCGGTTCAACATCTGAACATCTACAAATGTCGTAAAGTACCGTTTTTATTCATTTGGCTTTGTTTCGTGAAATCGATTAGTAAAACACAATCGATGAATGCGGTGATCTATACCCGTTAATACAAATGCGATTCAACGTCTACAAATGTCGTAAAGTATCGTTTTTATTCATTTGGCTATACTTAATGAATTCGATTAGTAAAACAAAGTCGATCAAAGCGATTATCTTTAACCGTTAGCGCAAAGGCCGTTCACTATTTACAAATGTCGTAAAGTACTGTCTTTGACTCATTTGGCTATATTTGGTGAATTCGATTAGTAATACACAATCGATGAACGCGGTGCTATATAACCGCTTATACAAATGCGGTTGAACATCTACAAATCTCGTAAAGTAACGTTTTTATTCATTTGGCTATACTTGGTGAATTCGATTAGTAAAACACAATCGATGAATGCGTAGATCTATAACATCTACAAATGTCGTAAAGTATCGTTTTTATTAATCTGGCTATACTTGATGAACTCGATTAATAAAACAAAAACGATCAAAGCGGTTATCTATAACCGTTGGCGCAAAGTATTGTCTTTGAATCATCTAGCTATATTTGGTGAATTCAATAAATAAAACACAATCGATGAATGCGGTGATATATAACCGTTTATAAAAAGGCAGTTGAACATCTACAAATGTCGTAAAGTATCGTTTTTATTCATTTGGCTATGTTTCGTGAAATCGATTAGTAAAACACAATCGATGAATGCGGTGATCTATAACCGTTAATACAAATGCGGTTCAACATCTACAAATGTCGTAAAGTATCGTTTTTATTAATTTGGCTATACTTGATGAACTCGATTAGTAAAACAAAATCGATCAAAGCGGTTATCTATAACCGTTGGCGCAAAGTATTGTCTTTGATTCATCTAGCTATATTTGGTGAATTCAATTAATAAAACACAATCGATGAATGCGGTGATATATAACCGTTTATAAAAAGGCAGCTGAACATCTACAAATGTCGTAAAGTATCGTTTTTATTCATTTGGCTATGTTTCGTGAAATCGATTAGTAAAACACAATCGATGAATGCGGTGATCTATAACCGTTAATACAAATGCGGTTCAACATCTACAAATGTAGTAAAGTATCGTTTTTATTCATTTGGCTATACTTAATGAATTCGATTAGTAAAACAAAGTCGATCAAAGCGATTATCTTTAACCGTTAGCGCAAAGGCCGTTCACCATTTACAAATGTCGTAAAGTACTGTCTTTGACTCATTTGGCTATACTTGATGAATTCGATTAGTAATACACAATCGATGAACGCGGTGCTATATAACCGTTAATACAAATGCGGTTGAACATCTACAAATGTCGTAAAGTTTCGTTTTTATTCATTTGGCTATACTTGATGAATTCGATTAGTAATACACAATCGATGAACGCGGTGCTATATAACCGTTAATACAAATGCGGTTCAACATCTACAAATGTAGTAAAGTATCGTTTTTATTCATTTGGCTATACTTAATGAATTCGATTAGTAAAACAAAGTCGATCAAAGCGATTATCTTTAACCGTTAGCGCAAAGGCCGTTCACCATTTACAAATGTCGTAAAGTACTGTCTTTGACTCATTTGGCTATACTTGATGAATTCGATTAGTAATACACAATCGATGAACGCGGTGCTATATAACCGTTAATACAAATGCGGTTGAACATCTACAAATGTCGTAAAGTTTCGTTTTTATTCATTTGGCTATACTTGATGAATTCGATTAGTAATACACAATCGATGAACGCGGTGCTATATAACCGTTAATACAAATGCGGTTCAACATCTACAAATGTAGTAAAGTATCGTTTTTATTCATTTGGCTATACCTAATGAATTCGATTAGTAAAACAAAGTCGATCAAAGCGATTATCTTTAACCGTTAGCGCAAAGGCCGTTCACCATTTACAAATGTCGTAAAGTACTGTCTTTGACTCATTTGGCTATACTTGATGAATTCGATTAGTAATACACAATCGATGAACGCGGTGCTATATAACCGTTAATACAAATGCGGTTGAACATCTACAAATGTCGTAAAGTTTCGTTTTTATTCATTTGGCTATACTTGATGAATTCGATTAGTAATACACAATCGATGAACGCGGTGCTATATAACCGTTAATACAAATGCGGTTCAACATCTACAAATGTAGTAAAGTATCGTTTTTATTCATTTGGCTATACTTAATGAATTCGATTAGTAAAACAAAGTCGATCAAAGCGATTATCTTTAACCGTTAGCGCAAAGGCCGTTCACCATTTACAAATGTCGTAAAGTACTGTCTTTGACTCATTTGGCTATACTTGATGAATTCGATTAGTAATACACAATCGATGAACGCGGTGCTATATAACCGTTAATAAAAATGCGGTTGAACATCTACAAATGTCGTAAAGTATCGTTTTTATTCATTTGGCTATATTTGGTGAATTCGATTAGTAATACACAATCGATGAACGCGGTGCTATATAACCGTTAATACAAATGCGGTAGAACATCTACAAATGTCGTAAAGTATCGTTTTTATTCATTTGGCTATACTTGATGAATTCGATTAGTAAAACACAATCGATGAATGCGGTGATCTATAACCGTTAATACAAATGCGGTTCAACATCTACAAATGTCGTAAAGTATCGTTTTTATTCATTTGGCTATACTTAATAAATTCGATTAGTAAAACAAAGTCGATCAAAGCGATTATCTTTAACCGTTAGCGCAAAGGCCGTTCACCATTTACAAATGTCGTAAAGTACTGTCTTTGACTCATTTGGCTATACTTGATGAATTCGATTAGTAATACACAATCGATGAACGCGGTGCTATATAACCGTTAATACAAATGCGGTTGAACATCTACCAATGTCGTAAAGTATCGTTTTTATTCATTTGGCTATACTTGATGAATTCGATTAGCAATAAACAATCGATGAACGCGGTGCTATATAACCGTTAATACAAATGCGGTTGAACATCTACAAATGTCGTAAAGTTTCGTTTTTATTCATTTGGCTATACTTGATGAATTCGATTAGTAATACACAATCGATGAACGCGGTGCTATATAACCGTTAATACAAATGCGGTTGAACATCTACAAATGTCGTAAAGTATCATTTTTGATTCATTGGGCTATACTTGGTGAATTCGATTAGTAAAACAAAGTCGATCAAAGCGATTATCTTTAACCGTTAGCGCAAAGGCCGTTCACCATTTACAAATGTCGTTAAGTACTGTCTTTGACTCATTTGGCTATATTTGGTGAATTCGACTAGTAATACACAATCGATGAACGCGGTGATCTATAACCGTTAATACAATTGCGGTTCAACATCTACAAATGTCGTAAAGTATCGTTTTTATTCATTTGGCTATACTTAATGAATTCGATTAGTAAAACAATGTCGATCAAAGCGATTATCTTTAACCGTTAGCGCAAAGGCCGTTCACCATTTACAAATGTCGTAAAGTACTGTCTTTGACTCATTTGGCTATATTTGGTGAATTCGATTAGTAATACACAATCGATGAACGCGGTGCTATATAACCGTTAACACAAATGCGGCAGAACATCTACAAATGTCGTAAAGTATCGTTTTTATTCATTTGGCTATACTTGATGAATTCGATTAGTAAAACACAATCGATGAATGCGTTCACCATTTACAAATGTCGTAAAGTACTGTCTTTGACTCATTTGGCTATATTTGGTGAATTCGATTAGTAATACACAATCGATGAACGCGGTGCTATATAACCGTTAATACAAATGCGGCAGAACATCTACAAATGTCGTAAAGTATCGTTTTTATTCATTTGGCTATACTTGATGAATTCGATTAGTAAAACACAATCGATGAATGCGTAGATCTATAACCCTTAATACAAAGGCGGTTGAACATCTACAAATGTCGTAAAGTATCGTTTTTATTCATTTGGCTATACTTGATGAAATCGATTAGTAAAACACAATCGATGAATGCGGTGCTATATAACCGTTAATACAAATGCGGTTCAACATCTACAAATGTCGTAAAGTATCGTTTTTGATTCATTAGGCTATACTTGGTGAATTCGATTAGTAAAACAAAGTCGATCAAAGCGATTATCTTTAACCGTTAGCGCAAAGGCCGTTCACCATTTACAAATGTCGTTAAGTACTGTCTTTGACTCATTTGGCTATATTTGGTGAATTCGACTAGTAATACACAATCGATGAACGCGGTGATCTATAACCGTTAATACAATTGCGGTTCAACATCTACAAATGTCGTAAAGTATCGTTTTTATTCATTTGGCTATACTTAATGAATTCGATTAGTGAAACAATGTCGATCAAAGCGATTATCTTTAACCGTTAGCGCAAAGGCCGTTCACCATTTACAAATGTCGTAAAGTACTGTCTTTGACTCATTTGGCTATATTTGGTGAATTCGATTAGTAATACACAATCGATGAACGCGGTGCTATATAACCGTTAATACAAATGCGGCAGAACATCTACAAATGTCGTAAAGTATCGTTTTTATTCATTTGGCTATACTTGATGAATTCGATTAGTAAAACACAATCGATGAATGCGTTCACCATTTACAAATGTCGTAAAGTACTGTCTTTGACTCATTTGGCTATATTTGGTGAATTCGATTAGTAATACACAATCGATGAACGCGGTGCTATATAACCGTTAATACAAATGCGGCAGAACATCTACAAATGTCGTAAAGTATCGTTTTTATTCATTTGGCTATACTTGATGAATTCGATTAGTAAAACACAATCGATGAATGCGTAGATCTATAACCCTTAATACAAAGGCGGTTGAACATCTACAAATGTCGTAAAGTATCGTTTTTATTCATTTGGCTATACTTGATGAAATCGATTAGTAAAACACAATCGATGAATGCGGTGCTATATAACCGTTAATACAAATGCGGTTCAACATCTACAAATGTCGTAAAGTATCGTTTTTGATTCATTAGGCTATACTTGGTGAATTCGATTAGTAAAACAAAGTCGATCAAAGCGATTATCTTTAACCGTTAGCGCAAAGGCCGTTCACCATTTACAAATGTCGTTAAGTACTGTCTTTGACTCATTTGGCTATATTTGGTGAATTCGACTAGTAATACACAATCGATGAACGCGGTGATCTATAACCGTTAATACAATTGCGGTTCAACATCTACAAATGTCGTAAAGTATCGTTTTTATTCATTTGGCTATACTTAATGAATTCGATTAGTGAAACAATGTCGATCAAAGCGATTATCTTTAACCGTTAGCGCAAAGGCCGTTCACCATTTACAAATGTCGTAAAGTACTGTCTTTGACTCATTTGGCTATATTTGGTGAATTCGATTAGTAATACACAATCGATGAACGCGGTGCTATATAACCGTTAATACAAATGCGGCAGAACATCTACAAATGTCGTAAAGTATCGTTTTTATTCATTTGGCTATACTTGATGAATTCGATTAGTAAAACACAATCGATGAATGCGTTCACCATTTACAAATGTCGTAAAGTACTGTCTTTGACTCATTTGGCTATATTTGGTGAATTCGATTAGTAATACACAATCGATGAACGCGGTGCTATATAACCGTTAATACAAATGCGGCAGAACATCTACAAATGTCGTAAAGTATCGTTTTTATTCATTTGGCTATACTTGATGAATTCGATTAGTAAAACACAATCGATGAATGCGTAGATCTATAACCCTTAATACAAAGGCGGTTGAACATCTACAAATGTCGTAAAGTATCGTTTTTATTCATTTGGCTATACTTGATGAAATCGATTAGTAAAACACAATCGATGAATGCGGTGCTATATAACCGTTAATACAAATGCGGTTCAACATCTACAAATGTCGTAAAGTATCGTTTTTGATTCATTAGGCTATACTTGGTGAATTCGATTAGTAAAACAAAGTCGATCAAAGCGATTATCTTTAACCGTTAGCGCAAAGGCCGTTCACCATTTACAAATGTCGTTAAGTACTGTCTTTGACTCATTTGGCTATATTTGGTGAATTCGACTAGTAATACACAATCGATGAACGCGGTGATCTATAACCGTTAATACAATTGCGGTTCAACATCTACAAATGTCGTAAAGTATCGTTTTTATTCATTTGGCTATACTTAATGAATTCGATTAGTGAAACAATGTCGATCAAAGCGATTATCTTTAACCGTTAGCGCAAAGGCCGTTCACCATTTACAAATGTCGTAAAGTACTGTCTTTGACTCATTTGGCTATATTTGGTGAATTCGATTAGTAATACACAATCGATGAACGCGGTGCTATATAACCGTTAATACAAATGCGGCAGAACATCTACAAATGTCGTAAAGTATCGTTTTTATTCATTTGGCTATACTTGATGAATTCGATTAGTAAAACACAATCGATGAATGCGTTCACCATTTACAAATGTCGTAAAGTACTGTCTTTGACTCATTTGGCTATATTTGGTGAATTCGATTAGTAATACACAATCGATGAACGCGGTGCTATATAACCGTTAATACAAATGCGGCAGAACATCTACAAATGTCGTAAAGTATCGTTTTTATTCATTTGGCTATACTTGATGAATTCGATTAGTAAAACACAATCGATGAATGCGTAGATCTATAACCCTTAATACAAAGGCGGTTGAACATCTACAAATGTCGTAAAGTATCGTTTTTATTCATTTGGCTATACTTGATGAAATCGATTAGTAAAACACAATCGATGAATGCGGTGCTATATAACCGTTAATACAAATGCGGTTCAACATCTACAAATGTCGTAAAGTATCGTTTTTGATTCATTAGGCTATACTTGGTGAATTCGATTAGTAAAACAAAGTCGATCAAAGCGATTATCTTTAACCGTTAGCGCAAAGGCCGTTCACCATTTACAAATGTCGTTAAGTACTGTCTTTGACTCATTTGGCTATATTTGGTGAATTCGACTAGTAATACACAATCGATGAACGCGGTGATCTATAACCGTTAATACAATTGCGGTTCAACATCTACAAATGTCGTAAAGTATCGTTTTTATTCATTTGGCTATACTTAATGAATTCGATTAGTAAAACAATGTCGATCAAAGCGATTATCTTTAACCGTTAGCGCAAAGGCCGTTCACCATTTACAAATGTCGTAAAGTACTGTCTTTGACTCATTTGGCTATATTTGGTGAATTCGATTAGTAATACACAATCGATGAACGCGGTGCTATATAACCGTTAATACAAATGCGGCAGAACATCTACAAATGTCGTAAAGTATCATTTTTATTCATTTGGCTATACTCGATGAACTCGATTAGTAAAACAAAATCGATCAAAGCGGTTATCTATAACCGTTGGCGCAAAGTATTGTCTTTGATTCATTTGGCTATATTTGGTGAATGCAATTAATAAAACACAATCGATGAATGCGGTGATATATAACCATTTATAAAAAGGCAGTTGAACATCTACAAATGTCGTAAAGTATCGTTTTTATTCATTTGGCTATACTTAATGAATTCGATTAGTAAAACAAAGTCGATCAAAGCGATTATCTTTAACCGTTAGCGCAAAGGCCGTTCACCATTTACAAATGTCGTAAAGTACTGTCTTTGACTCATTTGGCTATATTTGGTGAATTCGATTAGTAATACACAATCGATGAACGCGGTGCTATATAACCGCTAATACAAATGCGGTTGAACATCTACAAATGTCGTAAAGTATCATTTTTATTCATTTGGCTATATTTGGTGAATTCGATTAGTAAAACACAATCGATGAATGCGTAGATCTATAACCCTTAATACAAAGGCGGTTGAACATCTACAAATGTCGTAAAGTATCGTTTTTGTTAATTTGGCTATACTTGATGAACTCGATTAGTAAAACAAAATCGATCAAAGCGGTTATCTATAACCGTTGGCGCAAAGTATTGTCTTTGATTCATCTAGCTATATTTGGTGAATTCAATTAATAAAACACAATCGATGAATGCGGTGATATATAACCGTTTATAAAAAGGCAGTTAAACATCTACAAATGTCGTAAAGTATCGTTTTTATTCATTTGGCTATGTTTCGTGAAATCGATTAGTAAAACACAATCGATGAATGCGTAGATCTATAACCCTTAATACAAAGGCGGTTGAACATCTACAAATGTCGTAAAGTATCGTTTTTATTAATTTGGCTATACTTGATGAACTCGATTAGTAAAACAAAATCGATCAAAGCGGTTATCTATAACCGTTGGCGCAAAGGCCGTTCACCATTTACAAATGTCGTAAAGTACTGCGGTACTGCGGTTCAACATCTACAAATGTCGTAAAGTATCGTTTTTATTAATTTGGCTATACTTGATGAATTCGATTAGTAATACACAATCGATGAACGCGGTGCTATATAACCGTTAATACAAATGCGGTTGACCATCTACAAATGTCGTAAAGTATCGTTTTTATTCATTTGCCTATACTTGATGAATTCGATTAGTAATACACAATCGATGAACGCGGTGCTATATAACCGTTAATACAAATGCGGTTGAACATCTACAAATGTCGTAAAGTATCGTTTTTATTCATTTGGCTATACTTGATGAATTCGATTAGTAATACACAATCGATGAACGCGGTGCTATATAACCGTTAATACAAATGCGGTTGAACATCTACAAATGTCGTAAAGTATCGTTTTTATTCATTTGGCTATACTTAATGAATTCGATTAGTAAAACAAAATCGATCAAAGCGATTATCTTTAACCGTCAGCGCAAAGGCCGTTCACCATTTACAAATGTCGTAAAGTACTGCGGTACTGCGGTTCAACATCTACAAATGTCGTAAAGTATCGTTTTTATTCATTTGGCTATACTTGATGAATTCGATTAGTAATACACAATCGATGAACGCGGTGCTATATAACCGTTAATACAAATGCGGTTGAACATCTACAAATGTCGTAAAGTATCGTTTTTATTCATTTGGCTATACTTGTTCAATTCGATTAGTAATACACAATCGATGAACGCGGTGCTATGTAACCAATAATACAAATGCGGTTGAACATCTACAAATGTCGTAAAGTATCGTTTTTATTCATTTGGCTATAGTTAATGAATTCGATTAGTAAAACAAAATCGATCAAAGCGATTATCTTTAACCGTTAGCGCAAAGGCCGTTCACCATTTACAAATGTCGTAAAGTACTGTCTTTGATTCATTGGGCTATACTTGGTGAATTCGATTAATAGATCACAATCCATGAATGCGGTGATATATAACCGTTTATGAAAAAACAGTTGAACATCTACAAATGTCGTAAAGTATCGTTTTTATTCATTTGGCTATATTTCGTGAAATCGATTAGTAAAACACAGTCGATGAATGCGGTGATCTATAACCGTTAATACAAATGCGTTTCAACATCTACAAATGTCGCAAAGTATCGTTTTTATTCATTTGGCTATACTTGATGAATTCGATTAGTAATACACAATCGATGAACGCGGTGCTATATAACCGTTAATACAAATGCGGTTGAACATCTACAAATGTCGTAAAGTATCGTTTTTATTCATTTGGCTATATTTCGTGAAATCGATTAGTAAAACACAGTCGATGAATGCGGTGATCTATAACCGTTAATACAAATGCGTTTCAACATCTACAAATGTCGCAAAGTATCGTTTTTATTCATTTGGCTATACTTGATGAATTCGATTAGTAATACACAATCGATGAACGCGGTGCTATATAACCGTTAATACAAATGCGGTTGAACATCTACAAATGTCGCAAAGTATCGTTTTTATTCATTTGGCTATACTTGATGAATTCGATTAGTAATACACAATCGATGAACGCGGTGCTATATAACCGTTAATACAAATGCGGTTGAACATCTACAAATGTCGTAAAGTATCGTTTTTATTCATTTGGCTATACTTGATGAATTCGATTAGTAATACACAATCGATGAACGCGGTGCTATATAACCGTTAATACAAATGCGGTTGAACATCTACAAATGTCGTAAAGTATCGTTTTTATTCATTTGGCTATACTTGATGAATTCGATTAGTAATACACAATCGATGAACGCGGTGCTATATAACCGTTAATACAAATGCGGTTGAACATCTACAAATGTCGTAAAGTATCGTTTTTATTCATTTGGCTATACTTAATGAATTCGATTAGTAAAACAAAATCGATCAAAGCGATTATCTTTAACCGTCAGCGCAAAGGCCGTTCACCATTTACAAATGTCGTAAAGTACTGCGGTACTGCGGTTCAACATCTACAAATGTCGTAAAGTATCGTTTTTATTCATTTGGCTATACTTGATGAATTCGATTAGTAATACACAATCGATGAACGCGGTGCTATATAACCGTAATTACAAATGCGGTTGAACATCTACAAATGTCATAAAGAATCGTTTTTATTCATTTGGCTATACTTGATGAATTCGATTAGTAATACACAATCGATGAATGCGGTGCTATATAACCGTTAATACAAATGCGGTTGAACATCTACAAATGTCGTAAAGTATCGTTTTTATTCATTTAGCTATACTTGATCAATTCGATTAGTAATACACAATCGATGAACGCGGTGCTATATAACCAATAATACAAATGCGGTTGAACATCTACAAATGTCGTAAAGTATCGTTTTTATTCATTTGGCTATAGTTAATGAATTCGATTAGTAAAACAAAATCGATCAAAGCGATTATCTTTAACCGTTAGCGCAAAGGCCGTTCACCATTTACAAATGTCGTAAAGTACTGTCTTTGACTCATTTGGCTATATTTGGTGAATTCGATTAGAAATACACAATCGATGAACGCGGTGCTATATAACCGTTAATACAAACGCGGTTGAACATCTACAAATGTCGTAAAGTATCGTTTTTGATTCATTGGGCTATACTTGGTGAATTCGATTAATAGATCACAATCCATGAATGCGGTGATATATAACCGTTTATGAAAAAACAGTTGAACATCTACAAATGTCGTAAAGTATCGTTTTTATTCATTTGGCTATATTTCGTGAAATCGATTAGTAAAACACAGTCGATGAATGCGGTGATCTATAACCGTTAATACAAATGCGTTTCAACATCTACAAATGTCGCAAAGTATCGTTTTTATTCATTTGGCTATACTTGATGAATTCGATTAGTAATACACAATCGATGAACGCGGTGCTATATAACCGTCAATACAAATGCGGTTGAACATCTACAAATGTCGTAAAGTATCGTTTTTATTCATTTGGCTATATTTCGTGAAATCGATTAGTAAAACACAGTCGATGAATGCGGTGATCTATAACCGTTAATACAAATGCGTTTCAACATCTACAAATGTCGCAAAGTATCGTTTTTATTCATTTGGCTATACTTGATGAATTCGATTAGTAATACACAATCGATGAACGCGGTGCTATATAACCGTTAATACAAATGCGGTTGAACATCTACAAATGTCGTAAAGTATCGTTTTTATTCATTTGGCTATACTTGATGAATTCGATTAGTAATACACAATCGATGAACGCGGTGCTATATAACCGTTAATACAAATGCGGTTGAACATCTACAAATGTCGTAAAGTATCGTTTTTATTCATTTGGCTATACTTGATGAATTCGATTAGTAATACACAATCGATGAACGCGGTGCTATATAACCGTTAATACAAATGCGGTTGAACATCTACAAATGTCGTAAAGTATCGTTTTTATTCATTTGGCTATACTTGATGAATTCGATTAGTAATACACAATCGATGAACGCGGTGCTATATAACCGTTAATACAAATGCGGTTGAACATCTACAAATGTCGTAAAGTATCGTTTATATTCATTTGGCTATACTTGATGAATTCGATTAGTAATACACAATCGATGAACGCGGTGCTATATAACCGTAATTACAAATGCGGTTGAACATCTACAAATGTCATAAAGTATCGTTTTTATTCATTTGGCTATACTTGATGAATTCGATTAGTAATACACAATCGATGAACGCGGTGCTATATAACCGTTAATACAAATGCGGTTGAACATCTACAAATGTCGTAAAGTATCGTTTTTATTCATTTGGCTATACTTAATGAATTCGATTAGTAAAACAAAATCGATCAAAGCGATTATCTTTAACCGTCAGCGCAAAGGCCGTTCACCATTTACAAATGTCGTAAAGTACTGCGGTACTGCGGTTCAACATCTACAAATGTCGTAAAGTATCGTTTTTATTCATTTGGCTATACTTGATGAATTCGATTAGTAATACACAATCGATGAACGCGGTGCTATATAACCAATAATACAAATGCGGTTGAACATCTACAAATGTCGTAAAGTATCGTTTTTATTCATTTGGCTATACTTGATCAATTCGATTAGTAATACACAATCGATGAACGCGGTGCTATATAACCAATAATACAAATGCGGTTGAACATCTACAAATGTCGTAAAGTATCGTTTTTATTCATTTGGCTATAGTTAATGAATTCGATTAGTAAAACAAAATCGATCAAAGCGATTATCTTTAACCGTTAGCGCAAAGGCCGTTCACCATTTACAAATGTCGTAAAGTACTGTCTTTGACTCATTTGGCTATATTTGGTGAATTCGATTAGAAATACACAATCGATGAACGCGGTGCTATATAACCGTTAATACAAACGCGGCTGAACATCTACAAATGTCGTAAAGTATCGTTTTTGATTCATTGGGCTATACTTGGTGAATTCGATTAATAGATCACAATCCATGAATGCGGTGATATATAACCGTTTATGAAAAAAACAGTTGAACATCTACAAATGTCGTAAAGTATCGTTTTTATTCATTTGGCTATATTTCGTGAAATCGATTAGTAAAACACAGTCGATGAATGCGGTGATCTATAACCGTTAATACAAATGCGTTTCAACATCTACAAATGTCGCAAAGTATCGTTTTTATTCATTTGGCTATACTTGATGAATTCGATTAGTAATACACAATCGATGAACGCGGTGCTATATAACCGTTAATACAAATGCGGTTGAACATCTACAAATGTCGTAAAGTATCGTTTTTATTCATTTGGCTATATTTCGTGAAATCGATTAGTAAAACACAGTCGATGAATGCGGTGATCTATAACCGTTAATACAAATGCGTTTCAACATCTACAAATGTCGCAAAGTATCGTTTTTATTCATTTGGCTATACTTGATGAATTCGATTAGTAATACACAATCGATGAACGCGGTGCTATATAACCGTTAATACAAATGCGGTTGAACATCTACAAATGTCGTAAAGTATCGTTTTTATTCATTTGGCTATACTTGATGAATTCGATTAGTAATACACAATCGATGAACGCGGTGCTATATAACCGTTAATACAAATGCGGTTGAACATCTACAAATGTCGTAAAGTATCGTTTTTATTCATTTGGCTATACTTGATGAATTCGATTAGTAATACACAATCGATGAACGCGGTGCTATATAACCGTTAATACAAATGCCGTTGAACATCTACAAACGTCGTAAAGTATCGTTTTTATTCATTTGGCTATACTTGATGAATTCGATTAGTAATACACAATCGATGAACGCGGTGCTATATAACCGTTAATACAAATGCGGTTGAACATCTACAAATGTCGTAAAGTATCGTTTTTATTCATTTGGCTATACTTGATGAATTCGATTAGTAATACACAATCGATGAACGCGGTGCTATATAACCGTTAATACAAATGCGGTTGAACATCTACAAACGTCGTAAAGTATCGTTTTTATTCATTTGGCTATACTTGATGAATTCGATTAGTAATACACAATCGATGAACGCGGTGCTATATAACCGTTAATACATATGCGGTTGAACATTTACAAATGTCGTAAAGTACTGTCTTTGACTCATTTGGCTATATTTGGTGAATTCGATTAGTAATACACAATCAATGAACGCGGTGCTATATAACCGTTAATACAAAGGCAGTTGAACATCTACAAATGTCGCAAAGTATTGTCTTTGATGCATTGGGCTATATTTGGTGAATTCGATTAATAGATCACAATCCAAGAATGCGGTGATCTATATACGGTTATTAAAAAACCGTTGAACATCTACAAATGTCGTAAAGTATCGTTTTTGATTCATTTGGCTATATTTCGTGAAATCGATTAGTAAAACACAATCGATGAATGCGGTGATCTATAACCGTTAATACAAATGCGGTTGAACATCTACAAATATCGTAAAGTATCGTTTTTATTCATTTGGCTATACTTGATGAATTCGATTAGTAAAACAAAGTCGATCAAAGCGATTATCTTTAAAAGTTAGCGCGAAGGCCGTTCACCATTTACAAATGTCGTAAAGTACCGTCTTTGACTCATTTGGCTATATTTGGTGAATTCGATTATTAATACACAATCGATGAACGCGGTGCTATATAACCGTCAATACAAATGCGGTTGAACATCTACAAATGTCGCAAAGTATTGTCTTTGATGCATTGGGCTATATTTGGTGAATTCGATTAATAGATCACAATCCAAGAATGCGGTGATCTATATACGGTTATTAAAAAACCGTTGAACATCTACAAATTCGTAAAGTATCGTTTTTGGTTCATTTGGCTATATTTCGTGAAATCGATTAGTAAAACACAATCGATGAATGCGGTGATCTATAACCGTTAATACAAATGCGGTTGAACATCTACAAATATCGTAAAGTATCGTTTTTATTCATTTGGCTATACTTGATGAATTCGATTAGTAAAACAAAATCGATCAAAGCGGTTATCTATAACAGTTGGCGCAAAGTATTTTCTTTGATTCATTTGGCTATGTTTGGTGAATTCAATTAATAAAACACAATCGATGAATGCGGTGATATATAACCGTTAATAAAAAGGCAGTTAAACATCTACAAATGTCGCAAAGTATTGTCTTTGATGCATTGGGCTATATTTGGTGAATTCGATTAATAGATCACAATCCAAGAATGCGGTGATCTATATACGGTTATTAAAAAACCGTTGAACATCTACAAATGTCGTAAAGTATCGTTTTTGATTCATTTGGCTATATTTCGTGAAATCGATTAGTAAAACACAATCGATGAATGCGGTGATCTATAACCGTTAATACAAATGCGGTTGAACATCTACAAATGTCGTAAAGTATCGTTTTTATTAATTTGGCTTTACTTGATGAACTCGATTAGTAAAACAAAATCGATCAAAGCGGTTATCTATAACAGTTGGCGCAAAGTATTTTCTTTGATTCATTTGGCTATGTTTGGTGAATTCAATTAATAAAACACAATCGATGAATGCGGTGATATATAACCGTTAATAAAAAGGCAGTTAAACATCTACAAATGTCGCAAAGTATTGTCTTTGATGCATTGGGCTATATTTGGTGAATTCGATTAATAGATCACAATCCAAGAATGCGGTGATCTATATACGGTTATTAAAAAACCGTTGAACATCTACAAATGTCGTAAAGTATCGTTTTTGATTCATTTGGCTGTATTTCGTGAAATCGATTAGTAAAACACAATCGATGAATGCGGTGATCTATAACCGTTAATACAAATGCGGTTGAACATCTACAAATATCGTAAAGTATCGTTTTTATTCATTTGGCTATACTTGATGAATTCGATTAGTAAAACAAAGTCGATCAAAGCGATTATCTATAACAGTTGGCGCAAAGTATTTTCTTTGATTCATTTGGCTATATTTGGTGAATTCAATTAATAAAACACAATCGATGAATGCGGTGATATATAACCGTTAATAAAAAGGCAGTTGAACATCTACAATTGTCGTAAAGTATCGTTTTTGATTCATTGGGCTATATTTGGTGAACTCGACTAGTAAAACAAAATCGATCAAAGCGGTTATCTATAACAGTTGGCGCAAAGTATTTTCTTTGATTCATTTGGCTATGTTTGGTGAATTCAATTAATAAAACACAATCGACCAATGCGGTGATATATAACCGTTAATAAAAAGGCAGTTGAACATCTACAAATGTCGCAAAGTATTGTCTTTGATGCATTGGGCTATATTTGGTGAATTCGATTAATAGATCACAATCCAAGAATGCGGTGATCTATATACGGTTATTAAAAAACCGTTCACCATTTACAAATGTCGTAAAGTACTGTCTTTGACTCATTTGGCTATTATTGGTGAATTCGATTAGTAATACACAATCAATGAACGCGGTGCTATATAACCGTTAATACAAAGGCAGTTGAACATCTACAAATGTCGCAAAGTATTTTCTTTGATGCATTGGGCTATATTTGGTGAATTCGATTAATAGATCACAATCCAAGAATGCGGTGATCTATATACGGTTATTAAAAAACCGTTGAACATCTACAAATGTCGTAAAGTACCGTCTTTGACTCATTTGGCTATATTTGGTGAATTCGATTAGTAATACACAATCGATGAACGCGGTGCTATATAACCGTCAATACAAATGCGGTTGAACATCTACAAATGTCGTAAAGTATCGTTTTTATTAATTTGGCTATACTTGATGAACTCGATTAGTAAAACAAAATCGATCAAAGCGGTTATCTATAACAGTTGGCGCAAAGTATTTTCTTTGATTCATTTGGCTATATTTGGTGAATTCAATTAATAAAACACAATCGATGAATGCGGTGATATATAAATGTTAATAAAAAGGCAGTTGAACATCTACAATTGTCGTAAAGTATCGTTTTTGATTCATTGGGCTATACTTGGTGAACTCGACTAGTAAAACAAAATCGATCAAAGCGGTTATCTATAACAGTGGGCGCAAAGTATTTTCTTTGATTCATTTGGCTATGTTTGGTGAATTCAATTAATAAAAGACAATCGATGAATGCGGTGATATATAACCGTTAATAAAAAGGCAGTTGAACATCTACAAATGTCGCAAAGTATTGTCTTTGATTCATTGGGCTATATTTGGTGAATTCGATTAATAGATCACAATCCATGAATGCGGTGATCTATATATGGTTATTAAAAAACCGTTGAACATCTACAAATGTCGTAAAGTATCGTTTTTATTAATTTGGCTATACTTGATGAACTCGATTAGTAAAACAAAATCGATCAAAGCGGTTATCTATAACAGTTGGCGCAAAGTATTTTCTTTGATTTATTTGGCTATATTTGGTGAATTCAATTAATAAAACACAATCGATGAATGCGGTGATATATAACCGTTAATAAAAAGGCAGTTGAACATCTACAAATGTCGCAAAGTATTGTCTTTGATTCATTGGGCTATATTTGGTGAATTCAATTAATAAAACACAATCGATGAATGCGGTGCTATATAACCGTTAATACAAATGCGGTTGAACATCTACAAATGTCGTAAAGTATCGTTTTTATTAATTTGGCTATACTTGATGAACTCGATTAGTAAAACAAAATCGATCAAAGCGGTTATCTATAACAGTTGGCGCAAAGTATTTTCTTTGATTCATTTGGCTATATTTGGTGAATTCAATTAATAAAACACAATCGATGAATGCGGTGATATATAACCGTTAATAAAAAGGCAGTTGAACATCTACAAATGTCGCAAAGTATTGTCTTTGATTCATTGGGCTATATTTGGTGATTTCGATTAATAAAACAAAATCGATGAACGTGGTGATATATAACCGTTAATATAAAGGTGGTTGAACATCTACAAACGTCGTAAAGTATCGTTTTTATTAATTTGGCTATACTTGATGAACTCGATTAGTAAAACAAAATCGATCAAAGCGGTTATCTATAACAGTTGGCGCAAAGTATTTTCTTTGATTCA
Source organism: Merzomyia westermanni (assembly GCA_949987695.1). Classification (NCBI taxonomy): domain Eukaryota; kingdom Metazoa; phylum Arthropoda; class Insecta; order Diptera; family Tephritidae; genus Merzomyia; species Merzomyia westermanni. Next base: position 72,611,408 of record OX465292.1, read on the forward strand.
TTTGGCTATATTTGGTGAATTCAATTAATAAAACACAATCGATGAATGCCGTGATATATAACCGTTAATAAAAAGGCAGTTGAACATCTACAAATGTCGCAAAGTATTGTCTTTGATTCATTGGGCTATATTTGGTGAATTCAATTAATAAAACACAATCGATGAATGCGGTGCTATATAACCGTTAATACAAATGCGGTTGAACATCTACAAATGTCGTAAAGTATCGTTTTTATTAATTTGGCTATACTTGATGAACTCGATTAGTAAAACAAAATCGATCAAAGCGGTTATCTATAACAGTTGGCGCAAAGTATTTTCTTTGATTCATTTGGCTATATTTGGTGAATTCAATTAATAAAACACAATCGATGAATGCGGTGATATATAACCGTTAATAAAAAGGCAGTTGAACATCTACAAATGTCGCAAAGTATTGTCTTTGATTCATTGGGCTATATTTGGTGAATTCAATTAATAAAACACAATCGATGAATGCGGTGATATATAACCGTTAATAAAAAGGCAGTTGAACATCTACAAATGTCGTAAAGTATCGTTTTTATTAATTTGGCTATACTTGATGAACTCGATTAGTAAAACAAAATCGATCAAAGCGGTTATCTATAACAGTTGGCGCAAAGTATTTTCTTTGATTCATTTGGCTATATTTGGTGAATTCAATTAATAAAACACAATCGATGAATGCGGTGATATATAACCGTTAATAAAAAGGCAGTTGAACATCTACAAATGTCGTAAAGTATCGATTTTGATTCATTGGGCTATACTTGGTGAAGTCGATTAGTAAAACAAAATCGATCAAAGCGGTTATCTATAACAGTTGGCGCAAAGTATTTTCTTTGATTCATTTGGCTATATTTGGTGAATTCAATTAATAAAACACAATCGATGAACGCGGTGCTATATAACCGTTAATACAAATGCGGTTGAACATCTACAAATGTCGTAAAGTATCGTTTTTGATTCATTGGGCTATACTTGGTGAAGGCGATTAGTAAAACAAAATCGATCAAAGCGGTTATCTATAACAGTTGGCGCAGAGTATTTTCTTTGATTCATTTGGCTATATTTGGTGAATTCAATTAATAAAACACAATCGATGAATGAGGTGATATATAACCAATAATAAAAAGGCAGTTGAACATCTACAAATGTCGTAAAGTATCGTTTTTGATTCATTGGGCTATACTTGATGAATTCGATTAGTAATACACAATCGATCAAAGCGGTTATCTATAACAGTTGGCGCAAAGTATTCTCTTTGATTCATTTGGCTATATTTGGTGAATTCAATTAATAAAACACAATCGATGAATGCGGTGATATATAACCGATAATAAAAAGGCAGTTGAACATCTACAAATGTCCCAAAGTATTGTTTTTGATTCATTGGGCTATACTTGGTGAAGTCGATTAGTAAAACAAAATCGATCAAAGCGGTTATCTATAACAGTTGGCGCAAAGTATTTTCTTTGATTCATTTGGCTATATTTGGTGAATTCAATTAATAAAACACAATCGATGAATGCGGTGATATATAACCGATAATAAAAAGGCAGTTGAACATCTACAAATGTCCCAAAGTATTGTTTTTGATTCATTTGGCTATATTTGGTGAATTCGATTAATAGATCACAATCCATGAATGCGGTGATCTATATACGGTTATTAAAAAACCGTTGAACATCTACAAATGTCGTGAAATCGATTAGTAAAACACAATCGATGAATGCGGTGATCTATAACCGTTAATACAAATGCGGTTGAACATCTACAAATGTCGTAAAGTATCGTTTTCATTCATTTGGCTATACTTGATGAATTCGATTAGTAAAACAAAGTCGATCAAAGCGATTATCTTTAACCGTTAGCGCAAAGACCGTTCACCATTTACAAATGTCGTAAAGTACTGTCTTTGACTCATTTGGCTATATTTGGTGAATACGATTAGTAATACACAATCGATGAACGCGGTGCTATATAACCGTTAATACAAATGCGGTTGAACATCTACAAATGTCGTAAAGTATCGTTTTTATTCATTTGACTATACTTGATGAATTCGATTAGTAAAACACAATCGATCAAAGCGATTATCTTTAACCGTTAGCGCGAAGGCCGTTCACCATTTACAAATGTCGTAAAGTACCGTCTTTGACTTATTTGGCTATATTTGGTGAATTCGATTAGTAATACACAATCGATGAACGCGGTGCTATATAACCGTTAATACAAATTCGGTTGAACATCTACAAATGTTGTAAAGTATCGTTTTTATTCATTTGACTATACTTGATGAATTCGATTAGTAAAACACAATCGATCAAAGCGATTATCTTTAACCGTTAGCGCGAAGGCCGTTCACCATTTACAAATGTCGTAAAGTACCGTCTTTGACTTATTTGGCTATATTTGGTGAATTCGATTAGTAATACACAATCGATGAACGCGGTGCTATATAACCGTTAATACAAATTCGGTTGAACATCTACAAATGTTGTAAAGTATCGTTTTTATTAATTTGGCTATACTTGATGAACTCGATTAGTAAAACAAAATCGATCAAAGCGGTTATCTATAACAGTTGGCGCAAAGTATTTTCTTTGATTCATTTGGCTATGTTTGGTGAATTCAATTAATAAAAGACAATCGATGAATGCGGTGATATATAACCGTTAATAAAAAGGCAGTTGAACATCTACAAATGTCGTAAAGTATCGTTTTTGATTCATTGGGCTATACTTGGTGAAGTCGATTAGTAAAACAAAATCGATCAAAGCGGTTATCTATAACAGTTGGCGCAAAGTATTTTCTGTGATTCATTTGGCTATATTTGGTGAATTCAATTAATAAAACACAATCGATGAATGCGGTGATATATAACCGATAATAAAAAGGCAGTTGAACATCTACAAATGTCCCAAAGTATTGTTTTTGATTCATTTGGCTATATTTTGTGAATTCGATTAATAGATCACAATCCATGAATGCGGTGATCTATATACGGTTATTAAAAAACCGTTGAACATCTACAAATGTCGTGAAATCGATTAGTAAAACACAATCGATGAATGCGGTGATCTATAACCGTTAATACAAATGCGGTTGAACATCTACAAATGTCGTAAAGTATCGTTTTCATTCATTTGGCTATACTTGATGAATTCGATTAGTAAAACAAAGTCGATCAAAGCGATTATCTTTAACCGTTAGCGCAAAGACCGTTCACCATTTACAAATGTCGTAAAGTACTGTCTTTGACTCATTTGGCTATATTTGGTGAATACGATTAGTAATACACAATCGATGAACGCGGTGCTATATAACCGTTAATACTGTGACGAATTCGATTATTCCTTGATTATCAATCCTGGGTTCGATCACTATAAAGTCGAATAAACACACGCACAAATAATGTAAGTAATAGCTAGTTTTATTTACTAGTAATAAACGCAAAACAATTTTAAGAGTTTGGTAACTTTACAGTAGTTCACTGAACAACGCTTGAAAATAAACTGATCAACCTGCCTTGCTTGGTCACCGCTTTATATAGTCCAACAGGGTACTTGCCTACGCACCGAGAACTTTCTTGGTTATTCGCTTTTCGTGTTCTGGAAGGGTCGGTGTTATTTATTGGAATCTCCTCTTTGCATCGTATTCGCAAACACTCGCGTCATCTCTCTTCCTCTTCCTAGTTATACGCTTGCATGCATAAGCGTAGCCATCGTTATCTCTGTTGTGGTTTAACTAGTGGTGGGAGTGTTATTGAGTTAGGGATGGTACATGCTTGAGAATAATCGCCACACTGCCCTCCACCTAAGTCTGATCGTCCCGATCAGACACATTTCCCAAACCAAACGCTGCTAGACGCTCAATGGTTGGCACTGCTTTACTAAACCTCATTTCCTCCAGGGATTGAAACTCCGACATCAATCCTCTCCTGCAGGGATTTCCACAATGCATTACAGTGTCCCATATTCCAACCATTTTGTCCGTTCTTAATCCCGAATGGATTTGTGCATTCACTTTCGTTCCCAGTGGTACCCGGCAAACATTCCTGCAGCTCGTTTCTTCAGGATTCCGTTCCGTTCTCTCATGCCCATTGCACTGTTTCACATTATCCACTAAGTTGCGTTGCTTCCTCGGAACATGACCACCAGATGTTCGTCTTTTATCCTCAGAACACTCTGCACACTTAGTAATCCATTTCCTCACAGTTTGCTTGCAACCGATCCAATAGAACCGCCGCTTTACCTCTTGCAGCGTTTTCTTTATTCCCACGTGCCTTCCATCTGGGCACCTATGCGACGCTTTGATAAGATCTGGAATTCTTGCCTTGGGAACAACAATAAGTGATCGATGATTCTGGCCATCTTCACTTTCCCATATCCGATGCAAACAACCAGATATTAGCTTCAAACTACTCCATTGTGCCCAGTATGCTTTTGCAATACGACTCTCTGCTACCATCTCTTCTCTTCCTGGCTGTTTGTTTTTCTTTATTCCTTTCAACACACGTGCCAAATCTGGATCTTCCTCCTGGTCTTGCCGAATCTTCTTCAGGAGGTACTTGTCCGCGAAAGCCTTTGGTCGAGGATCTACCTCCGCTTTACGAGGCTCCTGTTGCTTCATCTTCAAGATCACTCCCTTGGTAGTATAGCCTTTATTGTGTCCAAAAACCAGAGGAACTTCTTGGCCGTTGTAAGTCATAACCCTGTTCCTTACGTTGATGTGAATGTCTCTCTCAGCCAAGAAATCGACGCCAATGATGACTTCGTCGACAATATTCGCTACCAAAAAGTTGTGATACGTGGCCACATTCCCAATCACAACCTTGCATTTCACTTCTCCCAGGACTTGCTTGCTGTCACCAGTTACTGTCCACAACTTAGCTTTCCGCAATGGTCTCACCTTTCCCCTGACCAAGTCAGTCCGAATGATGGAATGTGATGCACCAGTATCCACAGTCAGAAAGCGCTCTTTCCCGTCCACGTAGCCTTCAACAGTAACATTACTCGCTTTCCGTTCGAGTTGTGACACAGAGATTATGGGACATTCATCTTGCTCATCTTCTCCAGTTTTGCCTTTACGTCCACTTAAATTGCCAGGATTACTGGACCCAGTGCCGCAATAACGTGCTATATGACCAGATTTTCCACACCTAAAGCATTTAATGGCACCATCACTTTTTTTCTGTACTCCGTTCAACGCTTCCAACATTTTGTCTACCCAAGCCGGAGTGTCCACTTCTACTCGATGAGCCTTGTATGCAGGTTTACTCAGAAGCGAGGCTGTTTCCTGCGTCAGAGCATGCGATACCGTTTCAGCAAATGTCCTTTTCGGGTTTGCATATGTGGCCCGCTTCGTCTCCACATCGCGTATTCCATTTATGAAGCACTGGATTTTTACCCTCTCCGTATACTCTACAGGTGCCTCTGCATTTGCTAGATGGGCCAACCTCTCGATATCCGATGCAAATTCCTGTAAAGTCTCATTAGGTTTCTGGAAGCGATTCTGTAGCTCTATTTGGTATATCTGCTTCCGATGTTCGCTACCATAGCGTCTCTCAACTGCACCCATTAATGCTTCATAATTGTTCCGTTCTCCGTCAGGAATAGTCTGCAAAATTTCGGCTGCAGGTCCCTTCAATGCCACGAATAATGCAGCAACTTTGTCTTCCATTCCCCAATTATTCACAGCAGCCGTCTTCTCAAACTGTAGCTTAAATACCTGAAAAGGAACAGAACCATCAAAAGATGGGGTTTTCACCTTCGGGACACTCATTGAAGTAGTTGGACGATTCAGTTGTAACTCCTGGATACGACCTCTCAGTGCGTCTACTTCAGCATCGATTTTATTCTGTAGCTGTGCAATTTTCGCATCCTGCACTTCTAGCTGCGAAGACATTCGTGCCACCTGCATAGATAAACGCTCCTCTTGTTCTTCCAATTTTGATGTTATACGTGTCTCCTGGTGTTCCATCTGAGATCTCATGTATGCCTTCTGTTCGTCTAGTTGAACTGAAATCTGAGATGCCATGCTAGTCTTCTGTTCTTCCAGCTGAGATGCCATGTGTGCCTTTTGTTCTTCCAACTGAAATGTCATGTGTGTCTTTTGTTCTTCCAGCTGTGTTGAAATGCTAGATGACATCTGAGTCAATACAGTCAACAACGCGTTAGTGTCCACACTTGCGGCTGGAATTGTAGACTCCTTCTCTTCCATTTTTGTCGATGCTTCTTCCACAAGATGAAACACATGATCGTCAACGTTAATTCCTTCAGCTTCCATAGCCTCTCGCAATCGTGACTGTAGCTCGGATTTATTGCCTGTTGTATTCAATCCACGCTGTTGCAGCTCATTTTTGAGTTGCTGGATCTTCAGCTCATTCAACTTTGCCATGCCTTTGTTATCCTTGAAAACTCTCGGTATTTATTTAACAATATCACTTCTGACACCAATTGTGACGAATTCGATTATTCCTTGATTATCAATCCTGGGTTCGATCACTATAAAGTCGAATAAACACACGCACAAATAATGTAAGTAATAGCTAGTTTTATTTACTAGTAATAAACGCAAAACAATTTTAAGAGTTTGGTAACTTTACAGTAGTTCACTGAACAACGCTTGAAAATAAACTGATCAACCTGCCTTGCTTGGTCACCGCTTTATATAGTCCAACAGGGTACTTGCCTACGCACCGAGAACTTTCTTGGTTATTCGCTTTTCGTGTTCTGGAAGGGTCGGTGTTATTTATTGGAATCTCCTCTTTGCATCGTATTCGCAAACACTCGCGTCATCTCTCTTCCTCTTCCTAGTTATACGCTTGCATGCATAAGCGTAGCCATCGTTATCTCTGTTGTGGTTTAACTAGTGGTGGGAGTGTTATTGAGTTAGGGATGGTACATGCTTGAGAATAATCGCCACAATACAAATGCGGTTGAACATCTACAAATGTCGTAAAGTATCGTTTTTATTCATTTGACTATACTTGATGAATTCGATTAGTAAAACACAATCGATCAAAGCGGTTATCTATAACAGTTGGCGCAAAGTATTTTCTTTGATTCATTTGGCTATATTTGGTGAAATCGATTAGTAAAACACAATCGATGAATGCGGTGATCTATAACCGTTAATACAAATGCGGTTGAACATCTACAAATATCGTAAAGTATCGTTTTTATTCATTTGGCTATACTTGATGAATTCGATTAGTAAAACAAAGTCGATCAAAGCGATTATCTATAACAGTTGGCGCAAAGTATTTTCTTTGATTCATTTGGCTATATTTGGTGAATTCAATTAATAAAACACAATCGATGAATGCGGTGATATATAACCGTTAATAAAAAGGCAGTTGAACATCTACAATTGTCGTAAAGTATCGTTTTTGATTCATTGGGCTATATTTGGTGAACTCGACTAGTAAAACAAAATCGATCAAAGCGGTTATCTATAACAGTTGGCGCAAAGTATTTTCTTTGATTCATTTGGCTATGTTTGGTGAATTCAATTAATAAAACACAATCGACCAATGCGGTGATATATAACCGTTAATAAAAAGGCAGTTGAACATCTACAAATGTCGCAAAGTATTGTCTTTGATGCATTGGGCTATATTTGGTGAATTCGATTAATAGATCACAATCCAAGAATGCGGTGATCTATATACGGTTATTAAAAAACCGTTCACCATTTACAAATGTCGTAAAGTACTGTCTTTGACTCATTTGGCTATTATTGGTGAATTCGATTAGTAATACACAATCAATGAACGCGGTGCTATATAACCGTTAATACAAAGGCAGTTGAACATCTACAAATGTCGCAAAGTATTGTCTTTGATGCATTGGGCTATATTTGGTGAATTCGATTAATAGATCACAATCCAAGAATGCGGTGATCTATATACGGTTATTAAAAAACCGTTGAACATCTACAAATGTCGTAAAGTACCGTCTTTGACTCATTTGGCTATATTTGGTGAATTCGATTAGTAATACACAATCGATGAACGCGGTGCTATATAACCGTCAATACAAATGCGGTTGAACATCTACAAATGTCGTAAAGTATCGTTTTTATTAATTTGGCTATACTTGATGAACTCGATTAGTAAAACACAATCGATCAAAGCGATTATCTTTAACCGTTAGCGCGAAGGCCGTTCACCATTTACAAATGTCGTAAAGTACCGTCTTTGACTTATTTGGCTATATTTGGTGAATTCGATTAGTAATACACAATCGATGAACGCGGTGCTATATAACCGTTAATACAAATTCGGTTGAACATCTACAAATGTTGTAAAGTATCGTTTTTATTCATTTGACTATACTTGATGAATTCGATTAGTAAAACACAATCGATCAAAGCGATTATCTTTAACCGTTAGCGCGAAGGCCGTTCACCATTTACAAATGTCGTAAAGTACCGTCTTTGACTTATTTGGCTATATTTGGTGAATTCGATTAGTAATACACAATCGATGAACGCGGTGCTATATAACCGTTAATACAAATTCGGTTGAACATCTACAAATGTTGTAAAGTATCGTTTTTATTAATTTGGCTATACTTGATGAACTCGATTAGTAAAACAAAATCGATCAAAGCGGTTATCTATAACAGTTGGCGCAAAGTATTTTCTTTGATTCATTTGGCTATGTTTGGTGAATTCAATTAATAAAAGACAATCGATGAATGCGGTGATATATAACCGTTAATAAAAAGGCAGTTGAACATCTACAAATGTCGTAAAGTATCGTTTTTGATTCATTGGGCTATACTTGGTGAAGTCGATTAGTAAAACAAAATCGATCAAAGCGGTTATCTATAACAGTTGGCGCAAAGTATTTTCTGTGATTCATTTGGCTATATTTGGTGAATTCAATTAATAAAACACAATCGATGAATGCGGTGATATATAACCGATAATAAAAAGGCAGTTGAACATCTACAAATGTCCCAAAGTATTGTTTTTGATTCATTTGGCTATATTTTGTGAATTCGATTAATAGATCACAATCCATGAATGCGGTGATCTATATACGGTTATTAAAAAACCGTTGAACATCTACAAATGTCGTGAAATCGATTAGTAAAACACAATCGATGAATGCGGTGATCTATAACCGTTAATACAAATGCGGTTGAACATCTACAAATGTCGTAAAGTATCGTTTTCATTCATTTGGCTATACTTGATGAATTCGATTAGTAAAACAAAGTCGATCAAAGCGATTATCTTTAACCGTTAGCGCAAAGACCGTTCACCATTTACAAATGTTGTAAAGTACTGTCTTTGACTCATTTGGCTATATTTGGTGAATACGATTAGTAATACACAATCGATGAACGCGGTGCTATATAACCGTTAATACAAATGCGGTTGAACATCTACAAATGTCGTAAAGTATCGTTTTTATTCATTTGACTATACTTGATGAATTCGATTAGTAAAACACAATCGATCAAAGCGGTTATCTATAACAGTTGGCGCAAAGTATTTTCTTTGATTCATTTGGCTATATTTGGTGAAATCGATTAGTAAAACACAATCGATGAATGCGGTGATCTATAACCGTTAATACAAATGCGGTTGAACATCTACAAATATCGTAAAGTATCGTTTTTATTCATTTGGCTATACTTGATGAATTCGATTAGTAAAACAAAGTCGATCAAAGCGATTATCTATAACAGTTGGCGCAAAGTATTTTCTTTGATTCATTTGGCTATATTTGGTGAATTCAATTAATAAAACACAATCGATGAATGCGGTGATATATAACCGTTAATAAAAAGGCAGTTGAACATCTACAATTGTCGTAAAGTATCGTTTTTGATTCATTGGGCTATATTTGGTGAACTCGACTAGTAAAACAAAATCGATCAAAGCGGTTATCTATAACAGTTGGCGCAAAGTATTTTCTTTGATTCATTTGGCTATGTTTGGTGAATTCAATTAATAAAACACAATCGACCAATGCGGTGATATATAACCGTTAATAAAAAGGCAGTTGAACATCTACAAATGTCGCAAAGTATTGTCTTTGATGCATTGGGCTATATTTGGTGAATTCGATTAATAGATCACAATCCAAGAATGCGGTGATCTATATACGGTTATTAAAAAACCGTTCACCATTTACAAATGTCGTAAAGTACTGTCTTTGACTCATTTGGCTATTATTGGTGAATTCGATTAGTAATACACAATCAATGAACGCGGTGCTATATAACCGTTAATACAAAGGCAGTTGAACATCTACAAATGTCGCAAAGTATTGTCTTTGATGCATTGGGCTATATTTGGTGAATTCGATTAATAGATCACAATCCAAGAATGCGGTGATCTATATACGGTTATTAAAAAACCGTTGAACATCTACAAATGTCGTAAAGTACCGTCTTTGACTCATTTGGCTATATTTGGTGAATTCGATTAGTAATACACAATCGATGAACGCGGTGCTATATAACCGTCAATACAAATGCGGTTGAACATCTACAAATGTCGTAAAGTATCGTTTTTATTAATTTGGCTATACTTGATGAACTCGATTAGTAAAACAAAATCGATCAAAGCGGTTATCTATAACAGTTGGCGCAAAGTATTTTCTTTGATTCATTTGGCTATATTTGGTGAATTCAATTAATAAAACACAATCGATGAATGCGGTGATATATAAATGTTAATAAAAAGGCAGTTGAACATCTACAATTGTCGTAAAGTATCGTTTTTGATTCATTGGGCTATACTTGGTGAACTCGACTAGTAAAACAAAATCGATCAAAGCGGTTATCTATAACAGTGGGCGCAAAGTATTTTCTTTGATTCATTTGGCTATGTTTGGTGAATTCAATTAATAAAAGACAATCGATGAATGCGGTGATATATAACCGTTAATAAAAAGGCAGTTGAACATCTACAAATGTCGCAAAGTATTGTCTTTGATTCATTGGGCTATATTTGGTGAATTCGATTAATAGATCACAATCCATGAATGCGGTGATCTATATACGGTTATTAAAAAACCGTTGAACATCTACAAATGTCGTAAAGTACCGTCTTTGACTCATTTGGCTATATTTGGTGAATTCGATTAGTAATACACAATCGATGAATGCGGTGATATATAACCGATAATAAAAAGGCAGTTGAACATCTACAAATGTCCCAAAGTATTGTTTTTGATTCATTTGGCTATATTTTGTGAATTCGATTAATAGATCACAATCCATGAATGCGGTGATCTATATACGGTTATTAAAAAACCGTTGAACATCTACAAATGTCGTGAAATCGATTAGTAAAACACAATCGATGAATGCGGTGATCTATAACCGTTAATACAAATGCGGTTGAACATCTACAAATGTCGTAAAGTATCGTTTTCATTCATTTGGCTATACTTGATGAATTCGATTAGTAAAACAAAGTCGATCAAAGCGATTATCTTTAACCGTTAGCGCAAAGACCGTTCACCATTTACAAATGTCGTAAAGTACTGTCTTTGACTCATTTGGCTATATTTGGTGAATACGATTAGTAATACACAATCGATGAACGCGGTGCTATATAACCGTTAATACTGTGACGAATTCGATTATTCCTTGATTATCAATCCTGGGTTCGATCACTATAAAGTCGAATAAACACACGCACAAATAATGTAAGTAATAGCTAGTTTTATTTACTAGTAATAAACGCAAAACAATTTTAAGAGTTTGGTAACTTTACAGTAGTTCACTGAACAACGCTTGAAAATAAACTGATCAACCTGCCTTGCTTGGTCACCGCTTTATATAGTCCAACAGGGTACTTGCCTACGCACCGAGAACTTTCTTGGTTATTCGCTTTTCGTGTTCTGGAAGGGTCGGTGTTATTTATTGGAATCTCCTCTTTGCATCGTATTCGCAAACACTCGCGTCATCTCTCTTCCTCTTCCTAGTTATACGCTTGCATGCATAAGCGTAGCCATCGTTATCTCTGTTGTGGTTTAACTAGTGGTGGGAGTGTTATTGAGTTAGGGATGGTACATGCTTGAGAATAATCGCCACACTGCCCTCCACCTAAGTCTGATCGTCCCGATCAGACACATTTCCCAAACCAAACGCTGCTAGACGCTCAATGGTTGGCACTGCTTTACTAAACCTCATTTCCTCCAGGGATTGAAACTCCGACATCAATCCTCTCCTGCAGGGATTTCCACAATGCATTACAGTGTCCCATATTCCAACCATTTTGTCCGTTCTTAATCCCGAATGGATTTGTGCATTCACTTTCGTTCCCAGTGGTACCCGGCAAACATTCCTGCAGCTCGTTTCTTCAGGATTCCGTTCCGTTCTCTCATGCCCATTGCACTGTTTCACATTATCCACTAAGTTGCGTTGCTTCCTCGGAACATGACCACCAGATGTTCGTCTTTTATCCTCAGAACACTCTGCACACTTAGTAATCCATTTCCTCACAGTTTGCTTGCAACCGATCCAATAGAACCGCCGCTTTACCTCTTGCAGCGTTTTCTTTATTCCCACGTGCCTTCCATCTGGGCACCTATGCGACGCTTTGATAAGATCTGGAATTCTTGCCTTGGGAACAACAATAAGTGATCGATGATTCTGGCCATCTTCACTTTCCCATATCCGATGCAAACAACCAGATATTAGCTTCAAACTACTCCATTGTGCCCAGTATGCTTTTGCAATACGACTCTCTGCTACCATCTCTTCTCTTCCTGGCTGTTTGTTTTTCTTTATTCCTTTCAACACACGTGCCAAATCTGGATCTTCCTCCTGGTCTTGCCGAATCTTCTTCAGGAGGTACTTGTCCGCGAAAGCCTTTGGTCGAGGATCTACCTCCGCTTTACGAGGCTCCTGTTGCTTCATCTTCAAGATCACTCCCTTGGTAGTATAGCCTTTATTGTGTCCAAAAACCAGAGGAACTTCTTGGCCGTTGTAAGTCATAACCCTGTTCCTTACGTTGATGTGAATGTCTCTCTCAGCCAAGAAATCGACGCCAATGATGACTTCGTCGACAATATTCGCTACCAAAAAGTTGTGATACGTGGCCACATTCCCAATCACAACCTTGCATTTCACTTCTCCCAGGACTTGCTTGCTGTCACCAGTTACTGTCCACAACTTAGCTTTCCGCAATGGTCTCACCTTTCCCCTGACCAAGTCAGTCCGAATGATGGAATGTGATGCACCAGTATCCACAGTCAGAAAGCGCTCTTTCCCGTCCACGTAGCCTTCAACAGTAACATTACTCGCTTTCCGTTCGAGTTGTGACACAGAGATTATGGGACATTCATCTTGCTCATCTTCTCCAGTTTTGCCTTTACGTCCACTTAAATTGCCAGGATTACTGGACCCAGTGCCGCAATAACGTGCTATATGACCAGATTTTCCACACCTAAAGCATTTAATGGCACCATCACTTTTTTTCTGTACTCCGTTCAACGCTTCCAAAATTTTGTCTACCCAAGCCGGAGTGTCCACTTCTACTCGATGAGCCTTGTATGCAGGTTTACTCAGAAGCGAGGCTGTTTCCTGCGTCAGAGCATGCGATACCGTTTCAGCAAATGTCCTTTTCGGGTTTGCATATGTGGCCCGCTTCGTCTCCACATCGCGTATTCCATTTATGAAGCACTGGATTTTTACCCTCTCCGTATACTCTACAGGTGCCTCTGCATTTGCTAGATGGGCCAACCTCTCGATATCCGATGCAAATTCCTGTAAAGTCTCATTAGGTTTCTGGAAGCGATTCTGTAGCTCTATTTGGTATATCTGCTTCCGATGTTCGCTACCATAGCGTCTCTCAACTGCACCCATTAATGCTTCATAATTGTTCCGTTCTCCGTCAGGAATAGTCTGCAAAATTTCGGCTGCAGGTCCCTTCAATGCCACGAATAATGCAGCAACTTTGTCTTCCATTCCCCAATTATTCACAGCAGCCGTCTTCTCAAACTGTAGCTTAAATACCTGAAAAGGAACAGAACCATCAAAAGATGGGGTTTTCACCTTCGGGACACTCATTGAAGTAGTTGGACGATTCAGTTGTAACTCCTGGATACGACCTCTCAGTGCGTCTACTTCAGCATCGATTTTATTCTGTAGCTGTGCAATTTTCGCATCCTGCACTTCTAGCTGCGAAGACATTCGTGCCACCTGCATAGATAAACGCTCCTCTTGTTCTTCCAATTTTGATGTTATACGTGTCTCCTGGTGTTCCATCTGAGATCTCATGTATGCCTTCTGTTCGTCTAGTTGAACTGAAATCTGAGATGCCATGCTAGTCTTCTGTTCTTCCAGCTGAGATGCCATGTGTGCCTTTTGTTCTTCCAACTGAAATGTCATGTGTGTCTTTTGTTCTTCCAGCTGTGTTGAAATGCTAGATGACATCTGAGTCAATACAGTCAACAACGCGTTAGTGTCCACACTTGCGGCTGGAATTGTAGACTCCTTCTCTTCCATTTTTGTCGATGCTTCTTCCACAAGATGAAACACATGATCGTCAACGTTAATTCCTTCAGCTTCCATAGCCTCTCGCAATCGTGACTGTAGCTCGGATTTATTGCCTGTTGTATTCAATCCACGCTGTTGCAGCTCATTTTTGAGTTGCTGGATCTTCAGCTCATTCAACTTTGCCATGCCTTTGTTATCCTTGAAAACTCTCGGTATTTATTTAACAATATCACTTCTGACACCAATTGTGACGAATTCGATTATTCCTTGATTATCAATCCTGGGTTCGATCACTATAAAGTCGAATAAACACACGCACAAATAATGTAAGTAATAGCTAGTTTTATTTACTAGTAATAAACGCAAAACAATTTTAAGAGTTTGGTAACTTTACAGTAGTTCACTGAACAACGCTTGAAAATAAACTGATCAACCTGCCTTGCTTGGTCACCGCTTTATATAGTCCAACAGGGTACTTGCCTACGCACCGAGAACTTTCTTGGTTATTCGCTTTTCGTGTTCTGGAAGGGTCGGTGTTATTTATTGGAATCTCCTCTTTGCATCGTATTCGCAAACACTCGCGTCATCTCTCTTCCTCTTCCTAGTTATACGCTTGCATGCATAAGCGTAGCCATCGTTATCTCTGTTGTGGTTTAACTAGTGGTGGGAGTGTTATTGAGTTAGGGATGGTACATGCTTGAGAATAATCGCCACAATACAAATGCGGTTGAACATCTACAAATGTCGTAAAGTATCGTTTTTATTCATTTGACTATACTTGATGAATTCGATTAGTAAAACACAATCGATCAAAGCGGTTATCTATAACAGTTGGCGCAAAGTATTTTCTTTGATTCATTTGGCTATATTTGGTGAAATCGATTAGTAAAACACAATCGATGAATGCGGTGATCTATAACCGTTAATACAAATGCGGTTGAACATCTACAAATATCGTAAAGTATCGTTTTTATTCATTTGGCTATACTTGATGAATTCGATTAGTAAAACAAAGTCGATCAAAGCGATTATCTATAACAGTTGGCGCAAAGTATTTTCTTTGATTCATTTGGCTATATTTGGTGAATTCAATTAATAAAACACAATCGATGAATGCGGTGATATATAACCGTTAATAAAAAGGCAGTTGAACATCTACAATTGTCGTAAAGTATCGTTTTTGATTCATTGGGCTATATTTGGTGAACTCGACTAGTAAAACAAAATCGATCAAAGCGGTTATCTATAACAGTTGGCGCAAAGTATTTTCTTTGATTCATTTGGCTATGTTTGGTGAATTCAATTAATAAAACACAATCGACCAATGCGGTGATATATAACCGTTAATAAAAAGGCAGTTGAACATCTACAAATGTCGCAAAGTATTGTCTTTGATGCATTGGGCTATATTTGGTGAATTCGATTAATAGATCACAATCCAAGAATGCGGTGATCTATATACGGTTATTAAAAAACCGTTCACCATTTACAAATGTCGTAAAGTACTGTCTTTGACTCATTTGGCTATTATTGGTGAATTCGATTAGTAATACACAATCAATGAACGCGGTGCTATATAACCGTTAATACAAAGGCAGTTGAACATCTACAAATGTCGCAAAGTATTGTCTTTGATGCATTGGGCTATATTTGGTGAATTCGATTAATAGATCACAATCCAAGAATGCGGTGATCTATATACGGTTATTAAAAAACCGTTGAACATCTACAAATGTCGTAAAGTACCGTCTTTGACTCATTTGGCTATATTTGGTGAATTCGATTAGTAATACACAATCGATGAACGCGGTGCTATATAACCGTCAATACAAATGCGGTTGAACATCTACAAATGTCGTAAAGTATCGTTTTTATTAATTTGGCTATACTTGATGAACTCGATTAGTAAAACACAATCGATCAAAGCGATTATCTTTAACCGTTAGCGCGAAGGCCGTTCACCATTTACAAATGTCGTAAAGTACCGTCTTTGACTTATTTGGCTATATTTGGTGAATTCGATTAGTAATACACAATCGATGAACGCGGTGCTATATAACCGTTAATACAAATTCGGTTGAACATCTACAAATGTTGTAAAGTATCGTTTTTATTCATTTGACTATACTTGATGAATTCGATTAGTAAAACACAATCGATCAAAGCGATTATCTTTAACCGTTAGCGCGAAGGCCGTTCACCATTTACAAATGTCGTAAAGTACCGTCTTTGACTTATTTGGCTATATTTGGTGAATTCGATTAGTAATACACAATCGATGAACGCGGTGCTATATAACCGTTAATACAAATTCGGTTGAACATCTACAAATGTTGTAAAGTATCGTTTTTATTAATTTGGCTATACTTGATGAACTCGATTAGTAAAACAAAATCGATCAAAGCGGTTATCTATAACAGTTGGCGCAAAGTATTTTCTTTGATTCATTTGGCTATGTTTGGTGAATTCAATTAATAAAAGACAATCGATGAATGCGGTGATATATAACCGTTAATAAAAAGGCAGTTGAACATCTACAAATGTCGTAAAGTATCGTTTTTGATTCATTGGGCTATACTTGGTGAAGTCGATTAGTAAAACAAAATCGATCAAAGCGGTTATCTATAACAGTTGGCGCAAAGTATTTTCTGTGATTCATTTGGCTATATTTGGTGAATTCAATTAATAAAACACAATCGATGAATGCGGTGATATATAACCGATAATAAAAAGGCAGTTGAACATCTACAAATGTCCCAAAGTATTGTTTTTGATTCATTTGGCTATATTTTGTGAATTCGATTAATAGATCACAATCCATGAATGCGGTGATCTATATACGGTTATTAAAAAACCGTTGAACATCTACAAATGTCGTGAAATCGATTAGTAAAACACAATCGATGAATGCGGTGATCTATAACCGTTAATACAAATGCGGTTGAACATCTACAAATGTCGTAAAGTATCGTTTTCATTCATTTGGCTATACTTGATGAATTCGATTAGTAAAACAAAGTCGATCAAAGCGATTATCTTTAACCGTTAGCGCAAAGACCGTTCACCATTTACAAATGTTGTAAAGTACTGTCTTTGACTCATTTGGCTATATTTGGTGAATACGATTAGTAATACACAATCGATGAACGCGGTGCTATATAACCGTTAATACAAATGCGGTTGAACATCTACAAATGTCGTAAAGTATCGTTTTTATTCATTTGACTATACTTGATGAATTCGATTAGTAAAACACAATCGATCAAAGCGGTTATCTATAACAGTTGGCGCAAAGTATTTTCTTTGATTCATTTGGCTATATTTGGTGAAATCGATTAGTAAAACACAATCGATGAATGCGGTGATCTATAACCGTTAATACAAATGCGGTTGAACATCTACAAATATCGTAAAGTATCGTTTTTATTCATTTGGCTATACTTGATGAATTCGATTAGTAAAACAAAGTCGATCAAAGCGATTATCTATAACAGTTGGCGCAAAGTATTTTCTTTGATTCATTTGGCTATATTTGGTGAATTCAATTAATAAAACACAATCGATGAATGCGGTGATATATAACCGTTAATAAAAAGGCAGTTGAACATCTACAATTGTCGTAAAGTATCGTTTTTGATTCATTGGGCTATATTTGGTGAACTCGACTAGTAAAACAAAATCGATCAAAGCGGTTATCTATAACAGTTGGCGCAAAGTATTTTCTTTGATTCATTTGGCTATGTTTGGTGAATTCAATTAATAAAACACAATCGACCAATGCGGTGATATATAACCGTTAATAAAAAGGCAGTTGAACATCTACAAATGTCGCAAAGTATTGTCTTTGATGCATTGGGCTATATTTGGTGAATTCGATTAATAGATCACAATCCAAGAATGCGGTGATCTATATACGGTTATTAAAAAACCGTTCACCATTTACAAATGTCGTAAAGTACTGTCTTTGACTCATTTGGCTATTATTGGTGAATTCGATTAGTAATACACAATCAATGAACGCGGTGCTATATAACCGTTAATACAAAGGCAGTTGAACATCTACAAATGTCGCAAAGTATTGTCTTTGATGCATTGGGCTATATTTGGTGAATTCGATTAATAGATCACAATCCAAGAATGCGGTGATCTATATACGGTTATTAAAAAACCGTTGAACATCTACAAATGTCGTAAAGTACCGTCTTTGACTCATTTGGCTATATTTGGTGAATTCGATTAGTAATACACAATCGATGAACGCGGTGCTATATAACCGTCAATACAAATGCGGTTGAACATCTACAAATGTCGTAAAGTATCGTTTTTATTAATTTGGCTATACTTGATGAACTCGATTAGTAAAACAAAATCGATCAAAGCGGTTATCTATAACAGTTGGCGCAAAGTATTTTCTTTGATTCATTTGGCTATATTTGGTGAATTCAATTAATAAAACACAATCGATGAATGCGGTGATATATAAATGTTAATAAAAAGGCAGTTGAACATCTACAATTGTCGTAAAGTATCGTTTTTGATTCATTGGGCTATACTTGGTGAACTCGACTAGTAAAACAAAATCGATCAAAGCGGTTATCTATAACAGTGGGCGCAAAGTATTTTCTTTGATTCATTTGGCTATGTTTGGTGAATTCAATTAATAAAAGACAATCGATGAATGCGGTGATATATAACCGTTAATAAAAAGGCAGTTGAACATCTACAAATGTCGCAAAGTATTGTCTTTGATTCATTGGGCTATATTTGGTGAATTCGATTAATAGATCACAATCCATGAATGCGGTGATCTATATATGGTTATTAAAAAACCGTTGAACATCTACAAATGTCGTAAAGTATCGTTTTTATTAATTTGGCTATACTTGATGAACTCGATTAGTAAAACAAAATCGATCAAAGCGGTTATCTATAACAGTTGGCGCAAAGTATTTTCTTTGATTTATTTGGCTATATTTGTTGAATTCAATTAATAAAACACAATCGATGAATGCGGTGATATATAACCGTTAATAAAAAGGCAGTTGAACATCTACAAATGTCGCAAAGTATTGTCTTTGATTCATTGGGCTATATTTGGTGAATTCAATTAATAAAACACAATCGATGAATGCGGTGCTATATAACCGTTAATACAAATGCGGTTGAACATCTACAAATGTCGTAAAGTATCGTTTTTATTAATTTGGCTATACTTGATGAACTCGATTAGTAAAACAAAATCGATCAAAGCGGTTATCTATAACAGTTGGCGCAAAGTATTTTCTTTGATTCATTTGGCTATATTTGGTGAATTCAATTAATAAAACACAATCGATGAATGCGGTGATATATAACCGTTAATAAAAAGGCAGTTGAACATCTACAAATGTCGCAAAGTATTGTCTTTGATTCATTGGGCTATATTTGGTGATTTCGATTAATAAAACAAAATCGATGAACGTGGTGATATATAACCGTTAATATAAAGGTGGTTGAACATCTACAAACGTCGTAAAGTATCGTTTTTATTAATTTGGCTATACTTGATGAACTCGATTAGTAAAACAAAATCGATCAAAGCGGTTATCTATAACAGTTGGCGCAAAGTATTTTCTTTGATTCATTTGGCTATATTTGGTGAATTCAATTAATAAAACACAATCGATGAATGCCGTGATATATAACCGTTAATAAAAAGGCAGTTGAACATCTACAAATGTCGCAAAGTATTGTCTTTGATTCATTGGGCTATATTTGGTGAATTCAATTAATAAAACACAATCGATGAATGCGGTGCTATATAACCGTTAATACAAATGCGGTTGAACATCTACAAATGTCGTAAAGTATCGTTTTTATTAATTTGGCTATACTTGATGAACTCGATTAGTAAAACAAAATCGATCAAAGCGGTTATCTATAACAGTTGGCGCAAAGTATTTTCTTTGATTCATTTGGCTATATTTGGTGAATTCAATTAATAAAACACAATCGATGAATGCGGTGATATATAACCGTTAATAAAAAGGCAGTTGAACATCTACAAATGTCGCAAAGTATTGTCTTTGATTCATTGGGCTATATTTGGTGAATTCAATTAATAAAACACAATCGATGAATGCGGTGATATATAACCGTTAATAAAAAGGCAGTTGAACATCTACAAATGTCGTAAAGTATCGTTTTTATTAATTTGGCTATACTTGATGAACTCGATTAGTAAAACAAAATCGATCAAAGCGGTTATCTATAACAGTTGGCGCAAAGTATTTTCTTTGATTCATTTGGCTATATTTGGTGAATTCAATTAATAAAAGACAATCGATGAATGCGGTGATATATAACCGATAATAAAAAGGCAGTTGAACATCTACAAATGTCGTAAAGTATCGTTTTTGATTCATTGGGCTATACTTGGTGAAGTCGATTAGTAAAACAAAATCGATCAAAGCGGTTATCTATAACAGTTGGCGCAAAGTATTTTCTGTGATTCATTTGGCTATATTTGGTGAATTCAATTAATAAAACACAATCGATGAATGCGGTGATATATAACCGATAATAAAAAGGCAGTTGAACATCTACAAATGTCCCAAAGTATTGTTTTTGATTCATTTGGCTATATTTGGTGAATTCGATTAATAGATCACAATCCATGAATGCGGTGATCTATATACGGTTATTAAAAAACCGTTGAACATCTACAAATGTCGTGAAATCGATTAGTAAAACACAATCGATGAATGCGGTGATCTATAACCGTTAATACAAATGCGGTTGAACATCTACAAATGTCGTAAAGTATCGTTTTCATTCATTTGGCTATACTTGATGAATTCGATTAGTAAAACAAAGTCGATCAAAGCGATTATCTTTAACCGTTAGCGCAAAGACCGTTCACCATTTACAAATGTCGTAAAGTACTGTCTTTGACTCATTTGGCTATATTTGGTGAATTCAATTAATAAAACACAATCGATGAATGCGGTGATATATAACCGTTAATAAAAAGGCAGTTGAACATCTACAAATGTCGTAAAGTATCGTTTTTATTAATTTGGCTATACTTGATGAACTCGATTAGTAAAACAAAATCGATCAAAGCGGTTATCTATAACAGTTGGCGCAAAGTATTTTCTTTGATTCATTTGGCTATATTTGGTGAATTCAATTAATAAAAGACAATCGATGAATGCGGTGATATATAACCGATAATAAAAAGGCAGTTGAACATCTACAAATGTCGTAAAGTATCGTTTTTGATTCATTGGGCTATACTTGGTGAAGTCGATTAGTAAAACAAAATCGATCAAAGCGGTTATCTATAACAGTTGGCGCAAAGTATTTTCTGTGATTCATTTGGCTATATTTGGTGAATTCAATTAATAAAACACAATCGATGAATGCGGTGATATATAACCGATAATAAAAAGGCAGTTGAACATCTACAAATGTCCCAAAGTATTGTTTTTGATTCATTTGGCTATATTTGGTGAATTCGATTAATAGATCACAATCCATGAATGCGGTGATCTATATACGGTTATTAAAAAACCGTTGAACATCTACAAATGTCGTGAAATCGATTAGTAAAACACAATCGATGAATGCGGTGATCTATAACCGTTAATACAAATGCGGTTGAACATCTACAAATGTCGTAAAGTATCGTTTTCATTCATTTGGCTATACTTGATGAATTCGATTAGTAAAACAAAGTCGATCAAAGCGATTATCTTTAACCGTTAGCGCAAAGACCGTTCACCATTTACAAATGTCGTAAAGTACTGTCTTTGACTCATTTGGCTATATTTGGTGAATACGATTAGTAATACACAATCGATGAACGCGGTGCTATATAACCGTTAATACAAATGCGGTTGAACATCTACAAATGTTGTAAAGTATCGTTTTTATTAATTTGGCTATACTTGATGAACTCGATTAGTAAAACAAAATCGATCAAAGCGGTTATCTATAACAGTTGGCGCAAAGTATTTTCTTTGATTCATTTGGCTATGTTTGGTGAATTCAATTAATAAAAGACAATCGATGAATGCGGTGATATATAACCGATAATAAAAAGGCAGTTGAACATCTACAAATGTCGTAAAGTATCGTTTTTGATTCATTGGGCTATACTTGGTGAAGTCGATTAGTAAAACAAAATCGATCAAAGCGGTTATCTATAACAGTTGGCGCAAAGTATTTTCTGTGATTCATTTGGCTATATTTGGTGAATTCAATTAATAAAACACAATCGATGAATGCGGTGATATATAACCGATAATAAAAAGGCAGTTGAACATCTACAAATGTCCCAAAGTATTGTTTTTGATTCATTTGGCTATATTTGGTGAATTCGATTAATAGATCACAATCCATGAATGCGGTGATCTATATACGGTTATTAAAAAACCGTTGAACATCTACAAATGTCGTGAAATCGATTAGTAAAACACAATCGATGAATGCGGTGATCTATAACCGTTAATACAAATGCGGTTGAACATCTACAAATGTCGTAAAGTATCGTTTTCATTCATTTGGCTATACTTGATGAATTCGATTAGTAAAACAAAGTCGATCAAAGCGATTATCTTTAACCGTTAGCGCAAAGACCGTTCACCATTTACAAATGTCGTAAAGTACTGTCTTTGACTCATTTGGCTATATTTGGTGAATACGATTAGTAATACACAATCGATGAACGCGGTGCTATATAACCGTTAATACAAATGCGGTTGAACATCTACAAATGTCGTAAAGTATCGTTTTTATTCATTTGACTATACTTGATGAATTCGATTAGTAAAACACAATCGATCAAAGCGGTTATCTATAACAGTTGGCGCAAAGTATTTTCTTTGATTCATTTGGCTATATTTGGTGAATTCAATTAGTAAAACACAATCGATGAATGCGTAGATCTATAACCCTTAATACAAAGGCGTTTGAACATCTACAAATGTCGTAAAGTATCGTTTTTATTAATTTGGCCATACTTGATGAACTCGATTAGTAAAACAAAATCGATCAAAGCGGTTATCTATAACAGTTGGCGCAAAGTATTTTCTTTGATTCATTTGGCTATATTTGGTGAATTCAATTAATAAAACACAATCGATGAATGCGGTGATATATAACCGTTAATAAAAAGGCAGTTGAACATCTACAAATGTCGTAAAGTATCGTTTTTATTCATTTGGCTATACTTGATGAATTCGATTAGTAAAACAAAATCGATCAAAGCGATTATCTTTAACCGTTAGCGCAAAGGCCGTTCACCATTTACAAATGTCGTAAAGTACTGTCTTTGACTCATTTGGCTATATTTGGTGAATTCGATTAGTAATACACAATCAATGAACGCGGTGCTATATAACCGTTAATACAAATGCGGTTGAACATCTACAAATGTCGTAAAGTATCGTTTTTATTAATTTGGTTTTACTTGATGAACTCGATTAGTAAAACAAAATCGATCAAAGCGGTTATCTATAACAGTTGGCGCAAAGTATTTTCTTTGATTCATTTGGCTATGTTTGGTGAATTCAATTAATAAAACACAATCGATGAATGCGGTGATATATAACCGATAATAAAAAGGCAGTTGAACATCTACAAATGTCCCAAAGTATTGTTTTTGATTCATTTGGCTATATTTGGTGAATTCGATTAATAGATCACAATCCATGAATGCGGTGATCTATATACGGTTATTAAAAAACCGTTGAACATCTACAAATGTCGTGAAATCGATTAGTAAAACACAATCGATGAATGCGGTGATCTATAACCGTTAATACAAATGCGGTTGAACATCTACAAATGTCGTAAAGTATCGTTTTCATTCATTTGGCTATACTTGATGAATTCGATTAGTAAAACAAAGTCGATCAAAGCGATTATCTTTAACCGTTAGCGCAAAGACCGTTCACCATTTACAAATGTCGTAAAGTACTGTCTTTGACTCATTTGGCTATATTTGGTGAATACGATTAGTAATACACAATCGATGAACGCGGTGCTATATAACCGTTAATACAAATGCGGTTGAACATCTACAAATGTCGTAAAGTATCGTTTTTATTCATTTGACTATACTTGATGAATTCGATTAGTAAAACACAATCGATCAAAGCGGTTATCTATAACAGTTGGCGCAAAGTATTTTCTTTGATTCATTTGGCTATATTTGGTGAATTCAATTAGTAAAACACAATCGATGAATGCGTAGATCTATAACCCTTAATACAAAGGCGTTTGAACATCTACAAATGTCGTAAAGTATCGTTTTTATTAATTT
Source organism: Merzomyia westermanni (assembly GCA_949987695.1). Lineage (NCBI taxonomy): Eukaryota > Metazoa > Arthropoda > Insecta > Diptera > Tephritidae > Merzomyia > Merzomyia westermanni. The sequence continues at coordinate 72,636,218 of OX465292.1, forward strand.
GGCCATACTTGATGAACTCGATTAGTAAAACAAAATCGATCAAAGCGGTTATCTATAACAGTTGGCGCAAAGTATTTTCTTTGATTCATTTGGCTATATTTGGTGAATTCAATTAATAAAACACAATCGATGAATGCGGTGATATATAACCGTTAATAAAAAGGCAGTTGAACATCTACAAATGTCGTAAAGTATCGTTTTTATTCATTTGGCTATACTTGATGAATTCGATTAGTAAAACAAAATCGATCAAAGCGATTATCTTTAACCGTTAGCGCAAAGGCCGTTCACCATTTACAAATGTCGTAAAGTACTGTCTTTGACTCATTTGGCTATATTTGGTGAATTCGATTAGTAATACACAATCAATGAACGCGGTGCTATATAACCGTTAATACAAATGCGGTTGAACATCTACAAATGTCGTAAAGTATCGTTTTTATTAATTTGGTTTTACTTGATGAACTCGATTAGTAAAACAAAATCGATCAAAGCGGTTATCTATAACAGTTGGCGCAAAGTATTTTCTTTGATTCATTTGGCTATGTTTGGTGAATTCAATTAATAAAACACAATCGATGAATGCGGTGATATATAACCGTTAATAAAAAGGCAGTTGAACATCTACAAATGTCGCAAAGTATTGTCTTTGATGCATTGGGCTATATTTGGTGAATTCGATTAATAGATCACAATCCAAGAATGCGGTGATCTATATACGGTTATTAAAAAACCGTTGAACATCTACAAATGTCGTAAAGTATCGTTTTTGATTCATTTGGCTATATTTCGTGAAATCGATTAGTAAAACACAATCGATGAATGCGGTGATCTATAACCGTTAATACAAATGCGGTTGAACATCTACAAATATCGTAAAGTATCGTTTTTATTCATTTGGCTATACTTGATGAATTCGATTAGTAAAACAAAGTCGATCAAAGCGATTATCTTTAACCGTTAGCGCGAAGGCCGTTCACCATTTACAAATGTCGTAAAGTACCGTCTTTGACTCATTTGGCTATATTTGGTGAATTCGATTAGTAATACACAATCGATGAACGCGGTGCTATATAACCGTCAATACAAATGCGGTTGAACATCTACAAATGTCGTAAAGTATCGTTTTTATTAATTTGGCTATACTTGATGAACTCGATTAGTAAAACAAAATCGATCAAAGCGGTTATCTATAACAGTTGGCGCAAAGTATTTTCTTTGATTCATTTGGCTATATTTGGTGAATTCAATTAATAAAACACAATCGATGAATGCGGTGATATATAACCGTTAATAAAAAGGCAGTTGAACATCTACAAATGTCGTAAAGTATCGTTTTTATTCGTTTGGCTATACTTGATGAATTCGATTAGTAAAACAAAATCGATCAAAGCGATTATCTTTAACCGTTAGCGCAAAGGCCGTTCACCATTTACAAATGTCGTAAAGTACTGTCTTTGACTCATTTAGCTATATTTGGTGAATTCGATTAGTAATACACAATCAATGAACGCGGTGCTATATAACCGTTAATACAAATGCGGTTGAACATCTACAAATGTCGTTAAGTATCGTTTTTATTAATTTGGCTTTACTTGATGAACTCGATTAGTAAAACAAAATCGATCAAAGCGGTTATCTATAACAGTTGGCGCAAAGTATTTTCTTTGATTCATTTGGCTATGTTTGGTGAATTCAATTAATAAAACACAATCGATGAATGCGGTGATATATAACCGTTAATAAAAAGGCAGTTGAACATCTACAAATGTCGCAAAGTATTGTCTTTGATGCATTGGGCTATATTTGGTGAATTCGATTAATAGATCACAATCCAAGAATGCGGTGATCTATATACGGTTATTAAAAAACCGTTGAACATCTACAAATGTCGTAAAGTATCGTTTTTGATTCATTTGGCTATATTTCGTGAAATCGATTAGTAAAACACAATCGATGAATGCGGTGATCTATAACCGTTAATACAAATGCGTTTGAACATCTACAAATATCGTAAAGTATCGTTTTTATTCATTTGGCTATACTTGATGAATTCGATTAGTAAAACAAAGTCGATCAAAGCGATTATCTTTAACCGTTAGCGCGAAGGCCGTTCACCATTTACAAATGTCGTAAAGTACCGTCTTTGACTCATTTGGCTATATTTGGTGAATTCGATTAGTAATACACAATCAATGAACGCGGTGCTATATAACCGTTAATACAAATGCGGTTGAACATCTACAAATGTCGTTAAGTATCGTTTTTATTAATTTGGCTTTACTTGATGAACTCGATTAGTAAAACAAAATCGATCAAAGCGGTTATCTATAACAGTTCGCGCAAAGTATTTTCTTTGATTCATTTGGCTATATTTGGTGAATTCAATTAATAAAACACAATCGATGAATGCGGTGATATATAACCGTTAATAAAAAGGCAGTTGAACATCTACAAATGTCGTAAAGTATCGTTTTTATTCATTTGGCTATACTTGATGAATTCGATTTGTAAAGCAAAATCGATCAAAGCGATTATCTTTAACCGTTAGCGCAAAGGCCGTTCACCATTTACAAATGTCGTAAAGTACCGTCTTTGACTCATTTGGCTATATTTGGTGAATTCAATTAATAAAACACAATCGATGAATGCGGTGATATATAACCGTTAATAAAAAGGCAGTTGAATATCTACAAATGTCGCAAAGTATTGTCTTTGATTCATTGGGCTATACTTGGTGAATTCGATTAATAGATCACAATCCATGAATGCGGTGATCTATATATGGTTATTAAAAAACCGTTGAACATCTACAAATGTCGTAAAGTATCGTTTTTATTAATTTGGCTATACTTGATGAACTCGATTAGTAAAACAAAATCGATCAAAGCGGTTATCTATAACAGTTGGCGCAAAGTATTTTCTTTGATTCATTTGGCTATATTTGGTGAATTCAATTAATAAAACACAATCGATGAATGCGGTGATATATAACCGTTAATAAAAAGCAGTTGAACATCTACAAATGTCGTAAAGTATCGTTTTTATTCATTTGGCTATACTTGATGAATTCGATTAGTAAAACAAAGTCGATCAAAGCGATTATCTTTAACCGTTAGCGCGAAGGCCGTTCACCATTTACAAATGTCGTAAAGTACCGTCTTTGACTCATTTGGCTATATTTGGTGAATTCGATTAGTAATACACAATCGATGAACGCGGTGCTATATAACCGTCAATACAAATGCGGTTGAACATCTACAAATGTCGTAAAGTATCGTTTTTATTAATTTGGCTATACTTGATGAACTCGATTAGTAAAACAAAATCGATCAAAGCGGTTATCTATAACAGTTGGCGCAAAGTATTTTCTTTGATTCATTTGGCTATATTTGGTGAATTCAATTAATAAAACACAATCGATGAATGCGGTGATATATAACCGTTAATAAAAAGGCAGTTGAACATCTACAAATGTCGCAAAGTATTGTCTTTGATTCATTGGGATATACTTGGTGAATTCGATTAATAGATCACAATCCATGAATGCGGTGATCTATATATGGTTATTAAAAAACCGTTGAACATCTACAAATGTCGTAAAGTATCGTTTTTATTAATTTGGCTATACTTGATGAACTCGATTGGTAAAACAAAATCGATCAAAGCGGTTATCTATAACAGTTGGCGCAAAGTATTTTCTTTGATTCATTTGGCTATATTTGGTGAATTCAATTAATAAAACACAATCGATGAATGCGGTGATATATAACCGTTAATAAAAAGGCAGTTGAACATCTACAAATGTCGTAAAGTATCGTTTTTATTCATTTGGCTATACTTGATGAATTCGATTAGTAAAACAAAATCGATCAAAGCGATTATCTTTAACCGTTAGCGCAAAGGCCGTTCACCATTTACAAATGTCGTAAAGTACTGTCTTTGACTCATTTAGCTATATTTGGTGAATTCGATTAGTAATACACAATCAATGAACGCGGTGGTATATAACCGTTAATACAAATGCGGTTGAACATCTACAAATGTCGTAAAGTATCGTTTTTATTAATTTGGCTTTACTTGATGAACTCGATTAGTAAAACAAAATCGATCAAAGCGGTTATCTATAACAGTTGGCGCAAAGTATTTTCTTTGATTCATTTGGCTATGTTTGGTGAATTCAATTAATAAAACACAATCGATGAATGCGGTGATATATAACCGTTAATAAAAAGGCAGTTGAACATCTACAAATGTCGCAAAGTATTGTCTTTGATGCATTGGGCTATATTTGGTGAATTCGATTAATAGATCACAATCCAAGAATGCGGTGATCTATATACGGTTATAAAAAAAACCGTTGAACATCTACAAATGTCGTAAAGTATCGTTTTTGATTCATTTGGCTATATTTCGTGAAATCGATTAGTAAAACACAATCGATGAATGCGGTGATCTATAACCGTTAATACAAATGCGGTTGAACATCTACAAATATCGTAAAGTATCGTTTTTATTCATTTGGCTATACTTGATGAATTCGATTAGTAAAACAAAGTCGATCAAAGCGATTATCTTTAACCGTTAGCGCGAAGGCCGTTCACCATTTACAAATGTCGTAAAGTACCGTCTTTGACTCATTTGGCTATATTTGGTGAATTCGATTAGTAATACACAATCGATGAACGCGGTGCTATATAACCGTCAATACAAATGCGGTTGAACATCTACAAATGTCGTAAAGTATCGTTTTTATTAATTTGGCTATACTTGATGAACTCGATTAGTAAAACAAAATCGATCAAAGCGGTTATCTATAACAGTTTGATTCATTTGGCTATATTTGGTGAATTCAATTAGTAAAACACAATCGATGAATGCGTAGATCTATAACCCTTAATACAAAGGCGTTTGAACATCTACAAATGTCGTAAAGTATCGTTTTTATTAATTTGGCCATACTTGATGAACTCGATTAGTAAAACAAAATCGATCAAAGCGGTTATCTATAACAGTTGGCGCAAAGTATTTTCTTTGATTCATTTGGCTATATTTGGTGAATTCAATTAATAAAACACAATCGATGAATGCGGTGATATATAACCGTTAATAAAAAGGCAGTTGAACATCTACAAATGTCGTAAAGTATCGTTTTTATTCATTTGGCTATACTTGATGAATTCGATTAGTAAAACAAAATCGATCAAAGCGATTATCTTTAACCGTTAGCGCAAAGGCCGTTCACCATTTACAAATGTCGTAAAGTACTGTCTTTGACTCATTTGGCTATATTTGGTGAATTCGATTAGTAATACACAATCAATGAACGCGGTGCTATATAACCGTTAATACAAATGCGGTTGAACATCTACAAATGTCGTAAAGTATCGTTTTTATTAATTTGGTTTTACTTGATGAACTCGATTAGTAAAACAAAATCGATCAAAGCGGTTATCTATAACAGTTGGCGCAAAGTATTTTCTTTGATTCATTTGGCTATGTTTGGTGAATTCAATTAATAAAACACAATCGATGAATGCGGTGATATATAACCGTTAATAAAAAGGCAGTTGAACATCTACAAATGTCGCAAAGTATTGTCTTTGATGCATTGGGCTATATTTGGTGAATTCGATTAATAGATCACAATCCAAGAATGCGGTGATCTATATACGGTTATTAAAAAACCGTTGAACATCTACAAATGTCGTAAAGTATCGTTTTTGATTCATTTGGCTATATTTGGTGAATTCGATTAATAGATCACAATCCATGAATGCGGTGATCTATATACGGTTATTAAAAAACCGTTGAACATCTACAAATGTCGTGAAATCGATTAGTAAAACACAATCGATGAATGCGGTGATCTATAACCGTTAATACAAATGCGGTTGAACATCTACAAATGTCGTAAAGTATCGTTTTCATTCATTTGGCTATACTTGATGAATTCGATTAGTAAAACAAAGTCGATCAAAGCGATTATCTTTAACCGTTAGCGCAAAGACCGTTCACCATTTACAAATGTCGTAAAGTACTGTCTTTGACTCATTTGGCTATATTTGGTGAATTCGATTAGTAATACACAATCAATGAACGCGGTGCTATATAACCGTTAATACAAATGCGGTTGAACATCTACAAATGTCGTAAAGTATCGTTTTTATTAATTTGGTTTTACTTGATGAACTCGATTAGTAAAACAAAATCGATCAAAGCGGTTATCTATAACAGTTGGCGCAAAGTATTTTCTTTGATTCATTTGGCTATGTTTGGTGAATTCAATTAATAAAACACAATCGATGAATGCGGTGATATATAACCGTTAATAAAAAGGCAGTTGAACATCTACAAATGTCGCAAAGTATTGTCTTTGATGCATTGGGCTATATTTGGTGAATTCGATTAATAGATCACAATCCAAGAATGCGGTGATCTATATACGGTTATTAAAAAACCGTTGAACATCTACAAATGTCGTAAAGTATCGTTTTTGATTCATTTGGCTATATTTGGTGAATTCGATTAATAGATCACAATCCATGAATGCGGTGATCTATATACGGTTATTAAAAAACCGTTGAACATCTACAAATGTCGTGAAATCGATTAGTAAAACACAATCGATGAATGCGGTGATCTATAACCGTTAATACAAATGCGGTTGAACATCTACAAATGTCGTAAAGTATCGTTTTCATTCATTTGGCTATACTTGATGAATTCGATTAGTAAAACAAAGTCGATCAAAGCGATTATCTTTAACCGTTAGCGCAAAGACCGTTCACCATTTACAAATGTCGTAAAGTACTGTCTTTGACTCATTTGGCTATATTTGGTGAATACGATTAGTAATACACAATCGATGAACGCGGTGCTATATAACCGTTAATACAAATGCGGTTGAACATCTACAAATGTCGTAAAGTATCGTTTTTATTCATTTGACTATACTTGATGAATTCGATTAGTAAAACACAATCGATCAAAGCGGTTATCTATAACAGTTGGCGCAAAGTATTTTCTTTGATTCATTTGGCTATATTTGGTGAATTCAATTAGTAAAACACAATCGATGAATGCGTAGATCTATAACCCTTAATACAAAGGCGTTTGAACATCTACAAATGTCGTAAAGTATCGTTTTTATTAATTTGGCTATACTTGATGAATTCGATTAGTAAAACAAAATCGATCAAAGCGATTATCTTTAACCGTTAGCGCAAAGGCCGTTCACCATTTACAAATGTCGTAAAGTACTGTCTTTGACTCATTTGGCTATATTTGGTGAATTCGATTAGTAATACACAATCAATGAACGCGGTGCTATATAACCGTTAATACAAATGCGGTTGAACATCTACAAATGTCGTAAAGTATCGTTTTTATTAATTTGACTATACTTGATGAATTCGATTAGTAAAACACAATCGATCAAAGCGGTTATCTATAACAGTTGGCGCAAAGTATTTTCTTTGATTCATTTGGCTATATTTGGTGAATTCAATTAGTAAAACACAATCGATGAATGCGTAGATCTATAACCCTTAATACAAAGGCGTTTGAACATCTACAAATGTCGTAAAGTATCGTTTTTATTAATTTGGCCATACTTGATGAACTCGATTAGTAAAACAAAATCGATCAAAGCGGTTATCTATAACAGTTGGCGCAAAGTATTTTCTTTGATTCATTTGGCTATATTTGGTGAATTCAATTAATAAAACACAATCGATGAATGCGGTGATATATAACCGTTAATAAAAAGGCAGTTGAACATCTACAAATGTCGTAAAGTATCGTTTTTATTCATTTGGCTATACTTGATGAATTCGATTAGTAAAACAAAATCGATCAAAGCGATTATCTTTAACCGTTAGCGCAAAGGCCGTTCACCATTTACAAATGTCGTAGAGTACTGTCTTTGACTCATTTGGCTATATTTGGTGAATTCGATTAGTAATACACAATCAATGAACGCGGTGCTATATAACCGTTAATACAAATGCGGTTGAACATCTACAAATGTCGTAAAGTATCGTTTTTATTAATTTGGTTTTACTTGATGAACTCGATTAGTAAAACAAAATCGATCAAAGCGGTTATCTATAACAGTTGGCGCAAAGTATTTTCTTTGATTCATTTGGCTATGTTTGGTGAATTCAATTAATAAAACACAATCGATGAATGCGGTGATATATAACCGTTAATAAAAAGGCAGTTGAACATCTACAAATGTCGCAAAGTATTGTCTTTGATGCATTGGGCTATATTTGGTGAATTCGATTAATAGATCACAATCCAAGAATGCGGTGATCTATATACGGTTATTAAAAAACCGTTGAACATCTACAAATGTCGTAAAGTATCGTTTTTGATTCATTTGGCTATATTTGGTGAATTCGATTAATAGATCACAATCCATGAATGCGGTGATCTATATACGGTTATTAAAAAACCGTTGAACATCTACAAATGTCGTGAAATCGATTAGTAAAACACAATCGATGAATGCGGTGATCTATAACCGTTAATACAAATGCGGTTGAACATCTACAAATGTCGTAAAGTATCGTTTTCATTCATTTGGCTATACTTGATGAATTCGATTAGTAAAACAAAGTCGATCAAAGCGATTATCTTTAACCGTTAGCGCAAAGACCGTTCACCATTTACAAATGTCGTAAAGTACTGTCTTTGACTCATTTGGCTATATTTGGTGAATTCGATTAGTAATACACAATCAATGAACGCGGTGCTATATAACCGTTAATACAAATGCGGTTGAACATCTACAAATGTCGTAAAGTATCGTTTTTATTAATTTGGTTTTACTTGATGAACTCGATTAGTAAAACAAAATCGATCAAAGCGGTTATCTATAACAGTTGGCGCAAAGTATTTTCTTTGATTCATTTGGCTATGTTTGGTGAATTCAATTAATAAAACACAATCGATGAATGCGGTGATATATAACCGTTAATAAAAAGGCAGTTGAACATCTAGAAATGTCGCAAAGTATTGTCTTTGATGCATTGGGCTATATTTGGTGAATTCGATTAATAGATCACAATCCAAGAATGCGGTGATCTATATACGGTTATTAAAAAACCGTTGAACATCTACAAATGTCGTAAAGTATCGTTTTTGATTCATTTGGCTATATTTGGTGAATTCGATTAATAGATCACAATCCATGAATGCGGTGATCTATATACGGTTATTAAAAAACCGTTGAACATCTACAAATGTCGTAAAGTATCGTTTTCATTCATTTGGCTATACTTGATGAATTCGATTAGTAAAACAAAGTCGATCAAAGCGATTATCTTTAACCGTTAGCGCAAAGACCGTTCACCATTTACAAATGTCGTAAAGTACTGTCTTTGACTCATTTGGCTATATTTGGTGAATACGATTAGTAATACACAATCGATGAACGCGGTGCTATATAACCGTTAATACAAATGCGGTTGAACATCTACAAATGTCGTAAAGTATCGTTTTTATTCATTTGACTATACTTGATGAATTCGATTAGTAAAACACAATCGATCAAAGCGGTTATCTATAACAGTTGGCGCAAAGTATTTTCTTTGATTCATTTGGCTATATTTGGTGAATTCAATTAGTAAAACACAATCGATGAATGCGTAGATCTATAACCCTTAATACAAAGGCGTTTGAACATCTACAAATGTCGTAAAGTATCGTTTTTATTAATTTGGCCATACTTGATGAACTCGATTAGTAAAACAAAATCGATCAAAGCGGTTATCTATAACAGTTGGCGCAAAGTATTTTCTTTGATTCATTTGGCTATATTTGGTGAATTCAATTAATAAAACACAATCGATGAATGCGGTGATATATAACCGTTAATAAAAAGGCAGTTGAACATCTACAAATGTCGTAAAGTATCGTTTTTATTCATTTGGCTATACTTGATGAATTCGATTAGTAAAACAAAATCGATCAAAGCGATTATCTTTAACCGTTAGCGCAAAGGCCGTTCACCATTTACAAATGTCGTAAAGTACTGTCTTTGACTCATTTGGCTATATTTGGTGAATTCGATTAGTAATACACAATCAATGAACGCGGTGCTATATAACCGTTAATACAAATGCGGTTGAACATCTACAAATGTCGTAAAGTATCGTTTTTATTAATTTGGTTTTACTTGATGAACTCGATTAGTAAAACAAAATCGATCAAAGCGGTTATCTATAACAGTTGGCGCAAAGTATTTTCTTTGATTCATTTGGCTATGTTTGGTGAATTCAATTAATAAAACACAATCGATGAATGCGGTGATATATAACCGTTAATAAAAAGGCAGTTGAACATCTACAAATGTCGCAAAGTATTGTCTTTGATGCATTGGGCTATATTTGGTGAATTCGATTAATAGATCACAATCCAAGAATGCGGTGATCTATATACGGTTATTAAAAAACCGTTGAACATCTACAAATGTCGTAAAGTATCGTTTTTGATTCATTTGGCTATATTTCGTGAAATCGATTAGTAAAACACAATCGATGAATGCGGTGATCTATAACCGTTAATACAAATGCGGTTGAACATCTACAAATATCGTAAAGTATCGTTTTTATTCATTTGGCTATACTTGATGAATTCGATTAGTAAAACAAAGTCGATCAAAGCGATTATCTTTAACCGTTAGCGCGAAGGCCGTTCACCATTTACAAATGTCGTAAAGTACCGTCTTTGACTCATTTGGCTATATTTGGTGAATTCGATTAGTAATACACAATCGATGAACGCGGTGCTATATAACCGTCAATACAAATGCGGTTGAACATCTACAAATGTCGTAAAGTATCGTTTTTATTAATTTGGCTATACTTGATGAACTCGATTAGTAAAACAAAATCGATCAAAGCGGTTATCTATAACAGTTGGCGCAAAGTATTTTCTTTGATTCATTTGGCTATATTTGGTGAATTCAATTAATAAAACACAATCGATGAATGCGGTGATATATAACCGTTAATAAAAAGGCAGTTGAACATCTACAAATGTCGTAAAGTATCGTTTTTATTCGTTTGGCTATACTTGATGAATTCGATTAGTAAAACAAAGTCGATCAAAGCGATTATCTTTAACCGTTAGCGCAAAGACCGTTCACCATTTACAAATGTCGTAAAGTACTGTCTTTGACTCATTTGGCTATATTTGGTGAATACGATTAGTAATACACAATCGATGAACGCGGTGCTATATAACCGTTAATACAAATGCGGTTGAACATCTACAAATGTCGTAAAGTATCGTTTTTATTCATTTGACTATACTTGATGAATTCGATTAGTAAAACACAATCGATCAAAGCGGTTATCTATAACAGTTGGCGCAAAGTATTTTCTTTGATTCATTTGGCTATATTTGGTGAATTCAATTAGTAAAACACAATCGATGAATGCGTAGATCTATAACCCTTAATACAAAGGCGTTTGAACATCTACAAATGTCGTAAAGTATCGTTTTCATTCATTTGGCTATACTTGATGAATTCGATTAGTAAAACAAAGTCGATCAAAGCGATTATCTTTAACCGTTAGCGCAAAGACCGTTCACCATTTACAAATGTCGTAAAGTACTGTCTTTGACTCATTTGGCTATATTTGGTGAATACGATTAGTAATACACAATCGATGAACGCGGTGCTATATAACCGTTAATACAAATGCGGTTGAACATCTACAAATGTCGTAAAGTATCGTTTTTATTCATTTGACTATACTTGATGAATTCGATTAGTAAAACACAATCGATCAAAGCGGTTATCTATAACCGTTAATACAAATGCGGTTGAACATCTACAAATGTCGTAAAGTATCGTTTTCATTCATTTGGCTATACTTGATGAATTCGATTAGTAAAACAAAGTCGATCAAAGCGATTATCTTTAACCGTTAGCGCAAAGACCGTTCACCATTTACAAATGTCGTAAAGTACTGTCTTTGACTCATTTGGCTATATTTGGTGAATACGATTAGTAATACACAATCGATGAACGCGGTGCTATATAACCGTTAATACAAATGCGGTTGAACATCTACAAATATCGTAAAGTATCGTTTTTATTCATTTGGCTATACTTGATGAATTCGATTAGTAAAACAAAGTCGATCAAAGCGATTATCTTTAACCGTTAGCGCGAAGGCCGTTCACCATTTACAAATGTCGTAAAGTACCGTCTTTGACTCATTTGGCTATATTTGGTGAATTCGATTAGTAATACACAATCGATGAACGCGGTGCTATATAACCGTCAATACAAATGCGGTTGAACATCTACAAATGTCGTAAAGTATCGTTTTTATTAATTTGGCTATACTTGATGAACTCGATTAGTAAAACAAAATCGATCAAAGCGGTTATCTATAACAGTTGGCGCAAAGTATTTTCTTTGATTCATTTGGCTATATTTGGTGAATTCAATTAATAAAACACAATCGATGAATGCGGTGATATATAACCGTTAATAAAAAGGCAGTTGAACATCTACAAATGTCGTAAAGTATCGTTTTTATTCGTTTGGCTATACTTGATGAATTCGATTAGTAAAACAAAATCGATCAAAGCGATTATCTTTAACCGTTAGCGCAAAGGCCGTTCACCATTTACAAATGTCGTAAAGTACTGTCTTTGACTCATTTAGCTATATTTGGTGAATTCGATTAGTAATACACAATCAATGAACGCGGTGCTATATAACCGTTAATACAAATGCGGTTGAACATCTACAAATGTCGTTAAGTATCGTTTTTATTAATTTGGCTTTACTTGATGAACTCGATTAGTAAAACAAAATCGATCAAAGCGGTTATCTATAACAGTTGGCGCAAAGTATTTTCTTTGATTCATTTGGCTATGTTTGGTGAATTCAATTAATAAAACACAATCGATGAATGCGGTGATATATAACCGTTAATAAAAAGGCAGTTGAACATCTACAAATGTCGCAAAGTATTGTCTTTGATGCATTGGGCTATATTTGGTGAATTCGATTAATAGATCACAATCCAAGAATGCGGTGATCTATATACGGTTATTAAAAAACCGTTGAACATCTACAAATGTCGTAAAGTATCGTTTTTGATTCATTTGGCTATATTTCGTGAAATCGATTAGTAAAACACAATCGATGAATGCGGTGATCTATAACCGTTAATACAAATGCGTTTGAACATCTACAAATATCGTAAAGTATCGTTTTTATTCATTTGGCTATACTTGATGAATTCGATTAGTAAAACAAAGTCGATCAAAGCGATTATCTTTAACCGTTAGCGCGAAGGCCGTTCACCATTTACAAATGTCGTAAAGTACCGTCTTTGACTCATTTGGCTATATTTGGTGAATTCGATTAGTAATACACAATCAATGAACGCGGTGCTATATAACCGTTAATACAAATGCGGTTGAACATCTACAAATGTCGTTAAGTATCGTTTTTATTAATTTGGCTTTACTTGATGAACTCGATTAGTAAAACAAAATCGATCAAAGCGGTTATCTATAACAGTTCGCGCAAAGTATTTTCTTTGATTCATTTGGCTATATTTGGTGAATTCAATTAATAAAACACAATCGATGAATGCGGTGATATATAACCGTTAATAAAAAGGCAGTTGAACATCTACAAATGTCGTAAAGTATCGTTTTTATTCATTTGGCTATACTTGATGAATTCGATTTGTAAAACAAAATCGATCAAAGCGATTATCTTTAACCGTTAGCGCAAAGGCCGTTCACCATTTACAAATGTCGTAAAGTACCGTCTTTGACTCATTTGGCTATATTTGGTGAATTCAATTAATAAAACACAATCGATGAATGCGGTGATATATAACCGTTAATAAAAAGGCAGTTGAATATCTACAAATGTCGCAAAGTATTGTCTTTGATTCATTGGGCTATACTTGGTGAATTCGATTAATAGATCACAATCCATGAATGCGGTGATCTATATATGGTTATTAAAAAACCGTTGAACATCTACAAATGTCGTAAAGTATCGTTTTTATTAATTTGGCTATACTTGATGAACTCGATTAGTAAAACAAAATCGATCAAAGCGGTTATCTATAACAGTTGGCGCAAAGTATTTTCTTTGATTCATTTGGCTATATTTGGTGAATTCAATTAATAAAACACAATCGATGAATGCGGTGATATATAACCGTTAATAAAAAGGCAGTTGAACATCTACAAATGTCGTAAAGTATCGTTTTTATTCATTTGGCTATACTTGATGAATTCGATTAGTAAAACAAAGTCGATCAAAGCGATTATCTTTAACCGTTAGCGCGAAGGCCGTTCACCATTTACAAATGTCGTAAAGTACCGTCTTTGACTCATTTGGCTATATTTGGTGAATTCGATTAGTAATACACAATCGATGAACGCGGTGCTATATAACCGTCAATACAAATGCGGTTGAACATCTACAAATGTCGTAAAGTATCGTTTTTATTAATTTGGCTATACTTGATGAACTCGATTAGTAAAACAAAATCGATCAAAGCGGTTATCTATAACAGTTGGCGCAAAGTATTTTCTTTGATTCATTTGGCTATATTTGGTGAATTCAATTAATAAAACACAATCGATGAATGCGGTGATATATAACCGTTAATAAAAAGGCAGTTGAACATCTACAAATGTCGCAAAGTATTGTCTTTGATTCATTGGGATATACTTGGTGAATTCGATTAATAGATCACAATCCATGAATGCGGTGATCTATATATGGTTATTAAAAAACCGTTGAACATCTACAAATGTCGTAAAGTATCGTTTTTATTAATTTGGCTATACTTGATGAACTCGATTGGTAAAACAAAATCGATCAAAGCGGTTATCTATAACAGTTGGCGCAAAGTATTTTCTTTGATTCATTTGGCTATATTTGGTGAATTCAATTAATAAAACACAATCGATGAATGCGGTGATATATAACCGTTAATAAAAAGGCAGTTGAACATCTACAAATGTCGTAAAGTATCGTTTTTATTCATTTGGCTATACTTGATGAATTCGATTAGTAAAACAAAATCGATCACAGCGATTATCTTTAACCGTTAGCGCAAAGGCCGTTCACCATTTACAAATGTCGTAAAGTACTGTCTTTGACTCATTTAGCTATATTTGGTGAATTCGATTAGTAATACACAATCAATGAACGCGGTGCTATATAACCGTTAATACAAATGCGGTTGAACATCTACAAATGTCGTAAAGTATCGTTTTTATTAATTTGGCTTTACTTGATGAACTCGATTAGTAAAACAAAATCGATCAAAGCGGTTATCTATAACAGTTGGCGCAAAGTATTTTCTTTGATTCATTTGGCTATGTTTGGTGAATTCAATTAATAAAACACAATCGATGAATGCGGTGATATATAACCGTTAATAAAAAGGCAGTTGAACATCTACAAATGTCGCAAAGTATTGTCTTTGATGCATTGGGCTATATTTGGTGAATTCGATTAATAGATCACAATCCAAGAATGCGGTGATCTATATACGGTTATAAAAAAAACCGTTGAACATCTACAAATGTCGTAAAGTATCGTTTTTGATTCATTTGGCTATATTTCGTGAAATCGATTAGTAAAACACAATCGATGAATGCGGTGATCTATAACCGTTAATACAAATGCGGTTGAACATCTACAAATATCGTAAAGTATCGTTTTTATTCATTTGGCTATACTTGATGAATTCGATTAGTAAAACAAAGTCGATCAAAGCGATTATCTTTAACCGTTAGCGCGAAGGCCGTTCACCATTTACAAATGTCGTAAAGTACCGTCTTTGACTCATTTGGCTATATTTGGTGAATTCGATTAGTAATACACAATCGATGAACGCGGTGCTATATAACCGTCAATACAAATGCGGTTGAACATCTACAAATGTCGTAAAGTATCGTTTTTATTAATTTGGCTATACTTGATGAACTCGATTAGTAAAACAAAATCGATCAAAGCGGTTATCTATAACAGTTGGCGCAAAGTATTTTCTTTGATTCATTTGGCTATATTTGGTGAATTCAATTAATAAAACACAATCGATGAATGCGGTGATATATAACCGTTAATAAAAAGGCAGTTGAACATCTACAATTGTCGTAAAGTATCGTTTTTGATTCATTGGGCTATACTTGGTGAACTCGACTAGTAAAACAAAATCGATCAAAGCGGTTATCTATAACAGTTGGCGCAAAGTATTTTCTTTGATTCATTTGGCTATGTTTGGTGAATTCAATTAATAAAAGACAATCGATGAATGCGGTGATATATAACCGTTAATAAAAAGGCAGTTGAACATCTACAAATGTCGCAAAGTATTGTCTTTGATTCATTGGGCTATACTTGGTGAATTCGATTAATAGATCACAATCCATGAATGCGGTGATCTATATATGGTTATTAAAAAACCGTTGAACATCTACAAATGTCGTAAAGTATCGTTTTTATTAATTTGGCTATACTTGATGAACTCGATTAGTAAAACAAAATCGATCAAAGCGGTTATCTATAACAGTTGGCGCAAAGTATTTTCTTTGATTCATTTGGCTATATTTGGTGAATTCAATTAATAAAACACAATCGATGAATGCGGTGATATATAACCGTTAATAAAAAGGCAGTTGAACATCTACAAATGTCGTAAAGTATCGTTTTTGATTCATTGGGCTATACTTGGTGAAGTCGATTAGTAAAACAAAATCGATCAAAGCGGTTATCTATAACAGTTGGCGCAAAGTATTTTCTTTGATTCATTTGGCTATATTTGGTGAATTCAATTAATAAAACACAATCGATGAACGCGGTGCTATATAACCGTTAATACAAATGCGGTTGAACATCTACAAATGTCGTAAAGTATCGTTTTTATTCATTTGGCTATACTTGATGAATTCGATTAGTAAAACAAAGTCGATCAAAGCGATTATCTTTAACCGTTAGCGCGAAGGCCGTTCACCATTTACAAATGTCGTAAAGTACCGTCTTTGACTTATTTGGCTATATTTGGTGAATTCGATTAGTAATACACAATCGATGAACGCGGTGCTATATAACCGTTAATACAAATTCGGTTGAACATCTACAAGTGTCGTAAAGTATCGTTTTTATTAATTTGGCTATACTTGATGAACTCGATTAGTAAAACAAAATCGATCAAAGCGGTTATCTATAACAGTAGGCGCAAAGTATTTTCTTTGATTCATTTGGCTATGTTTGGTGAATTCAATTAATAAAAGACAATCGATGAATGCGGTGATATATAACCGTTAATAAAAAGGCAGTTGAACATCTACAAATGTCGCAAAGTATTGTCTTTGATTCATTGGGCTATATTTGGTGAATTCGATTAATAGATCACAATCCATGAATGCGGTGATCTATATATGGTTATTAAAAAACCGTTGAACATCTACAAATGTCGTAAAGTATCGTTTTTATTAATTTGGCTATACTTGATGAACTCGATTAGTAAAACAAAATCGATCAAAGCGGTTATCTATAACAGTTGGCGCAAAGTATTTTCTTTGATTCATTTGGCTATATTTGGTGAATTCAATTAATAAAACACAATCGATGAATGCGGTGATATATAACCGTTAATAAAAAGGCAGTTGAACATCTACAAATGTCGTAAAGTATCGTTTTTGATTCATTGGGCTATACTTGGTGAAGTCGATTAGTAAAACAAAATCGATCAAAGCGGTTATCTATAACAGTTGGCGCAAAGTATTTTCTTTGATTCATTTGGCTATATTTGGTGAATTCAATTAATAAAACACAATCGATGAATGCGGTGATATATAACCGATAATAAAAAGGCAGTTGAACATCTACAAATGTCCCAAAGTGTTGTTTTTGATTCATTTGGCTATATTTGGTGAATTCGATTAATAGATCACAATCCATGAATGCGGTGATCTATATACGGTTATTAAAAAACCGTTGAACATCTACAAATGTCGTGAAATCGATTAGTAAAACACAATCGATGAATGCGGTGATCTATAACCGTTAATACAAATGCGGTTGAACATCTACAAATGTCGTAAAGTATCGTTTTCATTCATTTGGCTATACTTGATGAATTCGATTAGTAAAACAAAGTCGATCAAAGCGATTATCTTTAACCGTTAGCGCAAAGACCGTTCACCATTTACAAATGTCGTAAAGTACTGTCTTTGACTCATTTGGCTATATTTGGTGAATACGATTAGTAATACACAATCGATGAACGCGGTGCTATATAACCGTTAATACAAATGCGGTTGAACATCTACAAATGTCGTAAAGTATCGTTTTTATTCATTTGACTATACTTGATGAATTCGATTAGTAAAACACAATCGATCAAAGCGGTTATCTATAACAGTTGGCGCAAAGTATTTTCTTTGATTCAGTTGGCTATATTTGGTGAATTCAATTAGTAAAACACAATCGATGAATGCGTAGATCTATAACCCTTAATACAAAGGCGTTTGAACATCTACAAATGTCGTAAAGTATCGTTTTTATTAATTTGGCCATACTTGATGAACTCGATTAGTAAAACAAAATCGATCAAAGCGGTTATCTATAACAGTTGGCGCAAAGTATTTTCTTTGATTCATTTGGCTATATTTGGTGAATTCAATTAATAAAACACAATCGATGAATGCGGTGATATATAACCGTTAATAAAAAGGCAGTTGAACATCTACAAATATCGTAAAGTATCGTTTTTGATTCATTGGGCTATACTTGATGAATTCGATTAGTAAAACACAATCGATGAATGCGGTGATCTATAACCGTTTATACACATGCGGCTGAACATCTACAAATGTCGTAAAGTATCGTTTATATTCATTAGGCTATACTTGATGAATTCGATTAGTAAAACACAATCGATGAATGCGGTGATATATATCCGTTAATAAAAAAGCAGTTGAACATCTACAAATGTCGTGAAGTATCATTTTTGATTCATTTGGCTATATTTCGTGAAATCGATTAGTAAAACACAATCGATGAATGCGGTGATCTATAACCGTTAATACACATGCGGCTGAACATCTACAAATGTCGTAAAGTATCGTTTATATTCATTTGGCTATACTTGATGAATTCGATTAGTAAAACAGAATCGATGAATGCGGTGATATATAACCGTTAATAAAAAAGCAGTTGAATATCTACAAATGTCGTAAAGTATCGTTTTTGATTCATTGGGCTATACTTGATGAATTCGATTAGTAAAACACAATCGATGAATGCGGTGATATATAACCGTTAATAAAAAAGCAGTTGAACATCTACAAATTTCGTAAAGTATCATTTTTGATTCATTTGGCTATATTTCGTGAAATCGATTAGTAAAACACAATCGATGAATGCGGTGATCTATAACCGTTAATACACATGCGGCTGAATATCTACAAATGTCGTAAAGTATCGTTTATATTCATTTGGCTATACTTGATGAATTCGATTAGTAAAACACAATCGATGAATGCGGTGATATATAACCGTTAATAAAAAAGCAGTTGAACATCTACAAATGTCGTAAAGTATCATTTTTGATTCATTTGGCTATATTTCGTGAAATCGATTAGTAAAACACAATCGATGAATGCGGTGATCTATAACCGTTAATACACATGCGGCTGAACATCTACAAATGTCGTAAAGTATCGTTTATATTCATTAGGCTATACTTGATGAATTCGATTAGTAAAACACAATCGATGAATGCGGTGATATATATCCGTTAATAAAAAAGCAGTTGAACATCAACAAATGTCGCAAAGTATTGTCTTTGATTGATTTGCCTATATTTGGTGAATTCGATTAGTAAAACACAATCGATCAATGCGGTGATCTATGATGGTTAATACATATGCAGTTGAGTAACTACAAATATCGTAAAGTAACTGCATCGATTAATTTGGCTATACTTGGTGAATTCGATGAGCAACACACAATCGATGAATGCGTAGATCTATACCCCTTAATACAAAGGCGGATGCACATCTGGAAATGTCGTTAAGTACTGTCTTTGATTCATTTGGCTATATTTGGTGAATTCGATTAATAAAACACAATCGATGAATGCGGTGATATACATCCGTTAATAAAAAAACAGTTGAACATCAACAAATGTCGTAAAGTATTGTCTTTGATTGATTTGCCTATATTTGGTGAATTCGATTAGTAAAACACAATCGATCAAGGCGGTGACCTATGATGGTTAATACATATGCAGTTGAGTAACTACAAATATCGTAAAGTAACTGCATCGATTAATTTGGCTATACTTGGTGAATTCGATGAGCAACACACAATCGATGAATGCGTAGATCTATAACCCTTAATACAAAGGCGGATGCACATCTGCAAATGTCGTTAAGTACTGTCTTTGATTCATTTGGCTATATTTGGTGAAGTTGATTAATAAAACACAATCGATGAATGCGGTGATATACATCCGTTAATAAAAAAAATAGTTGAACATCAACAAATGTCGTAAAGTATTGTCTTTGATTGATTTGGCTATATTTCGTGAAATCGATTAGTAAAACACAATCGATGAATGCGGTGATCTATAACCGTTAATACACATGCGGCTGAACATCTACAAATGTCGTAAAGTATCGTTTATATTCATTTTTCTATACTTGATGAATTCGATTAGTAAAACACAATCGATGAATGCGGTGATATATAACCGTTAATAAAAAAGCAGTTGAACATCTACAAATGTCGTAAAGTATCATTTTTGATTCATTTGGCTATATTTCGTGAAATCGATTAGTAAAACACAATCGATGAATGCGGTGATCTATAACCGTTAATACACATGCGGCTGAACATCTACAAATGTTGTAAAGTATCGTTTTTGATTCATTGGGCTATACTTGATGAATTCGATTAGTAAAACACAATCGATGAATGCGGTGATATACATCCGTTAATAAAAAAACAGTTGAACATCAACAAATGTCGTAAAGTATTGTCTTTGATTGATTTGCCTATATTTGGTGAATTCGATTAGTAAAACACAATCGATCAACGCGGTGATCTATGATGGTTAATACATATGCAGTTGAGTAACTACAAATATCGTAAAGTAACTGCATCGATTAATTTGGCTATACTTGGTGAATTCGATGAGCAACACACAATCGATGAATGCGTAGATCTATACCCCTTAATACAAAGGCGGATGCACATCTGGAAATGTCGTTAAGTACTGTCTTTGATTCATTTGGCTATATTTGGTGAATTCGATTAATAAAACACAATCGATGAATGCGGTGATATACATCCGTTAATAAAAAAACAGTTGAACATCAACAAATGTCGTAAAGTATTGTCTTTGATTGATTTGCCTATATTTGGTGAATTCGATTAGTAAAACACAATCGATCAAGGCGGTGACCTATGATGGTTAATACATATGCAGTTGAGTAACTACAAATATCGTAAAGTAACTGCATCGATTAATTTGGCTATACTTGGTGAATTCGATGAGCAACACACAATCGATGAATGCGTAGATCTATAACCCTTAATACAAAGGCGGATGCACATCTGCAAATGTCGTTAAGTACTGTCTTTGATTCATTTGGCTATATTTGGTGAAGTTGATTAATAAAACACAATCGATGAATGCGGTGATATACATCCGTTAATAAAAAAAATAGTTGAACATCAACAAATGTCGTAAAGTATTGTCTTTGATTGATTTGGCTATATTTCGTGAAATCGATTAGTAAAACACAATCGATGAATGCGGTGATCTATAACCGTTAATACACATGCGGCTGAACATCTACAAATGTCGTAAAGTATCGTTTATATTCATTTTTCTATACTTGATGAATTCGATTAGTAAAACACAATCGATGAATGCGGTGATATATAACCGTTAATAAAAAAGCAGTTGAACATCTACAAATGTCGTAAAGTATCATTTTTGATTCATTTGGCTATATTTCGTGAAATCGATTAGTAAAACACAATCGATGAATGCGGTGATCTATAACCGTTAATACACATGCGGCTGAACATCTACAAATGTTGTAAAGTATCGTTTTTGATTCATTGGGCTATACTTGATGAATTCGATTAGTAAAACACAATCGATGAATGCGGTGATATACATCCGTTAATAAAAAAACAGTTGAACATCAACAAATGTCGTAAAGTATTGTCTTTGATTGATTTGCCTATATTTGGTGAATTCGATTAGTAAAACACAATCGATCAACGCGGTGATCTATGATGGTTAATACATATGCAGTTGAGTAACTACAAATATCGTAAAGTAACTGCATCGATTAATTTGGCTATACTTGGTGAATTCGATGAGCAACACACAATCGATGAATGCGTAGATCTATACCCCTTAATACAAAGGCGGATGCACATCTGGAAATGTCGTTAAGTACTGTCTTTGATTCATTTGGCTATATTTGGTGAATTCGATTAATAAAACACAATCGATGAATGCGGTGATATACATCCGTTAATAAAAAAACAGTTGAACATCAACAAATGTCGTAAAGTATTGTCTTTGATTGATTTGCCTATATTTGGTGAATTCGATTAGTAAAACACAATCGATCAAGGCGGTGACCTATGATGGTTAATACATATGCAGTTGAGTAACTACAAATATCGTAAAGTAACTGCATCGATTAATTTGGCTATACTTGGTGAATTCGATGAGCAACACACAATCGATGAATGCGTAGATCTATAACCCTTAATACAAAGGCGGATGCACATCTACAAATGTCGTAAAGTATCGTTTATATTCATTTTTCTATACTTGATGAATTCGATTAGTAAAACACAATCGATGAATGCGGTGATATATAACCGTTAATAAAAAAGCAGTTGAACATCTACAAATGTCGTAAAGTATCATTTTTGATTCATTTGGCTATATTTCGTGAAATCGATTAGTAAAACACAATCGATGAAGGCGGTGATCTATAACCGTTAATACAAATGCGGTTCAACATCTACAAATGTGGTAAAGTATCGTTTTTATTCATTTGGCTATACTTAATGAATTCGATTAGTAAAACACAATCGATGAATGCGGTGATCTATAACCGTTAATACACATGCGGCTGAACATCTACAAATGTCGTAAAGTATCGTTTATATTCATTTTTCTATACTTGATGAATTCGACTAGTAAAACACAATCGATGAATGCGGTGATATATAACCGTTAATAAAAAAGCAGTTGAACATCTACAAATGTCGTAAAGTATCATTTTTGATTCATTTGGCTATATTTCGTGAAATCGATTAGTAAAACACAGTCGATGAATGCGGTGATCTATAACCGTTAATACAAATGCGGTTCAACATCTACAAATGTCGTAAAGTATCGTTTTTATTCATTTGGCTATACTTAATGAATTCGATTAGTAAAACACAATCGATGAATGCGGTGATATATATCCGTTAATAAAAAAGCAGTTGAACATCAACAAATGTCGTAAAGTATTGTCTTTGATTGATTTGCCTATATTTGGTGAATTCGATTAGTAAAACACAATCGATCAACGCGGTGATCTATGATGGTTAATACATATGCAGTTGAGTAACTACAAATATCGTAAAGTAACGGCATCGATTAATTTGGCTATATTTGGTGAATTCGATGAGCAACACACAATCGATGAATGCGTAGATCTATAACCCTTAATACAAAAGCGGTTGAACATCTACAAATGTCGTAAAGCACTGTCTTTGATTCATTGGGCTATACTTGGTGAATTCGATTAATAGATCACAATCCATGAATGCCGTGATACATAACCGTTTATAAAAAAACAGTTGAACATCTACAAAGGTCGTAAAGTATCGTTTTTATTCATTTGGCTATACTTAATGAATTCGATTAGTAAAACAAAATCGATCAAAGCGATTATCTTTAACCGTTAGCGCAAAGGCCGTTCACCATTTACAAATGTCGTAAAGTACTGTCTTTGACTCATTTGGCTATATTTGGTGAATTCGATCAATAATACACAATCGATGAACGCGGTGCTATATAACCGTTAATACAAATGCGGTTGAACATAAACAAATGTCGTAAAGTATCGTTTTTATTCATTTGACTATACTTGATGAATTCGATTAGTAAAACACAATCGATGAATGCGGTGATATATATCCGTTAGTAAAAAAGCAGTTGAACATCTACAAATGTCGTAAAGTATAATTTTTGATTCATTTGGCTATATTTCGTGAAATCGATTAGTAAAACACAATCGATGAATGCGGTGATCTATAACCGTTAATACACATGCGGCTGAACATCTACAAATGTTGTAAAGTATCGTTTTTGATTCATTGGGCTATACTTGATGAATTCGATTAGTAAAACACAATCGATGAATGCGGTGATATATAACCGTTAATAAAAAAGCAGTTGAACATCTACAAATGTCGTAAAGTATCATTTTTGATTCATTTGGCTATATTTCGTGAAATCGATTAGTAAAACACAATCGATGAATGCGGTGATCTATAACCGTTAATACACATGCGGCTGAACATCTACAAATGTCGTAAAGTATCGTTTATATTAATTTGGCTATACTTGATGAATTCGATTAGTAAAACACAATCGATCAACGCGGTGATCTATGATGGTTAATACATATGCAGTTGAGTAACTACCAATATCGTAAAGTAACTGCATCGATTAATTTGGCTATACTTGGTGAATTCGATGAGCAACACACAATCGATGAATGCGTAGATCTATAACCCTTAATACAAAGTCGGATGCACATCTACAAATGTCGTAAAGTACTGTCTTTGATTCATTTGGCTATATTTGGTGAATTCGATTAATAAAACACAATCGATGAATCCGGTGATATACATCCGTTAATAAAAAAACAGTTGAACATCTACAAATATCGCAAAGTATCATTTTTGATTCATTTGGCTATATTTCGTGAAATCGATTAGTAAAACACAATCGATGAATGCGGTGATCTATAACCGTTAATACAAATGCGGTTCAACATCTACAAATGTCGTAAAGTATCGTTTTTATTCATTTGGCTATACTTAATGAATTCGATTAGTAAAACACAATCGATGAATGCGGTGATATATATCCGTTAATAAAAAAGCAGTTGAACATCAACAAATGTCGTAAAGTATTGTCTTTGATTGATTTGCCTATATTTGGTGAATTAGATTAGTAAAACACAATCGATCAACGCGGTGATCTATGATGGTTAATACATATGCAGTTGAGTAACTACAAATATCGTAAAGTAACGGCATCGATTAATTTGGCTATATTTGGTGAATTCGATGAGCAACACACAATCGATGAATGCGTAGATCTATAACCCTTAATACAAAGGCGGTTGAACATCTACAAATGTCGTAAGGTACTGTCTTTGATTCATTGGGCTATACTTGGTGAATTCGATTAATAGATCACAATCCATGAATGCCGTGATATATAACCGTTTATAAAAAAACAGTTGAACATCTACAAATGTCGTAAAGTATCGTTTTTATTCATTTTGCTATATTTCGTGAAATCGATTAGTAAAACACAATCGATGAATGCGGTGATCTATAACCGTTAATACAAATGCGGTGCAACATCTACAAATGTCGTAAAGTATCGTTTTTATTCATTTTGCTATATTTGGTGAATTCGATTAGTAATACACAATCGATGAACGCGGTGCTATATAACCGTTAATACAAATGCGGTTGAACATCTACAAATGTCGTAAAGTATCGTTTTTATTCATTTGACTATACTTGATGAATTCGATTAGTAAAACACAATCGATCAAAGCGGTTATCTATAACAGTTGGCGCAAAGTATTTTCTTTGATTCATTTGGCTATATTTGGTGAATTCAATTAATAAAACGCAATCGATGAATGCGGTGATATATAACCGTTAATAAAAAGGCAGTTGAAAATCTACAAATGTCGTAAAGTATCGTTTTTGATTCATTGGGCTATACTTGATGAATTCGATTAGTAAAACACAATCGATGAATGCGGTGATCTATAACCGTTTATACACATGCGGCTGAACATCTACAAATGTCGTAAAGTATCGTTTATATTCATTTGGCTATACTTATGAATTCGATTAGTAAAACACAATCGATGAATGCGGTGATATATAACCGTTAATAAAAAAGCAGTTGAACATCTACAAATGTCGTAAAGTATCATTTTTGATTCATTTGGCTATATTTCGTGAAATCGATTAGTAAAACACAATCGATGAATGCGGTGATCTATAACCGTTAATACACATGCGGCTGAACATCTACAAATGTCGTAAAGTATCGTTTATATTCATTAGGCTATACTTGATGAATTCGATTAGTAAAACACAATCGATGAATGCGGTGATATACATCCGTTAATAAAAAAACAGTTGAACATCTACAAATATCGTAAACTATCATTTTTGATTCATTTGGCTATATTTCGTGAAATCGATTAGTAAAACACAATCGATGAATGCGGTGATCTATAACCGTTAATACAAATGCGGTTCAACATCTACAGATGTCGTAAAGTATCTTTTTTATTCATTTGGCTATACTTAATGAATTCGATTAGTAAAACACAATCGATGAATGCGGTGATATATATCCGTTAAAAAAAAAGCAGTTGAACATCAACAAATGTCGTAAAGTATTGTCTTTGATTGATTTGCCTATATTTGGTGAATTCGATTAGTAAAACACAATCGATCGACGCGGTGATCTATGATGGTTAATACATATGCAGTTGAGTAACTACAAATATCGTAAAGTAACGGCATCGATTAATTTGGCTATATTTGGTGAATTCGATGAGCAACACACAATCGATGAATGCGTAGATCTATAACCCTTAATACAAAGGCAGTTGAACATCAACAAATGTCGTAAAGTACTGTCTTTGATTCATTGGGCTATACTTGGTGAATTCGATTAATAGATCACAATCCATGAATGCCGTGATATACCACCGTTTATAAAAAAACAGTTGAACATCTACAAATATCGTAAACTATCGTTTTTTTCATTTGGCTATATTTCGTGAAATCGATTAGTAAAACACAATCGATGAATGCGGTGATCTATAACCGTTAATACAAATGCGGTTCAACATCTACAAATGTCGTAAAGTATTGTCTTTGATTGATTTGCCTATATTTGGTGAATTCGATTAGTAAAACACAATCGATCAACGCGGTGATCTATGATGGTTAATACATATGCAGTTGAGTAACTACAAATATCGTAAAGTAACGGCATCGATTAATTTGGCTATATTTGGTGAATTCGATGAGCAACACACAATCGATGAATGCGTAGATCTATAACCCTTAATACAAAGGCCGTTGACCATCTACAAATGTCGTAAAGTACTGTCTTTGATTCATTTGGCTATATTTGGTGAATTCGATTAATAAAACACAATCGATGAATGCGGTGATATACATCCGTTAATAAAAAAACAGTTGAACATCTACAAATATCGTAAACTATCATTTTTGATTCATTTGGCTATATTTCGTGAAATCGGTTAGTAAAACACAATCGATGAATGCGGTGATCTATAACCGTTAATACAAATGCGGTTGAACATCTACAAATGTCGTACAGTATCGTTGTTATTCATTTGACTATACTTGATGAATTCGATTAGTAAAACACAATCGATCAAAGCGGTTATCTATAACAGTTGGCCCAAAGTATTTTCTTTGATTCATTTGGCTATATTTGGTGAATTCGATTAATAAAACACAATCGATGAATGCGGTGATATACATCCGTTCATAAAAAAACAGTTGAACATCTGCAAATATCGTAAACTATCATTTTTGATTCATTTGGCTATATTTCGTGAAATCTATTAGTAAAACACAATCGATGAATGCGGTGATGTATAACCGTTAATACAAATGCGGTTCAACATCTACAAATGTCGTAAAGTATCGTTTTTATTCATATGGCTGTACTTGATGAATTCGATTAGTAAAACACGATCGATGAATGCGTAGATCTATAACCCTTAACACAAAGGCGTTTGAACATCTACAAATGTCGTAAAGTATCGTTTTTATTAATTTGGCTATACTTAATGAATTCGATTAGTAAAACAAAATCGATCAAAGCGATTATCTTTAACCGTTAGCGCAAAGGCCGTTCACCATTTACAAACGTCGTAAAGTACTGTCTTTGACTCATTTGGCTATATTTGGTGAATTCGATTAGTAATACACAATCGATGAACGCGGTGCTATATAACCGTTAACACAAATGCGGTTGAACATCTACAAATGTCGTAAAGTATCGTTTTTATTAATTTGGCTATACTTAATGAATTCGATTAGTAAAACAAAATCGATCAAAGCGATTATCTTTAACCGTTAGCGCAAAGGCCGTTCACCATTTACAAACGTCGTAAAGTACTGTCTTTGACTCATTTGGCTATATTTGGTGAATTCGATTAGTAATACACAATCGATGAACGCGGTGCTATATAACCCTTAACACAAAGGCGTTTGAACATCTACAAATGTCGTAAAGTATCGTTTTTATTAATTTGGCTATACTTAATGAATTCGATTAGTAAAACAAAATCGATCAAAGCGATTATCTTTAACCGTTAGCGCAAAGGCCGTTCACCATTTACAAACGTCGTAAAGTACTGTCTTTGACTCATTTGGCTATATTTGGTGAATTCGATTAGTAAAACACAATCGATGAATGCGGTGATCTATAACCGTTAATACAAATGCGGTTCAACATCTACAAATGTCGTAAAGTATCGTTTTTATTCATTTGGCTATACTTAATGAATTCGATTAGTAAAACACAATCGATGAATGCGGTGATATATATCCGTTAATAAAAAAGCAGTTGAACATCAACAAATGTCGTAAAGTATTGTCTTTGATTGATTTGCCTATATTTGGTGAATTAGATTAGTAAAACACAATCGATCAACGCGGTGATCTATGATGGTTAATACATATGCAGTTGAGTAACTACAAATATCGTAAAGTAACGGCATCGATTAATTTGGCTATATTTGGTGAATTCGATGAGCAACACACAATCGATGAATGCGTAGATCTATAACCCTTAATACAAAGGCGGTTGAACATCTACAAATGTCGTAAGGTACTGTCTTTGATTCATTGGGCTATACTTGGTGAATTCGATTAATAGATCACAATCCATGAATGCCGTGATATATAACCGTTTATAAAAAAACAGTTGAACATCTACAAATGTCGTAAAGTATCGTTTTTATTCATTTTGCTATATTTCGTGAAATCGATTAGTAAAACACAATCGATGAATGCGGTGATCTATAACCGTTAATACAAATGCGGTGCAACATCTACAAATGTCGTAAAGTATCGTTTTTATTCATTTTGCTATATTTGGTGAATTCGATTAGTAATACACAATCGATGAACGCGGTGCTATATAACCGTTAATACAAATGCGGTTGAACATCTACAAATGTCGTAAAGTATCGTTTTTATTCATTTGACTATACTTGATGAATTCGATTAGTAAAACACAATCGATCAAAGCGGTTATCTATAACAGTTGGCGCAAAGTATTTTCTTTGATT
This sequence comes from Merzomyia westermanni, assembly GCA_949987695.1. Classification (NCBI taxonomy): domain Eukaryota; kingdom Metazoa; phylum Arthropoda; class Insecta; order Diptera; family Tephritidae; genus Merzomyia; species Merzomyia westermanni. Next base: position 72,665,939 of record OX465292.1, read on the forward strand.
CATTTGGCTATATTTGGTGAATTCAATTAATAAAACGCAATCGATGAATGCGGTGATATATAACCGTTAATAAAAAGGCAGTTGAAAATCTACAAATGTCGTAAAGTATCGTTTTTGATTCATTGGGCTATACTTGATGAATTCGATTAGTAAAACACAATCGATGAATGCGGTGATCTATAACCGTTTATACACATGCGGCTGAACATCTACAAATGTCGTAAAGTATCGTTTATATTCATTTGGCTATACTTATGAATTCGATTAGTAAAACACAATCGATGAATGCGGTGATATATAACCGTTAATAAAAAAGCAGTTGAACATCTACAAATGTCGTAAAGTATCATTTTTGATTCATTTGGCTATATTTCGTGAAATCGATTAGTAAAACACAATCGATGAATGCGGTGATCTATAACCGTTAATACACATGCGGCTGAACATCTACAAATGTCGTAAAGTATCGTTTATATTCATTAGGCTATACTTGATGAATTCGATTAGTAAAACACAATCGATGAATGCGGTGATATACATCCGTTAATAAAAAAACAGTTGAACATCTACAAATATCGTAAACTATCATTTTTGATTCATTTGGCTATATTTCGTGAAATCGATTAGTAAAACACAATCGATGAATGCGGTGATCTATAACCGTTAATACAAATGCGGTTCAACATCTACAGATGTCGTAAAGTATCTTTTTTATTCATTTGGCTATACTTAATGAATTCGATTAGTAAAACACAATCGATGAATGCGGTGATATATATCCGTTAAAAAAAAAGCAGTTGAACATCAACAAATGTCGTAAAGTATTGTCTTTGATTGATTTGCCTATATTTGGTGAATTCGATTAGTAAAACACAATCGATCGACGCGGTGATCTATGATGGTTAATACATATGCAGTTGAGTAACTACAAATATCGTAAAGTAACGGCATCGATTAATTTGGCTATATTTGGTGAATTCGATGAGCAACACACAATCGATGAATGCGTAGATCTATAACCCTTAATACAAAGGCAGTTGAACATCAACAAATGTCGTAAAGTACTGTCTTTGATTCATTGGGCTATACTTGGTGAATTCGATTAATAGATCACAATCCATGAATGCCGTGATATACCACCGTTTATAAAAAAACAGTTGAACATCTACAAATATCGTAAACTATCGTTTTTTTCATTTGGCTATATTTCGTGAAATCGATTAGTAAAACACAATCGATGAATGCGGTGATCTATAACCGTTAATACAAATGCGGTTCAACATCTACAAATGTCGTAAAGTATTGTCTTTGATTGATTTGCCTATATTTGGTGAATTCGATTAGTAAAACACAATCGATCAACGCGGTGATCTATGATGGTTAATACATATGCAGTTGAGTAACTACAAATATCGTAAAGTAACGGCATCGATTAATTTGGCTATATTTGGTGAATTCGATGAGCAACACACAATCGATGAATGCGTAGATCTATAACCCTTAATACAAAGGCCGTTGACCATCTACAAATGTCGTAAAGTACTGTCTTTGATTCATTTGGCTATATTTGGTGAATTCGATTAATAAAACACAATCGATGAATGCGGTGATATACATCCGTTAATAAAAAAACAGTTGAACATCTACAAATATCGTAAACTATCATTTTTGATTCATTTGGCTATATTTCGTGAAATCGGTTAGTAAAACACAATCGATGAATGCGGTGATCTATAACCGTTAATACAAATGCGGTTGAACATCTACAAATGTCGTACAGTATCGTTGTTATTCATTTGACTATACTTGATGAATTCGATTAGTAAAACACAATCGATCAAAGCGGTTATCTATAACAGTTGGCCCAAAGTATTTTCTTTGATTCATTTGGCTATATTTGGTGAATTCGATTAATAAAACACAATCGATGAATGCGGTGATATACATCCGTTCATAAAAAAACAGTTGAACATCTGCAAATATCGTAAACTATCATTTTTGATTCATTTGGCTATATTTCGTGAAATCTATTAGTAAAACACAATCGATGAATGCGGTGATGTATAACCGTTAATACAAATGCGGTTCAACATCTACAAATGTCGTAAAGTATCGTTTTTATTCATATGGCTGTACTTGATGAATTCGATTAGTAAAACACGATCGATGAATGCGTAGATCTATAACCCTTAACACAAAGGCGTTTGAACATCTACAAATGTCGTAAAGTATCGTTTTTATTAATTTGGCTATACTTAATGAATTCGATTAGTAAAACAAAATCGATCAAAGCGATTATCTTTAACCGTTAGCGCAAAGGCCGTTCACCATTTACAAACGTCGTAAAGTACTGTCTTTGACTCATTTGGCTATATTTGGTGAATTCGATTAGTAATACACAATCGATGAACGCGGTGCTATATAACCGTTAACACAAATGCGGTTGAACATCTACAAATGTCGTAAAGTATCGTTTTTATTAATTTGGCTATACTTAATGAATTCGATTAGTAAAACAAAATCGATCAAAGCGATTATCTTTAACCGTTAGCGCAAAGGCCGTTCACCATTTACAAACGTCGTAAAGTACTGTCTTTGACTCATTTGGCTATATTTGGTGAATTCGATTAGTAATACACAATCGATGAACGCGGTGCTATATAACCCTTAACACAAAGGCGTTTGAACATCTACAAATGTCGTAAAGTATCGTTTTTATTAATTTGGCTATACTTAATGAATTCGATTAGTAAAACAAAATCGATCAAAGCGATTATCTTTAACCGTTAGCGCAAAGGCCGTTCACCATTTACAAACGTCGTAAAGTACTGTCTTTGACTCATTTGGCTATATTTGGTGAATTCGATTAGTAATACACAATCGATGAACGCGGTGCTATATAACCGTTAACACAAACGCGGTTGAACATCTACAAATGTCGTAAAGTATCGTTTTTAATTCATTAGGCTATACTTGGTGAATTCGATTAATAGATCACAATCCATGAATGCGGTGATATATAACCGTTTATGAAAAAACAGTTGAACATCTACAAATGTCGTAAAGTATCGTTTTTATACATTTGGCTATACTTAATGAATTCGATTAGTAAAACAAAATCGATCAAAGCGATTATCTTTAACCATTAGCGCAAAGGCCGTTCACCATTTACAAATGTCGTAAAGTACTGTCTTTGACTCATTTGGCTATATTTGGTGAATTCGATTAGTAATACACAATCGATGAACGCGGTGCTATATAACCGTTAACACAAATGCGGTTGAACATCTACAAATGTCGTAAAGTATCGTTTTTATTCATTTGACTATACTTGATGAATTCGATTAGTAAAACAAAATCGATCAAAGCGATTATCTTTAACCGTTAGCGCAAAGGCCGTTCACCATTTACAAATGTCGTAAAGTACTGTCTTTGACTCATTTGGCTATATTTGGTGAATTCGATTAGTAATACACAATCGATGAACGCGGTGCTATATAACCGTTAATACAAATGCGGTTGAACGTCTATTTACAAATGTCGTAAGGTATCGTTTTTATTCATTTGACTATACTTGATGAATTCGATTAGTAAAACACAATCGATGAAAGCGGTTATCTATAACAGTTGGCGCAAAGTATTTTCTTTGATTCATTTGGCTATATTTGGTGAATTCGATTAATAAAACACAATCGATGAATGCGGTGATATACATCCGTTAATAAAAAAACAGTTGAACATCTACAAATATCGTAAACTATCATTTTTGATTCATTTGGCTATATTTCGTGAAATCGATTAGTAAAACACAATCGATGAACGCGGTGCTATATAACCGTTAATACAAACGCGGTTCAACATCTACAAATGTCGTAAAGTATCGTTTTTGATTCATTGGGCTATGCTTGGTGAATTCGATTAATAGATCACAATCCATGAATGCGGTGATATATAACCGTTTATGAAAAACCAGTTGAACATCTACAAATGTCGTAAAGTACCGTTTTTATTCATTTGGCTATATTTCGTAAAATCGATTAGTAAAACACAATCGATGAATGCGGTGATCTACACCCGTTAATACAAATGCGGTTCCACATCTACAAATGTCGTAAAGTATCGTTTTTATACATTTGGCTATACTTAATGAATTCGATTAGTATAACAAAATCGATCAAAGCGATTATCTTTAACCGTTAGCGCAAAGGCCGTTCACCATTTACAAATGTCGTAAAGTACTGTCTTTGACTCATTTGGCTATATTTGGTGAACTCGATTAGTAATACACAATAAATGAACGCGGTGCTATATAACCGTTAATACAAATGCGGTTGAACATCTACAAATGTCGTAAAGTATCGTTTTTATACATTTGGCTATACTTAATGAATTCGATTAGTAAAACAAAATCGATCAAAGCGATTATCTTTAACCGTTAGCGCAAAGGCCGTTCACCATTTACAAATGTCGTAAAGTACTGTCTTTGACTCATTTGGCTATATTTGGTGAATTCGATTAGTAATACACAATCGATGAATGCGGTGATCTATAACCGTTAATACAAATGCGGTTCAACATCTACAAATGTCGTAAAGTATCGTTTTTATACATTTGGCTATACTTAATGAATTCGATTAGTAAAACAAAATCGATCAAAGCGATTATCTTTAACCGTTAGCGCAAAGGCCGTTCACCATTTACAAATGTCGTAAAGTACTGTCTTTGACTCATTTGGCTATATTTGGTGAACTCGATTAGTAATACACAATAAATGAACGCGGTGCTATATAACCGTTAATACAAATGCGGTTGAACATCTACAAATGTCGTAAAGTATCGTTTTTATACATTTGGCTATACTTAATCAGTTCGATTAGTAAAACAAAATCGATCAAAGCGATTATCTTTAACCGTTAGCGCAAAGGCCGTTCACCATTTACAAATGTCGTAAAGTACTGTCTTTGATTCATTGGGCTATACTTGGTGAATTCGATTAATAGATCACAATCCATGAATGCCGTGATATATAACCGTTTATAAAAAAACAATTGAACATCTACAAATGTCGTAAAGTATCGTTTTTATTCATTTGGCTGTACTTGATGAATTCGATTAGTAAAACACGATCGATGAATGCGTAGATCTATAACCCTTAACACAAAGGCGTTTGAACATCTACAAATGTCGTAAAGTATCGTTTTTATTAATTTGGCTATACTTGATGAACTCGATTAGTAAAACAAAATCGATCAAAGCGGTTGTCTATAACAGTTGGCGCAAAGTATTTTCTTTGATTCATTTGGCTATATTTGGTGAATTCGATTAATAGATCACAATCCATGAATGCGGTGATATATAACCGTTTATAAAAAAACAGTTGAACATCTACAAATGTCGTAAAGTATCGTTTTTATTCTTTTGGCTATATTTCGTAAAATCGATTAGTAAAACACAATCGATGAATGCGGTGATCTACACCCGTTAATACAAATGCGGTTCAACATCTACAAACGTCGTAAAGTATCGTTTTTATACATTTGGCTATACTTAATGAATTCGATTAGTAAAACAAAATCGATCAAAGCGATTATCTTTAACCGTTAGCGCAAAGGCCGTTCACCATTTACAAATGTCGTAAAGTACTGTCTTTGACTCATTTGGCTATATTTGGTGAATTCGATTAGTAATACACAATCGATGAACGCGGTGCTATATAACCGTTAATACAAATGCGGTGGAACATCTACAAATGTCGTAAAGTATCGTTTTTATTCATTTGGCTATACTTCATGAATTCGATTAGTAAAACACAACCGATGAATGCGTAGATCTATAACCCTTAATACAAAGGCGTTTGAACATCTACAAATGTCGTAAAGTATCGTTTTTATTAATTTGGCTATACTTGATGAACTCGATTAGTAAAACAAAATCGATCAAAGCGGTTATCTATAACAGTTGGCGCAAAGTATTTTCTCTGATTCATTTGGCTATATTTGGTGAATTCAATTAACTACAGTTCGCCCAGTGGTTGAAATTCAACCAATAAACTTTATTTTATTTTATTTTTTTGCTGTAGGTATGTTTTATCCGCCTTTCTATGTCGTTCCTTTCCTCTAACATATTTTTATTTTCCTTGATTTCTTTTTTTACTCTCTTATTTTACTTTTTACTTTCCTCAAAGTTCTTTTCTTTTCCCTTCCCTTCCTTTTATTTTCTTTCTTTCCCCTTCGTTTTCTTCTTCTTCTTTAAATGGTCATCTAACCGCCTGGGCGATTTTGACCGTCCAACATAGCTCGCCAGTCGTTTCTGCGTTGCGCCAACTGGCGCCAATTGGAAACACCGCGGGATCGCAAATCGGTCTCCACTTGGTCCTTCCATCGGAGTGGTGGTCTCCCTCCTCCTCTGCTTCCACCGGCGGGTGCCGATAAGAATACCTTCTGGGCTGGAGCATCTTCGCTCATTCGCACTACGTGGCCTAGCCAGCGAAGCCGCTGTGTTTTAATTCGCTGAACTATGTCGGCGTCTGCGTAAAGTTCATACAGCTCAGCATTAAATCTTCTTCGGTACTCGCCGTCGCCAACGCGTAGAGGTCCACAAATCTTTCGAATAACCTTTCTCTCGAATACTCCCAGAGCCGCCTCATCAGATGTTGTTAGTGTCCACGCTTCTGCACCATATAGCAGGACGGGTGCGATGAGTAACTTGTAGAGTGTTATTTTCGTTCGTCGAGAGAGGACTTTACTTTTCAATTGCCTACTCAGTCCGAAGTAGCATTTGTTTGCAAGAGTGATTCTTCGTCGGATTTCTAGGCTAACATTATTGTTGGTATTAATGCTGGTTCCCAGGTAAACGAAGTCCTTTACTATTTCGAAATTATTGCTGTCAACAGTGGCTTGGTTGCCAAGGCGCGAATGCGCTGACTCTTTGCATGATGACAGAAGGTACTTCGTTTTGCCCTCGTTCACCAGCAATCCCATTTTCTCCGCTTCTTTTTCTAATTTGGAGTAAGCAGAAGTTAAGGCGCGGTTGTTAAGGCCAATTATATCAATATCAACAGTATATGCCAACAGTTGCACGCTTTTATAAAATATTGTTCCAGCGGTTAAGTTCTGCAGCTTGTATTATTTTCTCCAGCATTAAATTCTTCGTTTTCTTACCTTTCCTTTAATTCCCTTTCCCTTCCCATTTCCTTACCATTCATTTCTTTCCTTTAATTTTCCCTCCTTTCCTATCCTTTCCATTCCCTTCCCTTTCCTTCCTTTCCTTTCCTTTTCCTTTTCTTTCCTTTCTTTCCTTTAATTTTCCTTCCTTTCAATTCTTTTCCTTTCCTCTATTTTCCTTTAATTTTCTTCGGTGTTTAATACTCTTTATGAGTAATCATTTATTTTATTTTTGTAAACCCTGTTTGTAGGTATCAGCAATGAATTTTACATATTTGCTCATATTTTACATTGCTTGTTTAATGTATCCAACAAAGCAACTTTTCGTGCTCTCAGGAGCCAGTAATCAATACAAAAACAACAACTAAAGCAAAAATGCATGACACAACAGAGTATCTATAGTGCCAATACTTATTTTTCATTGGTCCACTACCAACTCTTCGCACTCACAGTGAGAGCCGACCACACGAATAACACAAAAACATGCATGGCAAGTCTACTAACACTACGGCTCTTAATTTTTTTCTACAAAGCAACTCCTCGGCCATGCTCACGATTCAGCATAGTACACAAAAAGCAAGTACACACACACACAGCGTGTCTGTAGTGTGAATAAGTAAATGTTTAGTGGTGTAACTTTTATGTTAAATTTTTTATATTAAAATGATTTTTTAAATTTTTTTTACTTACGGATAAGAGTACACCTCAAAATTTCCTACATATATAATTTATATACCTTAGAATTATAGTTTAGCAGAAAACGGTTCTACATTGCACTCATCTTGTCTATTTACATATAAGATAAAACACAATCGATGAATGCGGTGATATATAACCGTTAATAAAAAGGCAGCTGAACATCTACAAATGTCGTAAAGTATCGTTTTTGATTCATTGGGCTATACTTGGTGAATTCGATTAATAAAACACAATCGATGAATGCGGTGATATATAACCGTTAATAAAAACGCAGTTGAACATCTACAAATGTCGTAAAGTATCGTTTTTGATTCATTGGGCTATACTTGGTGAATTCGATTAATAGATCACAATCCATGAATGCGGTGATATATAACCGTTTATAAAAAGGCAGCTGAACATCTACAAATGTCGTAAAGTATCGTTTTTGATTCATTGGGCTATACTTGGTGAATTCGATTAGTAAAACAAAATCGTTCAAAGCGGTTATCTCTAACCGTTAGCGCAAAGGCTTTTGACCATCTACAAATGTCGCAAAGTATTGTCTTTGATTCATTTGGCTATATTTGGTGAATTCGATTAAAAGATCACAATCCATGAATGCGGTGCTATATAACCGTTAATACAAATGCGGTTGAACATCTACAAATGTCGTAAAGTGTCGTTTTTATTCATTTGGCTATACTTGATGAATTCGATTAGTAAAACACAATCGATGAATGCGTAGATCTATAACCCTTAATACAAAGGCGTTTGAACATCTACAAATGTCGTAAAGTATCGTTTTTATTAATTTGGCTATACTTGATGAACTCGATTAGTAAAACAAAATCGATCAAAGCGGTTGTCTATAACAGTTGGCCCAAAGTATTTTCTTTGATTCATTTGGCTATATTTGGTGAATTCAATTAATAAAACACAATCGATGAATGCGGTGATATATAACCGTTAATAAAAAGGCAGTTGAACATCAACAAATGTCGTAAAGTATTGTGTTTGATTCATTTAGCTATATTTGGTGAACTCAATTAGTAAAATACAATCGATGAGTGCGGTGATCTATAACCGTTAATACAAATCCGGTTGAACATCTACAAATGTCGTAAAGTATCGTTTTTATTCATTTGGCTATACTTAATGAATTCGATTAGCAAAACAAAATCGATCAAAGCGATTATCTTTAACCGTTAGCGCAAAGGCTGTTGACCATTTACAAATGTCGTAAAGTACTGTCTTTGACTCATTTGGCTATATTTGGTGAATTCGATTAATAAAACACAATCGATGAATGCGGTGATATATAACCGTTAATAAAAAAGCAGTTGAACATCTACAAATGTCGTACAGTATCGTTTTTGATTCATTTGGCTTTATTTCGTGAAATCGATTAGTAAAACACAATCGATGAATGCGGTGATATATATACAAATGTCGTAAAGTTTCGTTTTTGATTCATTGTACTATACTTGGTGAATTCGATTAGTAAAACAAAATCGTTCAAAGCGGTTATCTATAACCGTTAGCGCAAAGGTTTTTGACCATCTACAAATGTCGCAAAGTATTGTCTTTGATTGATTTGGCTATATTTGGTGAATTCGATTAATAGATCACAATCCATGAATGCGGTGATATATAACCGTTTATAAAAAAACAGTTGAACATCTACAAATGTCGTAAAGTATCGTTTTTATTCATTTGGCTATACTTGATGAATTCGATTAGTAAAACACAATCGATGAATGCGTAGATCTATAACCCTTAATACAAAGGCGTTTGAACATCTACAAATGTCGTAAAGTATCGTTTTTATTAATTTGGCTATACTTGATGAACTCGATTAGTAAAACAAAATCGATCAAAGCGGTTGTCTATAACAGTTGTTGCAAAGTATTTTCTTTGATTCATTTGGCTATATTTGGTGAATTCAATTAATAAAACACAATCGATGAATGCGGTGCTATAACCGTTAATAAAAAGGCAGTTGAACATCTCCAAATGTCGTAAAGTATCGTTTTTGATTCATTGGGCTATACTTGGTGAATTCGATTAGTAAAACAAAATCGTTCAAAGCGGTTATCTATAACCGTTAGCGCAAAGGCTTTTGACCAGCTACAAATGTCGCAAAGTATTGTCTTTGATTCATTTGGCTATATTTGGTGAATTCGATTAATAGATCACAATCCATGAATGCGGTGATATATAACCGTTTATAAAAAAACAGTTGAACATCTACAAATGTCGTAAAGTATCGTTTTTATTCATTTGGCTATACTTAATGAATTCGATTAGTGGAACAAAATCGATCAAAGCGATTATCTTTAACCGTTAGCGCAAAGGCCGTTCACCATTTACAAATGTCGTAAAGTACTGTCTTTGACTCATTTGGCTATATTTGTTGAATTCGATTAATGAAACATAATCGATGAATGCGGTGATATATATCCGTTAATAAAAAAGCAGTTGAACATCAACAAATGTCGTAAAGTATTGTGTTTGATTCATTTAGCTATATTTGGTGAACTCGATTAGTAAAAGACAATCGATGAATGCGGTAATTTATAACCGTTAATACAAATGCGGTTCAACATCTACAAATGTCGTAAAGTATCGTTTTTATTCATTTGGCTATACTTAATGAATTCGATTAGTAAAACAAAATCGATCAAAGCGATTATCTTTAACCGTTAGCGCAAAGGCCGTTCACCATTTACAAATGTCGTAAAGTACTGTCTTTGACTCATTTGGCTATATTTGGTGAATTCGATTAATAAAACACAATCGATGAATGCGGTGATATATAACCGTTAATAAAAAAGCAGTTGAACATCTACAAATGTCGTACAGTATCGTTTTTGATTCATTTGGCTATATTTCGTGAAATCGATTAGTAAAACACAATCGATGAATGCGGTAATTTATAACCGTTAATACAAATGCGGTTCAACATCTACAAATGTCGTAAAGTATCGTTTTTATTCATTTGGCTATACTTAATGAATTCGATTAGTAAAACAAAATCGATCAAAGCGATTATCTTTAACCGTTAGCGCAAAGGCCGTTCACCATTTACAAATGTCGTAAAGTACTGTCTTTGACTCATTTGGCTATATTTGGTGAATTCGATTAATAAAACACAATCGATGAATGCGGTGATATATAACCGTTAATAAAAAAGCAGTTGAACATCTACAAATGTCGTAAAGTTTCGTTTTTGATTCATTGGGCTATACTTGGTAAATTCGCTTAGTAAAACAAAATCGTTCAAAGCGGTTATCTATAACCGTTAACGCAAAGGCTTTTGACCATCTACAAATGTCGCAAAGTATTGTCTTTGATTCATTTGGCTATATTTGGTGGATTCGATTAATAGATCACAATCCATGAATGCGGTGATATATAACCGTTTATAAAAAAACAGTTGAACATCTACAAATGTCGTAAAGTATCGTTTTTATTCATTTGGCTATACTTGATGAATTCGATTAGTAAAACACAATCGATGAATGCGTAGATCTATAACCCTTAATACAAAGGCGTTTGAACATCTACAAATGTCGTAAAGTATCGTTTTTATTAATTTGGCTATACTTGATGAACTCAATTAGTAAAACAAAATCGATCAAAGCGGTTGTCTATAACAGTTGGCGCAAAGTATTTTCTTTGATTCATTTGGCTATATTTGGTGAATTCAATTAATAAAACACAATCGATGAATGCGGTGATATATAACCGTTAATAAAAAGGCAGTTGAACATCTACAAATGTCGTAAAGTATCGTTTTTGATTCATTGGGCTATACTTGGTGAATACGATTAGTAAAACAAAATCGTTCAAAGCGGTTATCTATAACCGTTAGCGCAAAGGCTTTTGACCATCTACAAATGTCGCAAAGTATTGTCTTTGATTCATTTGGCTATATTTGGTGAATTCGATTAATAGATCACAATCCATGAATGCGGTGATATATAACCCTTTATAAAAAAAACAGTTGAACATCTACAAATGTCGTTAAGTATCGTTTTTATTCATTTGGCTATGTTTCGGGAAATCGATTAGTAAAAGACAATCGATGAATGCGGTGATCTATAACCATTAATACAAATGCGGTTCAACATCTACAAATGTCGTAAAGTATCGTTTTTATTCATTTGGCTATACTTAATGAATTCGATTAGTAAAACAAAATCGATCAAAGCGATTATCTTTAACCGTTAGCGCAAAGGCCGTTCACCATTTACAAATGTCGTAAAGTACTGTCTTTGACTCATTTGGCTATATTTGGTGAATTCAATTAATAAAACACAATCGATGAATGCGGTGATATATAACCGTTAATAAAAAGGCAGCTGAACATCTACAAATGTCGTAAAGTATCGTTTTTGATTCATTGGGCTATACTTGGTGAATTCGATTAATAAAACACAATCGATGAATGCGGTGATATATAACCGTTGATAAAAAAGAAGTTGAATATCTACAAATGTCGTAAAGTATCGTTTTTGATTCATTTGGCTATATTTCGTGAAATCGATTAGTAAAACACAATCAATGAATGCGGTGATATATATACAAATGTCGTAAAGTATTGTTTTAATTCATTTGGCTATACTTGATGAATTCGATTAGTAAAACACAATCAATGAATGCGGTGATCTATTTATAACCGTTAATACACATGCGGCTGAACATCTACAAATGTCGTAAAGTATCGTTTATATTCATTTGGCTATACTTGATGAATTCGATTAGTAAAACACAATCGATGAATGCGGTGATATACATCCGCTAATAAAAAAGCAGTTCAACCATCAACAAATGTCGTAAAGTATTGTCTTTGATTGATTTGGCTATATTTGGTGAATTCAATTAATAAAACACAATCGATGAATGCGGTGATATATAACCGTTAATAAAAAGGCAGTTGAACATCTAGAAATGTCGTAAAGTATCGATTTTGATTCATTCGGCTATATTTGGTGAATTCAATTAATAAAACACAATCGATGAATGCGGTGATATATAACCGTTAATAAAAAGGCAGTTGAACATCTAGAAATGTCGTAAAGTATCGTTTTTGATTCATTGGGCTATACTTGGTGAATTCGATTAGTAAAACAAAATCGTTCAAAGCGGTTATCTGTAACCGTTAGCGCAAAGGCTTTTGACCATCTACAAATGTCGCAAAGTATTGTCTTTGATTCATTTGGCTATATTTGGTGAATTCGATTAATAGATCACAATCCATGAATGCGGTGATATATAACCGTTTATAAAAAAACAGTTGAACATCTACAAATGTCGTAAAGTATCGGTGTTATTCATTTGGCTATATTTCGTGCGTAGATCTATAACCCTTAATACAAAGGCGTTTGAACATCTACAAATGTCGTAAGGTATCGTTTTTATTAATTTGGCTATACTTGATGAATGCGGTGATATATAACTGTTTATAAAAAAACAGTTGAACATCTACAAATGTCGTAAAGTATCATTTTTGATTCATTTGGCTATACTTGGTGAATTCGATTAGTAAAACAAAATCGTTCAAAGCGGTTATCTATAACCGTTAGCGCAAAGGCTTTTGACCATCTACAAATGTCGCAAAGTATTGTCTTTGATTCGTTTGGCTATATTTGGTGAATTCGATTAATAGATCACAATCCATGAATGCGGTGATATATAACCGTTTATAAAAAAACAGTTGAACATCTACAAATGTCGTAAAATATCATTTTTATTCATTTGGCTATATTTAGCGGCCGCCGTGGTGTGAAGGTAGTGTTCCCGGCCTACCACACCGAAGGTCCATGGTTCGAGCCCTGGTACAGGTAACATCAAAAGTGATTTGAAAAAAAGTTTTTCAAAACGGGGTCGCCCTTCGGCAGTGGTTTGGCAAACTCTCCGAGTGTATTTCTGCCATGACAGGCTTCTCAGCAAAAAATTTGTCTCCTTTGTAGATGCCGTTCGGAGTCGGCAAAAAACTGTAGGTCCCACCAATTTGTAGGGAAAATTCAAATCGGCACACCACAAATTGGAAGAGAAGCTTGGCTCAAAAATCTCTTAGGAGGTTTATGATGATATACCTGTTGTATATCGCGCCATAGAGAGATATTTAGTGAAATCGATTAGTAAAACACAATCGATGAATGCGGTGATCTATAACCGTTAATACAAATGCGGTTCAACATCTACAAATGTCGTAAAGTATCGTTTTTATTCATTTGGCTATACTTAATGAATTCGATTAGTAAAACAAAATCGATCAAAGCGATTATCTTTAACCGTTAGCGCAAAGGCCATTCACCATTTGCAAATGTCGTAAAGTACTGTCTTTGACTCATTTGGCTATATTTGGTGAATTCGATTAGTAATACACAATCGATGAACACGGTGCTATATAACCGTTAATACAAATGCGGTTGAACATCTACAAATGTCGTAAAGTATCGTTTTTATTCATTTGGCTATACTTGATGAATTCGATTAGTAAAACACAATCGATGAATGCGGTGATATACATCCGCTAATAAAAAAGCAGTTCAACATCAACAAATGTCGTAAAGTATTGTCTTTGATTGATTTGGCTATATTTGGTGAATTCAATTAATAGATCACAATCCATGAATGCGGTGATATATAACCCTTTATAAAAAAAACAGTTGAACATCTACAAATGTCGTTAAGTATCGTTTTTATTCATTTGGCTATATTTCGTGAAATCGATTAGTAAAAGACAATCGATGAATCTGGTGATCTATAACCATTAATACAAATGCGGTTCAACATCTACAAATGTCGTAAAGTATCGTTTTTATTCATTTGGCTATACTTAATGAATTCGATTAGTAAAACAAAATCGATCAAAGCGATTATCTTTAACCGTTAGCGCAAAGGCCGTTCACCATTTACAAATGTCGTAAAGTACTGTCTTTGACTCATTTGGCTATATTTGGTGAATTCAATTAATAAAACACAATCGATGAATGCGGTGATATATAACCGTTAATAAAAAGGCAGCTGAACATCTACAAATGTCGTAAAATATCGTTTTTGATTCATTGGGCTATACTTGGTGAATTCGATTAATAAAACACAATCGATGAATGCGGTGATATATAACCGTTGATAAAAAAGAAGTTGAATATCTACAAATGTCGTAAAGTATCGTTTTTGATTCATTTGGCTATATTTCGTGAAATCGATTAGTAGATCACAATCCATGAATGCGGTGATATATAACCCTTTATAAAAAAAACAGTTGAACATCTACAAATGTCGTTAAGTATCGTTTTTATTCATTTGGCTATGTTTCGGGAAATCGATTAGTAAAAGACAATCGATGAATGCGGTGATCTATAACCATTAATACAAATGCGGTTCAACATCTACAAATGTCGTAAAGTATCGTTTTTATTCATTTGGCTATACTTAATGAATTCGATTAGTAAAACAAAATCGATCAAAGCGATTATCTTTAACCGTTAGCGCAAAGGCCGTTCACCATTTACAAATGTCGTAAAGTACTGTCTTTGACTCATTTGGCTATATTTGGTGAATTCAATTAATAAAACACAATCGATGAATGCGGTGATATATAACCGTTAATAAAAAGGCAGCTGAACATCTACAAATGTCGTAAAGTATCGTTTTTGATTCATTGGGCTATACTTGGTGAATTCGATTAATAAAACACAATCGATGAATGCGGTGATATATAACCGTTGATAAAAAAGAAGTTGAATATCTACAAATGTCGTAAAGTATCGTTTTTGATTCATTTGGCTATATTTCGTG
This sequence comes from Merzomyia westermanni, assembly GCA_949987695.1. Lineage (NCBI taxonomy): Eukaryota > Metazoa > Arthropoda > Insecta > Diptera > Tephritidae > Merzomyia > Merzomyia westermanni. The sequence goes on from OX465292.1 coordinate 72,681,595, forward strand.
AAATCGATTAGTAAAACACAATCAATGAATGCGGTGATATATATACAAATGTCGTAAAGTATTGTTTTAATTCATTTGGCTATACTTGATGAATTCGATTAGTAAAACACAATCAATGAATGCGGTGATCTATTTATAACCGTTAATACACATGCGGCTGAACATCTACAAATGTCGTAAAGTATCGTTTATATTCATTTGGCTATACTTGATGAATTCGATTAGTAAAACACAATCGATGAATGCGGTGATATACATCCGCTAATAAAAAAGCAGTTCAACCATCAACAAATGTCGTAAAGTATTGTCTTTGATTGATTTGGCTATATTTGGTGAATTCAATTAATAAAACACAATCGATGAATGCGGTGATATATAACCGTTAATAAAAAGGCAGTTGAACATCTAGAAATGTCGTAAAGTATCGATTTTGATTCATTCGGCTATATTTGGTGAATTCAATTAATAAAACACAATCGATGAATGCGGTGATATATAACCGTTAATAAAAAGGCAGTTGAACATCTAGAAATGTCGTAAAGTATCGTTTTTGATTCATTGGGCTATACTTGGTGAATTCGATTAGTAAAACAAAATCGTTCAAAGCGGTTATCTGTAACCGTTAGCGCAAAGGCTTTTGACCATCTACAAATGTCGCAAAGTATTGTCTTTGATTCATTTGGCTATATTTGGTGAATTCGATTAATAGATCACAATCCATGAATGCGGTGATATATAACCGTTTATAAAAAAACAGTTGAACATCTACAAATGTCGTAAGGTATCGTTTTTATTAATTTGGCTATACTTGATGAACTCAATTAGTAAAACAAAATCGATCAAAGCGGTTGTCTATAACAGTTGGCGCAAAGTATTTTCTTTGATTCATTTGGCTATATTTGGTGAATTCAATTAATAAAACACAATCGATGAATGCGGTGATATATAACCGTTAATAAAAAGGCAGTTGAACATCTACAAATGTCGTAAAGTATCGTTTTTGATTCATTGGGCTATACTTGGTGAATACGATTAGTAAAACAAAATCGTTCAAAGCGGTTATCTATAACCGTTAGCGCAAAGGCTTTTGACCATCTACAAATGTCGCAAAGTATTGTCTTTGATTCATTTGGCTATATTTGGTGAATTCGATTAATAGATCACAATCCATGAATGCGGTGATATATAACCCTTTATAAAAAAAACAGTTGAACATCTACAAATGTCGTTAAGTATCGTTTTTATTCATTTGGCTATGTTTCGGGAAATCGATTAGTAAAAGACAATCGATGAATGCGGTGATCTATAACCATTAATACAAATGCGGTTCAACATCTACAAATGTCGTAAAGTATCGTTTTTATTCATTTGGCTATACTTAATGAATTCGATTAGTAAAACAAAATCGATCAAAGCGATTATCTTTAACCGTTAGCGCAAAGGCCGTTCACCATTTACAAATGTCGTAAAGTACTGTCTTTGACTCATTTGGCTATATTTGGTGAATTCAATTAATAAAACACAATCGATGAATGCGGTGATATATAACCGTTAATAAAAAGGCAGCTGAACATCTACAAATGTCGTAAAGTATCGTTTTTGATTCATTGGGCTATACTTGGTGAATTCGATTAATAAAACACAATCGATGAATGCGGTGATATATAACCGTTGATAAAAAAGAAGTTGAATATCTACAAATGTCGTAAAGTATCGTTTTTGATTCATTTGGCTATATTTCGTGAAATCGATTAGTAAAACACAATCAATGAATGCGGTGATATATATACAAATGTCGTAAAGTATTGTTTTAATTCATTTGGCTATACTTGATGAATTCGATTAGTAAAACACAATCAATGAATGCGGTGATCTATTTATAACCGTTAATACACATGCGGCTGAACATCTACAAATGTCGTAAAGTATCGTTTATATTCATTTGGCTATACTTGATGAATTCGATTAGTAAAACACAATCGATGAATGCGGTGATATACATCCGCTAATAAAAAAGCAGTTCAACCATCAACAAATGTCGTAAAGTATTGTCTTTGATTGATTTGGCTATATTTGGTGAATTCAATTAATAAAACACAATCGATGAATGCGGTGATATATAACCGTTAATAAAAAGGCAGTTGAACATCTAGAAATGTCGTAAAGTATCGATTTTGATTCATTCGGCTATATTTGGTGAATTCAATTAATAAAACACAATCGATGAATGCGGTGATATATAACCGTTAATAAAAAGGCAGTTGAACATCTAGAAATGTCGTAAAGTATCGTTTTTGATTCATTGGGCTATACTTGGTGAATTCGATTAGTAAAACAAAATCGTTCAAAGCGGTTATCTGTAACCGTTAGCGCAAAGGCTTTTGACCATCTACAAATGTCGCAAAGTATTGTCTTTGATTCATTTGGCTATATTTGGTGAATTCGATTAATAGATCACAATCCATGAATGCGGTGATATATAACCGTTTATAAAAAAACAGTTGAACATCTACAAATGTCGTAAAGTATCGTTTTTATTCATTTGGCTATATTTCGTGCGTAGATCTATAACCCTTAATACAAAGGCGTTTGAACATCTACAAATGTCGTAAGGTATCGTTTTTATTAATTTGGCTATACTTGATGAATGCGGTGATATATAACTGTTTATAAAAAAACAGTTGAACATCTACAAATGTCGTAAAGTATCATTTTTGATTCATTTGGCTATACTTGGTGAATTCGATTAGTAAAACAAAATCGTTCAAAGCGGTTATCTATAACCGTTAGCGCAAAGGCTTTTGACCATCTACAAATGTCGCAAAGTATTGTCTTTGATTCGTTTGGCTATATTTGGTGAATTCGATTAATAGATCACAATCCATGAATGCGGTGATATATAACCGTTTATAAAAAAACAGTTGAACATCTACAAATGTCGTAAAATGTCATTTTTATTCATTTGGCTATATTTAGCGGCCGCCGTGGTGTGAAGGTAGTGTTCCCGGCCTACCACACCGAAGGTCCATGGTTCGAGCCCTGGTACAGGTAACATCAAAAGTGATTTGAAAAAAAAGTTTTTCAAAACGGGGTCGCCCCTCGGCAGTGGTTTGGCAAACTCTCCGAGTGTATTTCTGCCATGACAGGCTTCTCAGCAAAAAATTTGTCTCCTTTGTAGATGCCGTTCGGAGTCGGCAAAAAACTGTAGGTCCCACCAATTTGTAGGGAAAATTCAAATCGGCACACCACAAATTGGAAGAGAAGCTTGGCTCAAAAATCTCTTAGGAGGTTTATGATGATATACCTGTTGTATATCGCGCCATAGAGAGATATTTAGTGAAATCGATTAGTAAAACACAATCGATGAATGCGGTGCTATATAACCGTTAATACAAATGCGGTTGAACATCTACAAATGTCGTAAAGTATCGTTTTTATTCATTTGGCTATACTTGATGAATTCGATTAGTAAAACACAATCGATGAATGCGGTGATATACATCCGCTAATAAAAAAGCAGTTCAACATCAACAAATGTCGTAAAGTATTGTCTTTGATTGATTTGGCTATATTTGGTGAATTCAATTAATAGATCACAATCCATGAATGCGGTGATATATAACCCTTTATAAAAAAAACAGTTGAACATCTACAAATGTCGTTAAGTATCGTTTTTATTCATTTGGCTATATTTCGTGAAATCGATTAGTAAAAGACAATCGATGAATCTGGTGATCTATAACCGTTAATACAAATGCGGTTCAACATCTACAAATGTCGTAAAGTATCGTTTTTATTCATTTGGCTATACTTAATGAATTCGATTAGTAAAACAAAATCGATCAAAGCGATTATCTTTAACCGTTAGCGCAAAGGCCGTTCACCATTTACAAATGTCGTAAAGTACTGTCTTTGACTCATTTGGCTATATTTGGTGAATTCAATTAATAAAACACAATCGATGAATGCGGTGATATATAACCGTTAATAAAAAGGCAGCTGAACATCTACAAATGTCGTAAAATATCGTTTTTGATTCATTGGGCTATACTTGGTGAATTCGATTAATAAAACACAATCGATGAATGCGGTGATATATAACCGTTGATAAAAAAGAAGTTGAATATCTACAAATGTCGTAAAGTATCGTTTTTGATTCATTTGGCTATATTTCGTGAAATCGATTAGTAAAACACAATCGATGAATGCGGTGATATATATACAAATGTCGTAAAGTATTGTTTTAATTCATTTGGCTATACTTGATGAATTCGATTAGTAAAACACAATCAATGAATGCGGTGATCTATAACCGTTAATACACATGCGGCTGAACATCTACAAATGTCGTAAAGTATCGTTTATATTCATTTGGCTATACTTGATGAATTCGATTAGTAAAACACAATCGATGAATGCGGTGATATATATCCGTTAATAAAAAAGCAGTTGAACATCAACAAATGTCGTAAAGTATTGTCTTTGATTGATTTGCCTATATTTGGTGAATTCGATTAGTAAAACACAATCGATCAACGCGGTGATCTATGATGGTTAATACATATGCAGTTGAGTAACTACAAATATCGTAAAGTAACGGCATCGATTAATTAGGCTATACTTGGTGAATTCGATGAGCAACACACAATCGATGAATGCGTAGATCTATAACCCTTAATAGTTACAAAGGCGGTTGAACATCTACAAATGTCGTAAAGTACTGTCTTTGATTCATTTGGCTATATTTGGTGAATTCGATTAATAAAACACAATCGATGAATGCGGTAATATACATCCGCTAATAAAAAAGCAGTTCAACATCAACAAATGTCGTAAAGTATTGTCTTTGATTGATTTGGCTATATTTGGTGAATTCAATTAATAAAACACAATCGATGAATGCGGTGATATATAGCCGTTAATAAAAAGGCAGTTGAACATCTACAAATGTCGTAAAGTATCGATTTTGATTCATTCGGCTATATTTGGTGAATTCAATTAATAAAACACAATCGATGAATGCGGTGATATATAACCGTTAATAAAAAGGCAGTTGAACATCTAGAAATGTCGTAAAGTATCGTTTTTGATTCATTGGGCTATACTTGGTGAATTCGATTAGTAAAACAAAATAGTTCAAAGCGGTTATCTATAACCGTTAGCGCAAAGGCTTTTGACCATCTACAAATGTCGCAAAGTATTGTCTTTGATTCATTTGGCTATATTTGGTGAATTCGATTAATAGATCACAATCCATGAATGCGGTGATATATAATCGTTTATAAAAAAACAGTTGAACATCTACAAATGTCGTAAAGTATCGTTTTTATTCATTTGGATATATTTCGTGCGTAGATCTATAACCCTTAATACAAAGGCGTTTGAACATCTACAAATGTCGTAAGGTATCGTTTTTATTAATTTGGCTATACTTGATGAGCTCGATTAATAAAACAAAATCGATCAAAGCGGTTATCTATAACAGTTGGCGCAAAGTATTTTCTTTGATTCATTTGGCTATATTTGGTGAATTCAATTAATAAAACACAATCGATGAATGCGGTGATATATAACTGTTTATAAAAAAACAGTTGAACATCTACAAATGTCGTAAAGTATCATTTTTGATTCATTTGGCTATACTTGGTGAATTCGATTAGTAAAACAAAATCGTTCAAAGCGGTTATCTATAACCGTTAGCGCAAAGGCTTTTGACCATCTACAAATGTCGCAAAGTATTGTCTTTGATTCATTTGGCTATATTTGCTGAATTCGATTAATAGATCACAATCCATGAATGCGGTGATATATAACCGTTTATAAAAAAACAGTTGAACATCTACAAATGTCGTAAAGTATCGTTTTTATTCATTTGGATATATTTCGTGCGTAGATCTATAACCCTTAATACAAAGGCGTTTGAACATCTACAAATGTCGTAAGGTATCGTTTTTATTAATTTGGCTATACTTGATGAGCTCGATTAATAAAACAAAATCGATCAAAGCGGTTATCTATAACAGTTGGCGCAAAGTATTTTCTTTGATTCATTTGGCTATATTTGGTGAATTCAATTAATAAAACACAATCGATGAATGCGGTGATATATAACCGTTTATAAAAAAACAGTTGAACATCTACAAATGTCCTAAAATATCATTTTTATTTATTTAGCTATATTTAGCGGCCGCCGCGGTGTGAAGGTAGTGTTGCCGGCCTACCACACCGAAGGTCCATGGTTCGAGCCCTGGTACAGGTAACATCAAAAGTGATTTGAAAAAAAAGTTTTTCAAAACGGGGTCGCCCCTCGGCAGTGGTTTGGCAAACTCTCCGAGTGTATTTCTGCCATGACAGGCTTCTCAGCAAAAAATTCGTCTCCTTTGTAGATGCCGTTCGGAGTCAGCAAAAAACTGTAGGTCCCACCAATTTGTAGGGAAAATTCAAATCGGCACACCACAAATTGGAAGAGAAGCTTGGCGCAAAAATCTCTTAGGAGGTTTATAATGATATACCTGTTGTATATCGCGCCATAGAGAGATATTTAGTGAAATCGATTAGTAAAACACAATCGATGAATGCGGTGATCTATAACCGTTAATACAAATGCGGTTCAACATCTACAAATGTCGTAAAGTATCGTTTTTATTTATTTGGATATACTTAATGAATTCGATTAGTAAAACAAAATCGATCAAAGCGATTATCTTTAACCGTTAGCGCAAAGGCCGTTCACCATTTACAAATGTCGTAAAGTACTGTCTTTGACTCATTTGGCTATATTTGGTGAATTCGATTAGTAATACACAATCGATGAACACGGTGCTATATAACCGTTAATACAAATGCGGTTGAACATCTACAAATGTCGTAAAGTATCGTTTTTATTCATTTGGCTATACTTGATGAATTCGATTAGTAAAACACAATCGATGAATGCGGTGATCTATAACCGTTAATACAAATGCGGTTCAACATCTACAAATGTCGTAAAGTATCGTTTTTATTCATTTGGCTATACTTAATGAATTCGATTAGTAAAACAAAATCGATCAAAGCGATTATCTTTAACCGTTAGCGCAAAGGCCGTTCACCATTTACAAATGTCGTAAAGTACTGTCTTTGACTCATTTGGCTATATTTGGTGAATTCGATTAGTAATACACAATCGATGAACGCGGTGCTATATAACCGTTAATACAAATGCGGTTGAACATCTACAAATGTCGTAAAGTATCGTTTTTATTCATTTGGCTATACTTAATGAATTCGATTAGTAAAACAAAATCGATCAAAGCGATTATCTTTAACCGTTAGCGCAAAGGCCGTTGACCATTTGCAAATGTCGTAAAGTACTGTCTTTGACTCATTTGGCTATATTTGGTGAATTCGATTAATAAAACACAATCGATGAATGCGGTGATATATATCCGTTAATAAAAAAGCAGTTGAACATCAACAAATGTCGTAAAGTATTGTGTTTGATTCATTTAACTATATTTGGTGAACTCGATTAGTAAAAGACAATCGATGAATGCGGTAATCTATAACCGTTAATACACATGCGGTTGAACATCTACAAATGTCGCAAAAGTAGCGTTTTTATTCATTTATCTATACTTGATGAATTCGATTAGTAAAACAAAATCGATCAAAGTGATTATCTTTAACCGTTAGCGCAAAGGCTGTTGACCATTTACAAATGTCGTAAAGTACTGTCTTTGACTCATTTGGCTATATTTGGTGAATTCGATTAATAAAACACAATCGATGAATGCGGTGATATATAACCGTTGATAAAAAAGAAGTTGAATATCTACAAATGTCGTAAAGTATCGTTTTTGATTCATTTGGCTATATTTCGTGAAATCGATTAGTAAAACACAATCGATGAATGCGGTGATATATATACAAATGTCGTAAAGTATTCTTTTAATTCATTTGGATATACTTGATGAATTCAATTAATAAAACACAATCGATGAATGCGGTGATATATAACCGTTAATAAAAAAGCAGTTCAACATCAACAAATGTCGTAAAGTATTGTCTTTGATTGATTTGGCTAAATTTGGTGAATTCAATTAATAAAACACAATCGATGAATGCGGTGATATATAACCGTTAATAAAAAGGCCGTTCACCATTTACAAATGTCGTAAAGTACTGTCTTTGACTCATTTGGCTATATTTGGTGAATTCGATTAATAAAACACAATCGATGAATGCGGTGATATATAACCGTTGATAAAAAAGAAGTTGAATATCTACAAATGTCGTAAAGTATCGTTTTTGATTCATTTGGCTATATTTCGTGAAATCGATTAGTAAAACACAATCGATGAATGCGGTGATATATATACAAATGTCGTAAAGTATTCTTTTAATTCATTTGGCTATACTTGATGAATTCGATTAATAAAACACAATCGATGAATGCGGTGATGTACATCCGTTAATAAAAAAGCAGTTCAACATCAACAAATGTCGTAAAGTATTGTCTTTGATTGATTTGGCTAAATTTGGTGAATTCAATTAATAAAACACAATCGATGAATGCGGTGATATATAACCGTTAATAAAAAGGCCGTTCACCATTTACAAATGTCGTAAAGTACTGTCTTTGACTCATTTGGCTATATTTGGTGAATTCGATTAATAAAACACAATCGATGAATGCGGTGATATATAACCGTTGATAAAAAAGAAGTTGAATATCTACAAATGTCGTAAAGTATCGTTTTTGATTCATTTGGCTATATTTCGTGAAATCGATTAGTAAAACACAATCGATGAATGCGGTGATATATATACAAATGTCGTAAAGTATTCTTTTAATTCATTTGGCTATACTTGATGAATTCGATTAATAAAACACAATCGATGAATGCGGTGATGTACATCCGTTAATAAAAAAGCAGTTCAACATCAACAAATGTCGCAAAGTATTGTCCTTGATTCATTTGGCTATATTTGGTGAATTCGATTAATGGATCACAATCCATGAATGCGGTGATATATAACCGTTTATAAAAAAACAGTTGAACATCTACAAATGTCGTAAAGTATCGTTTTTATTAATTTGGCTATACTTGATGAACTCGATTAGTAAAACAAAATCGATCAAAGCGGTTGTCTATAACAGTTGGCGCAAAGTATTTTCTTTGATTCATTTGGCTATATTTGGTGAATTCAATTAATAAAACACAATCGATGAATGCGGTGATATATAACCGTTTATAAAAAAACAGTTGAAAATCTACAAATGTCGTAAAGTATCGTTTTTAATTCATTTGGCTATACTTGATGAATTCGATTAGTAAAACACAATCGATGAATGCGTAGATCTATAACCCTTAATACAAAGGCGTTTGAACATCTACAAATGTCGTAAAGTATCGTTTTTATTAATTTGGCTATACTTGATGAATTCGATTAGTAAAACAAAATCGATCAAAGCGGTTGTCTATAACAGTTGGCGCAAAGTATTTTCTTTGATTCATTTGGCTATATTTGGTGAATTCAATTAATAAAACACAATCGATGAATGCGGTGATATATAACCGTTAATAAACAGGCAGTTGAACATCTACAAATGTCGTAAAGTATCGTTTTTGATTCATTGGGCTATACTTGGTGAACTCGATTAGTGAAACAAAATCGTTCAAAGCGGTTATCTATAACCGTTAGTGCAAAGGCTTTTGACCATCTACAAATGTCGCAAAGTATTGTCTTTGATTCATTTGGCTATAATTGGTGAATTCGATTAAAAGATCACAATCCATGAATGCGGTGATATATAACCGTTTATAAAAAAACAGTTGAACATCTACAAATGTCGTAAAGTATCGTTTTTATTCATTTGGCTATACTTAATGAATTCGATTCGTAAAACAAAATCGATCAAAGCGATTATCTTTAACCGTTAGCGCAAAGGCCGTTCACCATTTGCAAAAGTCGTAAAGTACTGTCTGTGACTCATTTGGCTATATTTGGTGAATTCGATTAGCAATACACAATCGATGAACGCGGTGCTATATAACCGTTAATACAAATGTCGTAAAGTATCGTTTTTAGTCATTTGGCTATACTTGATGAATTCGATTAGTAAAACACAATCGATGAATGCGTAGATCTATAACCCTTAATACAAAGGCGTTTGAACATCTACAAATGTCGTAAAGTATCGTTTTTATTAATTTGGCTATACTTGATGAACTCGATTAGTAAAACAAAATCGATCAAAGCGGTTATTTATAACCGTTAGCGCAAAGGCTTTTGACCATCTACAAATGTCGCAAAGTATTGTCTTTGATTCATTTGGCTATATTTGGTGAATTCGATTAATGGATCACAATCCATGAATGCGGTGATATATAACCGTTTATAAAAAAACAGTTGAACATCTACAAATGTCGTAAAGTATCGTTTTTGATTCATTCGGCTATACTTGGTGAATTCGATTAGTAAAACAAAATCGTTCAAAGCGGTTATTTATAACCGTTAGCGCAAAGGCTTTTGACCATCTACAAATGTCGCAAAGTATTGTCTTTGATTCATTTGGCTATATTTGGTGAATTCGATTAATGGATCACAATCCATGAATGCGGTGATATATAACCGTTTATAAAAAAACAGTTGAACATCTACAAATGTCGTAAAGTATCGTTTTTATTCATTTGGCTATATTTCGTGAAATCGATTAGTAAAACACAATCGATGAATGCGGTGATCTATAACCGTTAATACGAATGCGGTTCAACATCTACAAATGTCGTAAGGTATCGTTTTTATTCATTTGGCTATACTTAATGAATTCGATTAGTAAAACAAAATCGATCAAAGCGATTATCTTTAACCGTTAGCGCAAAGGCCGTTCACCATTTGCAAATGTCGTAAAGTACTGTCTTTGACTCATTTGGCTATATTTGGTGAATTCGATTAATAAAACACAATCGATAAATGCGGTGATATATATCCGTTAATAAAAAAGCAGTTGAACATCAACAAATGTCGTAAAGTATTGTGTTTGATTCATTTAGCTATATTTGGTGAACTCGATTAGTAAAAGGCAATCGATGAATGCAGTAATCTGTAACCGTTAATACACATGCGGTTGAACATCTACAAATGTCGCAAAAGTAGCGTTTTTATTCATTTGGCTATACTTGATGAATTCGATTAGTAAAACACAATAGATGAATGCGGTGATCTATAACCGTTAATACAAATGCGGTTGAACATCTACAAATGTCGTAAAGTATCGTCTTTATTCATTTGGCTATACTTAATGAATTCGATTAGTAAAACAAAATCGATCAAAGCGATTATCTTTAACCGTTAGCGCAAAGGCTTTTGACCATCTACAAATGTCGCAAAGTATTGTCTTTGATTCATTTGGCTATATTTGGTGAATTCAATTAATAAAACACAATCGATGAATGCGGTGATATATAACCGTTAATAAAAAGGCAGTTGAACATCTACAAATGTCGTAAAGTATCGTCTTTATTCATTTGGCTATACTTAATGAATTCGATTAGTAAAACAAAATCGATCAAAGCGATTATCTTTAACCGTTAGCGCAAAGGCTTTTGACCATCTACAAATGTCGCAAAGTATTGTCTTTGATTCATTTGGCTATATTTCGTGAAATCGATTAGTAAAACACAATCGATGAATGCGGTGATATATATACAAATGTCGTAAAGTATTCTTTTAATTCATTTGGCTATACTTGATGAATTCGATTAATAAAACACAATCGATGAATGCGGTGATGTACATCCGTTAATAAAAAAGCAGTTCAACATCAACAAATGTCGTAAAGTATTGTCTTTGATTGATTTGGCTAAATTTGGTGAATTCAATTAATAAAACACAATCGATGAATGCGGTGATATATAACCGTTAATAAAAAGGCAGTTGAACATCTACAAATGTCGTAAAGTATCGTTTTTGATTCATTGGGCTATACTTGATGAATTCGATTAGTAAAACACAATCGATGAATGCGTAGATCTATAACCCTTAATACAAAGGCGTTTGAACATCTACAAATGTCGTAAAGTATCGTTTTTATTAATTTGGCTATACTTGATGAATTCGATTAGTAAAACAAAATCGATCAAAGCGGTTGTCTATAACAGTTGGCGCAAAGTATTTTCTTTGATTCATTTGGCTATATTTGGTGAATTCAATTAATAAAACACAATCGATGAATGCGGTGATATATAACCGTTTATAAAAAAACAGTTGAACATCTACAAATGTCGTAAAGTATCGTTTTTATTCATTTGGCTATACTTAATGAATTCGATTAGTAAAACAAAATCGATCAAAGCGATTATCTTTAACCGTTAGCGCAAAGGCCGTTCACCATTTGCAAAAGTCGTAAAGTACTGTCTGTGACTCATTTGGCTATATTTGGTGAATTCGATTAGCAATACACAATCGATGAACGCGGTGATATATAACCGTTGATAAAAAAGAAGTTGAATATCTACAATTGTCGTAAAGTATCGTTTTTGATTCATTTGGCTATATTTCGTGAAATCGATTAGTAAAACACAATCGATGAATGCGGTGATATATATACAAATGTCGTAAAGTATTCTTTTAATTCATTTGGCTATACTTGATGAATTCGATTAATAAAACACAATCGATGAATGCGGTGATGTACATCCGTTAATAAAAAAGCAGTTCAACATCAACAAATGTCGCAAAGTATTGTCCTTGATTCATTTGGCTATATTTGGTGAATTCGATTAATGGATCACAATCCATGAATGCGGTGATATATAACCGTTTATAAAAAAACAGTTGAACATCTACAAATGTCGTAAAGTATCGTTTTTATTCATTTGGCTATACTTAATGAATTCGATTAGTAAAACAAAATCGATCAAAGCGATTATTTTTAACCGTTAGCGCAAAGGCCGTTCACCATTTACAAATGTCGTAAAGTACTGTCTTTGACTCATTTGGCTATATTTTGTGAATTCGATTAATAAAACACAATCGATGAATGCGGTGATATATAACCGTTGATAAAAAAGAAGTTGAATATCTACAAATGTCGTAAAGTATCGTTTTTGATTCATTTGGCTATATTTCGTGAAATCGATTAGTAAAACACAATCGATGAATGCGGTGATATATATACAAATGTCGTAAAGTATTCTTTTAATTCATTTGGCTATACTTGATGAATTCGATTAATAAAACACAATCGATGAATGCGGTGATGTACATCCGTTAATAAAAAAGCAGTTCAACATCAACAAATGTCGCAAAGTATTGTCCTTGATTCATTTGGCTATATTTGGTGAATTCGATTAATGGATCACAATCCATGAATGCGGTGATATATAACCGTTTATAAAAAAACAGTTGAACATCTACAAATGTCGTAAAGTATCGTTTTTAATTCATTTGGCTATACTTGATGAATTTGATTAGTAAAACACAATCGATGAATGCGTAGATCTATAACCCTTAATACAAAGGCGTTTGAACATCTACAAATGTCGTAAAGTATCGTTTTTATTAATTTGGCTATACTTGATGAACTCGATTAGTAAAACAAAATCGATCAAAGCGGTTGTCTATAACAGTTGGCGCAAAGTATTTTCTTTGATTCATTTGGCTATATTTGGTGAATTCAATTAATAAAACACAATCGATGAATGCGGTGATATATAACCGTTTATAAAAAAACAGTTGAAAATCTACAAATGTCGTAAAGTATCGTTTTTAATTCATTTGGCTATACTTGATGAATTCGATTAGTAAAACACAATCGATGAATGCGTAGATCTATAACCCTTAATACAAAGGCGTTTGAACATCTACAAATGTCGTAAAGTATCGTTTTTATTAATTTGGCTATACTTGATGAATTCGATTAGTAAAACAAAATCGATCAAAGCGGTTGTCTATAACAGTTGGCGCAAAGTATTTTCTTTGATTCATTTGGCTATATTTGGTGAATTCAATTAATAAAACACAATCGATGAATGCGGTGATATATAACCGTTAATAAACAGGCAGTTGAACATCTACAAATGTCGTAAAGTATCGTTTTTGATTCATTGGGCTATACTTGGTGAACTCGATTAGTGAAACAAAATCGTTCAAAGCGGTTATCTATAACCGTTAGCGCAAAGGCTTTTGACCATCTACAAATGTCGCAAAGTATTGTCTTTGATTCATTTGGCTATATTTGGTGAATTCGATTAATAGATCACAATCCATGAATGCGGTGATATATAACCGTTTATAAAAAAACAGTTGAACATCTACAAATGTCGTAAAGTATCGTTTTTATTCATTTGGCTATACTTAATGAATTCGATTAGTAAAACAAAATCGATCAAAGCGATTATCTTTAACCGTTAGCGCAAAGGCCGTTCACCATTTGCAAAAGTCGTAAAGTACTGTCTGTGACTCATTTGGCTATATTTGGTGAATTCGATTAGCAATACACAATCGATGAACGCGGTGCTATATAACCGTTAATACAAATGCGGTTGAACATCTACAAATGTCGTAAAGTATCGTTTTTAGTCATTTGGCTATACTTGATGAATTCGATTAGTAAAACACAATCGATGAATGCGTAGATCTATAACCCTTAATACAAAGGCGTTTGAACATCTACAAATGTCGTAAAGTATCGTTTTTATTAATTTGGCTATACTTGATGAACTCGATTAGTAAAACAAAATCGATCAAAGCGGTTATCTATAACAGTTGGCGCAAAGTATTTTCTTTGATTCATTTGGCTATATTTGGTGAATTCAATTAATAAAACACAATCGATGAATGCGGTGATATATAACCGTTAATAAAAAGGCAGTTGAACATCTACAAATGTCGTAAAGTATCGTTTTTGATTCATTCGGCTATACTTGGTGAATTCGATTAGTAAAACAAAATCGTTCAAAGCGGTTATTTATAACCGTTAGCGCAAAGGCTTTTGACCATCTACAAATGTCGCAAAGTATTGTCTTTGATTCATTTGGCTATATTTGGTGAATTCGATTAATGGATCACAATCCATGAATGCGGTGATATATAACCGTTTATAAAAAAACAGTTGAACATCTACAAATGTCGTAAAGTATCGTTTTTAGTCATTTGGCTATACTTGATGAAATCGATTAGTAAAACACAATCGATGAATGCGGTGATCTATAACCGTTAATACAAATGCGGTTCAACATCTACAAATGTCGTAAGGTATCGTTTTTATTCATTTGGCTATACTTAATGAATTCGATTAGTAAAACAAACTCGATCAAAGCGATTATCTTTAACCGTTAGCGCAAAGGCCGTTCACCATTTGCAAATGTCGTAAAGTACTGTCTTTGACTCATTTGGCTATATTTGGTGAATTCGATTAATAAAACACAATCGATAAATGCGGTGATATATATCCGTTAATAAAAAAGCAGTTGAACATCAACAAATGTCGTAAAGTATTGTGTTTGATTCATTTAGCTATATTTGGTGAACTCGATTAGTAAAAGGCAATCGATGAATGCAGTAATCTGTAACCGTTAATACACATGCGGTTGAACATCTACAAATGTCGCAAAAGTAGCGTTTTTATTCATTTGGCTATACTTGATGAATTCGATTAGTAAAACACAATAGATGAATGCGGTGATCTATAACCGTTAATACAAATGCGGTTGAACATCTACAAATGTCGTAAAGTATCGTCTTTATTCATTTGGCTATACTTAATGAATTCGATTAGTAAAACAAAATCGATCAAAGCGATTATCTTTAACCGTTAGCGCAAAGGCTTTTGACCATCTACAAATGTCGCAAAGTATTGTCTTTGATTCATTTGGCTATATTTGGTGAATTCAATTAATAAAACACAATCGATGAATGCGGTGATATATAACCGTTAATAAAAAGGCAGTTGAACATCTACAAATGTCGTAAAGTATCGTCTTTATTCATTTGGCTATACTTAATGAATTCGATTAGTAAAACA
This sequence comes from Merzomyia westermanni, assembly GCA_949987695.1. Taxonomy (NCBI): domain Eukaryota; kingdom Metazoa; phylum Arthropoda; class Insecta; order Diptera; family Tephritidae; genus Merzomyia; species Merzomyia westermanni. The sequence continues at coordinate 72,697,607 of OX465292.1, forward strand.
AAATCGATCAAAGCGATTATCTTTAACCGTTAGCGCAAAGGCTTTTGACCATCTACAAATGTCGCAAAGTATTGTCTTTGATTCATTTGGCTATATTTGGTGAATTCAATTAATAAAACACAATCGATGAATGCGGTGATATATAACCGTTAAGAAAAAGGCAGTTGAACATCTACAAATGTCGTAAAGTATCGTTTTTATTCATTTGGCTATATTTCGTGAAATCGATTAGTAAAACACAATCGATGAATGCGGTGATCTATAACCGTTAATACAAATGCGGTTCAACATCTACAAATGTCGTAAGGTATCGTTTTTATTCATTTGGCTATACTTAATGAATTCGATTAGTAAAACAAAATCGATCAAAGCGATTATCTTTAACCGTTAGCGCAAAGGTCGTTCACCATTTGCAAATGTCGTAAAGTACTGTCTTTGACTCATTTGGTTATATTTGGTGAATTCGATTAATAAAACACAATCGATAAATGCGGTGATATATATCCGTTAATAAAAAAGCAGTTGAACATCTACAAATGTCGTAAAGTATCGTTTTTGATTCATTCGGCTATACTTGGTGAATTCGATTAGTAAAACAAAATCGTTCAAAGCGGTTATTTATAACCGTTAGCGCAAAGGCTTTTGACCATCTACAAATGTCGCAAAGTATTGTCTTTGATTCATTTGGCTATATTTGGTGAATTCGATTAATGGATCACAATCCATGAATGCGGTGATATATAACCGTTTATAAAAAAACAGTTGAACATCTACAAATGTCGTAAAGTATCGTTTTTAGTCATTTGGCTATACTTGATGAAATCGATTAGTAAAACACAATCGATGAATGCGGTGATCTATAACCGTTAATACAAATGCGGTTCAACATCTACAAATGTCGTAAGGTATCGTTTTTATTCATTTGGCTATACTTAATGAATTCGATTAGTAAAACAAAATCGATCAAAGCGATTATCTTTAACCGTTAGCGCAAAGGTCGTTCACCATTTGCAAATGTCGTAAAGTACTGTCTTTGACTCATTTGGTTATATTTGGTGAATTCGATTAATAAAACACAATCGATAAATGCGGTGATATATAACCGTTAATAAAAAGGCAGTTGAACATCTACAAATGTCGTAAAGTATCGTTTTTGATTCATTCGGCTATACTTGGTGAATTCGATTAGTAAAACAAAATCGTTCAAAGCGGTTATTTATAACCGTTAGCGCAAAGGCTTTTGACCATCTACAAATGTCGCAAAGTATTGTCTATATTTGGTGAATTAGTAAAACACAATCGATGAATGCGGTGATCTATAACCGTTAATACAAATGCGGTTCAACATCTACAAATGTCGTAAGGTATCGTTTTTATTCATTTGGCTATACTTAATGAATTCGATTAGTAAAACAAACTCGATCAAAGCGATTATCTTTAACCGTTAGCGCAAAGGCCGTTCACCATTTGCAAATGTCGTAAAGTACTGTCTTTGACTCATTTGGCTATATTTGGTGAATTCGATTAATAAAACACAATCGATAAATGCGGTGATATATATCCGTTAATAAAAAAGCAGTTGAACATCAACAAATGTCGTAAAGTATTGTGTTTGATTCATTTAGCTATATTTGGTGAACTCGATTAGTAAAAGGCAATCGATGAATGCAGTAATCTGTAACCGTTAATACACATGCGGTTGAACATCTACAAATGTCGCAAAAGTAGCGTTTTTATTCATTTGGCTATACTTGATGAATTCGATTAGTAAAACACAATAGATGAATGCGGTGATCTATAACCGTTAATACAAATGCGGTTGAACATCTACAAATGTCGTAAAGTATCGTCTTTATTCATTTGGCTATACTTAATGAATTCGATTAGTAAAACAAAATCGATCAAAGCGATTATCTTTAACCGTTAGCGCAAAGGCTTTTGACCATCTACAAATGTCGCAAAGTATTGTCTTTGATTCATTTGGCTATATTTGGTGAATTCAATTAATAAAACACAATCGATGAATGCGGTGATATATAACCGTTAATAAAAAGGCAGTTGAACATCTACAAATGTCGTAAAGTATCGTCTTTATTCATTTGGCTATACTTAATGAATTCGATTAGTAAAACAAAATCGATCAAAGCGATTATCTTTAACCGTTAGCGCAAAGGCTTTTGACCATCTACAAATGTCGCAAAGTATTGTCTTTGATTCATTTGGCTATATTTGGTGAATTCAATTAATAAAACACAATCGATGAATGCGGTGATATATAACCGTTAAGAAAAAGGCAGTTGAACATCTACAAATGTCGTAAAGTATCGTTTTTATTCATTTGGCTATATTTCGTGAAATCGATTAGTAAAACACAATCGATGAATGCGGTGATCTATAACCGTTAATACAAATGCGGTTCAACATCTACAAATGTCGTAAGGTATCGTTTTTATTCATTTGGCTATACTTAATGAATTCGATTAGTAAAACAAAATCGATCAAAGCGATTATCTTTAACCGTTAGCGCAAAGGTCGTTCACCATTTGCAAATGTCGTAAAGTACTGTCTTTGACTCATTTGGTTATATTTGGTGAATTCGATTAATAAAACACAATCGATAAATGCGGTGATATATATCCGTTAATAAAAAAGCAGTTGAACATCAACAAATGTCGTAAAGTATTGTGTTTGATTCATTTAGCTATATTTGGTGAACTCGATTAGTAAAAGGCAATCGATGAATGCAGTAATCTATAACCGTTAATACACATGCGGTTGAACATCTACAAATGTCGCAAAAGAAGCGTTTTTATTCATTTGGCTATACTTGATGAATTCGATTAGTAAAACACAATAGATGAATGCGGTGATCTATAACCGTTAATACAAATGCGGTTGAACATCTACAAATGTCGTAAAGTATCGTTTTTATTCATTTGGCTATATTTCGTGCGTAGATCTATAACCCTTAATACAAAGGCGTTTGAACATCTACAAATGTCGTAAGGTATCGTTTTTATTAATTTGGCTATACTTGATGAGCTCGATTAATAAAACAAAATCGATCAAAGCGGTTATCTATAACAGTTGGCGCAAAGTATTTTCTTTGATTCATTTGGCTATATTTGGTGAATTCGATTAATAAAACACAATCGATAAATGCGGTGATATATATCCGTTAATAAAAAAGCAGTTGAACATCAACAAATGTCGTAAAGTATCATTTTTGATTCATTTAGCTATATTTGGTGAACTCGATTAGTAAAAGGCAATCGATGAATGCAGTAATCTATAACCGTTAATACACATGCGGTTGAACATCTACAAATGTCGTAAAGTATCGTCTTTATTCATTTGGCTATACTTAATGAATTCGATTAGTAAAACAAAATCGATCAAAGCGATTATCTATAACCGTTAGCGCAAAGGCTTTTGACCATCTACAAATGTCGCAAAGTATTGTCTTTGATTCGTTTGGCTATATTTGGTGAATTCGATTAATAGATCACAATCCATGAATGCGGTGATATATAACCGTTTATAAAAAAACAGTTGAACATCTACAAATGTCGTGAAATATCATTTTTATTCATTTGGCTATATTTAGCGGCCGCCGTGGTGTGAAGGTAGTGTTGCCGGCCTACCACACCGAAGGTCCATGGTTCGAGCCCTGGTACAGGTAACATCAAAAGTGATTTGAAAAAAAAGTTTTTCAAAACGGGGTCGCCCCTCGGCAGTGGTTTGGCAAACTCTCCGAGTGTATTTCTGCCATGACAGGCTTCTCAGCAAAAAATTCGTCTCCTTTGTAGATGCCGTTCGGAGGCGGCAAAAAACTGTAGGTCCCACCAATTTGTAGGGAAAATTCAAATCGGCACACCACAAATTGGAAGAGAAGCTTGGCGCAAAAATCTCTTAGGAGGTTTATGATGATATACCTGTTGTATATCGCGCCATAGAGAGATATTTAGTGAAAACGATTAGTAAAACACAATCGATGAATGCGGTGATCTATAACCGTTAATACAAATGCGGTTCAACATCTACAAATGTCGTAAAGTATCGTTTTTATTCATTTGGCTATACTTAATGAATTCGATTAGTAAAACAAAATCGATCAAAGCGATTATCTTTAACCGTTAGCGCAAAGGCCGTTCACCATTTACAAATGTCGTAAAGTACTGTCTTTGACTCATTTGGCTATATTTGGTGAATTCGATTAGTAATACACAATCGATGAACGCGGTGCTATATAACCGTTAATACAAATGCGGTTGAACATCTACAAATGTCGTAAAGTATCGTTTTTATTCATTTGGCTATACTTAATGAATTCGATTAGTAAAACAAAATCGATCAAAGCGATTATCTTTAACCGTTAGCGCAAAGGCCGTTGACCATTTGCAAATGTCGTAAAGTACTGTCTTTGAATCATTTGGCTATATTTGGTGAATTCGATTAATAAAACACAATCGATGAATGCGGTGATATATATCCGTTAATAAAAAAGCAGTTGAACATCAACAAATGTCGTAAAGTATTGTGTTTGATTCATTTAGCTATATTTGGTGAACTCGATTAGTAAAAGACAATCGATGAATGCGGTAATCTATAACCGTTAATACACATGCGGTTGAACATCTACAAATGTCGCAAAAGTAGCGTTTTTATTCATTTGGCTATACTTGATGAATTCGATTAGTAAAACAAAATCGATCAAAGTGATTATCTTTAACCGTTAGCGCAAAGGCTGTTGACCATTTACAAATGTCGTAAAGTACTGTCTTTGACTCATTTGGCTATATTTGGTGAATTCGATTAATAAAACACAATCGATGAATGCGGTGATATATAACCGTTGATAAAAAAGAAGTTGAATATCTACAAATGTCGTAAAGTATCGTTTTTGATTCATTTGGCTATATTTCGTGAAATCGATTAGTAAAACACAATCGATGAATGCGGTGATATATATACAAATGTCGTAAAGTATTCTTTTAATTCATTTGGCTATACTTGATGAATTCGATTAATAAAACACAATCGATGAATGCGGTGATGTACATCCGTTAATAAAAAAGCAGTTCAACATCAACAAATGTCGTAAAGTATTGTCTTTGATTGATTTGGCTAAATTTGGTGAATTCAATTAATAAAACACAATCGATGAATGCGGTGATATATAACCGTTAACAAAAAGGCAGTTGAACATCTACAAATGTCGTAAAGTATCGTTTTTGATACATTGGGCTATACTTGGTGAATTCGATTAGTAAAACAAAATCGTTCAAAGCGGTTATCTATAACCGTTAGCGCAAAGGCTTTTGACCATCTACAAATGTCGCAAAGTATTGTCCTTGATTCATTTGGCTATATTTGGTGAATTCGATTAATGGATCACAATCCATGAATGCGGTGATATATAACCGTTTATAAAAAAACAGTTGAACATCTACAAATGTCGTAAAGTATCGTTTTTAATTCATTTGGCTATACTTGATGAATTTGATTAGTAAAACACAATCGATGAATGCGTAGATCTATAACCCTTAATACAAAGGCGTTTGAACATCTACAAATGTCGTAAAGTATCGTTTTTATTAATTTGGCTATACTTGATGAACTCGATTAGTAAAACAAAATCGATCAAAGCGGTTGCCTATAACAGTTGGCGCAAAGTATTTTCTTTGATTCATTTGGCTATATTTGGTGAATTCAATTAATAAAACACAATCGATGAATGCGGTGATATATAACCGTTTATAAAAAAACAGTTGAACATCTACAAATGTCGTAAAGTATCGTTTTTAATTCATTTGGCTATACTTGATGAATTCGATTAGTACAACACAATCGATGAATGCGTAGATCTATAACCCTTAATACAAAGGCGTTTGAACATCTACAAATGTCGTAAAGTATCGTTTTTATTAATTTGGCTATACTTGATGAATTCGATTAGTAAAACAAAATAGATCAAAGCGGTTGTCTATAACAGTTGGCGCAAAGTATTTTCTTTGATTCATTTGGCTATATTTGGTGAATTCAATTAATAAAACACAATCGATGAATGCGGTGATATATAACCGTTAATAAAAAGGCAGTTGAACATCTACAAATGTCGTAAAGTATCGTTTTTGATTCATTCGGCTATACTTGGTGAATTCGATTAGTAAAACAAAATCGTTCAAAGCGGTTATTTATAACCGTTAGCGCAAAGGCTTTTGACCATCTACAAATGTCGCAAAGTATTGTCTTTGATTCATTTGGCTATATTTGGTGAATTCGATTAATGGATCACAATCCATGAATGCGGTGATATATAACCGTTTATAAAAAAAAGTTGAGCATCTACAAATGTCGTAAAGTATCGTTTTTATTCATTTGGCTATATTTCGTGAAATCGATTAGTAAAACACAATCGATGAATGCGGTGATCTATAACCGTTAATACAAATGCGGTGCAACATCTACAAATGTCGTAAGGTATCGTTTTTATTCATTTGGCTATACTTAATGAATTCGATTAGTAAAACAAAATCGATCAAAGCGATTATCTTTAACCGTTAGCGCAAACGCCGTTCACCATTTGCAAATGTCGTAAAGTACTGTCTTTGACTCATTTGGCTATATTTGGTGAATTCGATTAATAAAACACAATCGATAAATGCGGTGATATATATCCGTTAATAAAAAAGCAGTTGAACATCAACAAATGTCGTAAAGTATTGTGTTTGATTCATTTAGCTATATTTGGTGAACTCGATTAGTAAAAGGCAATCGATGAATGCAGTAATCTATAACCGTTAATACAAATGCGGTTGAACATCTACAAATGTCGTAAAGTATCGTCTTTATTCATTTGGCTATACTTAATGAATTCGATTAGTAAAACAAAATCGATCACAGCGATTATCTTTAACCGTTAGCGCAAAGGCTTTTGACCATCTACAAATGTCGCAAAGTATTGTCTTTGATTCATTTGGCTATATTTGGTGAATTCAATTAATAAAACACAATCGATGAATGCGGTGATATATAACCGTTTATAAAAAGAGGCAGTTGAACATCTACAAATGTCGTAAAGTATCGTCTTTATTCATTTGGCTATACTTAATGAATTCGATTAGTAAAACAAAATCGATCAAAGCGATTATCTTTAACCGTTAGCGCAAAGGCTTTTGACCATCTACAAATGTCGCAAAGTATTGTCTTTGATTCATTTGGCTATATTTGGTGAATTCGATTAATGGATCACAATCCATGAATGCGGTGATATATAACCGTTTATAAAAAAACAGTTGAACATCTACAAATGTCGTAAAGTATCGTTTTTATTCATTTGGCTATATTTCGTGAAATCGATTAGTAAAACACAATGCGGTGATCTATAACCGTTAAAATCGATCAAAGCGATTATCTTTAACCGTTAGCGCAAAGGCCGTTCACCATTTGCAAATGTCGTAAAGTACTGTCTTTGACTCATTTGGCTACATTTGGTGAATTCGATTAATAAAACACAATCGATAAATGCGGTGATATATATCCGTTAATAAAAAAGCAGTTGAACATCAACAAATGTCGTAAAGTATTGTGTTTGATTCATTTAGCTATATTTGGTGAACTCGATTAGTAAAAGGCAATCGATGAATGCAGTAATCTATAACCGTTAATACACATGCGGTTGAACATCTACAAATGTCGCAAAAGTAGCGTTTTTATTCATTTGGCTATACTTGATGAATTCGATTAGTAAAACACAATAGATGAATGCGGTGATCTATAACCGTTAATACAAATGCGGTTGAACATCTACAAATGTCGTAAAGTATCGTTTTTATTCATTTGGCTATATTTCGTGCGTAGATCTATAACCCTTAATACAAAGGCGTTTGAACATCTACAAATGTCGTAAGGTATCGTTTTTATTAATTTGGCTATACTTGATGAGCTCGATTAATAAAACAAAATCGATCAAAGCGGTTATCTATAACAGTTGGCGCAAAGTATTTTCTTTGATTCATTTGGCTAAATTTGGTGAATTCAATTAATAAAACACAATCGATGAATGCGGTGATATATAACTGTTTATAAAAAAACAGTTGAACATCTACAAATGTCGTAAAGTATCATTTTTGATTCATTTGGCTATACTTGGTGAATTCGATTAGTAAAACAAAATCGTTCAAAGCGGTTATCTATAACCGTTAGCGCAAAGGCTTTTGACCATCTACAAATGTCGCAAAGTATTGTCTTTGATTCGTTTGGCTATATTTGGTGAATTCGATTAATAGATCACAATCCATGAATGCGGTGATATATAACCGTTTATAAAAAAACAGTTGAACATCTACAAATGTCGTAAAATATCATTTTTATTCATTTGGCTATATTTAGCGGCCGCCGTGGTGTGAAGGTAGTGTTGCCGGCCTACCACACCGAAGGTCCATGGTTCGAGCCCTGGTACAGGTAACATCAAAAGTGATTTGAAAAAAAAGTTTTTCAAAACGGGGTCGCCCCTCGGCAGTGGTTTGGCAAACTCTCCGAGTGTATTTCTGCCATGACAGGCTTCTCAGCAAAAAATTCGTCTCCTTTGTAGATGCCGTTCGGAGTCGGCAAAAAACTGTAGGTCCCACCAATTTGTAGGGAAAATTCAAATCGGCACACCACAAGTTGGAAGAGAAGCTTGGCGCAAAAATCTCTTAGGAGGTTTATGATGATATACCTGTTGTATATCGCGCCATAGAGAGATATTTAGTGAAATCGATTAGTAAAACACAATCGATGAATGCGGTGATCTATAACCGTTAATACAAATGCGGTTCAACATCTACAAATGTCGTAAAGTATCGTTTTTATTCATTTTACTATACTTAATGAATTCGATTAGTAAAACAAAATCGATCAAAGCGATTATCTTTAACCGTTAGCGCAAAGGCCGTTCACCATTTACAAATGTCGTAAAGTACTGTCTTTGACTCATTTGGCTATATTTGGTGAATTCGATTAGTAATACACAATCGATGAACACGGTGCTATATAACCGTTAATACAAATGCGGTTGAACATCTACAAATGTCGTAAAGTATCGTTTTTATTCATTTGGCTATACTTGATGAATTCGATTAGTAAAACACAATCGATGAATGCGGTGATCTATAACCGTTAATACAAATGCGGTTCAACATCTACAAATGTCGTAAAGTATCGATTTTATTCATTTGTCTATACTTAATGATTTCGATTAGTAAAACAAAATCGATCAAAGCGATTATCTTTAACCGTTAGCGCAAAGGCCGTTCACCATTTACAAATGTCGTAAAGTACTGTCTTTGACTCATTTGGCTATATTTGGTGAATTCGATTAGTAATACACAATCGATGAACGCGGTGCTATATAACCGTTAATACAAATGCGGTTGAACATCTACAAATGTCGTAAAGTATCGTTTTTATTCATTTGGCTATACTTAATGAATTCGATTAGTAAAACAAAATCGATCAAAGCGATTATCTTTAACCGTTAGCGCAAAGGCCGTTGACCATTTGCAAATGTCGTAAAGTACTGTCTTTGACTCATTTGGCTATATTTGGTGAATTCGATTAATAAAACACAATCGATGAATGCGGTGATATATATCCGTTAATAAAAAAGCAGTTGAACATCAACAAATGTCGTAAAGTATTGTGTTTGATTCATTTAGCTATATTTGGTGAACTCGATTAGTAAAAGACAATCGATGAATGCGGTAATCTATAACCGTTAATACACATGCGGTTGAACATCTACAAATGTCGCAAAAGTAGCGTTTTTATTCATTTGGCTATACTTGATGAATTCGATTAGTAAAACAAAATCGATCAAAGTGAGTATCTTTAACCGTTAGCGCAAAGGCTGTTGACCATTTACAAATGTCGTAAAGTACTGTCTTTGACTCATTTGGCTATATTTGGTGAATTCGATTAATAAAACACAATCGATGAATGCGGTGATATATAACCGTTGATAAAAAAGAAGTTGAATATCTACAAATGTCGTAAAGTATCGTTTTTGATTCATTTGGCTATATTTCGTGAAATCGATTAGTAAAACACAATCGATGAATGCGGTGATATATATACAAATGTCGTAAAGTATTCTTTTTGTTTAGGCGAGATGCCTAAAGTCTTAAAAAATGGGCCACCCTAATGTAACTTTAGCGCCCTTCCAATCACTCACACCAACCCACCCACCTGTGTGGGCATGCATGCATATTCGTGTTTTGTCAGCACACATATATATGCATGGGGGTGTGCATGTGTGGGTTCACCTCCCCTTAAAACCGGAGGATGATTTTCAGGTTCAACGGTTGTCCTCGATTGAAAAACCGTCTACTTTTCCAGAGACAGTCGACACGACCACATCACGGCCAGCCCAGGATTTTTCGCCCGCACCAAGGTAAACTAATTGTTTATAAATTATATTTTTTATAAATATACGGCCACATTTTTTATAACGAGAATCTCGTTGTTTCTTGTTTATTTTCATTTCGAGCACAAATTCGACCGCCGTGCTTCTGAGCCACCGCCGCTCCAAGTTAGCACCACACTCGAATTTACATGGTCCATCTCCCCGTCTAGAGACACCAGCATACAGTCCACAACAACAACAATTGGAGTAATAATTTCAAAGAATCTAATTTGTATTAATCAAGAAGCTGCCACACAATAAAAGGAGGAAAAAACTCAATATTGTTCACGCACTGCCGCAATCACAAATTACACACAACTCTGCCATACACTCTGCGCAATTACAAATAGCAAACAACTCTGCCATACACTCTGCCACATACCACAACCAACAACATCAACTTTATACAACAAATTCGGCCGATCACCACATCAAAGCACGTAAGTTGTATATTTCTTGCCACTTAGTTTTTTTTTGTGTGTTGCATACAATTGTATAAAAGTGCCGCCCGCGAGTGTAATCAAACGTAAGTGCGTTTAGTGAATATATAATAATAGTGATTTTTTTTGGTTCAGTTAAGTGCTTTAGTTTTCTTTAAATTTTAAATTAAATTAAACGCTTAAAAATCCTTGTGTCTATCCGGATTATCCCCCCACCAGTGGTAAGGTTTTTTGGACACAGCGCAAGGCAAGAGGTAACATAACCTCATTTTCACAAATAAGTTCACTTAGCCTTTCGATCTTCAGTTTGTTTTTTTTTGTTTTTTCCACTTGTTTTTTTCCGTAATTACAGAGCAAAATTTTAATCGAAGGCTAGTTATTATTTTCTGATAAAATTCACTATTTGTATAGCACTTTTCTTTGTTTTCACATTTCTTCATTTAATATTCACTTTCGCTCGTTTGATACACCGCGCACTTTATCTGTGTTTGTTGTGTATTTCTTTATTGCGGCAACACATACACACATTTATATATACATATTCCCCTTATACGTGTGGGTGGCGAGTAAGTCACAAAGATTTTGTTTACATTTTTTGCGTTTGTAGCAAACAAATATTATTATTATTATTATTATTCGTCAGACAAATCGGCCAAGTCTGCAATATAATTCAAAAATTAACAATAAAATAAAAATAATTGAATTAAATTATACATTAATTGAGTTTATTACAATTTTATTGAGGTTGTTTTGTTTTTCCTGGGTAAAATACTGCCTTTACCTTTTCTATTCAGCATTTTTCTTGTACGGTTGAGCATTTCATCGTACCTTCAGCTTTCTTTTTTCGGTTTTGTTTTGATTCTACAGATCCTCTAAGTCCAAAATATGGAAAGTTTCATTAGGCTGGCTGATTCGATTTTTGAATTCGAATCAGACTACAATGAATTAGAGGATTCAGTCCACAGCAAGTACACTCTTGGGCTTCAACAAGAGGACTTGAAGGCAATGTGGAGGAAAACCAGAACGGCTTATGACGACTTACTAAATTCAGATAAGTTAGAGGCCACTGGTATAGTTTCTGTCAAACAGAAATATAAGAGGGCATATGCAGTATATTTACGCTGCATGTCAGACATGGCTACACGCCAAGCGACGTACAACAAACCAGAAAATAAATCTGAAGAAAAGCCCGAATTTGAACACAGTATCCGCCTGCCTCCATGTGATACTGAAGTTTTCAAGGGCGATTATCTGTCATGGCCAACATTTCGTGACATGTTCACGGCTATATACATCTTAAATAAACGCCTAACACCAGTGGAGAAATTGTTCCATCTGAACAATAAGACACAAGGTGAGGCAAAAGATATCGTGAAAAAATGTCCGCTCACGAATGAGGGATTTGATACGGCCTGGAGAAATTTATGCGAGAGATACGAAAACAAACGTATCTTAGTAAACTCGCAACTCCAAATTTTATTCAACTTGAAAAAGGTAGAGAGTGAATGTGGTAGCGCGATTAAAACACTTCAGCGCGAAATAAATAATTGCCTTTCGTCCCTGCGAAGTCATAAAATTGACACTTCGAACTGGGATGCAATTATAACATATTTGTGTTCGACGAAATTGCCGGAGAGTACGCTTGGTCTATGGGAGCAAAGCATAGACCACAAAGTGGAAATATCCAAGTGGGAGGATATGGACAAATTTTTGTCCAACCGCTTCCAGACACTCGAAACAGTGTCTGGGTTCATAGGGAGTTCTTCGAAAGTGCAAAAGCCGCAAAGTACGCGGATTGCCAACGAAACCCCTGCAAAAAGACTTGGTACATACCAAGCAAACGTGACTAAACTACTGTGCACAAAGTGCAAATCGAATACCCACTGTCCCCGTTTTCTCAAATTAACTCCGGTGGAGAGAATTAACTTTGTCAAATCCACCAAGGGCTGTTTGAATTGCCTATCCCCAGGACATACTGTGTCGAAGTGCACCAGTTCTTATGACTGCAACAAGTGCCACTCTCGACATAATACGCTCCTGCATGCAGAGTCTCTCCAGACGCAGGCAACCACCAGCCCTAATCAGTATCATGCTGATAATGCTGCTTCAACTTCAAAACAGGCACAAGAGAGACGGGAAGCGGAAAAATCTGTTTCGGCCATAAACCGAAATGTTAAATCCTGCCATGTTCATTCAAGTGCAGGTGTGCTGCTAGGGACAGCTCGAGTAACCATTCATCATAATGGTACAGACTTCCCAGCAAGAGCACTGATTGATTCTGGTTCAGAGTGCTCGTTTATGACAGAACGACTCAAACGCAGAATCAATTTACCGGCAAAAAGGATGCATGCTCAAGTTTCTTGTGGTAAGGTTTTTTGGACACAGCGCAAGGCAAGAGGTAACATAACCTCATTTTCACAAATAAGTTCACTTAGCCTTTCGATCTTCAGTTTGTTTTTTTTTGTTTTTTCCACTTGTTTTTTTCCGTAATTACAGAGCAAAATTTTAATCGAAGGCTAGTTATTATTTTCTGATAAAATTCACTATTTGTATAGCACTTTTCTTTGTTTTCACATTTCTTCATTTAATATTCACTTTCGCTCGTTTGATACACCGCGCACTTTATCTGTGTTTGTTGTGTATTTCTTTATTGCGGCAACACATACACACATTTATATATACATATTCCCCTTATACGTGTGGGTGGCGAGTAAGTCACAAAGATTTTGTTTACATTTTTTGCGTTTGTAGCAAACAAATATTATTATTATTATTATTATTCGTCAGACAAATCGGCCAAGTCTGCAATATAATTCAAAAATTAACAATAGAATAAAAATAATTGAATTAAATTATACATTAATTGAGTTTATTACAATTTTATTGAGGTTGTTTTGTTTTTCCTGGGTAAAATACTGCCTTTACCTTTTCTATTCAGCATTTTTCTTGTACGGTTGAGCATTTCATCGTACCTTCAGCTTTCTTTTTTCGGTTTTGTTTTGATTCTACAGATCCTCTAAGTCCAAAATATGGAAAGTTTCATTAGGCTGGCTGATTCGATTTTTGAATTCGAATCTGACTACAATGAATTAGAGGATTCAGTCCACAGCAAGTACACTCTTGGGCTTCAACAAGAGGACTTGAAGGCAATGTGGAGGAAAACCAGAACGGCTTATGACGACTTACTAAATTCAGATAAGTTAGAGGCCACTGGTATAGTTTCTGTCAAACAGAAATATAAGAGGGCATATGCAGTATATTTACGCTGCATGTCAGACATGGCTACACGCCAAGCGACGTACAACAAACCAGAAAATAAATCTGAAGAAAAGCCCGAATTTGAACACAGTATCCGCCTGCCTCCATGTGATACTGAAGTTTTTAAGGGCGATTATCTGTCATGGCCAACATTTCGTGACATGTTCACGGCTATATACATCTTAAATAAACGCCTAACACCAGTGGAGAAATTGTTCCATCTGAACAATAAGACACAAGGTGAGGCAAAAGATATCGTGAAAAAATGTCCGCTCACGAATGAGGGATTTGATACGGCCTGGAGAAATTTATGCGAGAGATACGAAAACAAACGTATCTTAGTAAACTCGCAACTCCAAATTTTATTCAACTTGAAAAAGGTAGAGAGTGAATGTGGTAGCGCGATTAAAACATTTCAGCGCGAAATAAATAATTGCCTTTCGTCCCTGCGAAGTCATAAAATTGACACTTCGAACTGGGATGCAATTATAACATATTTGTGTTCGACGAAATTGCCGGAGAGTACGCTTGGTCTATGGGAGCAAAGCATAGACCACAAAGTGGAAATATCCAAGTGGGAGGATATGGACAAATTTTTGTCCAACCGCTTCCAGACACTCGAAACAGTGTCTGGGTTCATAGGGAGTTCTTCGAAAGTGCAAAAGCCGCAAAGTACGCGGATTGCCAACGAAACCCCTGCAAAAAGACTTGGTACATACCAAGCAAACGTGACTAAACTACTGTGCACAAAGTGCAAATCGAATACCCACTGTCCCCGTTTTCTCAAATTAACTCCGGTGGAGAGAATTAACTTTGTCAAATCCACCAAGGGCTGTTTGAATTGCCTATCCCCAGGACACACTGTGTCGAAGTGCACCAGTTCTTATGACTGCAACAAGTGCCACTCTCGACATAATACGCTCCTGAATGCAGAGTCTCTCCAGACGCAGGCAACCACCAGCCCTAATCAGTATCATGCTGATAATGCTGCTTCAACTTCAAAACAGGCACAAGAGAGACGGGAAGCGGAAAAATCTGTTTCGGCCATAAACCGAAATGTTAAATCCTGCCATGTTCATTCAAGTGCAGGTGTGCTGCTAGGGACAGCTCGAGTAACCATTCATCATAATGGTACAGACTTCCCAGCAAGAGCACTGATTGATTCTGGTTCAGAGTGCTCGTTTATGACCGAACGACTCAAACGCAGAATCAATTTACCGGCAAAAAGGATGCATGCTCAAGTTTCGGGCATCACTAATGCCGTGTCCGCTCAAGTCAAGGAGGCCTCCAATATTGAACTCCGTTCTCCAGTGGACCCTTGCTTCAGCTTAACAACATCAGTTCTAATTCTAGCCAAACTAACTGGGAATCTGCCATCCTGCCATATCGATGCTACGACTATGCAGGCTTTCCCAGACTTAGTCTTGGCAGATAAGCGATTCTACATCAACGAGGAAGTTGATATTATACTCGGCGGAGACGTATATCCGCAAATTATATTGAGTGGGCTGAAAAAGAATGTACTTAGTACACTTCTCGCCCAAGAAACGGTGTTCGGTTGGATATTAACCGGGCGCATAGAAGCACCGAATCCAACCAGAAATATAGTGTCCTTTTACAGCGAAGTTGCTTTGGACAAACAGCTGACCGCATTCTGGGAGTTGGAAAATCTTCCAAGAAACAAAAGCCCAAACGCAGATGACAAGTACTGCGAAGATTTATATAGAGAAACTACGAGTCGTAGAGAGGATGGAAGATATGTCGTCTCTCTTCCATTCAGACAGGACTACCCAGATAGGATAAACATAGGAGGGTCTCTTAGGCGGGCGTGTTCACAATTTTTTAGAAATGAGACGCGGTTAGCAAAGAACCCGGAATTAGGGAAAGAATATATAAGGGTCCTGTCTGAATACGAGCCATTAGGGCATATGCGAAAAGTTACTGCCATTGTACCAGCCGATTCGGCGGACAATTACTTTTTGCCCCATCACGCCGTAGTAAAGGCGGAGAGTACCACCACTAAGGTACGCGTCGTATTCAATGCGTCGAGCCCAACGGCAAATGGCACAAGTTTGAACGACATTCTCCTGCCAGGCCCAGTACTACAATCAGATCTTCCAGTACTTATACTGCGATGGAGACTATATCGCTTCGTTTTCAATAGTGACATCGAAAAGATGTATAGGCAAATTTGGATGAGCGATGATCACGTCAAATTCCAACGGATTATTTACCGAACATCGCCTCAAGAACCCATAAGCCTTTACGAGCTGAAAACGGTCACTTTCGGGGTTAATTGTGCGCCTTATCTGGCAATTAGAACCCTTTTACAACTAGCAGATGAAGTAGAGAGTTCTCACCCTACAGCATCTAGCATATTAAGGGAAGGCATGTACGTAGATGACGTACTAGCGGGGGGACACTCACTCGCATCGGCCATTAACGCGAGGAATGAGATTCGACAAGTCTTACTCTCCGCGGGCTTCCCACTACGAAAATGGACTTCCAATACTGAGGAAATTCTCAACGGCATCCCAATAACGGATCGGCTGACCGAGGACTTTCTGGCATTCGAAGATACCAGCACCGTTAAGGCATTGGGCATAAGATGGAATGCCCATTCAGACCTGTTTTACTTTAAAGCAGGGTCACTAGAAGAAAGTGAAAAGTTAACAAAGCGAGCGATTCTATCCGCCATCGCCAGACTCTTCGACCCTTTAGGATGGCTTGCACCAATGGTCATTGTGGCAAAAATTTTGATGCAGAACATCTGGTTAGAGGGCACCGATTGGGATGAACCAGTTTCGTCCAATACATTGGAACGATGGCAAAACTTCAGACATCAATACCACGAAATCGACAACATAAAGATACCACGATGGGTAAACTTTTCACCAGAAGATGATGTCGAAATACATGGATTCTGCGATGCTTCGGAAAAGGCATACGCTGCAGCTGTCTACATGCGGGTCAAAAGCAATGATAATATCTTCGTGAATCTACTCTCACTTCCGCGTTTGGAACTTTGCGGAGCAGTACTGTTAGCGGAAATGATGGAATCAATATTCCGAAACATCAAACTTGGACCAGTGAAACAGTATCTATGGACGGATTCCACCATCGTTTTGGCATGGATAAGGAAACCACCCTGTTCCTGGTCAACATTCGTCGCACACAGGATTACAAAAATCATCGACCTAGTCGGCAGCAAGAACTGGATTCATGTCAATTCGGAAACGAATCCAGCAGACTTAGGAAGCAGAGGACTACCGGCATCGGATTTGGTCAACAATTCTTTGTGGTGGCAGGGACCTTCTTGGCTACAAGAAGACAATTCCCAATGGCCAGTACAAGAAAAGGAGTATAGTACATCCGTGGAGGAAAAGAGAGCGCAGGCCTACGCAATATCAACGCAAAAAGAGATCGAGATTCTTGACCGGTTTTCGAATTTACCGAGGGCTTTGAGGGTACTATCATATATTATGAGATTCTTTCGAAGAACTCATCCCAAGACAAAAGCTTCCTTTCAGGAAAAATCGTGCCTAATCTCATCCGGTGAGATCAAGACCACGACGCAACTCTTGATTAAACTCTATCAGAAGCAACATTATAATGAGGAATATGTAAACTTGAAGAAGGGACAGGTAATCGATAGGAAAAGCGAGATATTGCCACTCAACCCATTCATCGACAAAGATGATATTATTAGGGCGGGTGGTCGTCTTGGAGCGTCTCAAGACCTCGCCTATAACGAGCGCCACCCAATCATACTGCCATACAATTGTAGGTTGACGCGTCTGACTGTACAAATGATACATCAAATCTCCCTCCATGGGGATAACCAACTGATGCTCCGTCTCATCCGCACCCAATATTGGATTCCGAATGTTAAGAACATGATTAGGGCCACCATCCATAACTGTAAGGTCTGCACCATTTATAAAAAAAGAGCGCAAACCCAACTTATGGGTACCCTTCCTTGCGAACGCACTACTTTCACCCGCGCGTTTACCAATACCGGGGTAGACTTTGCCGGGGCTTTCGACATTAAAAGTTACCGCGGTAGAGGATGTCGATTATCAAAGGGCTACGTTTGCCTCTTTGTTTGTTTCACGACTAAAGCGATCCATCTGGAAGCGACCAGTGATCTTAGCACCCCATCCTTTCTAGCAGCGTTTTCACGTTTTATCGCTAGACGAGGATGTCCGAGAAACATTTACTCCGACAATGGTACCAACTTTGTCGGCGCTTCACGATCTTTGAGATCTGAATTTAAAGCATTTATCTCGGAAGCCCGAGACAAGGCTATCTCCAAATATAGCCATCAAGCCATGACATGGCATTTCATTCCGGCCGGGGCTCCACATATGGGGGGACTCTGGGAGGCGGGAGTGAAGAGCTTCAAAAGCCACTTCAAGAAGTTAGCTTCGCCTCATAAATTCACTCATGAGGAATTCCATACGCTATTGTGCCGGATTGAGGCATGCCTCAACTCGCGGCCACTTAGTCCAGCCTCAAATGAGCCCGCGGACCTGGAACCCTTGACCCCCGGGCACTTCCTGACTGGAAGTCATCTCCTGGCTCCGCCAGAACCCGAGGTGAATGAGAGCCCTGCCTCCATTATTAATAGGTGGCAGAAGCTCAAGGCTCTTCATCAAACCTTCTGCAGGCGATGGAAGGTGGAATACTTATCCGAACTTCACAAACGAGTGAAGTGGAAGCATCCGAAACAAAATATTAAGGTGGGGGATCTCGTTGTCATCAAAGAGGACAACTTGTCTCCCAATGAATGGAGGCTCGGCCGAGTTACCAACGTACACCCCGGCGAAGATAACCGAGTGCGTGTAGTGGACCTCATGACCGAGAAGGGGCAGATCAGAAGACCGTTGGTCAAGCTGATTCTGCTCCCTATGGAGGGAATGGCTGGCGAGAGGCCCGGGGCCTCATCTTAACCATCCCCTTCCATCACCTCCCTGCCGTTTTAACCGCCCCTATCCCAAAATTTTCCACCCTTCACTCGCTACCCTTAACGAGGACACCAGAAAGCCTACCGCAGAAGGGCGATCCATTCTGCCACAGAAAACGCGATTGCACTCGATATCGAGGCCAAAGAAAACCTAACGCAGAAAGGCGGACCAATCTGCCACTGAAAAGCTATCCATCTGCCACGACAAGTTGGTAGCAGATGGTCCCACCCTCGTATACATACACATACATATATGTTCATTTTTTCAAATGTATACATATGAAAAAATATATTTTTTTTCACACCCAACAAGCAAAGTAAACGTAAAATAAATCTTTAAAAAGGCTTTCGGAAATAAGTATTAACCTAACAAAATTCAGATTTTTTGTTTATAAAACGTTTGAAAATAAACGTTGTTTAATTAAAACGACACGTCATTAAAAGGCTTATTAATTCAAACCTACAAAAAGAGATTTTAAAGAAAGCTTTCTTAGAGTTTTTTCTAACTTTATTCAAACCATATTTTTTATATTATTTAGCTATTGCAAAAAAATAAATAACTAAGTTCTAGTCATACATTGAATCCTGCAACTTAAAACAACTGTGACCAGTTTTCGGAAGTGGTTAAGATGCAGCAACAACCAATGTTTTGTCGCAGTCATTCTCTTATAAAGATCTTGTTTGGAAAGAATTGGAAATAATTTAAGTTGAAAAAGAAAAAAATTTACAATTTGAATTGAATTTTTATAAACAATGGCATTTCACTTTAAAAGTGAAATAATTTGTAACTGGTTTTTCTTGAAGTTTATAGAAAGTTTACTTGAAACTTTCAAAGAAATTAAAACGAAAAGCCTACATATCGCTTATTGTAGCAAATTTAGTTTGAAAACCATTTACAGAAAGGCTTGTTGGGTACATGTCGGGATGCCCCCAGACTTAGCATTATTATTTAATATACCCTACCGCAATGAACTTTACGAACCAAATTACCTTGGGGTGTTCCGGGATGTCCGGTGCTCGTTTTTTAAGTACCTCGTGTTTTCTTCATATTTCGGCTATATCTTTAGCCGCCACCACCGCAATATCGCAATTGTTCATTAACTTGCAGGAATTAACTGGAACTTGATAATGCTGTTTTGCCTCGAATACCCCGCTGCTTTTCATCAAGACAGCGTTACCTGAAAGTAGGACAACATTAGCACATATATTCCAAAAGGATGGACGTCGATATGCAACAACAACGTCAATATTTATCGTCAGCCGAAAAAAAAAATCGTCCGGTAAGCCAGGATATGGCGAAAGTGACGTGAGTTTTGGTAATTGTAACCTTGAGGAGACAACTACTAAAACACGTCCGAAATTATCGGGAAAGGTATCAAAAGACGCGTTTTGACCCCGGTAACAATAATCCGGAAGCGGACTTTCGAGTTTTTGCCTCAGTGAAGAGATATTTGAAATCAAAGTTGGAAATTTGCTGATTTCATGTGGTTGTTGTAATCACAGATTAGGGTGTACCGAAAGGTGCAAAAGGTGTTCTGCGTAGGAATACTGTGGACCGCGTAGGCGGTCTTGGACCGCCTAAGGGTTATTTTTTTGAAGCGCGACTCAAACCTATTTTTGATGTTACCTGTCCCAGGGCTCGAACCTTGGACCTTCGGTGTGGCAGGCCAGCAACACTACCGCCTTTAATGCTCGAAAATTGTCAAATGTTTATTTAGTTTCCAAATGAGAATTACAATATATATGGAAACAAGGCACAATGCGATATGGAAGACATTGATTGTCAAAGGCACATTGGAAATTATTGAAAGTAAATCTGTTGACTCCTTCCATATTCTACAACATTGTAGGCATATCTTCTTCATCCCGTGGAGTAGGTACTTTTGGAGCGCATGTACCAAACCTGTATGTAATCATGTGCTCATATAGCTCGCCAGGCCTTAAAGTGATTGACGGAAAGTTGGAGTGATTTGGTGAGTCCGGAAACTTTTGAGTTTCAAAACAAAATGCACCGTGTTTATAGTAGCCGGCACCTATTTTTCTTTTAATGGGTTGTTCACTCTTATTTTTATCCGGAAAATAATTGGCGGTCTAGAATTGTAAACCAGGCTGATTGGTGGATATTTGCAATAATTTAACACTTCACAGACACACACAAATAGACAAATTAACAAATTTAAAAAAAAAATTGTTGCCGTCTAACCGTATAAAGGACAAACGGAATGACGTGCACAAGTGCGAAACATGCTTGGGATCGGTTGTGTAGGAATAGGCTTTTCGTTTGTAAGTCAGATGAAATTTCGAACTGCTTTATACAACTTTTTGAAATATCAAACCAAGAATTAATAACAAATCCCACAAGCAAAATTGTAACTGTTTTAAATTCTGATTCACAATCAGATTTCAGAACAACTCCGATTATTATACACATTTTACGTTGTTTAATTAGTACTTACAGGTATTACTTGTGTACATATGTGAACAAAAAAACGACTAGAGGATATTTTTGTAAACACATTCTTCATTTAAGTTGCGCCATTCGAGCCGTTGCTTATTTGCTTTTCACGTTGTTTAGCCATTGTATCAACTTTTAACCATTTTGCAGTTTGTTGCTGTTCACCAATAACCGACTTCGCCTTTTCTATAATCACAAATAGCTCACGTTTATTTGTACCTAATTGTGCACGAAGATATGTCAGCAAATCTGTCTCATCACCAATGCATTCTGGTTCACGCAATTTTGAATCTAAATTATAATATTTTCCCTCAATCCGTCGTATTGCTATCCAATGACGTTTCTGTAGTGGCAATGTTACGAATGCAAATTTATAGTCTGAAGGCACTTTTAGTATGAAACCGACAATTGCATGCAAATGAATGTAGGACTAAGGTCATTACATATTTGATCCAATTGCTCTTTAGTAAAAGTTGGTTCACCTTGGAATAGATCATTGAGTTTGCCATGAGGTTGTTGCTATTGAGTACCTGAAAAGAAAGAAAACCATTAATATTTGCATACAAACTATATGCACATATATGTTCACACATTTTTTTGGTTCCGAATTAATCTGCGCTGCTACCGAATTGATACAGAATTTCGGGCAGCGCTAATAAATACTTACCTTCCCCAACATGTTTCCATGCGCCGGCCAGGCGATCCTCCAATGTGGTGTTACCGCTCCATTTACCTTCATGTCCATCTGAAAAGAAAAGAAAAAATTAGGTTTCATACAATTTTTCAATAAAATGCAATTTTTACTTACCTCTGCTACTGCTGCTGCCCACGCGTGCCGGAAACAAGAAAATAATGAATTGTTCCAATTCTTTCTGCTACGCTAGGGCAGAGAAAATTGGAACAATGAATTTCTTTGTTTCTTTTTCACGACTTTGCAAGGCGTGAGTACGCACATATATGTATGTGTGCAAATCTTGAACCATCACGCCATGCGAGCTCATTTACTCGCAAAAAAAAAAAAAATTTGCTAGCATATGTATATATGTATATATGCATAATTTTACCATAATGCTAGTGATGCTGTATTTTAGTGACCGGGTACCGAAATCCCGATCTGCCAAAATCGGTACCATTCACTGCGGGATCAATAGGGTAACGAAATCTACGTTCGTACCTGATCGAAAAAATTAGCCAATTCCCATGTACGGGTAATATGCATTGTAATTCTAAAATTTCTTCATAGATCATGCCACATTATATGGCATTGATAAACCCCGAACGAGGTCGCTCGCCACCCACGTATATGGGCGTCCATACCAATATACCAATATTCAAGGGGATTTTTCTGTTTTTTTTTCTTTCTTTTTCGGTCATATGCAGTATGACTCGCTACGCATCCTTGCGCAAGAGGGCCGAACGCCTAGCCGCCCGGTACCCAAAGCCATGCCCGCTGTGTGACGATAGCCACCCACTGCGTGCGTGCACCCGATACCAGGGGATGGAGCCTCTGCAGCGCCTTAAGGAGGTTATCCGGGCGGGCTACTGTGACAATTGTTTGTCGATGGTCCACATTGCCAGGGACTGCACAAGCGACGTCAGATGCCGACGATGTGGTGGAAAACATCACACCACCCTCCATCTGCCCATGGACGATCCACCACGCGCGCCTACGCCCTACAAGAGCTGGGCCCAACAAGTAGAAGAGGCCGAACTGGAAGCAGCTACAGTGGACGCGATGGAAGAGGAGATGCTGTCACTCCACGCATCAGAGACAGCCTGGTCGCCAGAGGAAGGCGAGATCACCGAGCCGGTACCGGAACCACGGCCGTTCCGACCGACCGAAGGGGTATCGGACTCACTGCCGTTCCGGCCCCTTCTAGCCCACGAGCGGCGCGCCTTCCAACGGCATACCCTGCGCTCACCACAACGCAACACCAGTGATGCCGGCCATCACAACAACACATCCAACCGGGCCCAACGACGCGCCCACCGAAATAGCGGCAAACGTCGACTGGCCACTCAGCCGCGCCAGCGACTGCCCATTAATCATCGCCGCACAAATACAGACGAGCGTAGACTGGCCTCCCAGCCGCGCCAGCTACGCATCAGCACGAATTGCGACGGTAGACTGGCCCTTCAGCCGCGCCAGCTACCACGGATTTCCGGTTTCCGCGACGGTCTCAGCCGTGTCCTTTCCCAGGTGGGCCCTCCGTTGCGCCCCATGACCACTCTCTCGCCTACTGCGATTGTGAAGCTGGAAGTCGGTGGGGGATTGCTCCGCATCCGGGCGATCATTGATGCCTGCTCCCCCCGCATAGTGATCGATCGCAGCTTGGCGGAAGAGTTAGGGCTGCATACGACCCACTCGGGCGGAGAACGCGGCTGCTTCCTCCGAGTCCGCGGGAGCCATGGAAACCCGAAAAGTATAACGGCGCACGCGTTATGCGTGCCCAATCTACAGCGGATCAGCCCAACCCAGAACGTCGACGCCCGAGAACGTGAGCATATTCGGCTGGCTGATCCGCAGTTTTTTATTTCAACGCCGATCCACCTCGTACTAGGTGGGGACGTCTATGCCGACGTCATAACAGCGGGCACTCTTCCACCGTCGTTTGGGCCACTGCTTGCCCAAAGCACGATTTTTGGATTTGTGCTATCGGGAGCCGTTAGCATGTAAGGCTAGATTTAAGAACAAATAACATTTTTTTTTTTTTTTTTTTCTTGTTTTTATTTAAAGTAAATAAAACCACTTATTTCATGGCAAGAAATATACAGCGTTCTTATTTTCTAAAGTTTCTTCCTCCTCTCTCTTAGCTCTAGGTGCGATATGATGGAGCCGCCAAACTTCAAACGGCATTTCGGAGGCATACGACTGGGACAGCGCCAGCCGGCACTCACTAGGATAGTTTAAGTCCTTAGCGTAAGAGGATGCGCGGTGGGAAATCCTGGGGCGGGGTAAGATGTTGCGTATCGCAAGGGGGCCGGCATGTTTAGGCGAGATGCCTAAAGTCTTAACAAATGGGCCACCCTAATGTAACTTTAGCGCCCTTCCAATCACTCACACCAACCCACCCACCTGTGTGGGCATGCATGCATATTCGTGTTTTGTCAGCACACATATACATGCATGGGGGTGTGCATGTGTGGGTTCACCTCCCCTTAAAACCGGAGGATGATTTTCAGGTTCAACGGTTGTCCTCGATTGAAAAACCGTCTACTTTTCCAGAGACAGTCGACACGACCACATCACGGCCAGCCCAGGATTTTTCGCCCGCACCAAGGTAAACTAATTGTTTATAAATTATATTTTTTATAAATATACGGCCACATTTTTTATAACGAGAATCTCGTTGTTTCTTGTTTATTTTCATTTCGAGCACAAATTCGACCGCCGTGCTTCTGAGCCACCGCCGCTCCCAGTTAGCACCACGCTCGAATTTACACTTTTAATTCATTTGGCTATACTTGATGAATTCGATTAATAAAACACAATCGATGAATGCGGTGATGTACATCCGTTAATAAAAAAGCAGTTCAACATCAACAAATGTCGTAAAGTATTGTCTTTGATTGATTTGGCTAAATTTGGTGAATTCAATTAATAAAACACAATCGATGAATGCGGTGATATATAACCGTTAATAAAAAGGCAGTTGAACATCTACAAATGTCGTAAAGTATCGTTTTTGATTCATTGGGCTATACTTGGTGAATTCGATTAGTAAAACAAAATCGTTCAAAGCGGTTATCTATAACCGTTAGCGCAAAGGCTTTTGACCATCTACAAATGTCGCAAAGTATTGTCCTTGATTCATTTGGCTATATTTGGTGAATTCGATTAATGGATCACAATCCATGAATGCGGTGATATATAACCGTTTATAAAAAAACAGTTGAACATCTACAAATGTCGTAAAGTATCGTTTTTAATTCATTTGGCTATACTTGATGAATTTGATTAGTAAAACACAATCGATGAATGCGTAGATCTATAACCCTTAATACAAAGGCGTTTGAACATCTACAAATGTCGTAAAGTATCGTTTTTATTAATTTGGCTATACTTGATGAACTCGATTAGTAAAACAAAATCGATCAAAGCGGTTGTCTATAACAGTTGGCGCAAAGTATTTTCTTTGATTCATTTGGCTATATTTGGTGAATTCAATTAATAAAACACAATCGATGAATGCGGTGATATATAACCGTTTATAAAAAAACAGTTGAACATCTACAAATGTCGTAAAGTATCGTTTTTAATTCATTTGGCTATACTTGATGAATTCGATTAGTAAAACACAATCGATGAATGCGTAGATCTATAACCCTTAATACAAAGGCGTTTGAACATCTACAAATGTCGTAAAGTATCGTTTTTATTAATTTGGCTATACTTGATGAATTCGATTAGTAAAACAAAATCGATCAAAGCGGTTGTCTATAACAGTTGGCGCAAAGTATTTTCTTTGATTCATTTGGCTATATTTGGTGAATTCAATTAATAAAACACAATCGATGAATGCGGTGATATATAACCGTTAATAAAACGGCAGTTGAACATCTACAAATGTCGTAAAGTATCGTTTTTGATTCATTCGGCTATACTTGGTGAATTCGATTAGTAAAACAAAATCGTTCAAAGCGGTTATTTATAACCGTTAGCGCAAAGGCTTTTGACCATCTACAAATGTCGCAAAGTATTGTCTTTGATTCATTTGGCTATATTTGGTGAATTCGATAAATGGATCACAATCCATGAATGCGGTGATATATAACCGTTTATAAAAAAACAGTTGAACATCTACAAATGTCGTAAAGTATCGTTTTTATTCATTTGGCTATATTTCGTGAAATCGATTAGTAAAACACAATCGATGAATGCGGTGATCTATAACCGCTAATACAAATGCGGTTCAACATCTACAAATGTCGTAAGGTATCGTTTTTATTCATTTGGCTATACTTAATGAATTCGATTAGTAAAACAAAATCGATCAAAGCGATTATCTTTAACCGTTAGCGCAAAGGCCGTTCACCATTTGCAAATGTCGTAAAGTACTGTCTTTGACTCATTTGGCTATATTTGGTGAATTCGATTAATAAAACACAATCGATAAATGCGGTGATATATATCCGTTAATAAAAAAGCAGTTGAACATCAACAAATGTCGTAAAGTATTGTGTTTGATTCATTTAGCTATATTTGGTGAACTCGATTAGTAAAAGGCAATCGATGAATGCAGTAACCTATAACCGTTAATACACATGCGGTTGAACATCTACAAATGTCGCAAAAGTAGCGTTTTTATTCATTTGGCTATACTTGATGAATTCGATTAGTAAAACACAATAGATGAATGCGGTGATCTATAACCGTTAATACAAATGCGGTTGAACATCTACAAATGTCGTAAAGTATCGTCTTTATTCATTTGGCTATACTTAATGAATTCGATTAGTAAAACAAAATCGATCAAAGCGATTATCTTTAACCGTTAGCGCAAAGGCTTTTGACCATCTACAAATGTCGCAAAGTATTGTCTTTGATTCATTTGGCTATATTTGGTGAATTCAATTAATAAAACACAATCGATGAATGCGGTGATATATAACCGTTAATAAAAAGGCAGTTGAACATCTACAAATGTCGCAAAAGTAGCGTTTTTATTCATTTTGCTATACTTGATGAATTCGATTAGTAAAACACAATAGATGAATGCGGTGATCTATAACCGTTAATAAAAATGCGGTTGAACATCTACAAATGTCGTAAAGTATCGTCTTTATTCATTTGGCTATACTTAATGAATTCGATTAGTAAAACAAAATCGATCAAAGCGATTATCTTTAACCGTTAGCGCAAAGGCTTTTGACCATCTACAAATGTCGCAAAGTATTGTCTTTGATTCATTTGGCTATATTTGGTGAATTCGATTAATGGATCACAATCCATGAATGCGGTGATATATAACCGTTTATAAAAAAACAGTTGAACATCTACAAATGTCGTAAAGTATCGTTTTTATTCATTTGGCTATATTTCGTGAAATCGATTAGTAAAACACAATCGATGAATGCGGTGATCTGTAACCGTTAATACAAATGCGGTTCAACATCTACAAATGTCGTAAGGTATCGTTTTTATTCATTTGGCTATACTTAATGAATTCGATTAGTAAAACAAAATCGATCAAAGCGATTATCTTTAACCGTTAGCGCAAAGGCGTTCACCATTTGCAAATGTCGTAAAGTACTGTCTTTGACTCATTTGGCTATATTTGGTGAATTCGATTAATAAAACACAATCGATAAATGCGGTGATATATATCCGTTAATAAAAAAGCAGTTGAACATCAACAAATGTCGTAAAGTATTGTGTTTGATTCATTTAGCTATATTTGGTGAACTCGATTAGTAAAAGGCAATCGATGAATGCAGTAATCTATAACCGTTAATACACATGCGGTTGAACATCTACAAATGTCGCAAAAGTAGCGTTTTTATTCATTTGGCTATACTTGATGAATTCGATTAGTAAAACACAATAGATGAATGCGGTGATCTAAAACCGTTAATACAAATGCGGTTGAACATCTACAAATGTCGTAAAGTATCGTCTTTATTCATTTGGCTATATTTAATGAATTCGATTAGTAAAACAAAATCGATCAAAGCGATTATCTTTAACCGTTAGCGCAAAGGCTTTTGACCATCTACAAATGTCGCAAAGTATTGTCTTTGATTCATTTGGCTATATTTGGTGAATTCGATTAATAGATCACAATCCATGAATACGGTGATATATAACCGTTTATAAAAAAACAGTTGAACTTCTACAAATGTCGTAAAGTATCGTTTTTATTCATTTGGCTATATTTCGTGAAATCGATTAGAAAAACACAATCGATTGATGCGGTGATCGATAACCGTTAATACAAATGCGGTTCAACATCTACAAATGTCGTAAAGTATCGTTTTTATTCATTTGGCTATACTTAATGAATTCGATTAGTAAAACAAAATCGATCAAAGCGATTATCTTTAACCGTTAGCGCAAAGGCTGTTGGCCATTTACAAATGTCGTAAAGTACTGTCTTTGACTCATTTGGCTATATTTGGTGAATTCGATTAATAAAACACAATCGATGAATGCGGTGATATATAACCGTTAATAAAAAAGGAGTTGAACATCTACAAATGTCGTAAAGTATCGTTTTTGATTCATTTGGCTATATTTCGTGAAATCGATTAGTAAAACACAATCGATGAATGCGGTGATATATATACAAATGTCGTAAAGTATTGTTTTAATTCATTTGGCTATACTTGGTGAATTCGATGAGCAACACACAATCGATGAATGCGTAGATCTATAACCCTTAATACAAAGGCGGTTGAACATCTACAAATGTCGTAAAGTATCGTTTTTGATTCATTGGGCTATACTTGGTGAATTCGATGAGTAAAACAAAATCGTTCAAAGCGGTTATCTATAACCGTTAGCGCAAAGGCTTTTGACCATCTACAAATGTCGCA
This sequence comes from Merzomyia westermanni, assembly GCA_949987695.1. NCBI lineage: Eukaryota > Metazoa > Arthropoda > Insecta > Diptera > Tephritidae > Merzomyia > Merzomyia westermanni. The sequence continues at coordinate 72,726,709 of OX465292.1, forward strand.
AAGTATTGTCTTTGATTCATTTGGCTATATTTGGTGAATTCAATTAATAGGTCACAATCCATGAATGCGGTGATATATAACCGTTTATAAAAAAACATTTGAACATCTACAAATGTCGTAAAGTATCGTTTTTATTCATTTGGCTATATTTCGTGAAATCGATTAGTAAAACACAATCGATGAATGCGGTGATCTATAACCGTTAATACAAATCCGGTTCAACATCTACAAATGTCGTAAAGTATCGTTTTTATTCATTTGGCTATACTTAATGAATTCGATTAGTAAAACAAAATCGATCAAAGCGATTATCTTTAACCGTTAGCGCAAAGGCCGTTCACCATTTACAAATGTCGTAAAGTACTGTCTGTGACTCATTTGGCTATATTTGGTGAATTCGATTAGCAATACACAATCGATGAACGCGGTGCTATATAACCGTTAATACAAATGCGGTTGAACATCTACAAATGTTGTAAAGTATCGTTTTTATTCATTTGGCTATACTTGATGAATTCGATTAGTAAAACACAATCGATGAATGCGTAGATCTATAACCCTTAATACAAAGGCGTTTGAACATCTACAAATGTCGTAAAGATTCGTTTTTGATTCATTGGGCTATACTTGGTGAACTCGATTAGTGAAACAAAATCGTTCAAAGCGGTTATCTATAACCGTTAGCGCAAAGGCTTTTGACCATCTACAAATGTCGCAAAGTATTGTCTTTGATTCATTTGGCTATATTTGGTGAATTCGATTAATAGATCACAATCCATGAATGCGGTGATATATAACCGTTTATAAAAAAACAGTTGAACATCTACAAATGTCGTAAAGTATCGTTTTTGATTCATTTGGCTATATTTCGTGAAATCGATTAGTAAAACACAATCGATGAATGCGGTGATATATATACAAATGTCGTAAAGTATCGTTTTAATTCATTTGGATATACTTGATGAATTCGATTAATAAAACACCATCGATGAATGCGGTGATCTATAACCGTTAATACACATGCGGCTGAACATCTACAAATGTCGTAAAGTATCGTTTTTGATTCATTTAGCTATATTTCGTGAAATCGATTAGTAAAACACAATCGATGAATGCGGTGATATATATACAAATGTCGTAAAGTATCGTTTTAATTCATTTGGCTATACTTGATGAATTCGATTAGTAAAACACAATCGATGAATGCGGTGATCTATAACCGTTAATACAAATGCGGTTCAACATCTACAATTGTCGTAAAGTATCGTTTTTATTCATTTCGCTATACTTAATGAATCCGATTAGTAAAACAAAATCATCAAAGCGATTATCTTTAACCTTTAGCGCAAAGGCCGTTCACCATTTACAAATGTCGTAAAGCACTGTCTGTGACTCATTTGGCTATATTTGGTGAATTCGATTAGTAATACACAATCGATGAACGCGGTGCTATATAACCGTTAATACAAATGCGGTTGAACATCTACAAATGTCGTAAAGTATCGTTTTTATTCATTTGGCTATACTTTATGAATTCGATTATTAAAACACAATCGATGATTGCGGTGATCTATAACCGTTAATACAAATGCGGTTGAACATCTACAAATGTCGTAAAGTATCGTTTTTATTCATTTGGCTGTACTTAATGAATTCGATTAGTAAAACAAAATCGATCAAAGCGATTATATTTAACCGTTAGCGCAAAAGCTGTTGACCATTTACAAATGTCGTAAAGTACTGTCTTTGATTCATTTGGCTATATTTGGTGAATTCGATTAATAAAACACAATCGATGAATGCGGTGATATATAACCGTTAATAAAAAAGAATTTGAACATCTACAAATGTCGTAAAGTATCGTTTTTGATTCATTTGGCTATATTTCGTGAAATCGATTAGTAAAACACAATCGATGAATGCGGTGATATATCTACAAATATCGTAAAGTATTGTTTTAATTCATTTGGCTATACTTGATGAATTCGATTAGTAAAACAAAATCGATGAATGCGGTGATCTATAACCGTTAATACAAATGCGGTTGAACATCTACAAATGTCGTAAAGTATCGTTTTTATTCATTTGGCTATACTTAATGAATTCGATTAGTAAAACAAAATCGATCAAAGCGATTATCTTTAACCGTTAGCGCAAAGGCTGTTGGCCATTTACAAATGTCGTAAAGTACTGTCTTTGACTCATTTGGCTATATTTGGTGAATTCGATTAATAAAACACAATCGATGAATGCGGTGATATATAACCGTTAATAAAAAAGGAGTTGAACATCTACAAATGTCGTAAAGTATCGTTTTTGATTCATTTGGCTATATTTCGTGAAATCGATTAGTAAAACACAATCGATGAATGCGGTGATATATATACAAATGTCGTAAATTATTGTTTTAATTCATTTGGCTATACTTGGTGAATTCGATGAGCAACACACAATCGATGAATGCGTAGATCTATAACCCTTAATACAAAGGCGGTTGAACATCTACAAATGTCGTAAAGTATCGTTTTTGATTCATTGGGCTATACTTGGTGAATTCGATGAGTAAAACAAAATCGTTCAAAGCGGTTATCTATAACCGTTAGCGCAAAGGCTTTTGACCATCTACAAATGTCGCAAAGTATTGTCTTTGATTCATTTGGCTATATTTGGTGAATTCAATTAATAGGTCACAATCCATGAATGCGGTGATATATAACCGTTTATAAAAAAACATTTGAACATCTACAAATGTCGTAAAGTATCGTTTTTATTCATTTGGCTATATTTCGTGAAATCGATTAGTAAAACACAATCGATGAATGCGGTGATCTATAACCGTTAATACAAATCCGGTTCAACATCTACAAATGTCGTAAAGTATCGTTTTTATTCATTTGGCTATACTTAATGAATTCGATTAGTAAAACAAAATCGATCAAAGCGATTATCTTTAACCGTTAGCGCAAAGGCCGTTCACCATTTACAAAAGTCGTAAAGTACTGTCTGTGACTCATTTGGCTATATTTGGTGAATTCGATTAGCAATACACAATCGATGAATGCGTAGATCTATAACCCTTAATACAAAGGCGTTTGAACATCTACAAATGTCGTAAAGTATCGTTTTTATTAATTTGGCTATACTTGATGAACTCGATTAGTAAAACAAAATCGATCAAAGCGGTTATCTATAACAGTTGGCGCAAAGTATTTTCTTTGATTCATTTGGCTATATTTGGTGAATTCAATTAATAAAACACAATCGATGAATGCGGTGATATATAACCGTTAATAAACAGGCAGTTGAACATCTACAAATGTCGTAAAGTATCGTTTTTGATTCATTGGGCTATACTTGGTGAACTCGATTAGTGAAACAAAATCGTTCAAAGCGGTTATCTATAACCGTTAGCGCAAAGGCTTTTGACCATCTACAAATGTCGCAAAGTATTGTCTTTGATTCATTTGGCTATATTTGGTGAATTCGATTAATAGATCACAATCCATGAATGCGGTGATATATAACCGTTTATAAAAAAACAGTTGAACATCTACAAATGTGGTAAAGTATCGTTTTTGATTCATTTGGCTATATTTCGTGAAATCGATTAGTAAAACACAATCGATGAATGCGGTGATATATATACAAATGTCGTAAAGTATCGTTTTAATTCATTTGGATATACTTGATGAATTCGATTAATAAAACACCATCGATGAATGCGGTGATCTATAACCGTTAATACACATGCGGCTGAAAATCTACAAATGTCGTAAAGTATCGTTTTTGATTCATTTGGCTATATTTCGTGAAATCGATTAGTAAAACACAATCGATGAATGCGGTGATATATATACAAATGTCGTAAAGTATCGTTTTAATTCATTTGGCTATACTTGATGAATTCGATTAGTAAAACACAATCGATGAATGCGGTGATCTATAACCGTTAATACAAATGCGGTTCAACATCTACAATTGTCGTAAAGTATCGTTTTTATTCATTTGGCTATACTTAATGAATCCGATTAGTAAAACAAAATCATCAAAGCGATTATCTTTAACCTTTAGCGCAAAGGCTTTTGACCATCTACAAATGTCGCAAAGTATTGTCTTTGATTCATTTGGCTATATTTGGTGAATTCGATTAATAGATCACAATCCATGAATGCGGTGATATATAACCGTTTATAAAAAAACAGTTGAACATCTACAAATGTCGTAAAGTATCGTTTTTGATTCATTTGGCTATATTTCGTGAAATCGATTAGTAAAACACAATCGATGAATGCGGTGATATATATACAAATGTCGTAAAGTATCGTTTTAATTCATTTGGATATACTTGATGAATTCGATTAATAAAACACCATCGATGAATGCGGTGATCTATAACCGTTAATACACATGCGGCTGAAAATCTACAAATGTCGTAAAGTATCGTTTTTGATTCATTTGGCTATATTTCGTGAAATCGATTAGTAAAACACAATCGATGAATGCGGTGATATATATACAAATGTCGTAAAGTATCGTTTTAATTCATTTGGATATACTTGATGAATTCGATTAATAAAACACCATCGATGAATGCGGTGATCTATAACCGTTAATACACATGCGGCTGAAAATCTACAAATGTCGTAAAGTATCGTTTTTGATTCATTTGGCTATATTTCGTGAAATCGATTAGTAAAACACAATCGATGAATGCGGTGATATATATACAAATGTCGTAAAGTATCGTTTTAATTCATTTGGCTATACTTGATGAATTCGATTAGTAAAACACAATCGATGAATGCGGTGATCTATAACCGTTAATACAAATGCGGTTGAACATCTACAAATGTCGTAAAGTATCGTTTTTATTCATTTGGCTATACTTGATGAATTCGATTAGTAAAACACAATCGATGAATGCGTAGATCTATAACCCTTAATACAAAGGCGTTTGAACATCTACAAATGTCGTAAAGTATCGTTTTTATTAATTTGGCTATACTTGATGAACTCGATTAGTAAAACAAAATCGATCAAAGCGGTTATCTATAACAGTTGGCGCAAAGTATTTTCTTTGATTCATTTGGCTATATTTGGTGAATTCAATTAATAAAACACAATCGATGAATGCGGTGATATATAACCGTTAATAAACAGGCAGTTGAACATCTACAAATGTCGTAAAGTATCGTTTTTGATTCATTGGGCTATACTTGGTGAACTCGATTAGTGAAACAAAATCGTTCAAAGCGGTTATCTATAACCGTTAGCGCAAAGGCTTTTGACCATCTACAAATGTCGCAAAGTATTGTCTTTGATTCATTTGGCTATATTTGGTGAATTCGATTAATAGATCACAATCCATGAATGCGGTGATATATAACCGTTTATAAAAAAACAGTTGAACATCTACAAATGTCGTAAAGTATCGTTTTTGATTCATTTGGCTATATTTCGTGAAATCGATTAGTAAAACACAATCGATGAATGCGGTGATATATATACAAATGTCGTAAAGTATCGTTTTAATTCATTTGGATATACTTGATGAATTCGATTAATAAAACACCATCGATGAATGCGGTGATATATAACCGTTAATACACATGCGGCTGAAAATCTACAAATGTCGTAAAGTATCGTTTTTGATTCATTTGGCTATATTTCGTGAAATCGATTAGTAAAACACAATCGATGAATGCGGTGATATATATACAAATGTCGTAAAGTATCGTTTTAATTCATTTGGCTATACTTGATGAATTCGATTAGTAAAACACAATCGATGAATGCGGTGATCTATAACCGTTAATACAAATGCGGTTCAACATCTACAATTGTCGTAAAGTATCGTTTTTATTCATTTGGCTATACTTAATGAATCCGATTAGTAAAACAAAATCATCAAAGCGATTATCTTTAACCTTTAGCGCAAAGGCCGTTCACCATTTACAAATGTCGTAAAGCACTGTCTGTGACTCATTTGGCAATATTTGGTGAATTCGATTAGTAATACACAATCGATGAACGCGGTGCTATATAACCGTTAATACAAATGCGGTTGAACATCTACAAATGTCGTAAAGTATCGTTTTTATTCATTTGGCTATACTTGATGAATTCGATTAGTAAAACACAATCCATGAATGCGTAGATTTATAACCCTTAATACAAAGGCGTTTGAACATCTACAAATGTCGTAAAGTATCGCTTTTATTAATTTGGCTATACTTGATGAACTCGATTAGTAAAACAAAATCGTTCAAACCGGTTATCTATAACCGTTAGCGCAAAGGCTTTTGACCATCTACAAATGTCGCAAAGTATTGTCTTTGATTGATTTGCCTATATTTGGTGAATTCGATTAGTGAAACACAATCGATCAACGCGGTGATCTATGATGGTTAATACATTTGCGATTAATTTGGCTATACTTGGTGAATTCGATGAGCAACACACAATCGATGAATGCGTAGATCTATAACCCTTAATACAAAGGCGGTTGAACATCTACAAATGTCGTAAAGTACTGTCTTTGATTCATTTGGCTATATTTGGTGAATTCGATTAATAAAACACAATCGATGAATGCGGTGATATACATCCGTTAATAAAAAAGCAGTTCAACATCAACAAATGTCGTAAAGTATTGTCTTTGATTGATTTGGCTATATTTGGTGAATTCAATTAATAAAACACAATCGATGAATGCGGTGATATATAACCATTAATAAAAAGGCAGTTGAACATCTACAAATGTCGTAAAGTATCGTTTTTGATTCATTGGGCTATACTTGGTGAATTCGATTAATAGATCACAATCCATGAATGCGGTGATATATAACCGTTTATAAAAAAACAGTTGAAAATCTACAAATGTCGTAAAGTAGCGTTTTTATTCATTTGGCTATATTTCATGAAATCGATTAGTAAAACACAGTCGATGAATGCGGTGATATATAACCGTTAATAAAAACGCAGTTGAACATCTAGAAATGTCGTAAAGTATCGTTTTTGATTCATTGGGCTATACTTGGTGAATTCGATTAATAGATCACAATCCATGAATGTGGTGATATATAACCGTTAATACAAATGCGGTTGAACATCTACAAATGTCGTAAAGTATCGTTTTTATTCATTTGGCTATACTTGATGAATTCGATTAGTAAAACACAATCGATGATTGCGGTGATCTATAATCGTTAATACAAATGCGGTTGAACATCTACAAATGTCGTAAAGTATCGTTTTTATTCATTTGGCTATACTTAATGAATTCGATTAGTAAAACAAAATCGATCAAAGCGATTATCTTTAACCGTTAGCGCAAAGACCGTTCACCATTTACAAATGTCGTAAAGTGCTGTCTTTGACTCATTTGGCTATATTTGGTGAATGCGATTAATAAAACACAATCGATGAATGCGATGATATATAACCGTTAATAAAAAGGCAGTTGAACATCTACAAATGTCGTAAAGTATCGTTTTTGATTCATTGGGCTATTCTTGGTGAATTCGATTAATAGATCACTACCCATGAATGTGGTGATATATAACCGTTTATAAAAAAACAGTTGAACATCTACAAATATCGTAAAGTATCGTTTTTATTCATTTGGCTATATTTCGTGAAATCGATTAGTAAAACACAATCGATGAATGCGTAGATCTATAACCCTTAATACAAAGGCGTTTGAACATCTACAAATGTCGTAAAGTATCGTTTTTATTAATTTGGCTATACTTGATGAACTCGATTAGTAAAACAAAATCGATCAAAGCGGTTATCTATAACAGTTGGCGCAAAGTAGTTTCTTTGATTCATTTGGCTATATTTGGTGAATTCAATTAATAGGTCACAATCCATGAATGCGGTGATATATAACCGTTTATAAAAAAACAGTTGAACATCTACAAATGTCGTAAAGTATCGTTTTTATTCATTTGGCTATATTTCGTGAAATCGATTAGTAAAACACAATCGATGAATGCGGTGATCTATAACCGTTAATACAAATCCGGTTCAACATCTACAAATGTCGTAAATTATCGTTTTTATTCATTTGGCTATACTTAATGAATTCGATTAGTTAAACAAAATCGATCAAAGCGATTATCTTTAACCGTTAGCGCAAAGGCCGTTCACCATTTACAAATGTCGTAAAGTACTGTCTGTGACTCATTTGGCTATATTTGGTGAATTCAATTAGTAATACACAATCGATGAACGCGGTGCTATATAACCGTTAATACAAATGCGGTTGAACATCTACAAATGTCGTAAAGTATCGTTTTTATTCATTTGGCTATACTTGATGAATTCGATTAGTAAAACACAATCGATGAATGCGTAGATCTATAACCCTTAATACAAAGGCGTTTGAACATCTACAAATGTCGTAAAGTATCGTTTTTATTAATTTGGCTATACTTGATGAACTCGATTAGTAAAACAAAATCGATCAAAGCGGTTATCTATAACAGTTGGCGCAAAGTATTTTCTTTGATTCATTTGGCTATATTTGGTGAATTCAATTAATAAAACACAATCGATGAATGCGGTGATATATAACCGTTAATAAAAAGGCAGTTGAACATCTACAAATGTCGTAAAGTATCGTTTTTGATTCATTGGGCTATACTTGGTGAATTCGATTAGTGAAACAAAATCGTTCAAAGCGGTTATCTATAACCGTTAGCGCAAAGGCTTTTGACCATCTACAAATGTCGCAAAGTATTGTCTTTGATTCATTTGGCTATATTTGGTAAATTCGATTAATAGATCACAATCCATGAATGCGGTGATATATAACCGTTTATAAAAAAACAGTTGAACATCTACAAATGTCGTAAAGTATCGTTTTTGATTCATTTGGCTATATTTCGTGAAATCGATTAGTAAAACACAATCGATGAATGCGGTGATATATATACATACAAATGTCGTAAAGTATCGTTTTAATTCATTTGGATATATTTGGTGAATTCGATTAATAGATCACAATCCATGAATGCGGTGATATATAACCGTTTACAAAAAAACAGTTGAACATCTACAAATGTCGTAAAGTATCGTTTTTGATTCATTTGGCTATATTTCGTGAAATCGATTAGTAAAACACAATCGATGAATGCGGTGATATATATACAAATGTCGTAAAGTATCGTTTTAATTCATTTGGATATACTTGATGAATTCGATTAATAAAACACCATCGATGAATGCGGTGATCTATAACCGTTAATACACATGCGGCTGAAAATCTACAAATGTCGTAAAGTATCGTTTTTGATTCATTTGGCTATATTTCGTGAAATCGATTAGTAAAACACAATCGATGAATGCGGTGATATATATACAAATGTCGTAAAGTATCGTTTTAATTCATTTGGCTATACTTGATGAATTCGATTAGTAAAACACAATCGATGAATGCGGTGATCTATAACCGTTAATACAAATGCGGTTCAACATCTACAATTGTCGTAAAGTATCGTTTTTATTCATTTGGCTATACTTAATGAATCCGATTAGTAAAACAAAATCATCAAAGCGATTATCTTTAACCTTTAGCGCAAAGGCCGTTCACCATTTACAAATGTCGTAAAGCACTGTCTGTGACTCATTTGGCTATATTTGGTGAATTCGATTAGTAATACACAATCGATGAACGCGGTGCTATATAACCGTTAATACAAATGCGGTTGAACATCTACAAATGTCGTAAAGTATCGTTTTTATTCATTTGGCTATACTTGATGAATTCGATTAGTAAAACACAATCCATGAATGCGTAGATCTATAACCCTTAATACAAAGGCGTTTGAACATCTACAAATGTCGTAAAGTATCGTTTTTATTAATTTGGCTATACTTGATGAACTCGATTAGTAAAACAAAATCGTTCAAACCGGTTATCTATAACCGTTAGCGCAAAGGCTTTTGACCATCTACAAATGTCGCAAAGTATTGTCTTTGATTGATTTGCCTATATTTGGTGAATTCGATTAGTGAAACACAATCGATCAACGCGGTGATCTATGATGGTTAATACATTTGCGATTAGTTTGGCTATACTTGGTGAATTCGATGAGCAACACACAATCGATGAATGCGTAGATCTATAACCCTTAATACAAAGGCGGTTGAACATCTACAAATGTCGTAAAGTACTGTCTTTGATTCATTTGGCTATATTTGGTGAATTCGATTAATAAAACACAATCGATGAATGCGGTGATATACATCCGTTAATAAAAAAGCAGTTCAACATCAACAAATGTCGTAAAGTATTGTCTTTGATTGATTTGGCTATATTTGGTGAATTCAATTAATAAAACACAATCGATGAATGCGGTGATATATAACCATTAATAAAAAGGCAGTTGAACATCTACAAATGTCGTAAAGTATCGTTTTTGATTCATTGGGCTATACTTGGTGAATTCGATTAATAGATCACAATCCATGAATGCGGTGATATATAACCGTTTATAAAAAAACAGTTGAAAATCTACAAATGTCGTAAAGTAGCGTTTTTATTCATTTGGCTATATTTCATGAAATCGATTAGTAAAACACAGTCGATGAATGCGGTGATATATAACCGTTAATAAAAACGCAGTTGAACATCTAGAAATGTCGTAAAGTATCGTTTTTGATTCATTGGGCTATACTTGGTGAATTCGATTAATAGATCACAATCCATGAATGCGGTGATATATAACCGTTAATACAAATGCGGTTGAACATCTACAAATGTCGTAAAGTATCGTTTTTATTCATTTGGCTATACTTGATGAATTCGATTAGTAAAACACAATCGATGATTGCGGTGATCTATAATCGTTAATACAAATGCGGTTGAACATCTACAAATGTCGTAAAGTATCGTTTTTATTCATTTGGCTATACTTAATGAATTCGATTAGTAAAACAAAATCGATCAAAGCGATTATCTTTAACCGTTAGCGCAAAGACCGTTCACCATTTACAAATGTCGTAAAGTGCTGTCTTTGACTCATTTGGCTATATTTGGTGAATGCGATTAATAAAACACAATCGATGAATGCGATGATATATAACCGTTAATAAAAAGGCAGTTGAACATCTACAAATGTCGTAAAGTATCGTTTTTGATTCATTGGGCTATTCTTGGTGAATTCGATTAATAGATCACAACCCATGAATGCGGTGATATATAACCGTTTATAAAAACACAGTTGAACATCTACAAATATCGTAAAGTATCGTTTTTATTTATTTGGCTATATTTCGTGAAATCGATTAGTAAAACACAATCGATGAATGCGTAGATCTATAACCCTTAATACAAAGGCGTTTGAACATCTACAAATGTCGTAAAGTATCGTTTTTATTAATTTGGCTATACTTGATGAACTCGATTAGTAAAACAAAATCGATCAAAGCGGTTATCTATAACAGTTGGCGCAAAGCAGTTTCTTTGATTCATTTGGCTATATTTGGTGAATTCAATTAATAGGTCACAATCCATGAATGCGGTGATATATAACCGTTTATAAAAAAACAGTTGAACATCTACAAATGTCGTAAAGTATCGTTTTTATTCATTTGGCTATATTTCGTGAAATCGATTAGTAAAACACAATCGATGAATGCGGTGATCTATAACCGTTAATACAAATCCGGTTCAACATCTACAAATGTCGTAAATTATCGTTTTTATTCATTTGGCTATACTTAATGAATTCGATTAGTTAAACAAAATCGATCAAAGCGATTATCTTTAACCGTTAGCGCAAAGGCCGTTCACCATTTACAAATGTCGTAAAGTACTGTCTGTGACTCATTTGGCTATATTTGGTGAATTCGATTAGTAATACACAATCGATGAACGCGGTGCTATATAACCGTTAATACAAATGCGGTTGAACATCTACAAATGTCGTAAAGTATCGTTTTTATTCATTTGGCTATACTTGATGAATTCGATTAGTAAAACACAATCGATGAATGCGTAGATCTATAACCCTTAATACAAAGGCGTTTGAACATCTACAAATGTCGTAAAGTATCGTTTTTATTAATTTGGCTATACTTGATGAACTCGATTAGTAAAACAAAATCGATCAAAGCGGTTATCTATAACAGTTGGCGCAAAGTATTTTCTTTGATTCATTTGGCTATATTTGGTGAATTCAATTAATAAAACACAATCGATGAATGCGGTGATATATAACCGTTAATAAAAAGGCAGTTGAACATCTACAAATGTCGTAAAGTATCGTTTTTGATTTATTGGGCTATACTTGGTGAATTCGATTAGTGAAACAAAATCGTTCAAAGCGGTTATCTATAACCGTTAGCGCAAAGGCTTTTGACCATCTACAAATGTCGCAAAGTATTGTCTTTGATTCATTTGGCTATATTTGGTAAATTCGATTAATAGATCACAATCCATGAATGCGGTGATATATAACCGTTTATAAAAAAACAGTTGAACATCTACAAATGTCGTAAAGTATCGTTTTTGATTCATTTGGCTATATTTCGTGAAATCGATTAGTAAAACACAGTCGATGAATGCGGTGAACTATAACCGTTAATACAAATGCGGTTCAACATCTACAAATGTCGTAAAGTATCGTTTTTATTCATTTGGCTATACTTAATGAATTCGATTAGTAAAACAAAATCGATCAAAGCGATTATCTTTAACCTTTAGCGCAAAGGCCGTTCACCATTTACAAATGTCGTAAAGCACTGTCTGTGACTCATTTGGCTATATTTGGTGAATTCGATTAGTAATACACAATCGATGAACGCGGTGCTATATAACCGTTAATACAAATGCGGTTGAACATCTACAAATGTCGTAAAGTATCGTTTTTATTCATTTGGCTATACTTGATGAATTCGATTAGTAAAACACAATCCATGAATGCGTAGATCTATAACCCTTAATACAAAGGCGTTTGAACATCTACAAATGTCGTAAAGTATCGTTTTTATTAATTTGGCTATACTTGATGAACTCGATTAGTAAAACAAAATCGTTCAAACCGGTTATCTATAACCGTTAGCGCAAAGGCTTTTGACCATCTACAAATGTCGCAAAGTATTGTCTTTGATTGATTTGCCTATATTTGGTGAATTCGATTAGTGAAACACAATCGATCAACGCGGTGATCTATGATGGTTAATACATATGCAGTTGAGTAACTACAAATATCGTAAAGTAACGGCATCGATTAATTCGGCTATACTTGGTGAATTCGATGAGCAACACACAATCGATGAATGCGTAGATCTATAACCCTTAATACAAAGGCGGTTGAACATGTACAAATGTCGTAAAGTACTGTCTTTGATTCATTTGGCTATATTTGGTGAATTCGATTAATAAAACACAATCGATGAATGCGGTGATATACATCCGTTAATAAAAAAGCAGTTCAACATCAATAAATGTCGTAAAGTATTGTCTTTGATTGATTTGGCTTTATTTGGCGAATTCAATTAATAAAACACAATCGATGAATGCGGTGATATATAACCGTTAATAAAAAGGCAGTTGAACATCTACAAATGTCGTAAAGTATCGTTTTTGATTCATTGGGCTATACTTAATGAATTCGATTAGTAAAACAAAATCGATCAAAGTGATTATCTTTAACCGTTAGCGCAAAGGCCGTTCACCATTTACAAATGTCGTAAAGTACTGTCTTTGACTCATTTGGCTATATTTGGTGAATTCGATTAGTAATACACAATCGATTAATGCGGTACAAATGTCGTAAAGTATCGTTTTTATTCATTTGGCTATATTTCATGAAATCGATTAGTAAAACACAGCCGATGAATGCGGTGATATATAACCGTTAATAAAAACGCAGTTGAACATCTACAAATGTCGTAAAGTATCGTTTTTGATTCATTGGGCTATACTTGGTGAATTCGATTAATAGATCACAATCCATGAATGCGGTGATATATAACCGTTTATAAAGAAACAGTTGAAAATCTACAAATGTCGTAAAGTAGCGTTTTTATTCATTTGCCTATATTTCATGAAATCGATTAGTAAAACACAGTCGATGAATGCGGTGATATATAACCGTTAATAAAAACGCAGTTGAACATCTACAAATGTCGTAAAGTATCGTTTTTGATTCATTGGGCTATACTTGGTGAATTCGATTAATAGATCACAATCCATGAATGCGGTGATATATAACCGTTTATAAAAAAAAAGTTGAACATCTACAAATGTCGTAAAGTATCGTTTTTATTCATTTGGCTATATTTCATGAAATCGATTAGTAAAACACAGTCGATGAATGCGGTGAACTATAACCGTTAATACAAATGCGGTTGAACATCTACAAATGTCGTAAAGTATCGTTTTTATTCATTTGGCTATATTTCATGAAATCGATTAGTAAAACACAGTCGATGAATGCGGTGAACTATAACCGTTAATACAAATGCGGTTGAACATCTACAAATGTCGTAAAGTATCGTTTTTATTCATTTGGCTATATTTCATGAAATCGATTAGTAAAACACAGCCGATGAATGCGGTGATATATAACCGTTAATAAAAACGCAGTTGAACATCTACAAATGTCGTAAAGTATCGTTTTTGATTCATTGGGCTATACTTGGTGAATTCGATTAATAGATCACAATCCATGAATGCGGTGATATATAACCGTTTATAAAGAAACAGTTGAAAATCTACAAATGTCGTAAAGTAGCGTTTTTATTCATTTGGCTATATTTCATGAAATCGATTAGTAAAACACAGTCGATGAATGCGGTGATATATAACCGTTAATAAAAACGCAGTTGAACATCTACAAATGTCGTAAAGTATCGTTTTTGATTCATTGGGCTATACTTGGTGAATTCGATTAATAGATGACAATCCATGAATGCGGTGATATATAACCGTTTATAAAAAAAAAGTTGAACATCTACAAATGTCGTAAAGTATCGTTTTTAATCATTTGGCTATACTTGATGAATTCGATTAGTAAAACACAATCGATGATTGCGGTGATCTATAATCGTTAATACAAATGCGGTTGAACATCTACAAATGTCGTAAAGTATCGTTTTTATTCATTTGGCTATACTTAATGAATTCGATTAGTAAAACAAAATCGATCAAAGCGATTATCTTTAACCGTTAGCGCAAAGACCGTTCACCATTTACAAATGTCGTAAAGTACTGTCTTTGACTCATTTGGCTATATTTGGTGAATGCGATTAATAAAACACAATCGATGAATGCGATGATATATAACAACTAATAAAAAGGCAGTTGAACATCTACAAATGTAAAGTATCGTTTTTGATTCATTGGGATATTCTTGGTGAATTCTATTAATAGAGATCACAACCCATGAATGCGGTGATACATAACCGTTTATAAAAAAACAGTTGAACATCTACAAATATCGTAAAGTATCGTTTTTATTCATTTGGCTATATTTGGTGAAATCGAATAGTAAAACACAATCGATGAATGCGTAGATCTATAACCCTTAATACAAAGGCGTTTGAACATCTGCAAATGTCGTAAAGTATCGTTTTTATTAATTTGGCTATACTTGATGAACTCGATTAGTAAAACAAAATCGATCAAAGCGGTTATCTATAACAGTTGGCGCAAAGTAGTTTCTTTGGTTCATTTGGCTATATTTGGTGAATTCAATTAATAAAACACAATCGATGAATGTGGTGATATATAACCGTTAATAAAAAGGCAGTTGAACATCTACAAATGTCGTAAAGTATCGTTTTTGATTCATTTGGCTATATTTCGTGAAATCGATTAGTAAAACACAATCGATGAATGCGGTGATCTATAACCGTTAATACAAATGCGGTTGAACATCTACAAATGTCGTAAAGTATCGTTTTTATTCATTTGGCTATACTTAATGAATTCGATTAGTAAAACACAATCGATGAATGATGTAATGGACGGCATTACAAAGTCTGAGCAAAATTCAGAAACCTCAAAGCAAACAACGGAGAGCATAACGCAAAGTCCAGTTGACACGTCTACAGTTGTATTAGATATTATGGCCGCAAATTCAACAAATAGTTCGTCCCGGATTGAATTGCTTTCCAAAGAGAACTTCGACACCTGGAGTATGCAAGTGGAGGCATCACTGGTGAAAAACGATTTATGGGAGTACGTAAATGGTAAAAATCCCATACCGGCAGAGAAGGAGGTGGCAGCACGGGCTGCTTGGTTAAAAGCTGACAAGAAAGCTATGGCGGATCTAGTTCTTTCTATACAGCCATCAGAGTTGAAGCAGGTACGTGGTTGTGAAACTTCACGAGAAGTGTGGCTCAAGTTATAGTCGACTTACTCGTCAAAAGGTCCGGCGCTAAAAGCAACTAATGCAACAAAAGCTGGATGAAGGGGAAGATGTTAAAGAGCACATTGCAAAATTCTTCGATGCAGTAGACAAGTTGGAGTGTACAAATAAATGGTGATCTGCTTTCCATAATCCTATTATACAGCTTACCGTCCGCTTATTTTCGTTGTGCAATCGAGTCTTGTGATGCTCTTCCCACCGCTGAAGTGCTCAAGGTAAAAATAATTGAGAAAAGTGAAGCTCGTAAACAATCATCAATTAATTCGGTAATAGCAATGGCTGCAAAACCGCATGGCTATAGTCGCAAGAGATTTTCGAGTAGCAAAAAAGTGGTAAAATGTTTTAAGTGTGGTGCACAAGATAAATGCATGCTCTGCAAAAAATGAAAAGAGCAGCAAATCTAAGAGTTTAACATCTAACGTTGATGAGACATATGCAGTTTTCTATTCTATGCAAGCAGAGGCATCATCTGTTGACAGCTCTAAGCGAGTGAAGAGAGCATGGGTGCTAGATAGTGGATTCACCGCTCATCTGTATGGTGACAAACACATGTTCAAGACATTGGAAACATCAGTGAGGCCGAAACTTAATTTGGCAAATCAAGCCAGTGCAGCTGTTTAGGGCAAGGGAGTAGGCAACATGTCAATGACTAGTGAAGGTGGCCAACGCAATATTGATTTCAAATACACCCTATTTGCGCCATGTCTGCCTATAAATTTAGTTTCAGTGACAAAAATCACTGAAAAAGGTCAGACAGTAACATTCGGTAAAGAAGGGTTTGTGCTTAATTCAAGAGGTGAAACAACGTTCGTTGCAGACCGAAAGGGCGATTTATATTATGTACGCAAAAGCAGCGAGTGCGCTGCTGTCCAATCCAAGTGTCGGAACTGTTGACGTGGCACTATGGTTTGGGCCATCTAAATTTGGGTGATTTATCGAGGCTGTATAAACAGAACATAATACCCATATTAGATCGTAATGATTTTGAGCAGTTGAAACAACGTGACGTGTGTGCGATAGGAAAAATGTCGGCACTGCCTGACAATAAAGACAGAAAACCTTGTTCAGCACCCTTGGATAGTCCACTCAGACGTGGTTGTACCATTTAAGGAGGAATCCATTGGAAGAGCCAGGTATTTTGTGACGTTCGTGGATGACTGTACGAGATGGTGCGAAATATACCTATTACGGGAAAAGTCTGGGGTGTTCGAGAGAGATTCAAGATGTACCAACAATTTATGGAGCGGTAAACAGGGTTGAAAATAAAGTGTTTGCAATCAGATAATGGTCGTGAGTA
Source organism: Merzomyia westermanni (assembly GCA_949987695.1). Classification (NCBI taxonomy): domain Eukaryota; kingdom Metazoa; phylum Arthropoda; class Insecta; order Diptera; family Tephritidae; genus Merzomyia; species Merzomyia westermanni. The sequence goes on from OX465292.1 coordinate 72,744,394, forward strand.
TATCAATAATGGTTTTAATAAGTATCTTGCAGATGTAGGCATTGCACGTCAGCTAAGTATTTCTCACACTCCCGAACAAAATGGAGTAGCAGAACGGATGAATAGGACGTTGCTAGATAATACAAGGTGTCTCACGGTACAATCTGGCCTTGGTAGTGGTTTTCGATCAGAAGCTGTGGCGACTGCCTGTCACATTCGAAACAGGTGTCCCTCGCTAACTTTGCAAGGAAAAACGCCATATGAATGATTGAACAACCAAAAGCCAAATTTGAACTATCTTAGGACGTTTGGAGGTAAAGTGATGGTTTTAAATAAAGAACCTAACAAGAACAACATTACGCCTAGATCAATAGGAGGCATACTTGTGGGATATCCGAGGGAAAGAAAAGGCTATGAGATGATGAGTTGCTGTCACCGGCTGTAGGTGTACAAGACAACAACAACACTAAAGACAATCGTTAACTTTGGAGAATTTTCTCCACATACAGTGAGTAGAAGTGAGGCGAGTGAACCCATCGCGGAAGTGAGAGAAGATACAACAGAAATAATAAGAGCACCGGGAGCGCCAAAGTTACTTCGAACTGGAAAGAGAGGGCGCCCACGCAAAATATTCCACTATCGCACCAAGTCGGAGCCAACGCCATCAGTTAATACAGATAGTGAGGCCGATGTAGAAGGTATAGCTGATAACCAATCATTTGAAGATGACGACGTTTTTGTTGGTATGGCAGAAGTGAGTATACACAGTGCGTTGCATGGACCTGACTGCAATAAATGGGAAAATGCATCCGAATTAAAGGTAATTAATATTATAAAAAATTATACTTTGAACATTGTTAAAGTTGCAAGCAATGAAAGTCTAGTGGGTAGCCGTTTTGTGTTAACGAACAAATATGGACCCAATGGCAAGGCAGAACGTCGAAAAGCTCGTAAAGTAGCGAAAGGCTGTAGTCAAAAATACGGTGTTGACTATTATGAAACCGTTGCTCCAGTTGCACGATTAGAAACGATTCGGTTGATGCTGGCGTTAGCGGCACATTTCAATCTCACAATTCGACGTCGTTAGTGCATATTCGAATGAAACACTGAATGAGAGAATTAATATGAAAGTACCGAGTTTTCTGTATCAAATTTACAGCGAATAATATTGAATAATAGTAAATGTAGCGATATCGGTAAAAAGGCCTCTAAAGTGTTAATTGATTTACAAGGTGCTGGTAATTCTTGTCATCTCAGGAGGGCGCTGTTTTGCCATAAGCAAGCTGGGCGACAGTGGTATAGAAAGTTAAAATCAAAGCTCTTAAGTATGGGACTAAATGCCTCAAAAAGTGAACCGTGCTCGTTTTATGGTGAGTTGGATAAGAATTTTGGTTGAGTTACTAGAAGAGAATACAAGTCTTATGCTTAAAGAGAAGGTAGCAAAAGAGTTTGAAATTAAGGATGTTGGTAAGGCGAATTATTGTCGCGGCTTGGATGAAATTTGGATGGAAATACAGAAACTCTTGATAAAAACTGTACATACCGTGAGTTAATTGGCGCTCTCATGTATTTGTCTGTTGCTACTAGGCCGGACATATCTAATACAGTTGCACAATTTGTTAACAGTCCAACAAAGGGCCATTGGAATTCTGCAAAGCGTGTTCTGCGGTACCTGGCCGGCACAGCTAGTAGAGGTTTGAGGTATCAAAAGTCCGATCTACCACTTATAGGATATACATATGCTGACTGGGGCGGATGCAACGTTGATTGTCGCTCATACACAGGGTATGTTTACCTTCTCAGCGGTTCAGCTATAAGTTGGAAATATCAAAAACAACGCACCGTATCTCTTTCGTCAACACAGGCAGAATATGTAAGCCTGGCGGAAGCGGCTAAAGAAGCAGTTTATCTGCGCAGTCTTCTGATTGAGATAGGCGCCCAAAAGTTCTTACATATCAAAATTTATGTGGACAATGATCCAGTTTATCATGCGAGGACAAAGCATATAGACATAAAACATCACTTTGTCAGAGAATGTGTTGGCGCTGTATTACTTTATTTGGAACATGTATCTACACAGCATATGACAGCAGATGTAATGACCAAACCACTAGCCTGGATCAATCACGAAAAATGTATTGCCGGACTTGGCTTACTCACATAGATGACCTGCATATTCAGAGGGCGTATTGGAGTTACAATATTCATCGTATCATTTGACAACACTATGCTTGTCATCTTATATTGTTACATACACTATCATTATAAATGTCATCACTTATTACTTTATGACTTCCTTTTTCTTATTGAATAAAACTTTCTTCTGGATTTGCAACTCATGGTGTACGGTTTGCTTTTTGGTAACACATAATAAAATACAATTATTCTTCGGACATCGCATCAAAGTCAATTTGAAATGTCTTTATACATGTTAAACTCAAGTGTAATTTTCCTCTGCTAAATAAGTTTTAAAAAAGGCAGATCTAAAGGAAAAATGCTACATTGACAGCGCTGTCTGTATATCCAAACCAAAAACACCAAACAAGCAATGGAAACGGAGTCGTGCTCATATTGAAAAATTTAAGGAACTTCAAAATAAACGCTAAATTCACTTTCAACTTTCGGATTATTGATACGGAGGTTAAAACCCGTCGTTTGATACTTTTCCCGATATTTTTGGAAGTATACTCGCAGTTACGTAAGGTCGTATAGAATTACGAAAAAGGTAAACCAATTATTCTGTAATTATATTTTTTGCACACAAAAAAACCGGCCATATTATTTATAACGAGAATTCTAGTTGTCTTCTCTTATTTCTTTTCAAACCCACAATTCGACCGCGGTGCTTTCGAACCACGGCCGCTCCAGCGATGTACCATTGTCGCATTTTTTCATGGCCCATCTCGCTGTCTGGAGGAACCAGCATACAATCGACAACAACAAACCAAATTAGAGAATTTATATTACACATCGGCTGAAGTCAATATATTTCAACAAGCTAGTGGTTCAATATTCAACTTGCCACAACGCACTGCCGCAATTCCCGAGTTCTAGAGATAATACTCTGCAACAATGCATCAACAACAAACAACTAACACACTCTGCCATCAATATACTCCGCCACATACCACAACCAACACACCAGCTGCCACACATATCGATATATAACAACCAACAAAATCCGCCGATCACCACATCAAAGCACGTAAGTTGTATATTTCTTGCCACTTAGTTTTTTTTTTCGTGTTGCAATCAATTTGTCTTAAAGTGCCGCCCGCGAGTGTATTCACTCAGTGCGTTAAGTGAAATAAGGGTGATTTTAGTTTCAGTTAACTATTTTTTTTTTCTTCCTTTCATTTTTTAAAGTAAATTAAACGTTTGCAAAACCCTTGTGACTATCTGGATCATCACCCCACAAGTGGTAAAGTTTTCTGGGCACAGTGCAAGGCGAGAGGTAACAGGTTATGTTACTTTCATAAAATTCACTGAGTCTTTCGTTCTTTAGTTGGTTTTTGATTTTCACTTTTCTTAGCACATTCCAATCGACGCACAGTGGCGCCCTTTGAGTTTTTTCTTTGCAAAAATCATAACTTTTTAACCAATGAAGGTATTTAAAAAATTTTAAATGCAAATGAAAGCTAATTATTTGAAGTTTTATTGTGTGAAAGCTCAGAATGTCACAGATACAGGCTGCTTCTAAAAAATTCGTAATTTTTAGAAAAATTCAAAAACAAAATGTTTTTAGTAAAAAATAAAAAATTAAATGAGATTTGTCTTATAATGACGTATTTAAGCATTAAATAAGATAAACTAATGATTTTTATAAGATAACGTGGCACTGCCCACTTATGACAAAAAGTTGTATCTAAGTAGTCACGTAATCAATAATTACCAAAATCGATAGACGTATTGTTTCTTTTAAATAACAAAACAATTATAAAACTCAAATGTCCGTTTTTGGTGCCACAATAATAAGGTGCTTCAAAATTCATCGTAAAGTTTTACATGTTTTTAATTTACAAGCCAAATATGTATTTTATTAATAACTAAAAGTTATTGAAAGTGATTCAATGAAATTTTATTTGAGCTAAAGATTAAACAGCCAACGAATTCTGAAAAAGGGGAGTGACACTGCCCATTTATGCTAAAAAGTTTGATCTTAGTAACCGCTTTACCAATTTGTACCAAACTCGATAGACGTATTGATTTCTATAAAAGTTTTAATACTCGTTTGAAGGCCAAATGCCTAAGCTTTAAAATAAATTTGATAAACTTTAGAGAAATGTAATAACGAAAAGTATGTATTTATAAATTACTAAATTAATTAATTCTTTTATTTGAAATAAAAAATTAACTTGTACATAGATATCTTATTTTTCAATAAAGTAACCAAATTGATTAGTAAATCTCTTTTACATTGTTGTGATAAGAAGTGAGAAACTTATTTTATCTTAACATAGTCATCGTCACTGGAACATATATCTAACCAAGCAACCATTTCTGAGCTATACGCATCTGTAAGATCTTTTTGTGTTCTTACATACCTCATAGATGATATGACTGGATCAGAAGAGATAGCTAACATGTTGAAAAGGTCTTCGTTTTGTCTAACTCGTGATACTTTTCAGGTGTTCATACATCTATATCTTTTGTAGTCCTTGTTCTTAGATTCTTGAGCTTCTTCAGACAATTCTCCTAAGGTACTCTATTAAATCTTTTCCATGTGCTAAAATTTTATGTACCGTTGGTGTAAGTTTCTTCTCAGGATTCTTTTGATGCAGCAACTCTGTAGTTTTAGGTGCATATTCTCCAAACTTGGGTCCAATAACTGGTTCATGGCAGTTTAAAATATTTAAAATTACTCCCAATATTTTCACAATATCTCTATCAACTCCTGTTATGCGAGCAGTCACTTCATCGTTTTCAAAAAATTTCTTGAGGAGTTACCATCATTTATATTTCCGTATCCATACTTTGAACAGTCAACTCTAAGGCCAATCTCTTTATAGAATGCATCCTGAATAATTTTTTTTCTCCTTACATGTTGTATTGCCGTCGAAAACTTCTCCTTGTTGTGTTAGTGTATAAGCCAGCTTCAAAACAAATTCCATACATCTTATCCTAGCATGCAAAGGAGATATTCCATACTCATAATTTAGTTCGTCAGTTATTGAATCATCAAGATTTTCAAAGTCCTTTTGGGTCTTCTTACAAATTGGACTTTTCATTGTAGATATCGTATTTGTTATTAAGTTCAAAGCTTTTCCATCGACCATTGTTAGAAGAAAATCAAGCTTTATTGTAATGACATTCCCCTCTTCAACTTCAATTATTGTTGGTTCTAATTTGGCAATTTGATTTTTTATATCACTCACTGTAGCTTTTATGAGTTCCGAAGACTCCTTCTCTTATTTAAATAATATCGGGCGGCACAATATAGTTGATGACGGACGTGAATTTTTCCAATATTCTGAAGCTTCAACTTTTAGTCGTAATGGAACAATAGAAGCCATAAACATATTACTATCTGTAATTGTTTCATCGTCTACATTTATTCTTTGTTTATATGCGCTTTGTCCTGATGATCCATCACAGCCCCACTTAGTTATCAATGCTAGCTCCTTTCGCAGTGATTTCAACTTTTCTTCAGTAAAACTTTGAAGGAGTCGTGTAGACGCATGATCCATTAGGTTTTATAGCTCAATTTCAGCTGATACTTCGGTTATTTTGGGACTTAGAGGAACTGCTTCTTTCTTGGCTTGGGTAATTTTTTTGTATCCAGGTAAAATATCGGCATTACGTTGCAATAATGACTTACGCAATATAATATATTTTTTCTTCGTTAAACCGAGATCTATAAACAGCGCCAAAGCTTCTTCGGGAGTGTTTTTCCTAGGTACCGCATTTGGTGGTGTGGGAATGAGGTTTTTGATCCTCATCAGTCGCACTGGACTTGCTACCGCAACTGCTTCTGTTATATAAGACTTCACGTTTTCTTCGTCTTTTTTATATTTAATAGCCAGTGCTTCCGAAAGTCGTGGCCATAGCTTTTGTGGTATCAGACAGCTTCCTTTTCCTTGTGTAGGTAGAACACTCTCCTATGGGTTTTGTTGGTCTCCCTCTAGTTGGATTGACGTGCTAGGCGTTTCTTCGTCCAAAAAAGTTTTGTCAGCTAGCCACTTTTCATGCTTACTTAGAAATTTTGAATTGTTACGATAGACGTCCTTCCATTTTTTCTCTATCATAATGTATTGTAAAACAATTTTTTTTTCTTTTTTTCTTTAATGCTTGTTTCACTCGCTAATTCTCTCATAATAGCCTCAACGAAGTCCCGTCTTGACTTTGTAGATTTAAACACCGCAAATCGTTTCGAGTTTTCAAGATACATATTAGAATTGGCTTCGAGTGTATTTGACTAAATATTTAACTGTGAACTATATTTAAAAATACTATTTACTTTATTTAAGTAAACAGAATACTAAGTTCCTTAATCTCCAAAAGACGAATGATAATGTGCATTGTATGATGGATAGCTTTATATGCCTACTCAAATTATTTAAATGAATTTTAGGTTACAATTCGTAACTAAAAAAATGTATGTTGTTAACAAGTTCCAATAACAAAAACGACCTTACGGCCGTACTGAATTATATATACCTGCTCAGGCGCGTATTTATGCCCAAGGTTGTTTAACTTTATTTGATGTAAAAAGTGAAGTTGCAGCTGGACGCAGGTAGACTTTATGAATTTAGGTAACTGAATATTTCACAAATAACTACTGTTAATTTGACGGAGCACATATTTAATTTTTTTTTTTTTACATCAAAGTTTTAAAAAGGGCCTAAAAATAGTCATTTCGAAAAACGGGTATATCCGCCAACTTTTAATCCTAAATTAAATTATCTTTAATTGCTATACAAGAAAACGACAACCGGCCGCCTTTTTTACTCACAAAACCATATTACATACAACGAAAAAGAAGAAAAATTTCAAATTTTTCCCAATGTTGAAAATTGGTCAACTTTGAGCGGCTCTACCTGGTAAGCTATAATTTTCTGTGAAAATCAGTTGTATATTCTTGATCCCTGGAAAATTCTCTATTAGAAACATGTATTAGATTTAGCGAACGCTTTCATGATTTTTTTGATTTTTGCAGAGGCGCCACTGTGCGTCGAGTACCACTTGAAATCTTAAACTTTTACTTTACAATATTTATTTCTTTTCTTCAAACTGACTTAGCGGTTTTTTCTGCATACCAACGCCAAAGGTCTCGTTCGCTGCATTCCTGTATACAATTGGTATCACAGCCGATCAGTCAGCTGTTTTTCGGAGTACCAATTGTATACAGGGCTGCCACGACACCATAGTGTTGGTAAAAGTAAAGTATTTCAAACTTACAAACTATTGTAGACGTAGAACGTAGTCGCACTACATTTACTTTTATAAAAAAAGGCGCAGGACCGAGCAAAGAAAAAACGTGTTACAATTTGATGGCTTAAAATGTAGTGATGGTTTTTATTCATTTATCAAAACTGGAGATCATACAACTTAAAAGTATCGTCAACATATTTTGTTATGTAAAGTGCCCTTTTATCAATATAAGTGCCATGTTATGAAACATTGTAATATGCTATACGTATTACAATCACCCTTCCTAGGAAAAGAATAATCTGATGAGGTGATCAGGTTCAAGCCCTTAATATACACTCAAGTTAAATTGTTTTGAACGAACGAGTCTGGAAAGCATTTAAAAAGTCCTTCCCTTCTTTTCGTTCGTTCACAACAATTTACTTGATGCTGGGAGAAAATTATTATTTTTTTTTTCTTAAATAGAGATAGCAATATTTAGATACATTGTAAAAGATAAGTATTTGGTTTTTTAAATAATTAATTTTACATAAATATTGTGGGTGTTAAATTTTAATTAATCGGAACTTGTTTCATATTCCCTCAAATATTCATTGAAAACTCTATGATTTCTTTCAACTGTACCAACTGTTTCATGGTGATAAGCTGTTGAAAAATCATGTTTTATATTTAAAAGTTGCGTTAATTCAGAAAATACTTCATTTTTAAATTCTGTTTCTAAATCGGACCTGATGGATTTCAATATTCCATAAGTTAAAATGAAAGTTTCAAAAATTACTGAGGCTACTGTTAAGCTTATTTATCCCGTATAGCGACAGTTACAAGGTATTTAGTTAGATCACAAATAAATAGTAACAGCGAACTTGTTACCTTATTTGGATTATGTTAACGGTCCTATTGTATCTATTATTAAAAAATCTTTTTTTTTTATTTCTATTGAAGATATATAGTTTCGCTGCCATTTAGACTAGAATATCCAGACACTCTGAACTTCGGAGGCTCCCTTAAACGAGCATGCATTTCAGGAATGAGACGAGATTAACAAAGAATCCAGATTTCGGAAAAGAATACAACCGGGTTTTGTCCGAATACGAATATCTCAGACACATGCGCAGGATTAAAAGCAACGTATCCGCAGAATATACATTCAACTACTTATTGCCTCTCCATTCCGTCGTAAAAGCGGAAAGCATCCCCCCAAGGTACGTGTCGTTTTTAATGCATCAAGCCCTACGTCAAAGCCTCAATGATATTTTTTTTCCATGAACAGTTCTTCAAGCAGATCTTTCGGTTCTAATATCACGTGGTTTTTTTTAATAGTGATATTGAAAAAATATATCGACACATTTGGATGAACGAAAATCATACGAAATTTCAACTAATTGTTTTTCGAACTGCCCCGAACAACCCCATCGGCCTCTACGAACTCAAGACTGTTACATTTGGAGTTAATTGCGCTCCGTATCTCGCGATAAGAACGCTTCTACAACTGGCTGACGACGTCGAAAACAACCGCATCTAGCATACTACGAGAAAGCATGTATGTAGATGACGTATTAGCTGGGGGCACACCCTCGCATTGACCATCAAGGCCAAAGATGAAATTAACTCTCCGGAAATGGACGTCGAACTCGAAGAAAATCCTAAAAGACATCCCAAGGACGGACCTGCTTAACGAAGACTTCTTAGCATTTGAAGAGACCAGCACAGTTACGGCGTTGGGCATACGATGGAATGCCCATTCGGGCATTCTACTTCAAAGCAGGAGCCCTAGAAAATGGGGACTACCTTACGAATAGAGCGATACCTTCAGCCATCGCCAAGCTTGCCAATTGCGATAGTGGAAAAAATATTGTTACAGAATATATGAATGAACTTTTCTCCAGAAGCCGACATCGAGATACATGGTTTTTGCGACGCACCGGAAAAAGCATCTGCGGCTGCCGTCTATATGCGCATCAGGCATGAGAATCAAGTCCTCCTCAATCTTCTAGTGGCAAAAACTAGAGTATCCCCAGTCAAAACCATATCACTTCGTCGTTTGGAACTTTGCGGAGTAGTACTGCTCGCAGAAGTTATGGAGTCAATCGCAAACAACATTAAATTAGGATCATTTAAGCAACATTTATGGACTGATTCAACCATCGTACTAGCATGGATAAAGAAACCCCTTGCTCCTGGTCAACTTTCCTCGCACACCGCATAACGAAAATCATCGACATGGTCGGTAGCAAATACTGGCGTCATGTGAACTCGAAATCGAATCAAGCGGATCGTTGTGGTGGCAAGAACCTTCTTGGCTGCAAGAAGACAACTCAAAATGGCTAACGCAATAAGCGTAAATAAGACGCAAACCTACGCCTACCTTGAGCGTTAGGAGTGCTATCGCATGTTCTGAGATTCTATCGTAGGACTCATCCCAAGGCGAAAAGGGCAGAATATGCACAATTGAAAAATAGGGAAGACATCGATAAAAAGAGTGAAACACTGCCGTTTAACCCGTTCGTCGATAAACACGACATTATAAGGGCAGGGCGGCCTAGGAGCGTCATCCGATTATTCTCCCTTACAATTGCAGGTTATCTCGTCTGACAGTCCTACTCATTCACCAGATATCACTACATGGAGAAAATCAACTTACCGTCCGCCATATACGCGCCCAATACTAGATTCCCATCCACAATTGCAAAATCTTCACTATCCACCGGAAACGGGCTCAAGCCCAACTTATGGGCACCATTCATCAATAGCGCACTACTTGCACCCGTCCGTTCACGAGGTAGACCCGTCCATTCACGGGGTAGACTTTGCCGGACCCTTCGATATAAACAGGTACCGAGGTAGGGGGTGTCGACTGTCAAAAGGTTACGTCTGCCTTTTCGTCTGTTCCTCGACCAAATCCATCCATTTAGAAGCTAATAGTCACCTCAGTACCCCCTCTTTTTAGCAGCCTTATCCTGTTTTTTCGATAAACGCGGAAGTCACAGAAATATCTACTCCGACAATGGCTCCAACTATGTCGGAGCCTCCCGATCCGACGTTAAAACCTTCCTCTCGGAAGGCCGAGGCAAAAACATATCGAGATATAGTCACCAAAACTTGTTGTGACATTTCCTTCCCGCCGCCATTCCACATATGGGAGGGCTGTTGGAGGCCGGAGTTAAAAGCTTCGAAAGCCATTTCAAAAGGATGGCCTCTTCCCACAAATTCACTTTCGAAGAATTGTATACGCTCTTAAGCCGAATACAGCTCGCAAGAAAGCGTCTCGCATTTGTCAGCGTTCTGCCCTCTAGCTCATAATGCCCCGCTCACTTTCGACGGGTTGAGTTTCGCCTAGCCTAAGCGCATCTCTTATTTCTTATAATCTAAAATTCTGTCAGGCTCGCCGGGTGAGATTCCCATGAGGAAGCGACTTCAACGTCTCTTATTTCCAATTCCGTAATTCAGTTAGGTAACCGTCATCAGGCTCGCCAAGTAAGTCTTCCATTGAGAACGGGACCAATAGAGATGCCCTTGGGTTAACGGAATAGTTGTGAGAATCGCGGGAGTTGGAAGCATAAGGGTGAAAAATGGCACATACCGAATATACTTGAGACCATATCTGATCATTGGAGAGCCAATCCGAAACTCAGATTATCACTCGTTATCGCGTAATCGAGGCCCCTAGGAAAGCCTAACGCAGATCCTATATGCCACAAACAGGGAAAATGCAGTCGATAACGAGGCCAAACAAAACCTAACGCACCTAGGCGAACCAGCCTTCCACGGAAAATCTAGATGGATAGATTGACAAGTTGGTCGCAGATGTTTTCCCCCCTCGTATACATACTCCCATAAATGCATATGCATATAGACATACCAACCCAACAAGCATTTCGGTGAACGTTTTCAAAATTAATTTAAAGTAAACGCCATATAATAAGCGATAGCTAAGCGTATCCATTCCATAGTTTAATTTGGAAGTCAAATCAATTAGCTCTCTGTTTTAATCATGAGATTTGTGGCACCAAGCAATAAACGCCAAAGTTGAAGCAGGAATAAATGGATTAATCACCTTACGAGGTAACCCGAAGGACCGTGAAACATCAAACAGGACAGGGAGCGTACCAGTATGCAACTGGTATTGAACTCTTTTAAAAAGGCCCAACTGTGTACGAGAAAAAGTCAATGTCAACAGACCGCAGAGACGCCCAAAGTTAGAAAAAATCCGGATAGGGGTGTATACAAAAAAAACACCGGTTGGCTGACTACTTGGGCTCAGCGCACATACTAGGTTTGGCGTGTAGGAATGATGGTGTCGCATTGAATGGTAAGTGAATGCAACATATATATGGTAATAAACGGCAAAGTGAAAATTCTACATCCATTGCCAATCAGCAAAAAACACAATCACAAATTGTCACTCCACTTTCAGCATTAAATATATCTTCTTTTAAATTTTTATATTTCTTGAAATACTACTTAAACTAAAAAGAACGAGTCATAATAAAAATCACGAACAAAATGCCTGGTGGTGCTACAAAAGGGCCCGGTACTCGCCACATCACAGTTGTTCATTTACCTGAAAGTAAAACAACTATGAATATTTTTTAGGGGGTATATAGTTAGAAGGGACAGAAGAAAAATATGAATCTCTAAGGGAAATCTACATTCCTACCTTTTTTGTGGGACAGGGTGCACTGCCTTCAGCTGGTTGATTTTTGAATTCAACACGGTAGACATTTACTGCGTTTGCTTTTTCTCGCTGGCGCCTATGTTTGCCAATTTTATCGAGCGCTGCCAAGTGCGCAAAGCCGGGTTCCTTAATCTTGCAACGATATGGACGACTCGAACCATCCGATAAACAAGTAACCACCAAATTCCCCTTTGGTGTTTCAATCGCCGTGTAAGTTGCATAAGCTTCTCGGGTGAGACGAGTGCGTGCCATGGTTCAAAATTGAATTTCATACCTTGACTCGAATTTGTTAAGTTTTTAAAGCAATCTTTTCTTAAAACCAATTTTTCGCACGAAAAACCGCAAGAAAGTTACCAAAAATGTTCCTACTGTATATCCAAAACAAAAAAACCAAAATGGAAACCGGCGTCATGTTCATTTTGAGAAATTTAAGGAAACACTAAATTCATTTTCAATCAAAATATGTATATGTGGACACACTCCTAACGGTGATATATTTTCATTCTCTCACCCATTGAGCATATTGAGTTAAAGTAGTGGCGTCGGTGCGTCCCAATCATATTTCATTTGCTCTCCAAAAGATAGAAATATTTTCATTCTCTTACTCATTAAACAAATTGAGTAATAGTATACGCCGGCGTCGGCGCGTCTGTCCAACTTTTCTCCAGAAGCCGACATCGAGATACATGGTTTTTGCGACGCACCGGAAAAAGCATCTGCGGCTGCCGTCTATATGCGCATCAGGCATGAGAATCAAGTCCTCCTCAATCTTCTAGTGGCAAAAACTAGAGTATCCCCAGTCAAAACCATATCACTTCGTCGTTTGGAACTTTGCGGAGCAGTACTGCTCGCAGAAGTTATGGAGTCAATCGCAAACAACATTAAATTAGGATCATTTAAGCAACATTTATGGACTGATTCAACCATCGTACTAGCATGGATAAAGAAACCCCTTGCTCCTGGTCAACTTTCGTCGCACACCGCATAACGAAAATCATCGACATGGTCGGTAGCAAATACTGGCGTCATGTGAACTCGAAATCGAATCAAGCGGATCGTTGTGGTGGCAAGAACCTTCTTGGCTGCAAGAAGACAACTCAAAATGGCTAACGCAATAAGCGTAAATAAGACGCAAACCTACGCCTACCTTGAGCGTTAAGAGTGCTATCGCATGTTCTGAGATTCTATCGTACGACTCATCCCAAGGCGAAAAGGGCAGAATATGCACAATTGAAAAATAGGGAAGACATCGATAAAAAGAGTGAAACACTGTTGTTTAACCCGTTCGTCGATAAACACGACATTATAAGGGCAGGGCGGCCTAGGAGCGTCATCCGATTATTCTCCCTTACAATTGCAGGTTATCTCGTCTGACAGTCCTACTCATTCACCAGATATCACTACATGGAGAAAATCAACTTACCGTCCGCCATATACGCGCCCAATACTAGATTCCCATCCACAATTGCAAAATCTTCACTATCCACCGGAAACGGGCTCAAGCCCAACTTATGGGCACCATTCATCAATAGCGCACTACTTGCACCCGTCCGTTCACGAGGTAGACCCGTCCATTCACGGGGTAGACTTTGCCGGACCCTTCGATATAAACAGGTACCGAGGTAGGGGGTGTCGACTGTCAAAAGGTTACGTCTGCCTTTTCGTCTGTTCCTCGACCAAATCCATCCATTTAGAAGCTAATAGTCACCTCAGTACCCCCTCTTTTTAGCAGCCTTATCCTGTTTTTTCGATAAACGCGGAAGTCACAGAAATATCTACTCCGACAATGGCTCCAACTTTGTCGGAGCCTCCCGATCCGACGTTAAAACCTTCCTCTCGGAAGGCCGAGGCAAAAACATATCGAGATATAGTCACCAAAACTTGTTGTGACATTTCCTTCCCGCCGCCATTCCACATATGGGAGGGCTGTTGGAGGCCGGAGTTAAAAGCTTCGAAAGCCATTTCAAAAGGATGGCCTCTTCCCACAAATTCACTTTCGAAGAGTTGTATACGCTCTTAAGCCGAATACAGCTCGCAAGAAAGCGTCTCGCATTTGTCAGCGTTCTGCCCTCTAGCTCATAATGCCCCGCTCACTTTCGACGGGTTGAGTTTCGCCTAGCCTAAGCGCATCTCTTATTTCTTATAATCTAAAATTCTGTCAGGCTCGCCGGGTGAGATTCCCATGAGGAAGCGACTTCAACGTCTCTTATTTCCAATTCCGTAATTCAGTTAGGTAACCGTCATCAGGCTCGCCAAGTAAGTCTTCCATAGAGAACGGGACCAATAGAGATGCCCTTGGGTTAACGGAATAGTTGTGAGAATCGCGGGAGTTGGAAGCATAAGGGTGAAAAATGGCACATACCGAATATACTTGAGACCATATCTGATCATTGGAGAGCCAATCCGAAACTCAGATTATCACTCGTTATCGCGTAACGAGGCCCCTAGGAAAGCCTAACGCAGATCCTATATGCCACAAACAGGGAAAATGCAGTCGATAACGAGGCCAAACAAAACCTAACGCACCTAGGCGAACCAGCCTTCCACGGAAAATCTAGATGGATAGATTGACAAGTTGGTCGCAGATGTTTTCCCCCCTCGTATACATACTCCCATAAATGCATATGCATATAGACATACCAACCCAACAAGCATTTCGGTGAACGTTTTCAAAATTAATTTAAAGTAAACGCCATATAATAAGCGATAGCTAAGCGTATCCATTCCATAGTTTAATTTGGAAGTCAAATCAATTAGCTCTCTGTTTTAATCATGAGATTTGTGGCACCAAGCAATAAACGCCAAAGTTGAAGCAGGAATAAATGGATTAATCACCTTACGAGGTAACCCGAAGGACCGTGAAACATCAAACAGGACAGGGAGCGTACCAGTATGCAACTGGTATTGAACTCTTTTAAAAAGGCCCAACTGTGTACGAGAAAAAGTCAATGTCAACAGACCGCAGAGACGCCCAAAGTTAGAAAAAATCCGGATAGGGGTGTATACAAAAAAAACACCGGTTGGCTGACTAGTTGGGCTCAGCGCACATACTAGGTTTGGCGTGTAGGAATGATGGTGTCGCATTGAATGGTAAGTGAATGCAACATATATATGGTAATAAACGGCAAAGTGAAAATTCTACATCCATTGCCAATCAGCAAAAAACACAATCACAAATTGTCACTCCACTTTCAGCATTAAATATATCTTCTTTTAAATTTTTATATTTCTTGAAATACTACTTAAACTAAAAAGAACGAGTCATAATAAAAATCACGAACAAAATACCTGGTGGTGCTACAAAAGGGCCCGGTACTCGCCACATCACAGTTGTTCATTTACCTGAAAGTAAAACAACTATGAATATTTTTTAGGGGGTATATAGTTAGAAGGGACAGAAGAAAAATATGAATCTCTAAGGGAAATCTACATTCCTACCTTTTTTGTGGGACAGGGTGCACTGCCTTCAGCTGGTTGATTCTTGAATTCAACACGGTAGACATTTACTGCGTTTGCTTTTTCTCGCTGGCGCCTATGTTTGCCAATTTTATCGAGCGCTGCCAAGTGCGCAAAGCCGGGTTCCTTAATCTTGCAACGATATGGACGACTCGAACCATCCGATAAACAAGTAACCACCAAATTCCCCTTTGGTGTTTCAATCGCCGTGTAAGTTGCATAAGCTTCTCGGGTGAGACGAGTGCGTGCCATGGTTCAAAATTGAATTTCATACCTTGACTCGAATTTGTTAAGTTTTTAAAGCAATCTTTTCTTAAAACCAATTTTTCGCACGAAAAACCGCAAGAAAGTTACCAAAAATGTTCCTACTGTATATCCAAAACAAAAAAACCAAAATGGAAACCGGCGTCATGTTCATTTTGAGAAATTTAAGGAAACACTAAATTCATTTTCAATCAAAATATGTATATGTGGACACACTCCTAACGGTGATATATTTTCATTCTCTCACCCATTGAGCATATTGAGTTAAAGTAGTGGCGTCGGTGCGTCCCAATCATATTTCATTTGCTCTCCAAAAGATAGAAATATTTTCATTCTCTTACTCATTAAACAAATTGAGTAATAGTATACGCCGGCGTCGGCGCGTCTGTCCAATTTGATTTTGAGCGATAGTTGCCCTCCACTATACTGAACTGTACCAAAATATTAAAAAAAAAATACCAATTTGTTTTCAACATATCTCGCACGTTTTATTGCAAGCAATAGTTCAAAATTAAAATTTTTAGGAAAAACACAATAAAAGCTTAATTTTTTTTAATATAACTCTATTATAAAAATGAGATTTAAAAGCATCCAAAGTCGCTGCTGTTCACAGAATTCAAATTTTAAATTTTTTTAACACGCAAACTTTTATTTGTTGTAAAATTCTATAATGCAAATGAGATTCAAAGATATTCATGGCCACTATTTGCGGTCGGTTATTTCGATGCATCGTAAAATATATGTTTTAAACATATCTCGAAAGTTTTATTACAAACAATAGTTCAAAATTAAAATTTTTACTCCAATATAAAAATGAGGTTCAAAAACACCCATAGTCGCCCCTCTTCATATAATCCAAAAAATTTTTTTTTCTTTATGCGCAATCAAACTTCTCCTTTTTTTTTGTAAAATTCCATAATTAAAATGAGATTCAAAGGTATTCATGGCCTCTATTTTCGGTCGGGTATTTAGATGCATCCTAAAATCCTGAAAAACCTAAATGTTTATAATAAAACGTAAATTTTTACTTTTCACAAAACTCCAATATTAAAACGGTATTCCAAACCAGTCATGGCCGTCTTATAATTCAAAGTTTTAGTCAAAATAGGAAGGTGCGTCGTTGAGTCAGAAGTGCTAAATTGAATTTTTAATTTTCTCCCTGTAAATCGATTACAAAAAACACTGCCTGTTTACTAATAACCAAAAAATTACAATATAGCAACCATGTCTAAACGGTGAACATATTCTCACTCACTGAGCACATTGAGTTAAAGTAACCATTATCTATATATTAATAGGCTAACATTTTTTTCATAAAATCAATTTCCAAAATATCAATGTCTGTTTTTTGGAATGCATACCCTCTTAATTTTTTTGTATGATTACAATAGAGCTCTACATTTAATTTCATCCACATAGAGCAACGGCAAGCCGTGCCGACTTCCAGGGGAACATAGCGGTGCTTGCAATTTAAAACGCACGCAAGCCGACAGGCGGTATTGCGGAGCTCTAAAAAAATATATATAATAGGAGATGTAATACATCAAATAACGGGTTCAAAACTTCCTTCAAATGCACAAGTTCTGTCGGTTTTATTTTATAATATTCGTGAAGTGAAATTAACTGTTAACGAGAGCGCAAACCTCACTATTCGCGAGTGCAAAAAAATGCCCAAAAAACAGTAAACGTAACGTTGAACAGCGCCGGTAAGAGTTCGTAAATGGTTTAGATAATCTTTTTGATATTGCCCACGCTGACGCGCTTCGGCTAATTAAAATAAGTGAAGATAGAGCATTTTTGGAACGCCAAAGAGAGAAAGGTGTACCTGATCACCTAGCTGGAGTGGACAAAAAACTCTCTGATAAAGAAGAAAGGGCGCCTTAGAGCTGTTGAGGAGAAAAATAGGCATTCAAAAAGTTACGAGATCACTGGAAAAGTGTCGACCCTGATAAAACACAATGCTATAGAAAAGAAATTCATTCCAGTCTCACTGTTTCTGAAGTTGGTAACTTAGTTGACTTTTATACAACAGAACTGACCAAAGGTAACCAGAGATGACTATCGGGAGCTGATAGAGCTTTCAGTGAAATTTTTAGGAGGAGCTCCTGAACAAAAATTAAAAGTTCGACCTCCAGGTGGAAGGCATCATGCACGATAGATGGCGAGAGCAATTTATTCCCGGAAAATGGTATTACTTAGTGACCAATTGAATATTACGAACCAGGATAAATCAGCTCTTTGGCAGTAAAAGCACCTTACCAAGATTTGTGCTTTTTAAAGTTAATTAAGGATTACTAGAACATTGATAAAAGGTCTCGAAAACAGCTCTACAGAAGTTCAGCCAGCATTTATGGTATTTCACTGATGAAATTTCTATCTTGAAATTGTTTGACGATGCTGTGGACCTAAAAACCAAAGTAAAAATGGCTGCAAATTTAAACATTGAAAGTGTATCCTCCCATGCCAAACGTTACATTCCATCGCAACAAGAACTTTGTGGTCCTTTATACGGTGAATTTTATGAGTAAATATAGAATAGTTTTCTTTAATTTTCAGGAGATATTAAAATTTTTTGACTAATTTTTCTTTTTTGTTCCAGAAAAACACATATCTGACTTCATATCGGTAAAAAGCATGTCCTTTTTCGAACGCTTTAAGATTGATACGAGCTTTCTCCACGAATCTCCTAGTGTGAGGACAAATAATCTTTCATTTGAAGACGCCAAAAAGAAGGTTTCAATGCTTAGAGCACTTAACGATTCAGCAGAAAGAGCGGTCAAGTTAATGCAAGATTTCCATGGTTTGATCACGGTGCAGTAGGAACAGAAACGATTTTTATTACGTTGTGTACAGGAGCATCGCAAGACTTACCCCGACTGTAAAAAGCAAACTTTGAAAAGAAAATTTACAAAATAATATATAAAAAAAAAATTAAATAAAATTAGTTGAACATTTTTTTGCTTGTTCACATTTGGTTTTACTATCTTCGCATACTAACAGACCCCAAATTTTTATATCTACGTTTCGAGTCAAGTCGGCACGGGTTATCCATATCCGAATACATAACTATTTATTATATGAGCTTTTGAGATCGAATAGAAAAAAAATAGAGGGTATGCGTATTTAATTTCGCTTGTAAAAAAAATTCCCTTATGTCTTGGGACACCCTAATATCTATATCTAAACATGCATAATTTCAATAAAAATGTATTTTGATATCTTGTTATTGTTGTAGTTGTGCTAGCGACTACTTAACCTGCCTAAAGTATCGCCTCTCAAATAACACTGTCATCAAGCTCTTCTTTCGGAAGTCCCAGAAACCTCGCGGCTTCATCAGGGGTGGACAAGAGTGATATTGCTGTTAGAAGAGTAGGCTCGGTTGAGCAGATTAACAGTTGACTTGTATCATGTGGAGACACGCCGCATGCCGGGCAGACATTTAGCATGTCAGGGTTCCGTCTGGATAAGTACGAGTTTAGTCTGTTACAGTATCCAGAACGAAGTTGGGCCAGCATGACTCCTGTCTTCCTCATCGGAAACAGGTGGGGCTTGTGCCTATAGGACGAGAGCTGACAAAGGAGATTACCCACTCCGTGTGGATGAGGTTGAGGGCCCGCCGATGCACCTTTGGATCAAACGGCGAAAAGATGTGATGCCGGATTTCATCATAGTGCTTACGGAGGTGACTCCATATTCTCCTGGGAGGCGGATTTTCTTTGAGCTGGTTCCCGTTTGGGTGCTTCGGTGTATGGCAGTTGCACAGGAATTGCCTGGTCAACATCTCGCTGTACTCTTTCACACCGAGCATTTTATCCTCACTATGGAGGTGATGCTCAGGATACATAGGGAGGCACCAAGTGGCAGTTTTGAGTGCGATGTTTTGCCAGGCCTGCAACCTCCTCCAGTGTGTGTCTGCTAGCCCCGGCGACCATATAAGCGTCGCGTAACTCAGAACCGGTGACTTGAGGATTTTGTTACGGCTTTGTACTTTGGTGGAAATCACGGCTGCATGAGCACCGTAGTTGAACATGTTATCAAACGTGACCCCTAAGATTTTGGGGTGCGTGACAGTCGGAAGCTTAATGCCGTTAACGTAGACGTCTAATTCCATGTTCACGTGCGCTGTCCACGTCGTAAATAAGGTGGCCGAAGACTTAGTCGGTGACAATGTCAGATTTCGTCCAGCGAAAAAACAGGACAGGGATGGGAGGTATGAGTTAACTCGACAGGTCAAGCGCAACTAGGACGGTCCTGTCACTTGGACGATGTTGGTGGAGACCTACACCTATCTGAGTGTTGATGGCGTTTAGCGCGGTGGTAGTACTATGCATTTTACGGAATCCATGCTGATGTTCGGCTAGTCGCAAGTTATCGGTGTAATAAGGTAGCAAGACCGTCTCCAAGGTCTTCACTCCTGGCGAGAGGAGTGATATCGGTCGATAAGACTCCCCCTCGTTAGCCGGCAACGTACGTATCAGTTAATAAGTTCCTGTTACCAAGTTGAGAACATATAAGCAAGTGACATAGACAAAGGCAGGAGTTGCATTTGACTGATGTTGCAGGTGTATATAGTCTCAACCGACAAACATTGCACATGGTATAAGGGACCAGGATCTGGTGATTTTCGCTTACATTTGTGCTAGTGCTGGAAGAAGAAGGGGAAGTTGTAAGTGGGAGAGGGGTGGGCTGTGAGTGTGGTGAGGCCAGCGCTGACGATAGCGAGATCTGGCGAACTAGAACAATTTACCCCGACTCTAGTGAGGACATCCCCGTTCACGGTGCAAAACGTCGTATCAGCTAATTCCTGTTCCCTACCATCAACCTGTTGGCGTGAGTGCCACAGGGCTTGGTGTGCGTTGAAGTCTCCAAGGATTACAGGATTATCGCCTCTGAGTAACGCACTGATGTCAGGGTGGTAATCCCTCGGACAGCTGGTGGCAGGAGGTATATAAATGTTGATTATTTCACGATCGACATCGCCTGACCGGACAACTATACCTTGACATTCTAAGGTGTTGTCCCTCGGGTCGAAATCGGGCTCAAATAGACGATATTGCACAGACTGATAAGTGATAAAGGCGAGTCCGCCCCAATGTTCTCTCTCACGGTCACGCCGGTGGATGTTGTAGCCTCCACAGGTCCGAAGATCTGATCGGCCGCCTAGCTTTGTTTCTTGAATAGCAGCAATCTGGATATTTTGCTGTCTCATGAACCTCACTATCTCACTGACCTTGCCGGTTAAGCCGTTGCAGCTCAATTGTAGGACACGAAAGTGCGAAGGGGGAGAAATAGTCACACTGGGAGTCAAGGACTGGTGCATGTGCTTCGGTGGAAGCAGGCTGGGTCGCGCACTGCGTCGCAATCTAGAAGACGAGGCCAAGGCAGGCGTTGCATTTGACGGATGTCACAGGTGTATATAGTCTCAACCGACAAACAGTGCACATGGTGTAACCGACCAGGGGAAGTTGTAAGTGGGAGGGGGTCGGCTGTCGCTCAGCATGGTTCACATTTAAACGAGAAGTGCTACGTAGAAAGTAGCTGTGAGCAGCTGTGTGAGGTGTTGGCGCCGGTGGGCGTGAGCGCAGCGGGAGTTACACACTACTTGCTGGGCAGTATTAGTGCTATTAGTCGTAGAGACTGTGTCTGGAACTTGTGGCGGTGCGACACTAGATCAGCGTTGGACACATGACGTCCTAGGGCGTGAACAGCAAGGGGCCACAAAAGTATTGTAGAAACTAGGGGGCCTATGTGTGGAGGGATTTAGCCCGGAGCAACCATCTTTTACAAGTATTACTGTTAGAGGGAAAGGTGACAAGTTAGACAGGGTAGTGTCGAATTTTTATATCTTCGTATGGGCCAGGAGCAGTGCATAGGCATATTATGTTAACAAATAATGCTTCATTTATTTGTAATAATTCATTAAAGTTTTCTGCATAAATCCAAAGTTGTCAACTACAGTATCTGACTGCGTTATTGTACATACAGTAGTAGCGCAGGTGGTAAGCGTTTCGGTTACGACGCTTACATTCCAAGGTTCGAGCCCAAGTTCCGGACAACTTTTTTTTTTTTGTTTAATTTAATTTGTTTTTAAATATGTATATGAAATATGAAAACTTCTTATCATGATTTTTTTTTAAATTTATTATATTTTTAACCCAATATATTTCTGTGTATGACCTCTATCTTGGAGTGAAAAAATAAAATTTTTGCAAAAAAACGCCAGAAAATATTTACAGTTTATCAAAACAAATTACTTAAAAAAATACCTACGTAGCTTCATGAATTTTTTAAGAAATTAAATTTTTTCTCAATAATATTTGACTTACGATAAACATGTATGTAGCCCATATGTGTAGCCCACATGTAATAATATTATAAGTGGTTGAGGAAAAAAGCCAGAAAACTATAATTTCATTGTAATTTTCTCCCCCTAAATGGACTTCAAAAAAGCCAGATGTAAAGGAAAAATTGAGAAAACTGCCTGTACGAGTATATTAAAACAAAGCAATATGGAAACTGGCGTCACGCTAATATTGAGAAATGAGTGGAACTTCCAAATGAACGTTTCATTAATTTTCAAAAGCCATATGGATATGTATGTAAACTCCTAATGGTGGAAATATTTTCTGAAGCAGGCATAAACTTCTCGGGTGAGACGCGTGCGTTCCATGGTTTGAGCCCAGGTTCCGGACAATAAGTTTTTTTTTTTTAATAAAATTTAATTTCATACCTTGACTAGAATTTGTTAAGTTTTTAAAGCAATCTTTTCTCAAAACCAATTTTTTGCAAAAAAAAAACCGTAAGAAAGTTACTAAAAATTTACCTACTGTATATCCAAAACAAAAAAACCAAAATGGAAACCGGCGTCATGTTCATATTGAAAAATTTAAGGAAACGCTAAATTCATTTTCAATCAAAATATGTATATGTGGACACACTCCTAACGGTGAAATATTTTCATTTTCTCACTCATTGAGCATATTGAGTTAAAGTAGTGGCGTCGGTGCGTCCAAATCATCTTTCATTTGCTCTCCAAAAGGTAGAAATATTTTCTATTTTTTGTAAAAATCTATAATGAAAATGAGATTGTATTCATGGCCACTATTTACGGTCGGTTATTTAGATGCTTCATAAAATATATGTTTTGAACATATCTCGAACGTTTTATTGCAAACAATACTTTCTAATTAAAATTTTTACTCCATTATATATGTGGTTTTCTGTTTTATTATAAGTTCAGATGAATGTTTTAATGGTTATGAATTGTAAGTTACAAAGTGAAAAGGATATTTAAATTGTATTTAATAGACAATGAAATGTACGGATGGAAATTCAAGTCAACCGTCTCGTGCGCGTCTTTTACTTCGACTCCTCGATTTCTCTCTTTTCTCTTCCCATGTTGTATCTGATGTTGCTTTGTCGTACTTCAGTATGATGTTGCCACTACGTATTTATGGATTAGTGATACCACCCCACATTCGGCCATCCTGTTAAACATTCGTCTCGAATGTATCTTCATTGTTATTACTTTAGATATTGGGCCAAGGTTTCATAAACTCGGCTCTAGTTGTTGTATTTATTGGACCATTACTGTTGCCCATTTTTTGTACGTCGTATGAATTCTTGTCTTTGACTTTAGCAATTTGATAGGGCTCCAAAAACTTTGGTTTTAGTTTAAGGTTGCTACCAAACTGCGTTCGTTTTATGGCTACAAGTTCGCCAATCTTGTACTGTCGTGCTGCTTTTCGTCGTAGATTATAACTTTTCTTGTTCACGCTTTGAATTTTCAAAATACCCGCTTTAGCTTTTGCTCGCAACTCAGTTCGATCATCGTTAAACGTGGCTAGAAGTTCTTTGTTTATATGTTCTCGTAGCTGGACGTCTTCTTTAGTTCGCATTTTTGTACCCATTAGCAATTCGAAAGGAGTCGTATCGATGCTTCTACAAAATGTTGAATTAATTGCTTGTTGTACCGTACTGACATGTTTGTACCATTTGGACGGATCATCTACGCTAAGCTTAGACAGAACTGAAATTATGACGGAATTCAGCCTCTCTACCTGCCCATTCACACGTGGCAAGCCTGTTGTCGTTTTTACTAGTTTGTTACCTTCCTCGTCGCAATATTTTACGAAGTCTTGCGAGGCAAAAGCGGACCCCCTGTCCGATATGATATACACTGGGTTACCAAATACAGTACTTTGTCGTGTGCTTTACTGACTATTTGTCTTTGCATCGATGTAGGAATCACTATTAACTCGTCGTCGTTAACGATTTTGTACAAAATACCAGCTTTGATAAAATAGTCGTCGTATGCATTTTTTCCATTACTTATGCTTTCTTTAATCGCCTTTAACTTTTCGTCGTGATCTTGTGCCTGCTTAATACCAATGCAAACGCTTTCAGCGGCATCGACGTGCTTCATACGCGTCCCTGAACGGTGCTCGATAGTATAATTGTACTCTTGCAAAAATAAGACCCAGCGTGCCACCCTCGTACATAGATTCTGTTTTTCTAGTGTTTTCGTAAAGGCATTACCAGCGGTGACTAACTTAAAGGGTATGCCTAACACGTAAACTCAAAACTTCGTCAAGGCTTCTATCACCGCTAGTATCTCTAACTCATAGCTTGTATACTTTCGTTGTGCATCCGTTGTCTTCTTGCTCATAAAATATACCGGGTGAAGCTGATCGTCGTCTGGAGATTTTTGCAGTAATACTGCGCCAAACCCATCAATAGATGCGTCCGTATGCACCTCTGTGTTGCGTGATGGATTGTAAATATTCAATACCGGATTTTCTGTTAAAAGCTTTTTCAAAAGACTGACTGCACTCTCTTCATTTGTACCCATTCTGAATTTCACGCCGTTTTTGGTTAAGTCTGACAATGGTCTAGCAATCAATGCATCAATGCAATCAATGCATAGTTTAGTATAAACTTCTTAAAATACCCAGTTAATCCCAAAAAACCTTGCAATTGCTTTAGCGTCTGTGGTACTTTAAACTGAACTACTGCCTCAATTTTCTCTGGTGAAGGGTGCAGTTTTTGGTCCTCAATATAATGGCCAAGAAACTGTACCCGCGTCTTCAAAAAACTACATTTCTTCATATTTAGCTCTAACCCGTATTCTTTACATGTTTCAATGACCTCTTTAAGGTTGCTTCTGGCAGGAATTATGACATCATCAACATAAGGCAGAGCAATGCCCTTACGCGAAAGATGCCTAAAAATTGCATTAACATGCCGTTGAAATACGCCTGGTGAGTTTGAAAGTCCGAAACGTACTCTACGAAATTGGTACGGGCCATTTTGTGAGTCAGCAACCGGAACATGAAAGAAGCCATTCTTGAGATCTATGGTGCTGAACACCTTAGCTTCTTGCAATCTGTCGAGCTGATCCTCTATAAGTGGTAAGGGAAAATGATCTTTGACAATTACCTTGTTAATTCTGCGGAAGTCGACACACAGTCGTGCTGAACCGTCACGTTTTTTAACGAGAACTATAGGACTCGTAAACTCGGAGCTGGATTCTTCTATAATGTCTTTCATTAACCAATCTTCGATTTGTTCGTCAACAATATTTTGTTCGGTAAATGCCATTTTACGCGGTCGCGAAAATATAGGGGTGTCATCTTTTAAAACAATTCGCATTTCAATGTTTGTCGTTTTCGATTTTAAAGGTATATATTTCGATAAAAGTTCACGCACTTCTTTTTTGGCTACTGCACTCGCGTTATCACCAATGTCAATATCGTCATCTTCGTCAGCCACATCTATATTTAGCACCGACATACTTTCGCTCTGATTTAAATTACAGATTTTTTTTATTTTTAAACCCGACGGATTTATTAATATTTCAGCATTAAGGCAAAAATCCGCACCTATTATAATACTAACGTCAAGGTAGTCACTGTTCACAACGTAAAAATTTAGCTCAAATTCTTCATCGTCTACGGTGATTATTTGCTTAAATTGGCCCAGAGGCTTGATTTAAGCCATTTTGCCAAACCCGTCAACTACACTGTGCACTCTTTTAGTTTTGACTGATTAAATTTTTCATACACATTGCTACTCATTATATTTGCACTGCTACCTGTATCAAACAAAGCTAAATAAATGCAGCCATCAATGTTTACGTTTTTGTGCATTAAATCTGTTTTAGCACTAACTGTATTTACTTTTCTCACTGGGTCACTTGTTTTCTTCGCACTGCAATTTTTTGCGATATGGCCACACGAGTTGCACCCAAAACACTCTCTACCTTTTTCTTTGTTTTGACAATTTTTTGACACATGGCCTTTGTCCCCACAATTAAAACACACCAATTCTTTTGTATTCTTCTTTGAATTGTCTTCACTGCGAATGGGATTTTCACAACTACTCTTCTCTTTTTCAGTTGTTTAAGCGACATATGCTATAACGATTTATTTCGTCTTTTTATTTGCGCCGCACTCTCTTGTAATTCGCAAGCAGCTTATGAAATATCCCAAAGATATAGTTTATGTTTTATAATCCCAAAGGGGGGTTTTTCACAAGGAAAATGAGGAAGCCAATCCCGCGCAATGCCTCAGAGCCAACAGTGCTCGCCCCCAATTAATAAATACAAGGTGTAACAGGTGCACCGCATCCCGTTCTATATAGAACAAATAACTGAAGTAAATAAAATAATAGTTAAATAAATATTAGAAAAGGGCTCCCTATTTAACATGTGCTCCGCACACCCCCTTTTCCTCTCTAAACTAATAATATAATATGAATAATAAAATAAAATAAAAAATAACTCAAAAAACCTACTCGCCCTCCATAAAACTTAGACATCCGTCATTATTTTGTATAGCTTCAGCTTTTCCTTAAATTCACTCATATTCCGCTCACCGTATAGAATTGTTTTGTTTGTTGCTTTTGTGTCTATGCCGTCGATCACATATTGCATTAGCGCATCGTTTTCTATGTGTCCACGCGACGAAATGTCTTTTAACTGATAAAAGAATTCAAATATGCCTTCGTTTTTTCCTCGTTTACTCTGAGAGAACATTTCGTGTATTTGCTTGCTGTTTACGTTCGACTTGAATTCTGCTAGCAGCGCTGCTTTCAGCGCATTCCACGAATTCAACCCTCGTTCGCTTGTCACAAACAACTTCGCGATCCCTTTTTATGCTTTCTTTGCAAATAAAAACCTCTGAAAGTCAGTCCAACGCATAAGCTCTGCTTGCTCTTCAAATTCTTGTGCCCATATTTCTACTGCAATAGCGTTTGTACCATAAAAACTGCGAATACTCTCTTCTACGTCTCTAAAACTGATTGCGAAGCGCGGCGTCGTCATTCTGTCAGCTTCATCAACCAACGCTCGGCCGCTGTTACCGATGTCGTTACCGTCGTCACACCTGCCGTCGACACAAGAGCTGCTGCTGGTTCTACGCTGACTTACTTTTTGCGGTTGCGTTATTGGTGTTGCAAGGTGCTGCTCGGTAGCTGTGTGGTTAGCACTTCGTACGTTTTCATACTCATCGTTGTCGGTTTCGTCCTCCGACTCGTCGATTGCGTAATCTTTTTCGTGCTCCTCACACGCCAGCAACCTACCTAATTGCAAATTCCTAAATACACGCAGAGTCAACTGCTCGCCTTGATGATTTAAACCCAGTACGTTACAAATAGACACTAAGTCTGCTTGCGTTAAATTATCTTCAATGTATTTTATTTTTTGAGTATATTCTTCACTCTTTTCGTCAAAATCGAAACCGGCAAATTAGCGTAACCTGCGTCGATTGTTTCTGTCGCCGTCGCTGCCGAATACAAATTTATGTAACGCTACGATGCTCGGTTTTTTGCAAACTCGTAAATTCACACTTATTTTCTCGTTTAAACATGCCATTTAAATTTTTCACTAGGAAGAGTCCCTAAAATGTGGTTTTCTGTTTTATTATAAGTTCAGATGAATGTTTTAATGTTAATGAATTGGCTGCCGCCGTGGTGTGAAGGTAGTGTTGCCGGCCTACCACACCGAAGGTCCATGGTTCGAGCCCTGTTACAGGTAACATCAGAAGTGATTTGAAAAAAGTTTTTCAAAAACGCGGTCGCCCCTCGGCAGTGGTTTGGCAAACTCTCCGAGTGTATTTCTGCCATGACAGGCTTCTCAGCAAAAATTCGTCTCCTTTGTAGATGCCGTTCGGAGTCGGCAAAAAACTGTAGGCCCCACCAATTTGTAGGGAAAATTCAAATCGGCACACCACAAATTGGAAGAGAAGCTTGGCGCAAAAATCTCATAGGAGGTTTATGATGATATACCTGTTGTATGTCGCGCCATAGAGAGAGAATTGTAAGTTACAAAGTGAAAAGGATATTTAAATTGTATTTAATAGACAATGAAATGTACGGATCGAAATTCAAGTCAACCGTCTCGTGCGCGTCTTTTACTTCACATAGTTATGCATTTTGTAGTTTTTAAAATTTTATGTTTAGATTTTGTAATTAAAAGTTTTCTTGTATCTTTTGCAGTGTTGAATTTTTTTTTTAAGTTTTGTAATTTAAAATTTTTTGTTGTAGTAGTAACATTTTTTTGTAGATTTTTTAATTTTATGCATTTGTTTTATGTAGTTATATTTTAAACATTTTTGTTTTGTTAAAATAGTTCCAATGAAGCAGTCCCTGCCTCTTCTTCCACATCGCCATTTTCGGGTCCTGTAGCGGTCAGCATATAAAATAATAAAGTTGGTGGTTACCCACAATTTTGTGGGTGGGTACTAATTGTGCTAACAAACACTGTCTTTTTAAGTTCAATAAAATTGTTTGTTTTAAGTTCACTTGAATTGTACCTTTATTTAGTTTCTTCAAGTTTTCGGGCTGCAACCGCACCTTAGTGTTGGTAAGCGTATTCCCTTAATACTAAAGTATTTTGAACTTACAAACTAATGTAGACGTACAACGTAGTCACACTACAATATGCTCTGAACTTGTAAACTAGTATTTAAGGACTAGTATGTATGATGCGCAACCTACAACGTGGAATGATTCGCCTCCTACGGATGGTTCGGATCCTTCGCCCTCTAGATTACGACGACGCACGCGACCCATCCTGCTTCCACTTAGGTAAACGCATCAGTCCTTGACTGCAACAGCCTAACCCGCAAAACACGGGCATCGTCAGTGCTGGTCTCTTAAACTCCGCTGATTTGAGACCGATGTTGACTCTTTCATCAGATCATTTGTCGAATGTCCTCTCTTTCGATTGCTCCACGGACTTTGTCATCTCCGAAAACCGTACTTTCATTAATTTCAAAAAAGCTTTGCTTCGAAAGCAAAAACCATGCTTTCATGTATGCGTGTGCACTAAATGGAAATTGGCAAATAACGTACCATTTCTTATATACAGGGTGTTTTTTTACAGGTTTGTTTTTCGAATAGAGATAAAACTGGCATTTTGTGGTCAAATCTGGCAACTCTTATGTCATTTATGTTCAGTTTGGTTTGCCATTTCATCATGAACAGGTTGACAAAAGAACAACGCTTGCAAATCGTGCAAATTTATTTCGAAAATAATGGTTCAGTTCGCGAAGTTTACCGTGAGCTCCGTCCATTTTATGGTCGACATAATCGTCCATCAGAGCAATTAATTCGGTTAACCATGGATCGTTTTCGCACTACGTTTACTCTATGTGATAATACGCATCCGCAGAGACGTCGAACAGTGCGCACCGAAGAAACAATTGCCGCTGTAGAGCAAAGTGTTGAAGAGAACCCGAATGAATCGATTCGCCACCGTGCACAGCAATTGGAGCTTTGTCCATCAACTTTATGGAAGATTTTGCGCAAAGATCTTGGCTTGCGACCTTACAAGATCCAGCTTGTGCAAGAATTAAAGCCGCGAGACCATGCAATGCGTCGTGATTTTGGTGTATGGGCCGAAAATGAGATTGATTTCGATGCTGATTTTCATCGCAAAATTTTGTTCAGTGATGAGGCTCATTTTTGGTTGAATGGCTACGTCAACAAGCAAAATTGCCGCATTTGGAGTGAAGAGAATCCACATGAGACCCTTGAAACGCCATTACATCCACAAAAACTGACTGTTTGGTGTGCTCTATGGGCTGGTGGAGTCATTGGGCCATACTTCTTCCGCAATAATGCTGGAGAGGCAGCTACCGTTAATGGAGACCGGTATAGAGCCATGATAACCGACTATTTTGTTCCCGAATTGGATGGCATGAATGTGGATGAGTTGTGGTTCCAACAAGACGGCGCTACATGCCACACAGCGCACGTCATAATCGATTTATTGAAGGAAACATTCGATGAGCGCATAATTTCGCGGAATGGACCTGTCAATTGGCCACCAAGGTCGTGTGATTTGACACCATTGGATTATTTTCTTTGGGGATATGTGAAGTCGCTCGTCTACACCAACAAACCAGAAACGTTAGGGGAATTGGAAGCCAACATTCGTGGCGTTATTGCCGACATACGGCCCCATATGCTCGAAAAAGTGGTTGAAAATTGGACCTGTAGAATTGGCTTTATCCGAGCCAGCCGCGGCGGCCACATGCCCGAAATCATATTTAAACATTAATGGCATAAAATTATCCTTCCAATAAAGCCAAATTGATGGACCTTAAACCGATTTTCTTGTGTTTTATTTCAATTCGAAGTTCTATACCCCTAAAAAAAACACCCTTTATAAGCACTGAATTTTCAAACCGACGTATAATTTTTTTTATAATACACTTATTTATATGTACATATTTGAAAAATTAACAAACCAAATAATTTGGTAAAACTTTATTAATCATTAATACGCGGTGGCGGAAGTGAAAATATAAAAAGTTCTGAGCACATTAAAGCGGCGTCGACGATGCAATTCATTCATCTTTATGAAACAAAGAAGCTCATATGATAAAACCAGAGATGTTCAGACATTAAAACGAAAAAAGGGGAAAGCCTTCTCGGGTAAGTAAGCTGAGCTATATTTTTATATGAATGTTTTTACGAACTATCCATCGTAATTTTTCCTGTGCCAATTGGAATTAGTATACCAATTTCATTCTTCCTCCATCCAAACGCTACCTACTGAAGTAATTTGGGGGGTTTATATTTTTTTTTTAATATCAAGGAATATCTTCCGACTTATCTGAGGCCAGAAGTCTATTTTTGTACTGAGAAACTGCGGCAGTGATGCTTCGCTGGAGCGGCCGTGGCCCGAAAGCACCGCGGTCGAGTTGTGATTTTGAAAATAAACAAATGAGAAGGCAAACGAGAATTGTCGTTATAAATAATATAGCCCCTTATTTTGTATAAATAGGTATAATGGTAAAATGATTGTACCTTTTTCAATTTTTGTGACAATGGTCGAAAATCTTGGGGTGGCCGTGACGTGGTTGTGTCGATGGTCGCTAAAAAAGTAGAAAGTTGTCAAGTCGAAGACAACCGTTGATCCGAAAAAGTATCCTCCGGTTTTAAGGGAAGGTGAACCCACACATGCACACCCACATGCATGTATATGTTTGCTGACAAAACATATTTGCAGTTTAATCAAAAGCTGAGTCGTTGTCTTGATCTCATCGGATGAGATTAGGCACGATTTTTCTTGAAATGAAGCTTTTATTTTGGGATGAGTTCTTCCAAAGAATCTCATAATATATGATGGCACCCTCAAAGCCCTCGGTAAAGACGAAACCCGTTCGAGAATCTCGATTTCTTGTCGCTTTGATATTGCGTAGGCCTGTGCTATCTTTTCCTCCACGGAAGTAGTATATTCGTTCTCTTGTACTGGCCCTTGGGAGTTGTCTTCTTGTAGCCCAGAAGGTCCCTGCCACCACAAAGAATTGTTGATCAAATCCGATGCCGGGATTCCTTTGCTTCCTAAATCTGCTGGATTCGGTTCCGAGTTCACATGAGCCAGTCCTTGCTGCCGACCAGGTAGATGATTTTTGTAATCCTGTGTGAGACAAAAGTTGCACAGGAACATGATGGTTTCCTTATCCATACTAAAACGATAGTGGAATCCGTCCATAAATGTTGCTTTACTGGTCCGCCAAGCTCCAACCGCGGGAGTGAAATAGTCTTCACGGGTGCTACTCTGGTTTTGGCAAGGAGTAGATTAAGGAAGATATCATCATTCCTTTTGACTCGCATGTAGACAGCTGCGGTGTATGCCTTTTCCGAAGCATCCATGTATTTCGACATCATCTTCTGGTAAAAAGTTTACCTATCTTGGTATCCTTATTTTGTCGATTTCGTGGTATTTATGTCTGAAGTTTTTCCATCGCTCCAAAGTATTAGACGAGACTGGCTCATCCCAGCCGGTGCCCTCTAACCAGATGTTCTGCATTAAAATTTTGGCAACAATGACCATTGGCGCGAGCCACCCAAAATCGTCGAAGAGCTTGGCGATGGCGGATAAAATCGCTCCCTTCGTCATCTTTTCACTTTTTCCAGTGACCCTGCTTTAAAGTAAAATAGTTCGGAATGGGAATTCCATCTTATGCCCAATGCCTTAACGGTACCGGTAATCTAGAATGCCAGAAACTCCTCTGTCAATCGATCCGATTTTGTGATGTCCTTAAGAATTAGCTCAAAATTCGATGTCCATTTCCGTAGGGGAAAGCCAGCAGAGTGTAAGACTTGTCGAACTTCATTTCTCGCATTAATGGCCAATGGGAGTGTGTGTTTCCCCGGTAGTACGTCATCTACGTACATTCCTTCCCTTAGTATGCAAGATTCCGTAGGTTAAGAACTTTCTACATCATCTGCTAGTTGCAAAAGGGTTCGAATTGCTTGATAAGGCGCGCAATTAACCCCGAAAGTGACTGTTTTCAACACGTAAAAGCTTATGGGGTCTTGAGGCGATGTTCGGTAGAGCTACTACGTATCGCTCATCCTCTCTACGACTCGTAGTTTCCATATAGAGATCTTCGCAGTACTTGTCATCTGCATTTATACTCTTGTTTCTAGGCAGATTTTCCGATTCCCAGAATGCTGTAAGCTGTTTGTCCAAAGCAACTTCGCTCTAGAAGGCCACTATATTCCTTCAACTTCCTCGTTAATGTAAAATCGCTCATCTGCCAAAACTAAGTCTGGGGAAGCCTGCATAGTCAAAGCGTAGAGTATGGCAGATTCCCAGTTAGTTTGGCTAGAATTAGAACTGAAGTTGTTAAGCTGGAGCAAGGGTCCATTGGTGAACGGAGTTCAATATTGGATGCCTCCTTGACTTGGGCCGACACGGCCTTAGTCATGCCCGAAACTTTAGCATGCTTCCTCTTTGCTGGTAAATTGATTCTGCGTTTGATTCGTTCTGCCATAAACGAGCACTCTGAACCAGAATCAATCAGTGCTCTTGCTGGAAGGTCTGTGCCATTATGATGAATGGTGACTCGAGCTGTCCTTAGCAGCACACCACGCTTGAATGCACATGGCAGGATTTAACATCCGGTTAACGGCCGAACTAGATTTTTCAGCTTCCCGTCTCTCTTGTGCCTGTTTAGAAGTTGAGGCAGCATTATCCGCATGATAATGATTAGGGCTGGAGGTTGCCTGCGTCTGAAGAGACTCCGCATGCAGGAGTGCATGATTTCGAGAGTGGCACTTGTTGCAGTCGTACGAATTTCTGCACTTCGACACAGTACATCCTGGGGAAAGGCAGTTCAAACAACCTTTGGTGGATTTAACAAAACTAATACTCTCCACCATAGTTAGTTTGAAAAAACGGGGACAGTTTCGTAATCTGTGGGTGTTTGATTTGCACTTTGTGCACAGTAATTTTGTCACGTTTGCTTGTATGTACCAAGGCTTTTTGCAGGGGTTTCATTGGCATTCCGCATACTTTGCGGTTTTTGCGACTTCGAAGAACTCCCTAAGAAACTATATACTGTTTTGATTGTCTGAAAGCGGTTGGACAAAAATTTGTCCATATCCTCCCACTTGGATATTTCCGCTTTGTGGTCTATGCTTTGCTCCCATAGACCAAGCGTACTTTCCGGCAATTTAGTCGAACACAAGTACGTACTAATTGCATCCTAATTTGAAGTGTCAATTTTATGACTTCTCAGGGACGATAGGCAATTATTTATTTCGCGTTGTAATGTCTTTATCGCGCTACCACATTCACTCTCTACCTTCTTTAAATTAAACAAAATTTGGAGTTGTGAGTTCACTAAGATACGTTTATTCTCGTATCTCTCGCATAAATTTCTCCAGGCCGCGTCAAATCCCTAATTCGTGCGTGGCCAATTTTTACAATATATTTTGCCTCACCTTGTGTTATATGGTTGAGATGGAAAAGTTTCTCAACAGGTGTTAGGCGTTTGTTTAAGATATATATGGCCGTGAACATGTCACGAAAGGTTGGCCATGACAAATAATCTCCTTTTAAAACTTCAGTATCGCATGGAGGCAGGCGGATACTGTGTTCAAATTCGGGCTGTCCTTCAGATTTCTTTTCTGGCTTAGTATACGTCGATTGGCGTGTAGCCATATCTATCATGCAGCGTAAATAAACTGCATATGCTCTTTTATATTTCTGTTGGACAGAAACTATACCAGTGGCTTCCAACTTGTCTGAGTTTAACAACTCATCATAGGCCGCCCTGGTTTTTCTTCACATTGACTTGAAGTCCTCTTGTTGAAGCCCAAGAGTCTACTTGCTGTGGACTGAATCCTATAGTTAATTGTAGTCTGGTTCGAATTCAGCTATGGAATCAGCTAGTTTAATGAAACTTTCCGTATTTTGGACTTGGAGGATAGACGGAGGTATTAAAAAAAGCAGAATTATCAGCTGAAGTAACGATGAAATGCTCAATCGTATAAAAACAAATACCCAATGCAAAAGGTAAAGGCAGTAATTTCACAGAGGAAAATCAAAAAACCCAACTCAATAAAAATCTCAAAGTTAAGGCAATTAATTGTATTTTTTAAATAAATTTTATTTATTTATTGCAGACTTGGCCGAATTGTCTGACTAATATTTTTTTCAATAGTAACACTATTTGGCTTACTCGCCACCCACACGTTTAAGGGAATACGCTTTTATATATACATATATATATATATATATATATATGCTGTTGCAAAAAAAAAAACACAATAACACAGATAAAGTGCGAGGTGTATCGGAAAGAGCGATAAAGTGAATGTTAAATGAAAAAAGTGATAACTAAATGACAAGTGCTATAAAATTAAGTGAATTTTAGCAAAAAAATAATAAACTAGCCTTCGATTTAAGTGCTGTATGTGTATATTATCAAAAACCAAGTGGAGAAAAAACTATAAAAAAACGACCCACCGACAGGCTAAGTAAATTTGAAGTAAATGTGAGGTTATGTTTCCTCTTGCCTTGCGCTTTGTCTGGATAACCTTACCGCTGATTGGGGGATAAACCAGATAGTCACAAGCTTTTAACAAACGTTTAATTAAAATAACGAACAAAGTAATGCAATTAGATTTAAAAATCTTTGAATTACACTCGCGGCACTTTAAAAATAAAAATTTGCAACACGTGGCAAAAAGCGGCAAGAAATATACAACTTACGTGCTTTGCTGTGGTGATCGGCTGATGTTTATTGTAAAATATCTGTGTTGCATTATGCTGATGTTGCAAAATTATCCTCCGGTTTTAAGGGGAGGCTGCATGCACATACAGGTGGGTGGCTTGGTGTGGGCGATAGGAAGGCCGCTAAAAATGACATTGGGGTGGCACATTTTTTAGGAATTTAGGCATCTCGCCAACCTTAACTTTATTTTAATTGCAGTTCATGTTTAGAAATTTTGGTGTTTCTTCAAAGTTCCGCTCCCATATGTTCCCTTTAGATTTAATTAAATTCGAATACATTCAATTTTGAATATAGTTTTTTTCAGTGCTTCACTATTTTCAGAGAAATCTTCCTTTGCCAAGTTGATAGTGTAAATTTCTATTTCATACGGAAATGCTTTTAAGTTTCCATTCCAAGTGTAAATTTGTATCTGCGCATATATGTATCTTAGAGCAGCTCGTTTTGGGTACGGGTTTTATTGAGTAATCTCTTTGGCAAGATCTTTCACCGTGAAATGTTGCTAACTGGGTGTATTTCTGGCAGCTCGATTCTAAATATCCGCTCGGATTTCTTTCTTTGCGGAATTTTCGTAATCACCAGGAAAATTTCCGCTAATTTTCTTTCCCTGGTGAACATAAAAATTGGCCAAGAGTAATTTCAAATCCAGTTGTGTTGATATCTTGTGTTTTATTTTGGCATCACTTTTTGTGATCAGTGAATGGAAACTATGGTTTGCCTGCTGAGTTATTCAAACACGGAGGCGAGGAGCTGGTAAGGCGCATGCATCAGCTTCTATGCTAAATATGGTCGGATGAATGCATGCCTAAAGATTGGAATCTAAGTGTTCTCTGCCCAATCCACAAGAAGGGCGATCCTGCAAACTGCGCCACCTATCGCGGAATCAGCCTATTGAATATCGCATATAAGGTCCTATCAAGCGTATTGTGCGAAAGACTGAAGCCTGATGTGAACAGACTGATTGGACCTTATCAGTGTGGCTTCAGACCTGGTAAATCTACCATCGACCAAATTTTTACAATATGCCAAATCTTGGAAAAAACTCGTGAGAAAAGAATCGACACATATCATCTCTTTGTTGATTTTAAAGCCGCTTTTGGTAGCACGAAAAGGAGCTGCCTATATTATTATTATTATTTATTTATTTCAGTCATCGAAACAGAATTTCTTACAGACTATGATCATGTTTTGATATTTAATAGAACAGTACAAATAGGCTTAACTTAAAACAAGAAAGGCTAACATTAAAATTAATTTGCGGAGCGAATGTGTTACAAAGGCGAATGATTCTGGCTATCGGCTCGTTATAAGAGTAAAGCGACTTATGTGAACCCTCAACAAACTTTCTGGGATTTCTAAGACTTATATTAGATTCCTGTACTCGAAAAAGAACAAATATTTCTGGGCAATCAATATTGCCAGATAAAACGTTGTATGCAAATAACAGCGACAGATATGACCTTCTGTCCGCTAGAGATTGTAAGCCAAGGAGTTTCCTCCTTGATACGTAGCTTGGAACATCATTTCCAATAAACACTCTTTTCATTGCAAATCTAGTAAATTTTCTTTGAATCATCTCTATTTTATCAGAGTACTTTGTGTAGTATGGGTTCCATATAATCGCCCCATATTCTAAAGAACTCCTTACCAAAGCAACATAGAGTGTTTTCAGGGTCATAGGGTCCTTGAAATCTTTGGTGTTCCTGATTATGAAACCTACCATCGAATACGCTTTAGATGAGACCAGATCAATATGTTTTGAAAAAGTTAATTTGGTGTCAAAGATAATTCCTAAATCCTTAATTTCGGATTTACGCAACAAATTAACGCCATCCAGAGAATAGTTGAAAGTATGTACATATGCGCGGCGGCTATAAGAGATAGCGCAGCACTTGCTAATGTTTAGGCTTAGGTTATTGACAGTACACCAGTTTAAGAATATGTTTAAATCTTGCTGGAGTTTTTGGCAATCAAGAAGATTATTAATATTGAGGAATATTTTGACATCATCTGCGAACATTAAGCACTTGGACTATATGATATGCGACGGTAAGTCATTTATAAAGAGCAAAAATGCCGCTATGTCTGAATTTGGTTTCCCCGCAAAACTTGTACGGCTATGCAAAATGACCTTGAGCAACACCGCCAGCTCGGTCAGAATTGGGAAGTACCTCTCCGAGCCGTTCGAAACTAAACGAGGTTTTAGACAGGGTGACCCCCTATCGTGCGATTTCTTTAAGTTAATGCTGGAGAAAATAATACAAGCTGCAGAATTTAACCGCGCTGGAACAATATTTTATAAAAGCGTGCAACTGTTGGCATATGCTGACGATATTGATATCATTGGCCTTAACAACGGCGCCGTAACTTCTGCTTACTCCAAATTAGAAAAAGAAGCGGAGAAAATGGGATTGGTGGTGAACGAGGGCAAAACGAAGTACCTTCTGTCATCATGCAAAGAGTCAGCGCATTCACGCCTTGGCAACCAAGCCACTGTTGGAAGCAATAATTTCGAAATAGTAAAGGACTTCGTGTACCTGGGAACCAGCATTAACACCAACAATAATGTTAGCCTAGAAATCCGACGAAGAATTACTCTTGCAAACAAATGCTACTTCGGACTGAGTAGGCAATTGAAAAGTAAAGTCCTCTCTCGACGAACGAAAATAACACCCTACAAGTCACTCAACGCACCCGTCCGGCTATATGGTGCAGAAGCGTGGACACTAACAACATCTGATGAGGCGGCTTTGGGAGTATTCGAGAGAAAGGTTCTTCGAAAGATTTGTGGACCTCTACGCGTTGGCGACGGCGAGTACCGAAGAAGATTTAATGATGAGCTGTATGAACTTTACGCAGACGCCGACATAGTTCAGCGAATTAAAACACAGCGGCTAGGCCACGTAGTGCGAATGAGCGAAGATGCTCCAGCCCAGAAGGTATTCTCATCGGCACCCGCCGGTGGAAGCAGAGGAAGAGGGAGACCACCACTCCGATGGAAGGACCAAGTGGAGACCGATTTGCGATCCCGCGGTGTTTCCAATTGGCGGCAGTTGGCGCTACGAAGAAACGACTGGGGAGCTATGTTGGACGGTCAAAATCGCGCAGGCGGTTAGATGACCATTTATAGAAGAATGGAAACTATAGTTTTGAAAACCAATGATAAATTAAATTAATTGATTGTAAAAATGCATAGTATTGCATTTGGAACGGTAACAAGAAGAGCAGCACAGGAACCTTAACAAAGGTCTATGGGAACCCATTGGAGTTAGTGTATTTTATAGATCCAATTGGTTGGAAAATAGGGGTTTTTTTAACTATACGATAATAAGCCCGTATATAAATATCTGTTGGACATTTTTCCAATGCACGCAGAACGAAAAAAAAAAGTTGGAAGTTTCGCCAAATTTAACCCTTCCGCATTTTGCCAAACTCTTTTTAGCGATTCCGTTCTTTCTTTATAGAAGGCACGGAAATTTCTGGCTGTCCTTGTATAAGGCTTACTACAATTATAATTCCAGCCAATTTATACTTCTCGTATCAAAGTGATTCATATTATTTCAAGTAAAAATTACTTTCATTTAGTTGAGAGCCTACTTAAAATTGCCTGGGGAGATATCTAGCAAAAAACTCTTGTTTATTATCTCTTTTCTTTTCTTTTGTGATACCTAATTTACTCGCCAAACCACGTTTCACTTTTCTGTACATCATTTTGAATTCAGATTTGTATTCAGAATAAGGGAGTAGGGGGAAGCGAGAAAGAATAAAGAAAAAGAAAAGAAAAACTATACGTGCGGAATTTTTTTTGTTTAGACACCTTAGAAATCTACAAAAAATATAGCAATAGGAAGAAACTCTCGTTATATTTCATTCTCAAAACAAAAAAAGAACAAACAAAAAATTTGTTGACTTACACTCTTCCCCGTTCACAGCCAACATCTAGCTTCACCAAAGTACACCACAACAACGCGCCACTAGACTGCGCAACGCACCACAGCATTGCGCCGACATAGCAAGGAAGAACAACGCGCCACCGTAGCGGGCAACAAGCACGCGCTAACATAACGCGCATCAACAACGCGCCATAGTAGCGCGCATCAATAACGCGCCACAGTAGCGCACATCACTAATAACCGGAAACAACAAAACCGGCCACGACAACCAGCAGTGACATCAGCGGCAGACGCTGTATAATAGGCCCACCGCACTAACCACCGACAACAACAAGTCTGGCAAAAACACCAGATTGACAACAGAGGGGCCCGCCGTATTATAGGCCCGCCGCCCTAACCATCAGCATCAACAACATAACAGATCCAGCCAATTTAATTTACTTAGTATATTGAATGAAATAAAAAAAATATTTATTTATTAAAAGTTCAATATTAAGAACTAAAACTTAGGGAAGGAAAATGATAAATTTTTAACTAAAATATAACTAGAACCTAGGTACAGAGCTCAAATTAGGAAGATAGATTTAAACAAAACTCATTAAAACTAAAAGTTAGTATATTGGGTTAAGGCGGCTATAAATAAAATCAGTTAGAAAATAAGAACCAAAACAAAAATTGATTTATTAAAATAGATGAAAATAATAACAACATGTGAATAAAAAACAAAATTAAATTCGAATAACACACCTTATAAGGAGTGCGTTTAAAAAAAGTTTACCTTTATTTTATTCAACAAGTTTTTTGTTAATTATTTGCTTTGAATATTTTTTTCGTAGTATGATTAGAAACAAATGTCAGAAAAATACTGTTTGAAAATATTTTCGCTAAATGCTGTAGTTCATATAAAAATGGCACGCGAATTGGAAGTACGAAAAACTATTGTTAAAAGTTTTTAAGACCACCCTCAGTCGACTTTCAAAAAAATTGCTCGAGAACTTAAAGTAAGCCCGAGGATGTTAAAAAACTTTAAGGACAAATTGGCTGTTACGCGTAAGCCAGGTTCGGGTAGAAAAAGGGGCATCAGTGACCAAAACATGAAAAAGAAACTCATTACCATTTTTCATCATGGACGACGGGACGTATGTTTTAGCCGACTTTTCGCAGCTTCCAGGCCAGGAGTTTTACACAGCAGACTCGCGCGGGAACGTGGACGAAAAGTTTAGGTCACAACGGCAGTCAAAACTTCCTCGAAAATTCCTGGTTTGGCAAGCTGTGGAGAAAGAAAAGTGCTTTTGTAACTACGGGAACAATAAACTCCCAAATATACATTGGAGAGTACTTAGAAAACAGATTAAAGCCTTTTCTAAGACGACATAAGGTTTCAACTTTTTTTTTGCCTGACCTAGCTTCTTGTCATTATAGCAAATTGGCTTTGGAATGGTATTCAAAAAATAATGTGCTTTTGGTGCCTCGAGAAGTAAATCCGCCCAACTGTCCAGAACTCAGGCCAATTGAACGATACTGGGCATTGGGCAATAAAAAAAGTAGCAAGGAATGCCAAAGACTTTCGGGAAAAGAGGAGTTCATCAGCTCGAAAAGTGTCAAATGCTACTATAAAATTATTAATAGAAGGGGTGCCGGAAAAGTTAAAACGATTTTTACAACAACAGTTGTTAATAGATAATAAAACTGGTAATTAAAAGGACAAATAACAGCTAGTTTTGTTCTCAAAATCGGGCTCTAGTTTACGATATTTGTCATAATTAGTAAATGACAACTTTTTCAAACGCACTCCTTACATAATCGTAACAAATATAATGACGAAGTAAAAATCAATAAACAAATAAATAATCAATAACATAACTAAATACGAGTACATACAAGTAATACATAAGCAAATAAATAAATCAATAATACCCAACAAGCAAAGTAAACCTAAAATAAATATTTTTAAAGTTTCCCGATTTCTGATATTTCGTTTATAAAACGTTTGAAAATAAACGTCTTATAATTGAAACGACACGTTGATAAAAAGCTTATCAATGTAGCCTATAACCAATTTCCAAAGAA
Organism: Merzomyia westermanni; assembly: GCA_949987695.1. Taxonomy (NCBI): domain Eukaryota; kingdom Metazoa; phylum Arthropoda; class Insecta; order Diptera; family Tephritidae; genus Merzomyia; species Merzomyia westermanni. The sequence goes on from OX465292.1 coordinate 72,785,634, forward strand.
AGCTTATTATAAGTGATTTTTCTCTGAAACTTAATTCAAACCAAATTTTTTTTTATATTATTTATTTCATCTTCCTTAAATGGTCATCTAACCGCCTGCGCGATTTTGACTGTCCAACATAGCTCGCAAGTCGTTTCTTGGTTACGCCAACTGGCGCCAATTGGAAACACCGCGGGATCGAAAATCGGTCTCCACTTGGTCCTTCCATCGGAGTGGTGGTCTCCCTCTTCCTCTGCTTCCACCGGCGGGTGCCGATAAGAATACCTTCTGGGCTGGAGCATCTTAACTCATTCGCACTACGTGGCCTAGCCAGCGAAGCCGCTGTGTATTAATTCGCTGAACTATGTCGCCGTCTGCGTAAAGTTCATGCAGCTCATCATTTAATGTTCTTCGGTACTCACCGTCGCCAACGCGTAGACGTCCACAAATCTTTCGAAGAACCTTTCTCTCGAATACCTCCAGAGCCGCCTCATCAGATGTTGTTAGTGTCCACGCTTCTGCACCATATAGCAGGACGGGTGCGATGAGTGACTTATAGAGTGTTATTTTCGTTCGTCGAGAGAGGACTTTAGGACTTTGTTTGCAAGAGTAATTCTTTGTCGTACTTCGTTTTTCCCCCGTTCACCACCAATCCCATTTTCTCCGCTCCTTTTTCTAATTTGGAGTAAGCAGAAGTTACGGCGCCGTTGTTAAGGCCAATGATATCAATATCGTCAGCATACGCCAACAGTTTCACGCTTTTATAAAATATTGTTCCAGCGCGGTTAAGTTCTGCAGCTTGTATTATTTTCTCCAGCGTTAAATTAAAGAAATCGCACGATAGGGGGTCACCCTTTCTGAAACCTCGTTTAGTTTCGAACGGCTCGGAGAGGTCCTTCCCAATTCTGACCGAGCTGGCGGTGTTGCTCAAGGTCATTTTACATAGCCGTATAAGTTTTGCGGGGAAACCAAATTCAGACATAGCGGCATATAGGCAGCTCCTTTTCGTGCTATCGAAAGGGGCTTTAAAATCAACAAAGAGATGATATGTGTCGATTCTTTTCTCACGGTGTTTTTCCAAGATTTGGCATATTGTAAAAATCTTGTCGATGGTAGATTAACCAGATCTGAGGCCACACTGATAAGGTCCAATCAGTCTGTTCACATCAGGCTTCAGCCTTTCGCACAATACGCTTTGTAGGACCTTATATGCGATATTCAAAAGGCTGATTCCGCGATAGTTGGCGCAGTTTGCAGGATCGCCCTTCTTGTGGATTGGGCAGAGAACACTTAGATTCCAATCTTGCATTCATCCGACCATATTCTGCATAGAAGCTGATGCATGCGCCTTACCAGCTCCTCGCCTCCGTGTTTGAATAGCTCAGCAGGCAAACCATCAGCGCCAGCTGCTTTATTGTTTTTCAATCGGGATATTGCTATTCGCACCTCATTATAGTCGGGTTGTGGAACGTCAATTCCATCATCTTCGATTGTGGGCTCGGATTCGGCTTCTTCTCTGGTGTCTTGCTCAGTTTCTCCATTTAAAAGGGCAGATAAGTATTCCCTCCATATTCTGAGTGCTCTCTGAACATCTGCCGCCAGGTCGCCGTTCTCATTATTACAGGAGTTTGCCCCGGGTTTAAAACCTTCTGTCATTCGCCGAATTTTTTGATAGAATTTTTGGGCATTATTCCCGTTGGCCAGCATCTCAAGTTCCTTTATTTCACCCTTTCCTGCCTCCCTTTTTTGACCGGAAAAGCCGCCTCGCTTCCCTCTTCAACTCGCGGTAGTGTTCACACACACTCCTCGTTGCATTCGATCTCAGCGTTGCCTTGTAGGCTTCGTCCTTTCTTTTCGTTGCAGCGCGGCACTCTTCATCACCATACCAGTTGTTTCTTCTTTTTTATTATTTACGTATTGAAATAAAATAAATAAATAAGTTACAATCATACATTGAATGCTGCAACTTAAAGCAATTATTAGCAGATTACAAAAGTGGTTAGGATGCAGCCATGATTTATGCTCTTTCGTCCTCATGCAGATGTAAAATCTTTTAGGGAAAGAATTTGAAAATTTCTTAAGTTCGAAAACAAAATTGACAGTTAGTGCGTTTTCTCTGCAATTTTTTTAAACATTTGTATTTAATTTTTAAGGTAAAATGATTTAGACAGTTTGTTCTTGAAGGTTATAGAAAGTATACTTTAAACTTTCAAATAAATTAAAACTGAAAAAGCTTACACATCGCTTATTGTAGCAAGTTTACTTAAATTTATTTTTAAATCTACTTAAAACATGTCAATTTTAAGGAATGTTTTATGAATAAATTTGTTTAAAATGGGAATGCTGATTCTCGTTATTTAGAGGGCATCTAGGTTTGTAGGTAAGGGGCCATCGAGATTAGGTGCGTCGATGGCCATGGATGAGGGCGGGCAAGCCCGAGGCGGGCCCTTATATTGTTCGGCCTTTTTTGTGTATTTTTATTATTCAGCATGGTAACCGGTTCGTTTTCAATTTTCAGGTTTTCTTTGTTGATTTAAATTAAATTATTTCTTTTCCTGCTATTCGTTTTGTTTTAATTATAATTTGATTTCTCGTTTGCGGTTACTTTCGAAGTTTAAGTTTCCTTTTGAATATTCTTTTGTCAGTTTCTTTTGAGCTTTGATTTCAATTTTAAGTTTTATTTGAGTTTTTGAATGTCAACGGTCCGTGGCATCCGGGTTTAACCGGATGTTGTTTTCATAGTTGTTTACGCGGTTTTGTGCGTTTTCCCCACCTTTAAAAAGGTATGATTTGTATCTTTCTCTTTATGGCGCAGGACGGTAAGGTTGGCAAGAACCCACCCCAGCCGACACTGACTAGCCATAGTGCACAATTGATATCATGCCGACCGCCTTCCTAGCTGCTCCATTTTTATTGCGTAAACCATAACAATGTGTGGGGTCCAAACCGGTGATTTTGCGTCCTCACGAATTCCGTGACTTTCGGCGATAAGCATTAGTCGAAACCAAAGAGATGCGGGAGCGCTCATTGCCGGCAATTTTCATTTCATCCTCTGATCAACAAGGAAATTCGATTCGTCACCTGGGAAGCTCCCAAATGTAAAACTAGTTAAGCGCCCATTGCCATTACCACCACAGAGGTCCAGGAGTCCAGTTTTTAGCCGATTCCGAACGTCATCTGCCAAGCAGATGAATTTTTGTTGAGAAGCTTTCCATGCCATAAATACACTGGCGCTTGAACCTTGGAGCCACTCAGATAATTGTAGGTCTCAACCAACATCGTCCAAATGACAGGACCGTGCTAGTTGCGCTTGACCTGTCGAAAGCCTTCGACACGGTCAATCATGCGCAACTCATTAACGACCTGTAGGATTCAACTCCTCCCCCCTGTCTAAAGCGTTGGGCCGCCAATTATCTGAGTGGTTGGCAGCCTTCGGTGAAATTTAGAGGCGAACGATCAAAACCACGTATAATTAAGCAAGGGTTACCAGAGGATAGTGTCCTATTCTCGGTTTTGTTTAGTTATTATATATCAAGGCCTCCCTAGCCACCAAAGGGGACCTCGGTGGTCTCTTACGCCGATGACTGCACGATTATGGAGACTGGCCCCACCCCTTTTGTCCGGTTTCTGCGCTGGGCGAAATCTGGCACTGTCGCTGACTAAATTCTCGGCCAAGTTATTTACGACGTGGACCGTGCAGCTTCCAACTGTCACACATCCCAAAATCTTAAGGATCACGATTGGTAACATGCTCAACTATGGTGCTTATGCATCCGCGACTGCCACCAAATTGCACAGCCGCAACCAAATTCTCAAGTCATTAGCTGGCAGCACTTGGGGAAAAGACACAGCAACTTTGCTGGCAACGTACAAGGCAATTGGCCCGCCGGTTCTGAGCTACGCGACGCCTATATGGTGGCTGGAGCTAACAGAAACACACTATATGAGATTGCAGACTTGTCAAAATATTGCACTCCGAACTTCAACGGGATGCCTCCTTATACCACCTTCCCTCCACAGTGAGGGCAAAATTCTTGGAGTTAAAGAGCATAGCGAGATTTTGACCAGACAATTCCTGTTCAATTGTTGCAAAACCACAACCCCCGAACAGGACCTCCTCGACGAAAATCCGCCTTCCATGAGAATAACGAGACATCTCTGTAAGCACTATGATGAGTATTTGCTAGCCGTTTGATGCAAAAGTGCATCGACAGGCCCTCAAGCTCATCCATACAAAGTCAAAGTGACAGTTCTTGTCCAGTGAAGGCCGTCATTCAGGTAGAAGCTCCATCTGTTGCCGAAGACTGTTGTAATAGACTAAACTCTTACCTATCCAGACTAAGCCCTGTGATGCCAAATGTCTGCCCGACAAGCGGTGTGTCTCCTCATGACACTAACTATTTATTGATTTGCTCAACTAAGGCCACTCTACTTACAATAATTTCACCCTGGCCCAACCCTATTAAAGCCGCGAGGTTTCAAGCACTTCCGTTAGAAGAGCTTAGCGTAGACTGTTGGATGTCCGACCACGGCCCCCAGCTTGTTCCAGCAAAGACTGAGATCGTGATCCTCACGAAGAGCCAGATTCCCACCATCATCAGCATGACTGTTGGGTGTCAACAAATATAAATGTGTAGGTCCACAAAATATTCACCAAAAGCCAGAGCCTAACATAAGAAAGCTGCTACCATCCACCTCTGATTCTATCAATGAATAAAGTCTCGGAAGTACCGAGCCGCTATTACCACCGTCCAGCGCAGAGGGGCTCTCCGGACTACTTTAGCATACCGCACGGTCTCCGCAGATGCGGAGCCATACCTATATATCTCTTCGCGGAGGAAATAAAAAGAATTTATGACCCTCGCTCAGCAGCTCGTAGAAACGTTGCTGCCGCGCAGGCTAGAGGAGAATTAAAAACTACAATGGAACAGCAGTGGCGTAGGACGGTGAACCAAGGAAAAAATTCCCGAAGTGGAGCCGATTTCAACCAAACCCAATTATTAACCGGAAACAATTACTTCCGTGAATACCATCACAGAATGGGCAAGGTCGAAATTCCGAACTGCCTCTACTGTGGAGGCGGTGGCGACGTACGCCACACCTTCTTCGAATATGAAGCGTGCATCCATACTTGAAGTTATGCTACTTGAAGTTATCCAACGTATGGAACCGCGGGAGGTTAGCTTTAGGAATACTCCTTCAAAAGAAGAAGAGAGTCTCACGCTAAGAGAGTCCCGCAAATAAGGATTCAATCCGATGAGTGCATAAAGCATTTACTTCTTCCACGAACCACATAAAAAAAATATTGACAACAGGTTGTCTAGATATGGCGAAAAAGTTTTTCAATATTAAGATAAAATCCAAAAATATAAAATTCTAATTGGAAACTCTAATGGATCCCAAATCGTTCTCCACTTAAACCAACGAGGTTATGGACCTCTATAAATATTTCGAAGAAATTTTCTCCGGAAAACTCTGAGCCCTCCAGCGTTATTGCTTCTCCACCATATAGCAGATAAGTGACTTGTTGGGGTCGGTTTTTCTTTGCCGATACGAGGCATTCAGGTGATTACCAAAATGCAACCTTGTCGATTCTTCATGATTATTTACGATGGCTTTCGGCTTCGTTTATTCGGATATTTTGGTATTGTTATATTTTACTTGGTTCAAGAAATCAATGAAAAAGCAATAAAGCTCCAAATTATAAACAACTATTTACCGTTTTGTCGAATAAGCTGTTAATGCTCACGACCAAAAATAAAATAGTAAATATTTATTTAAATTTAAGATTTTCAAGAGATTTAAAAAAAAAATTTAATGGTCTATATAAATAGTTCTTATTACATTTGCTTTAATCTCATTATTTGCTGTATTACCGTTGTTATTTACTTAATTATTTGTCAATTGGCTTATTAACATGTATCCTCGCTTTTATTTTAAATTGTTAACACCGCTTGGAGTACTATTATCGGCAGTGACAGACGACGAGTCAGAGGATTTTTTCATTTTCTCACAGTAGTCATTGAAAATATCACGGAAACGAAGCCAACATTTTTCCGGAACAGTTATTGCAGTGCGAAAGTTACTTTTGACCTGAAATGAAGCAGTTGAATAAAACAATTAGGCAGTTATTTATGCAGTATTTGGAAAGATTTTGGAGTCCTGATTTCTAGCATTACTCATTTACTGCAGAATTCAAGAAACAAATGTAATACAAATATAAAAAAAAGGATGTATAGCCCTATAATTATCAACTTTGCATACCTCACTTATTCGCATGTAAACGCCACGGTTGTTCTGTCCAATGTCGAAATAAAAATTTTTATTGTCAACTTTCATATGACGTTCTTCCGGCAAATCGCCTTTGAACCTATAATGAAAAATTAATATATAATATTAATAAAATATTAATTAAAGTTCACAAATAATAATAGTAAACATATATATAGTGAACCTTCCCTTTGACAGATATCCGATGGATACGCCACTGGGTCAGGTTTTGAAATAGCAAATTTTCTATAGTGGAGTATGTGTAATATGTACCAAATTTGAAAAATCTTCAATCTGGCTGATTTTCACTAATCACATTGCATATATAAAATGTATGAAACCTGCAAAATTTTAAGTTCCTAGCTCTTTAGCTATGCATTTTATTTTATCATTAAGCCATGTTTCATACATGGTTCGCTGTTTCGCTGTAGATTTGTACCATAGTATATGTCTTCCAGTAGCGCAACTTACTATGAATATGCACACACACACAACCCACATAGGGAGTATGGCAAACATACGCTAGGCCTAATGGTTATGAATGCCGGAAACTTAATATATAGCTAACAATGAAAAGACAATTGTTTGTATTATTAGATTTGGGTTTTAATGTTTAATAAAATTTAAATTACACAATTTTCACGTTAACAATAGTCAATAACATCTCTAAATACATATTTATATCACTAAACATTTACAAAATATATAAAAATTAATTTTACTACATTTGCCTCAAATTTAAAGTTCCTTGCTCGTCCATCTGAAAATAGAAAATTTTATGTGCATAAATATATAAACCATTACTTGAATTGGTAAATTACAATATTTTGCACTATATACTTGCCTTTTCTTGGCGTATTAGTTGCAATTTCACTGCTTTGCTCACAATATCAAAGAAGAAAATCAAGTTAACGTAACACAAGTTACTGCCACCCACGTCGTCTGAAATATGATTGCGCATCATAAACTAGCCGACCCAAATACCCATAAATTACTCATAATGATTACTTGCTATGGTCAGTCATAAGTCGACCGACCTAAGCAATCAACTTCATAAGTCGCCTGAAATATGATTACTCGTCATATTTCAGCCGCACCAAGTAAACTCAAAGCGGCATTTAACTATCCCATTCGGTGCCATATCACAATCACACATACTATGCTTGCCCAATGGCAACATGCCGAGTTGGCATTTATCAAAAATGGGTCAAGTAGAGAAATGCGTTGTAAACGAATTTCTCTCCAAAATGAGCTCTTTCCCAATACATAGGAAATAAGTGAATTCTTTCCCAACATATAGGGAATAAATGAATTCCTTTTACAAAAGAAAATTTGGGTTGCAGAGCAGGCATGATTTTAGTATAAATAAGATAAAAATTGTAATTTAATTTTAGTCTGGTTCTGATTTCAATAAAGACGGCCACGTTGCCCGATTAAAACAAAGAATAAACTAACGTATATTCAACTGGCGCCCGAGCGAAGTTCTCGGGAAGTGCGCGAAATATACCCTGAAAAAAACAAGTAAGGATTCGCGAAACGCCGCGAATAAAAAGTGAAGTTCCGTACGTGCGAAAGTCGTCCTGAAAAAAAACAAGTAAGGACTCGCGTACACCGGAAAAACAGCAATCGGTATAAAACGTGAAATAGTGCCAATGCTGAAAAGTCAAAAACCGTGTTTAAGTCCTGAAAATAAAAAGTAAGGACTCGGCTTACACAAAAAAAGGGAAAGAACTATAGTTAAGTCCTGAAGATAAAAAGTAAGGACCGGTTCTATCAAAGAGAACCGTATTTAAGTTCTGAAAGGCATAGGGGAAATAAAGGGTGTTTTTTTTAGGGGTATAGAACTTCGAATTGAAATAAAACACAAGAAAATCGTTTTAAGGTCCATCAATTTGGCTTTATTGGAAGGATAATTTTATGCCATTAATGTTTAAATATGATTTCGGGCATGTGGCCGCCGCGGCTGGCTCGAATAAAGCCAATTCTACAGGTCCAATTTTCAACCACTTTTTCGAGCATATGGGGCCGTATGTCGGCAATAACGCCACGAATGTTGGCTTCCAATTCCCCTAACGTTTCTGGTTTGTTGGTGTAGACGAGCGACTTCACATATCCCCAAGGAAAATAATCCAATGGTGTCAAATCACACGACCTTGGTGGCCAATTGACAGGTCCATTCCGCGAAATTATGCGCTCATCGAATGTTTCCTTCAATAAATCGATTGTGACGTGCGCTGTGTGGCATGTAGCGCCGTCTTGTTGGAACCACAACTCATCCACATTCATGCCATCCAATTCGGGAACAAAATAGTCGGTTATCATGGCTCTATACCGGTCTCCATTAACGGTAGCTGCCTCTCCAGCATTATTGCGGAAGAAGTATGGCCCAATGACTCCACCAGCCCATAGAGCACACCAAACAGTCAGTTTTTGTGGATGTAATGGCGTTTCAAGGGTCTCATGGGGATTCTCTTCACTCCAAATGCGGCAATTTTGCTTGTTGACGTAGCCATTCAACCAAAAATGAGCCTCATCACTGAACAAAATTTTGCGATGAAAATCAGCATCGAAATCAATCTCATTTTCGGCCCATACTCCAAAATCACGACGCATTGCATGGTCTCGCGGCTTTAATTCTTGCACAAGCTGGATCTTGTAAGGTCGCAAGCCAAGATCTTTGCGCAAAATCTTCCATAAAGTTGATGGACAAAGCTCCAATTGATGTGCACGGTGGCGAATCGATTCATTCGGGTCCTCTTCAACACTTTGCTCTACAGCGGCAATTGTTTCTTCGGTGCGCACTGTTCGACATCTCTGCGGATGCGTATTATCACATAGAGTAAACGTAGTGCGAAAACGATCCATGGTTAACCGAATTAATTGCTCTGATGGACGATTATGTCGACCATAAAATGGACGGAGCTCACGGTAAACTTCGCGAACTGAACCATTATTTTCGAAATAAATTTGCACGATTTGCAAGCGTTGTTCTTTTGTCAACCTGCTCACGATGAAATGGCAAACCAAACTGAACATAAATGACATTAGAGTTGCCAGATTTGACCACAAAATGCCAGTTTTATCTCTATTTGAAAAACAAACCTGTAAAAAAAACACCCTGTATAAACGAATTAGACAAAATACCAGACGTAGTAAAATGTCTGAAGGAATTTTCAGGGAAATCAAGTGAATTTAATTCCTGGAAAAAAAGCGTGGATCGTATACTCAATGTATATGAATCAACAAAAGGAACTCCCAAATATTATGGAATCCTGAGTGTGATTAGGAATAAGATAACTGGTCAAGCCGACACAGCTTTAGAATCCTCCACTTGATTGGCCGGCAATAACAAAATGCTTAGCGATGCATTATGCCGACAGATGCGACTTGTCAACCTTGGAGTACCAGAAGACGACACTGGTGCAAGGCAATAAAACAATAAACGAATTTCGTTGATATTAAATAAGCTAGGTTATGAGGGTATAAGCAACGAAACGCTGCGTATGCTGACGCATTCGTACCGTAATAAGGCGTTAGACACCTTTATAAGAGGGTTGAATGGGGATCTACCAAGGCTTCTAGGTACGAAGGAACCTGCTGATTTACCTCAGGCTCTGCATCTGTGCCAAAAATTGGATAACCAAAATTTTAGGACGAACCATGCCAATAATATAAGGAAATCGTACCAAAAATACCAAATCCCAGTAAGGATATACAATCCTCGCCACAACAACAGCAGAATTTTTACCCCCAATTAGCCCATAACCCTCAACCAAATCAACAAACGTGGCAAAATAATCGTTCAAACACGAATGCAAATGCCCCACCCAGGCCACTTAAGCCGCAACCTAGGCCCGAGCCTATGGATGTGGACCAAAGCATGCACTCTCGTAGAGTCAACTATATGAATAAACCTGCGAATAACCAAAGCCAATTCCAGGGAAAAATACCTGCAGAATCTTCCGTGCAAAGAAATAGCAAAGCCCAAAGGACTTTCCGTATATCGGAACAAGAAGAAGGACATCAACCAGGAGATGAACCATCGGATGTCAATTTTTTAGTTTTATGAGCTCCTCGTTGCTCTATTTTGAAGCCAAGGCTGCGGGGGGCGCAATGCTGAAATTTCTAGTGGACACAGGATCTAGCAAGAACTATATCCAACCACATTTAGCAAAAACAAATATTAAAAATAAAATACCATTCTACGCCAGGTCAGCAGTAGGAAACATAAAAATTTAAAACCACACCGTATGCGAAATTATTCGATACTAGTAAAGAAATATAATTTTTCCTAATGCCATTTCTAAGGACATTTGATGGAATTTTAGGAAACGACACATTAAGGGATTTAAAGGCTGTAATCCACACTAGGGAAAATTATCTAATATTGGGAAATGGTAAAAGGATTACACTCAAAAAGCTTCCCTGCAAGGCAGTAAATGCCATCCAAATAAAAGACGAGCATGTGTCGTCACAACAAAAGAGGGGCATGAACGAGATAATTCATGCATTCCCAAAACTGTTCTCGGAACCAGACGAGAAATTAACTTATACGACAAAAGCCGTTGGAGAAATAAGGACGGTAACAAATACGCCTATTTACTCTAAATTTTATCCGTACCCAGCTTCTCTCAAGCCAGAGGTTGAGAGTCATGTGAAGAAACTGATGGGATAATAAGACCTTCTAGGTCACCCTACAATTCACCAGTGTGGATTGTTCCGAAAAAAGCGTACTTATAGACTATCGGAAGCTGAATTCAGTTACGACAGCCGATAGGTACCCAATACCTGAAATTTCTGAAGTAATTTCTAATTTAGGAGAGAACAAGTTTTTCTCGGTATGGGATCTGAAAAGTGGTTTCCATCAAATTCCTTTGAAGGGATCTGATATTGAGAAAACCGCATTTTCAGTAAATAATGGTAAATACGAATTTACTCGTTTACCATTTGGATTAAAAAATGCGCCGTCAATTTTTCAGCGAGCGCTCGATGACATTTTGCATGAACACACAGCTAAATATGCTTACGTATATATTGATGATATAATAATCTTCAGTAAAACGGAAGAAGAGCATATTGAACACAGAAGTAAAGTTTTTCAAACTTTACAGGAAGCAAATATGAAAGTTCAGTTAGACAGTTGAATTGACCACGGATGCTTCCAACTTTGCCATTGGAGCCGTGTTGTCACAGGAGTCAAAATATGGGCTTTGAACTCTCTTAGAAATTTTTTTTTTTTTTTATTAAAGATTTATAAAACAAACAAAATTTGCTATATAAATACAATGAAACGCGGCACTGGCTACTTGGCCTTCAGCCGCCCTCGTTTTTTGTTAGTAGGGTTATTTCCTAAGCTTATATTATAACTTAGATACAATATAGTGAATTGTTGTCTTTCAATAAATTATATATGAAAAGTATATTAGCTTCATTGGGATCTGTTAGCGCTCTTTCTATGTCAACGCCACTTGTTGATTGAAGATACGTGCAGTTCCAAATTATGTGTTGAATTGAAGCCGGCGCTCCACAAAGGGGCACAAGGAGAGAGAACTCCCACTTAAGAGGTGGGCATGAGTTTGAATGGTATGGCCAATCCGCAAACGAACATACGGTTTTAACGTTTTCGGTGTAAGATTTGGCAGATATAAAGGAGAAATCCGGTTCGGATTAATGTTGGAGTAATGATGCGAGAAGTTCGACCATTCGTTTTTTTCAATGGATTGCCTGATTCTCTTAACTTGACAGTACAAGTCCTCTTTCGTGAATTTATTCATAGTTAGTGCAGGTGACGTTATAGTATTTTTAGCTGCGGCATCAGCTAGCTCATTGCCTGCTATGCCAACATGACCAGGTACCCATAGGATTTTTAGTTTGCGAGGAGCACTCGATAAAGAGTTTCTGATGGCCGTTATCACTGGATTAGAGTTAGAGGGATTCATTATCGCTGATATGCAGGACTTGCTATCGGTGCAAATTACGTAATTTCCACGGTTTCGCATTGCATGGCTAATGGCCTCATAAATGGCTAAGACTTCGGCGGTGTAAATAGTGCAGGATGGGTATAGAAGCCAGTTTGAGATCACATCTGAATTGTCTTTTACTACAGCTAAGGATGTTGAGTCAGCTGTTATTGAGCCGTCTGTATATATGAACGCCCAACCGTTGTTTTTGTAGGTGTTATATAATTCAGCAAATGTCGCCCTGTATACTTCATTAGGTGTATTGGTTTTGGGTAAACTTAATAGATCGTTGGGAAAAGATGATTTGTTAATTTGCCACGGCGGATACCTTTCCACCTGATTTTTGATTGGATGAAGTGGCATTGATAATATCTTGGCATGGTTGACACACCTTGTAATAGCAGATTGCGTTCTCGGCTGACGTTTTCGATTTGCTGTTTTCTGAAATGTCGTGACTAGCGATTGATTTTTATTTATTAGATATTTCCCCAGCAGGCGTTGGGTGGAATCTGTGACTCTAGTTTGAATGCTGGGTAGTCCCGATTCAGCTAGCAGGACTTTTGTAGGAGATGTTGGAAAAGCTCTGAGACTTCGGCGTGGTGGTACGGAGCATTCAGCTGTTTCAGGAAACGCTTCGGAGCGTGCCCGTATATTGGCAGACAGTAGTCGATTCTAGATAAGAGCAAAGATTTTGTAGCATTGACGAGCGTATTCGGATGTACTAATACCTTTTTACTTGACAAGTATTTGATAATATTCAGCCTTTTAACAAGGGAACTTCTGACATATTTACAATGTGCATTAAAATTGTATTTAGAATCTAAAAGTAAGCCTAAAATCTTTATTGTTTGCTTACATTCTATGTTAGTGTTGTTGTAGGTTAGTGTTAGTCCATTACAATTTTTCTTTCTACAGATATGTAGCATGTTAGTTTTGTCTAATGACAATGCAGCACCTGATGTTAATGACCAATCAGAGATGTCACCTTTTATCTTAGAGAAGATGCGTTTAGTTTCCTCAATGCTTGGATTTTTGCAATAGACCAAGAGGTCATCAGCGTATATTAGGTGTTGTATACCTTTTTGTCTATTAAGAATTCGACTTAGCTCATCGAAGGCTATTATGAATAGTATAGCCGATAGAGGCGAGCCATGGGGTGTGCCATTGTGTAAAGGAAGTGTTGTGGATAGGAAATTATTTATAGAAACTTTAATCTTTCGGCTTGTTAGAAAACTTTTGATGAAGTTCAGCTTTTTTGGCCCAATTGACCATTTTTCAAGTTGCCTGATTGTAATATGTATTCCTATGCTATCAAAGGCTCTACAGAAATCTAGTGACAGAATAGATACATGGTTCTTGCTAGCCAGAGAGTTAGTGATGAAGTGATCCAGAAGGAGCAGATCATCTTAGGTGCCATGACCCTTTTTGTATGCAACTTGGTTGGCGGATATCAACTTATTTCTCTTGGCATACCAAGTCAGCCTATTCGAAATTATCTTTTCTAATAGCTTTCCCATACATGGAAGAAGAGATATTGGTCTATAGCTATTGATATCTGTGGCAGATTTCCCAGGTTTTAGTATCGGAATTATGCAGGATGTTTTCCAAAATTGAGGATAAACCCCGGTCTGGAATATGTTGTTATACAGTTTAACTAATCGTACCTTTAGATTGTGGGAGATATTTTTAATCATTGGATAAGATATTTTATCAAAACCAGGGCTTTTACCTTTGACTGAGGACAGCGCAAATTCAAATTCGCTTAAGGATATCGGGGATTCTATTTGCCGTGCCGATGCGCTAGTTGGCATATCCGTGCTTTTCCGGATTGATAATATGGCAGTGGATTAATCTCTCTGGAGAAATTTTCTAAACATTCCTGTTTGGCTTTCTTCAAAGAGCGACGGAAAATTGCATTCGATTTCTTAAAGATAATCAAATCAGTAGTCGAGCGAGAGCGCTTGAATTTGTACCATGTTTCTTGTTTTGTTTTCCTGAGTGATGAGAGCTCAGTATTCCACCATGGGACCCTTTTCTTTGATCTAGAGCTGCCTGTAGTTGGAATCAAGTCATTGGCTGCAGCGCGAACGATTCTAGTAAGGTGGGCAGTTTCTTGGTTAGTGTTCTCTGAAATGCGATATTGCGAGCATTTTCTATCGCAAAGAGAGTGGAACTTGTTCCAATCGGCGCGATCAGTTATGAATAGCTTTTTCGGCTTGAACAATGTTGGGTTGTTTCTTAAGTTTAAAGACAACAAAATGGGAAAGTGGTCACTTCCATAGAGATCGTCGAGAGCATTCCAGGTGCAGTTTGCACCGAGAGCAGCTGAGCTGTGTCAGGTCGATGTTCGAAAATGAATTGTGTGTTGAAAAATGAGTCACCGACCCGTCGTTCAGACTGATCAGATTAGTGGACAATATCACATCTTCCACATGGCTTCCTCTTGTGTTAGTTGTAGTGGACCCCCAAAGGGTGCTCCATGCATTTAGATCTCCTGCGAGAATAACTGGTGAACTAGCTTGATTAAGAATGTGAATAATATCGCTTGAAGAAAAGTTTTGACTAGGTGGAATATATATGCAGATTATGTTGATTTTTTGAATGAGCTGAATTTCAATAGAAAGCACGGAAAGATGAGATTGGATGGCTATTATTTTATATGGGATATTTCTTTTAATAAGTTTCATAGAGGTGTTTTGTGGAAGATTGTGAAAAATCCCATTGTATTGTTTGGGAGTGTAGGTGTTGGCATTGTGTGCTATATGGGTCTCATTTAAGAGAATAATCGACGGAGAATAAGAGTTAATTAGAAGTTGAAGGTAGCTGAAATTGTTTATGTAGGCATTCACGTTCCATTGTAAAATAGCTAACAGTTTGAGTCAAAAAAGTGGGTGCGAGTATAACGAAGCAACTGAGATGAGCACTCAGCAGAGCTCCAGCCATCAGTTGAGACGACGATCGCATCATTTAAGATGTACTCATTCACTGACTATCAACCGCTAACGTATGCATTGAACAATAAATTTAATAACGCGAAAATGAAAAGATGGAAAGCGGCTCTAGAGGAATACTCACACGAGCTATGTTATAAACCTAGTAAACAAAATATTGTCGCCGATGCGTTATCAAGGATACCTGTTGGCGAATCGCAAATTAACAGCCTATCAGTAACATCGAGATCAGACGATAGTTCATCACACAATTTGATTTACAGTATCGAAGGGCCAATAAATGCCTTCAAAAGTCAAATTTTTTTAAATACTGATGATGAGCCATCCTACCAATTTAAAATCGTGTTTCCTACATATCACCGGCATATGGTAACGCAACCGGATTATTCGAAACAGATTTTATATGCAATTTTAAAAAAATATGTGAACCCGTCAGTTATAAACTGCATAAAAGCAGAGGAGCGTATTATGGGAAAGATACAAGCGCTTTACCCACTGCATTTCAGTAAATGTAAAATAAGGTTCACTCAGAAAATGGTGGCGGATATACCGGACAATCACAAGCAACAAGAAATAATAATTAGAGAGCATAACAGAGCACATAGGAATCTAAGGAAAATAAAACTCAAATTTTAGAGAAATATTACTTTCCCGGAATGGCGAAAAAAATTAAAAAAGTAATTAAAAATTGTAGGATATGCAAGGAGAGTAAATACGACCGTCATCCGGCGAAGCCACAAATTCAGGCAACACCCATACCTACATTCCCAGGCCAAATAGTACATATCGATAAACTTCATATGGGCAAACAACTAATCTTAACTGCAGTTGATAAATTTTCAAAATATGCAATTGCAAAGCTTATCCAATCCAAAGGAGCGGAGGACATAAAACAACCACTAAGGGATATTATTTTTTCTCTTGTACCGGAAACAATAGTGGATAATGAGAAGTCATTTAAATCGGAAGAAATAAACTTTATGATGGAAAACGAATTTGGTATAGAAATTTACCGAACGGCACCATATACAAGTTGCTCTAATGGACAGGTAGAACGATGTCACTCCACATTACAGGAGATAATGCGATGTCTACAGCGTGGGGAAGCTCACCAATCTCTCAGCGAAGTGTTAGAAAGATCGGTCAAAGAGTATAATTATACAATACATTCCACAATAGGGAAAAGACCAATAGAAGTATATTTTGGTAGAAAAGTGTGCAGTGACTCTTCACTATTAGATAAACAAAGGTTAGAGACAACAAATAAAATTAGGGAAAAGCAAATTACAAATCTTGCTTACCACAACAAGAATAGAGTATCAGTAAGACAATATAACCAAGGAGATCAAATTTACGTTAAAATAAATAGAAGATTAGGAAATAAACTTACACCTAGGTATAAAAAAGAAGTAGTGGCTCAAAATTACAACACTACAGTTAAAACACAATCAGGGAGAATAGTCCATAAAAATAATATCAAACAGAGTTGAATATTATTTTTTCCATGTTTAGTTTTACGACCACAATATTTTTTTTTGAAAAAAAAAAAAAACCTCAGAAGTCAACATGAAGACAAAAATCACCATACAAATCATTTTTGCAATAATATTCACGATTAAAGCTCAACAAATCGATATACAAGACTTAACAAATAATAATGGATATATACCAATAAAAATCGGAGAACAACGAACCATTAATCACTACGATAAAATCCTCCATTTTATCAACCTAACAACATACGACGAAACCATTTCATTAATTGCAGAAAATATTAAAACCCTGAAGGCAACTTCCTTCGAGGATGAACGATTATTGGAAACTTTAGACAGGAATTTTTTCTTATTAAAAGCAAAAATAGATTATTTACAACCACACTTTAGGGCAAAGCGAGGTTTAGTTAAAGTATTAGGTAAAGGATTAAAATATATAGCAGGTACAATGGAGTAGAATGCAGAGCAATGCGCAGGACACGACGGACAATAAAAACAATATAATTTACAACAACAAATTCTTAGCTAATCAGATTAATAATATCACGATGCACATAAATAAGCAACAAAACCTCATACAAATTTACATAAATAAATTTAGAGAAACAACACAAAATAAAATCAGGACGTTAGAGGACGATTTGCAATTTATGCAGCATACTTACCAAATAAATAATGATATAACCCTTTTGCAAAATCATATAAATGACATTGGACAAATCATTTTTTCCAGTAAAATAGGCATAATCCCCACAGACATCCTAACGCAAACTGAACTCAGCCTTATTCATGACTTTGATAGTTATAGGGACATAAAGATGACAGTTATTTTTCAAAATAATAATATTATAATAACTATGTTAATTCAACAATTTTCCTCTAATATTCTTTCCAAAATAAAATTTGTACCAATTCCAAATATTAACAATATGTCAATAATATTAGATGATTATCAAATTTTGCTAGGCGAAAGTAACAGTGTATATAATACATTTGTAGAAGACAACATGGAAAAAAAATTAAAAAATCGTAGAAGATGAATGCATTATAAATATTTTGAGACTTAAAGAAGCCAGCTGTAAGTTAGGTCTAGCGTCTAAAACAAGTATTGTCGAGGTAACATCAGGAATGTTAATATTTAAAAATTTCAGTTCAGATATCGACCATAATTGCAATAGTTTAAAAATTAAACAAACAGGAACTTTTATAATTAAATTTGAGAATTGTAAATTAATAAAGTTAAAATGTACGACACATTTGTCTTGCCCAGCAAAATTACAAAAATTAAAGAAAACTCTAATTTCACAACAACTGAGCTAAAATTAGAAAAACTATATATTGAACAAGTAAAACAAAAGGAACACATTAAGTTCCTAGTAGATAAGAATAAAAATGTACACCTAATTAGTTTAAGTTCAGACCTACTAATTACATTCATTATCAGTATGTCAATCTTTATTTTCATATACAGCGTGTTTTTTTTACGGGTTTGTTTTTCGAATAGAGATAAAACTGGCATTTTGTGGTCAAATCTGGCAACTCTAATGTCATTTATGTTCAGTTTGGTTTGCCATTTCATCATGAACAGGTTGACAAAAGAACAACGCTTGCAAATTGTGCAAATTTATTTCGAAAATAATGGTTCAGTTCGCGAAGTTTACCGTGAGCTCCGTCCATTTTATGGTCGACATAATCGTCCATCAGAGCAATTAATTCGGTTAACCATGGATCGTTTTCGCACTACGTTTACTCTATGTGATAATACGCATCCGCAGAGACGTCGAACAGTGCGCACCGAAGAAACAATTGCCGCTGTAGAGCAAAGTGTTGAAGAGGACCCGAATGAATCGATTCGCCACCGTGCACAGCAATTGGAGCTTTGTCCATCAACTTTTGCGCAAAGATCTTGGCTTGCGACCTTACAAGATCCAGCTTGTGCAAGAATTAAAGCCGCGAGACCATTCAATGCGTCGTGATTTTGGTGTATGGGTCGAAAATGAGATTGATTTCGATGCTGATTTTCATCGCAAAATTTTGTTCAGTGATGAGGCTCATTTTTGGTTGAATGGCTACGTCAACAAGCAAAATTTCCGCATTTGGAGTGAAGAGAATCCACATGAGACCCTTGAAACGCCATTACATCCACAAAAACTGACTGTTTGGTGTGCTCTATGGGCTGGTGGAGTCATTGGGCCATACTTCTTCCGCAATAATGCTGGAGAGGCAGCTACCGTTAATGGAGACCGGTATAGAGCCATGATAACCGACTATTTTGTTCCCGAATTGGATGGCATGAATGTGGATGAGTTGTGGTTCCAACAAGACGGCGCTACATGCCACACAGCGCACGTCACAATCGATTTATTGAAGGAAACATTCGATGAGCGCATAATTTCGCGGAATGGACCTGTCAATTGGCCACCAAGGTCGTGTGATTTGACACCATTGGATTATTTTCTTTGGGGATATGTGAAGTCGCTCGTCTACACCAACAAACCAGAAACGTTAGGGGAATTGGAAGCCAACATTCGTGGCGTTATTGCCGACATACGGCCCCATATGCTCGAAAAAGTGGTTGAAAATTGGACCTGTAGAATTGGCTTTATTCGAGCCAGCCGCGGCGGCCACATGCCCGAAATCATATTTAAACATTAATGGCATAAAATTATCCTTCCAATAAAGCCAAATTGATGGACCTTAAAACGATTTTCTTGTATTTTATTTCAATTCGAAGTTCTATACCCCTCAAAAAAACACCCTTTACATTTACAAATATAAAATTAAATTCTAAATATCGCCTGAACTGCAATTGCCAATGCGAAACACCACAAGCATAACAAGTGGTCAATTTTTACAATTAAAAACCAACTAGTATGTAACCCCCGAAAATGGGGTGTGTTTTTTTAGTTAGCTCAGCTAACAGTTGCGCTTTAGAATCCGCCCATTGCTGTGCTCATTAGAACAGAGAGATAAACAAAGCAAGTGCATATAGAAAATCCAAACATACATACACATGTATGTATATGTGTATGCTTATGCGTCACCACGCTAGAAAATGCTGTGGTGAAAATGGAAATAATAAATGATAATATCTCATAAACAAATGAACTAATTTAAATTTTTATATTTTTGTGCAAACTTACTCATCGAAAGCTTTCATTTGATATATATTTCATTTATCTAGGTATTGTAGTTAAGGCTAGCTAAGCGCCTGGTCTAGAAATAATACTATAGATTCGTAATAACCTTTTAATCAATTAGAATTTTTCATGTCGATCGCGGACACTCGACTTAAGAGGGGAAGAGTTAACGTAACACAAGTTACTGCCACCCACGTCGTCTGAAATATGATTGCGCATCATAAACTAGCCGACCCAAATACCCATAAATTACTCATAATGATTAATTGCTATAGAGCAAGCCCATGTCGCAATAAATTACTCACAGTAATTACTTACAATAAAGTAAACCCGTGCCGAACATTTCCGCCCGAAATATGATCAGTCATAATTCGGCCGACCTAAGCAAATCCCCAAGCAATCAACTTCATAAGTCGCCTGAAATATGATTACTCGTCATATTCAGCCGCACCAAGTAAACTCACTTCAAAGCGGCATTTAACTATCCCATTCGGTGCCATATCACAATCACACATACTATGCTTGCCCAATGGCAACATGCCGAGTTGGCATTTATCAAAAATGGGTGAAGTAGAGAAATGAGCTCTTTCCCAATACATAGGAAATAAATGAATTCTTTCCCAACATATAGGAAATAAATGAAAATTTGGGTTGCAGAGCAGGCATAATTTAAGCATAAATAAGATAAAAATTTTAATTTAATTTTAGTCTGGTTCTGATTTCAATAAAGTCGGCCACGTTGCCCAATTAAAACAAAGAATAAACTAACGTTTATTCAACTTACACAAAGAAAAGTAAAAACTTGACAAAAGGCTATGTGTGTGTTAGTAATTTACAATTTTCGCTCACATGTATTGGTGAGTGTGGTTAGGCCCATCTAGTAGGAAAAACAATCAAATTTAAATACGGCGATATTGAACGTGAAGACATAAAACTCCCAAATTATTGAATATAAAGCAGTTATAACACCTTATCAGTTACTATAGAATACCAGTTTCAGTTTAAGTTAACGCGGTTTCCTCCATTCCACTCTTTCGGAGTACCTTCATCCACTACCTTCTACTCCGATTCGAATAAGAAGATGCCAACCTAGTAGGGGTAGACAATGTTTGTACTGATTTCGTACGCACACCGCTAACGTTCTGATAGTATACCGAGATATTTAAATACGTTAAAAGTAATGCTTCCGAAAGAAAGTCAGAGACATGCTCGGAGCATGGATGTGTTGTAAAGAATTGTCGAAAACATGGGGAACACTTTTTTGAGCAGCCAGTAAGGAGTAATTATATGTATTCAAACTTGTTACCAATATAAAACATTTTTCTATTATTAGATATACAGGGTGTTTTTTTTACAGGTTTGTTTTTCGAATAGAGATAAAACTGGCATTTTGTGGTGAAATCTGGCAACTCTAATGTCATTTATGTTCAGTTTGGTTTGCCATTTCATCATGAACAGGTTGACAAAAGAACAACGCTTGCAAATCGTGCAAATTTATTTCGAAAATAATGGTTCAGTTCGCGAAGTTTACCGTGAGCTCCGTCCATTTTATGGTCGACATAATCGTCCATCAGAGCAATTAATTCGGTTAACCATGGATCGTTTTCGCACTACGTTTACTCTATGTGATAATACGCATCCGCAGAGACGTCGAACAGTGCGCACCGAAGAAACAATTGCCGCTGTAGAGCAAAGTGTTGAAGAGGACCCGAATGAATCGATTCGCCACCGTGCACAGCAATTGGAGCTTTGTCCATCAACTTTATGGAAGATTTTGCGCAAAGATCTTGGCTTGCGACCTTACAAGATCCAGCTTGTGCAAGAATTAAAGCCGCGAGACCATGCAATGCGTCGTGATTTTGGTGTATGGGCCGAAAATGAGATTGATTTCGATGCTGATTTTCATCGCAAAATTTTGTTCAGTGATGAGGCTCATTTTTGGTTGAATGGCTACGTCAACAAGCAAAATTGCCGCATTTGGAGTGAAGAGAATCCACATGAGACCCTTGAAACGCCATTACATCCACAAAAACTGACTGTTTGGTGTGCTCTATGGGCTGGTGGAGTCATTGGGCCATACTTCTTCCGCAATAATGCTGGAGAGGCAGCTACCGTTAATGGAGACCGGTATAGAGCCATGATAACCGACTATTTTGTTCCCGAATTGAATGGCATGAATGTGGATGAGTTGTGGTTCCAACAAGACGGCGCTACATGCCACACAGCGCACGTCACAATCGATTTATTGAAGGAAACATTCGATGAGCGCATAATTTCGCGGAATGGACCTGTCAATTGGCCACCAAGGTCGTGTGATTTGACACCATTGGATTATTTTCTTTGGGGATATGTGAAGTCGCTCGTCTACACCAACAAACCAGAAACGTTAGGGGAATTGGAAGCGAACATTCGTGGCGTTATTGCCGACATACGGCCCCATATGCTCGAAAAAGTGGTTGAAAATTGGACCTGTAGAATTGGCTTTATTCGAGCCAGCCGCGGCGGCCACATGCCCGAAATCATATTTAAACAATAATGGCATAAAATTATCCGTCCAATAAAGCCAAATTGATGGACCTTAAAACGATTTTCTTGTGTTTTATTTCAATTCGAAGTTCTATACCCCTAAAAAAAACACCCTTTATTTTCAAAATCTCTTTTTGAGAAGCTTTACTGCTGCTAAAAAACTGGATTAGCCGCTAATTAATTAAAACAAGTCAGGAAGGGCTGTCTTCGACTGTGCCGAAGACTTTATACCTTTCATGAACACGCATCACAGTTCTAAGTGTCCTATCCTTACTCACAATTAGTACAAACTCTGCAAAACTGTTAATTGAAAGATACGTATCCCAAACCCCATTTATCGGAACAATCGATTGAATGGGAGCTATATGTTATGTTGGTCCGAAACCTACAAAGTTTTGCGTTCCTAGTTTTTTCATTGTAAAATTGATAGCCCAAAATCCAATCGATTATAGAGGAGCTATGTGTTATGTATAAATTATTAAAACACTTGGTTAAAACTTATTTCCTTTGCTGGTGAGCAAAGGCAACCGACTTTATTGATTGAATTAATACAACTAACTAATTAACTCGACGACTCCGTCTAAATACCTAATACCCTACCAGTTGCTGCTGTGTGTGTGTGTGTTTCTTACGTTGACTGCTGCGACGGTTGTCAGCAGTGCCGTACTGATTTGGTTATAGTTGTGAATTGCAGTCGCATTGTCAGTAATTTCGGTGGAAGTGAAATTTTGGCCGGATTCGGATCGCTGCAGACGGATCGTCAGCAATTTCGGTGGGAATGGGCTGCCCGGATACGCGTTTGCCGGCGTTTACTATTCCCCCTCTTGAAGTGAGGGCGTCCTCGGCCTCTTTGATTTTCTTTTCTATTATTGTCATATTTTTTTGTCTCCTTCTCAATAGGATTGCAGCAACTATAGCGATGACAACCAGGAGTAAGATAAATGTACACCCTGTCTGTAACATGGTGTTAACGAGATTATGGAGGCTTGCTATATGCTTGCGGTTTCTGATATCTATCTTCTGCAAGTATGGCAGTGATAGGAGACCAATATGTTCGGTGAAAGTTACATGTTGTGCAGGAGCAGCCTCAGGATGAGATCGAACAAATGTATTCCAGTTCACATAAGTTGTAGTGTTTATTGTAATCTCCCTATGAAATGTTACAAGGAAGGTCCCTTTCATCAGCTTTGTTAAGTTCGTAGTTTGTATCGACGCTAGTTGGTCGTTGATTACAACTATGCCATCGCTAACTTTCTCAATAGTGGCAACATTATCAGCGTATTTTGACTTACATTTCGCAGAGTGTAGAGTGTTGGTTAAGCAGTTGTAGCTACAGGGTCTTTCCTTCAGGGGTTGACAAAAGTTTGCCGTTAGGGCTTCTTTATAGTTGTAGAGTGGGTTATATTTCCCGGAGCACTCAGCTTCGTTTCTAGAGAAATTATTTTCCCGTCATAGATTACAGGCAGCAACTTTACATTATTACAAAGTCTATCTATTTTTGGATATTTAATAACAAAATAAATGCAATTCATATCTTGGAATATCTGAAGTTTAGAAATGAACAATAAATCACTTATGCTTATATTTGCAGAGTGTTCAGAAGTCTCTATACCATTTAGTAGGATTGGGTTGATAATATTTAATTTTCCTAGAGTGACTGATGTTGCAATAGTTTCCAATTCCATGATTACCGCTCTATTTCTGGTGCAGGCTAGGGAAAAGAGATATCCTGCGTCTATTTGAGTTTTTTTTTGCATTTTGTAGTAACTCATTCACTCTCACTGTCAACTCTTCGATTTCCTTTTGATAAGCTGAATTAATTGCCATCTGTGGTTCGTTTGCTTCTGTTAGGGCATCGGTTCTGGTGTCGAGTGTTTGGAAGTCGTCGAAGTCTGGGTCCCTGTTATGTATTTCAAGGCAGTCCCCAGAATGTTAATATCTCTGGCGTACCGATAATGCACTTTTACAAAGGACACCATTTTTAATATTTCGTTGGCGTCATTTTCCAGTAGTTGTTTAAAATGCGATTGTGGCAATTGTTTCTACAGCTATCGTCTCGAATGCTGACAAATTAGTTGTATGTAAAAGAAAGCCATGCCGCTCATAAACCGCCGCTTTTTCGGATGTTATTGGGATGTAGTACGAGCCGGTGTAATTTAGTATCCCCGCATGAGCTTGAAATCTAAGGGAAAGCAAAACGATCCTAGTCTTAGATTATTCTTGTGTACCTTCCGCTCGTCAATCATGACAAAGGTACCAAGATCCTTTTGAATTACTTTTTCTATAAAAAGTTTTGAAAACTTGTTTCCTATTCTCCTATTAGTTTTAAAGAAAACTCTCTCACCTGGGTTCTACTGTTGCGTTAGTCTATTTGCATTAAGTCTTTGTAAATCTGTTTGCTGAGTATGTGTAAGTCTTGTTTTTATTTCCTTTATTAGTTCGTCCGGTGTTGCATGTACTACATATATTGGTTTTTTATTCGTTACTGAATAGATTGCGCGGTTGTACTTAGCTGTGGCTAGAATGATTAGCTCAACTGTGTCAGAGACACCAGTCTCAAGCCTCTGACATCTGACAATTTCCGTAAGAGTGCTGTGAAACCTTTCCACCTGTCCGTTAGTTGAACTGTGAGCAGGGGGAGTTGTGTAAATTTCGGTGCCAAAGTGATTTTTGAGCATTGATTTGATGGTTTCCGAGTTAAATTATCTTTCATTGTCACATACTAACACCCTGGTATCTTTGTACAAATTGAGAAGTTGGTAAATTGGTTCTTTAATATCAACTATGGCTCTGGATTTGATTGGGAACACTACTGAAAATTTCGAGAACTTGTCTAATGATGTGAGAAAATGTTTCTTATCTGTGGAGTAAATGTCAACATGAAGGATTTCCCCTGGATACGAAGGTATAGGAGTTGATCCTATTTCAGGGTTTTGAGGAAATTGGAAATTATTTCTTTCAGTAGTTTTCGTATTTCAGGGAAGTAATAATGTTCAAGGATTTATTCTTAGTTTTCACGGAGGAATCGATGAGCTCGCTTATGCTCAGTTTGAAGAATTTCGCTTTAATCATCCTTGTTGAAAACATCTAAAGGGTGTTTTTTTCAGGGGTATAGAACTTCGAATTGAAATAAAACACAAGAAAATCGTTTTAAGGTCCATCAATTTGGCTTTATTGGAAGGATAATTTTATGCCATTAATGTTTAAATATGATTTCGGGCATGTGGCCGCCGCGGCTGGCTCGAATAAAGCCAATTCTACAGGTCCAATTTTCAACCACTTTTTCGAGCATATGGGGCCGTATGTCGGCAATAACGCCACGAATGTTGGCTTCCAATTCCCCTAACGTTTCTGGTTTGTTGGTGTAGACGAGCGACTTCACATATCCCCAAAGAAAATAATCCAATGGTGTCAAATCACACGACCTTGGTGGCCAATTGACAGGTCCATTCCGCGAAATTATGCGCTCATCGAATGTTTCCTTCAATAAATCGATTGTGACGTGCGCTGTGTGGCATGTAGCGCCGTCTTGTTGGAACCACAACTCATCCACATTCATGCCATTCAATTCGGGAACAAAATAGTCGGTTATCATGGCTCTATACCGGTCTCCATTAACGGTAGCTGCCTCTCCAGCATTATTGCGGAAGAAGTATGGCCCAATGACTCCACCAGCCCATAGAGCACACCAAACAGTCAGTTTTTGTGGATGTAATGGCGTTTCAAGGGTCTCATGTGGATTCTCTTCACTCCAAATGCGGCAATTTTGCTTGTTGACGTAGCCATTCAACCAAAAATGAGCCTCATCACTGAACAAAATTTTGCGATGAAAATCAGCATCGAAATCAATCTCATTTTCGGCCCATACACCAAAATCACGACGCATTGCATGGTCTCGCGGCTTTAATTCTTGCACAAGCTGGATCTTGTAAGGTCGCAAGCCAAGATCTTTGCGCAAAATCTTCCATAAAGTTGATGGACAAAGCTCCAATTGCTGTGCACGGTGGCGAATCGATTCATTCGGGTCCTCTTCAACACTTTGCTCTACAGCGGCAATTGTTTCTTCGGTGCGCACTGTTCGACGTCTCTGCGGATGCGTATTATCACATAGAGTAAACGTAGTGCGAAAACGATCCATGGTTAACCGAATTAATTGCTCTGATGGACGATTATGTCGACCATAAAATGGACGGAGCTCACGGTAAACTTCGCGAACTGAACCATTATTTTCGAAATAAATTTGCACGATTTGCAAGCGTTGTTCTTTTGTCAACCTGTTCACGATGAAATGGCAAACCAAACTGAACATAAATGACATTAGAGTTGCCAGATTTGACCACAAAATGCTAGTTTTATCTCTATTCGAAAAACAAACCTGTAAAAAAAACACCCTGTATTACTTGTTTGGTGGTGTGACGGAGCTTGGCGGCCCGAAAAGCCGTGACTAGTACGTCGTGATCTTCGCCAAAATGGGCAATTCGCACTGCAAGCCGTTCACAACATTTGGATTAATACATTACTTTATAGTTTTTACAAGGTGGCGCAAAAGTAATCCTCCTATCAGAAAATGCTATAAATTTTGCGATTGGCCCCTAAAGTCAGTTCTGTTTTGACATTTGTGTAGTAAACACATGCGAAATACACGTTAATAAACAATGTTACGCTACACTGCTCCAGAACGCGGAATATTGCTGACTATTTATTTGACCAATAATCGGTCGGGCCCAAACGGTTACTGTGAATGGTGAGCGCTACAGAGCAATGATCAACGAGTTCTTTTTGCCGCAACTTGATGAATTGGGATTGGAAAACATGTGGTTCCAACAAGACGGTGCAACAGCACACACTGCACGTGCCACAACCGATATGCTGAACATCGGAAGCTTACTTTTGCGCCACCTTGTATTAGTTCTTATGTACTATTAAATGATATTAGGTGCCTCATTCTTGATTGAAATAAAATCTTTGATCTTAATGTTGACGCGTCTCCTTCTTCAAGCACCAACTGGTTTCGGAAGCAATTTATGGGGTTTTTCACCGTGGGAATTATTTGAGACAACAACTCCTTGTAGCATTACTCAGAATGCGTTTCACTGCATTTCTATGCATATACAAATACTGACCCAAATAAATTATGTTGAACCCAACGGGAGTTCAACAACGTATATCGTATCTGCTTACATTTTCCACCCAATTACTCAACTCGTCACATTGACCAACGCACGTATCGATCAGCATGACTGATCGACAGTATCTGTTTGTCAATGTCAACTACCAACTTATTGCTGACATTGCATACAATGTAAATACTTTTAGTTTGTAAGTATTAGTGTAATTATGTATAAGTATGTGAAGTAAGAAATCAAATGACTTTACGCTAACCATCAGCGCAGCTCAATTAAGTAAAAACAATCATTACATGGCGATCCTGCCAGTTTATTAAAAAGGATCATTACATGGCGATCCTGCCAGTTTATTAAAAAGGATCCTGCCATTATCGAACAACGTTTTCGGAACATTATTTATATCCTGCAAGTGTCGTAACTAAGCGAAAAATTTGCAAAAAAAAATTTTGCGAAACCGCTTAAAAGAGAGAGACGCAGTATTTTTTGTTACTGATCCTGCCTGACACAATCATTCTCTAGCTTATAATTCCATTGTAATCACGAATGGCAACGCCTCACAAGAAAAAGATTGTTATTACAAATGGTCAAAATCATTTGAAGTGTCATTTGAAATTGGTGTGGCGAAAACAAGGGAACTGGAAAAGGAACTTTAAATTATAATAAAATAAAGAAACTAGTTAATCCTCTTTAAAGATAGTTAAGAAAGAAAGACCACCCCCACAAAGTAGATAGCGCATTGCCCGACGACCTTGACTACGCGGCAATCAAACGCTCTGTTGATAACTTAGAGTGTGAAAGCACACTCGAGGCACGCACCGAGACTCGTAAGTCACGCCCTCGCGAGAGTAGAAGAGCAAGGAACCTAATCTTCAGATTCATCGGAATAGACAGAGTACCTACACTTGAGGATTACTATAATCAGGAAACCATAGAGTCGGAAACTGTCGCCATGATTCGAGCGTGCGAACGCCTAGGCACAATGTAAATAAATTAAAATGAAACAAGAAACATAGTAAACATTATTATTTCTCATCTCCTTTTCCATTCAACTCAATATCAGAAAGCACTAATTATTTGGAAAAGGACAAGCACATAACCAGAAGCCAATTTTCGCCTTATTTAAGTACATTTTTAAATTTGGTGGAAAAATTGAATGAAATTTCAAATGCAATATAGAAGAAGAAATGGCAACTTCTGTTGAGAAATATTTTCATATTAATTTCAAGAAATTTTTGTTGGAAAATAGAAAGAAAGTAAAAAACAGAGACTTCTTTCCGTTTTTTCCAAAAATGAAAAACAAAAAGGCACCATCAATATCACCAGAGTTCGATGGCAAACCCAGAAACTTATCCCGTTTTCTGGATGCTTTTAATATATCCGACTAAATCAAAGACAGTCACGAGGTTACCCCGATATTCATGGAGAGAAATGCCTATAAAAAACATGCAAATAACGAAAAAACCAGTACTAATACTAAATAAAAAAACAAAACAATATTAATAATATAAAAAGTCACAAAGAGAACCATAAAATAAAAATGTGAAGCGCTATATAAATGTGAAACAAAAAGACTAGTCTAGCTCGTTTTCAAAAGAAAATTTTTAGCATGAAAAACCGATTGTTGAGGATAAGATTTACTTAGGACAATACTTTACCAGGCTGAAATAAGCCGGCAATTCGGGAAAAAGGAATAATACAATTGTCCTTAGGGACAAATTGTTTAAAAAATAATTATACTCGAGTAGGCACATTTATAAAATGAAAAATAGGTACATGTGACGGAAAATTAAACAATTCAAAAATATGCGATGATCCTATTTTTGGTGACCGCCCAGGAATCATCGAATAACTAATAAAATAAAATAATAGTATTGGACATGCATGACAAATTATCTGCCTTACAAACCCCCAGAAAGAAATTTAAATTAACCCATGTAATTAACCCATAATACATATATGAAGTTTAATATATAAAAAGAAAATTTAATTAATACAATTATGAAGTTTAAGATAAGGAAATTAAATATAGGTCCAAATAACGCAAGATAGAACCAAGAAATTGGTACAGAATATAGTAAGAAAATAAACATAGGAGATTTAGTGTTAGTTAGAGAAGAGGCTTCCCATAAGTTAGAACATAGATTTAACGGACACTATAAAGTTAAAAGCATTGATAAGAATAATAATTTTACTTTAATACCACATAGCATAGGAAATAACAATAAGACCAACAAAAATAAAGAAATTATAATTCATAAGAATATACTTAAAACAGTAGATAACCTTTAGTAATAAAAATAAAAATAAGCACTCCACTTTACTCATAATAATAAACAGGCACACGAGCCAAAGAAAACAAAAACAACATGTTATGTTCAAGAAAAAAAAAAAGAGAAGTCAGCACAATAAAGACACATGGGAAACAAATGTAAACAGATAAAAAACCTCATAAACAAACTTTTTACTTTCGATATTAAGTTACCGTTATGCAATATTTTGCAACGGCATACGAAAAACCATTAAAATCTTGTAAACGCAAGCAAACTTTAAGTGGGTCATTTAGTCTTTTCAATAGCCGTACACAATTGTCTTCAATTGTATACGACTATTCTTAAGGCGGACGGTGTAGCATTACTTAGAATGCGTTTCACTGCATTTCTATGCATATACAAATACTGACCCAAATAAATTATGTTGAACCCAACGGGAGTTCAACAACATATATCGTATCTGCTTACATTTGTCACCCAATTACTCAACTCGTCACATTGACCAACGCATGTATCGATCAGCATGACTGATCGACAGTATCGGTTTGTCAATGTGAACTACCAACTTATTGCTGACATTGCATACAATGTAAATACTTTTAGTTTGTAAGTATAAGTGTAATTATGTATAAGTATGTAAAGTAAGAAATTATATAAAGGAGAAAGACTTCAATAAAGGATAATCAATTGCCTTTACGCTAACCATCAGCGCAGCTCAATTAAGTAAAAACAATCATTACATCTTCTCCGTTTGCTGCCATACTTACTGAATCCATATTATGATCCAGTGCATTTATATGTTGTTGAGAGAGGGCATCTGCGACAAAGTTTTCCTTACCTGGCTTGTAACGACACCTCGGGGAAAATGTCCACAAAAGGCACGCCATTTTTTCATTTTTGCATTCGGATTTTAATCGGAGAAAGCGAAGGTGAGTGGTTGATGGTCGGTGTAAATATTCAATTTCTTTACGCCATACAAATAGTTACGAAGTTTTTGAAAATGTCCCTACTATTGCTAGCAGTTCCTTCTCATTTGTAGCATAGTTCTCCTCAATCGAAGACAGTGTTCTTGATATCATCGTGATAGGTCTTCCATTCTGTAATAGAACAGCGCCTATGACGAGAGAGGAAGCATCCGTAGTCAAATCAAACGTCTGCCTGTAATCAGGGTAAAGGAGCAGTACGTCTTCGCATGCTAGGATATTTTTTATCTTGCTAAATGCATTAACTCCTTCTTCGTCAAGAGTTATTTGTATTTTCTTTTATTGATTAGCGCCAATATTTCCGTTTTCCCCCGTTAAGTATCTAGTTAAAGGCTTTGCAATTGAAGCATAGTCCTTTATAAACCGTCTATGATATCCCGCTAATCCTAGGAATGAGCGTAGAGCTCGTAGCGTTTTTGGAATCGAAAATTCCAAAATGTCCCTTACCTTGTCAGCGCATGTCTTGATACCGTCTTTGGATACCATGAATCCCAGGAATTCAACACTTTCCTGAAAGAATTTAGATTTCTCAGCGGAAACTCGCATATTAACAGCGAGGAGCTTTGTCAAGATTCGATCAATGTCCTTACTGTGTTGTTCGGTGTTTCTAGAGAAAATTATAACATCGTCTATGTAAACATGACACGTTTTGCCATTTTCGTCCCTGAGCACATCGTCTATTGCTCTCTGGAAAATGCTAGGGGCATTTTTCAGGCCAAAGGGAAGCCTGCAAAACTCATGATTTCCGTTGTTGACCGAGAAAGCCGTTTTGTCCCTATCCTTTTCCGCAAGCTTGATTTCATAAAATCCGGATTTAAGGTCTATTGCTGGAAAAAATCTGGCACTTCCCATGTTTGATAAAATCACAGATGTGTCCGGAATCGGATATTTTTTACTTATTGTCTTAGCATTTAGCTTCCTAAAGCCGATTACGAAACGTGATTTTTTGTTGCTTTGTTCAACCATCCCCCTCTTATCCACAACCCTAATTGGATTATCGTAAGGCGAACGGGATGGCCTTATGATGCCATCATGCAGCAGCCTTGATATTTCCTTATTGACAAATTCAGCTGAAGCAATGGGGTATGGGTAAATCCTTGAGTAGACGGGTGAATCGTCCACTGTCATTATTGTAGCTACGATGTCGGTATTGTAGGGTAGCGCTCCATTTGGATCAGCGAAAACCTTAACATGGCGCTCAAGCAATGTAGAGATACCGGTATTGCACTTGTTTGTGTGGGGCCTTGTTTCTACTAATTTGTTAACGTCCGAGTAGTAGTAATACAAGGTGGCGCAAAAATAATCCTCCTATCAGAAAATGCTATAAATTTTGCGATTGGCCCCTAAAGTCAGTTCTGTTTTGACATTTGTGTAGTAAACACATGCGAAATACACGTTAATAAACAATGTTACGCTACACTGCTCCAGAACGCGGAATATTGCTGACTATTTATTTGACCAATAATCGGTCGGTGAAAAACGGTTACTGCGCAAAAGTAATCCTCCTATCAGAAAATGCTATAAATTTTGCGATTGGCCCCTAAAGTCAGTTCTGGTTTGACATTTGTGTAGTAAACACATGCGAAATACACGCTAATAAACAATGTTACGCTACACTGCTCCAGAACGCGGAATATTGCTGACTATTTATTTGACCAATAATCGGTCGGGCCCAAACGGTTACTGTGAATGGTGAGCGCTACAGAGCAATGATCAACGAGTTCTTTTTGCCGCAACTTGATGAATTGGGATTGGAAAACATGTGGTTCCAACAATACGGTGCAACAAGCACACACTGCACGTGCCACAACCGATATGCTGAACATCAGAAGCTTACTTTTGCGCCACCTCTTCAAATCAATACTCCTATTTACCTCTTTTAGAAGGTCGAATCCTACAATGCCATCAAATGTGCTCAAACTAGGCAGAACAAAGAGTAAAAGCAAAGGGATGTAAGTGCCACTTTTGTCATTTTGAGAAAAACAGGTTCAAAGTTTAAGCTCTGGAAAAAAATTACGAGCATTTAAAAATGTTCAAACTTATTATTGTTTATTTTCAATATATTTTACAAGATTGTTTTGATAAATTTTAATGCATTTAAGTTGGTAATGTAAAAAATACAGAGCTTTAAGTGAAGGGGTGGTAGTACTTACACCCCTTTGCATCTAAACGTAATTTTTTTCTTGGATTTACCACTTAATTTGTGAATAACATTATAAGTCATACTTTATATACCTAGCTTTGCTAACATGAACGCAAGCAGTTTTCTTTATAAATGGTTTGCGCAAATAATTAAAAAAATAGTAAAACAACAGACTGGTGAAATCGAAAGTTTATTGACAAAACAAAATCAAACAAAACAAAATATTCTAAAGTTTTAACGTAGATCAGAGAGCTCAGACACTCTTTTTTTAATCATCATCAGACTCCCAATCAGATGAAATTTTTTCTGAATTTTCATCCACAGCGCTTCTTTGGCTAGTGTTGGCTTCTGTATTATCGTTTGCTGTTACAGTTTCTCTCGCGCTTCCTTTTTTTTTTAGAGATGAATAAAAGTTATGATAGACTGGGGGAATAAACTGAAGAAGTTGTTTTTGGTATTTTGCGGTTTTTATAGATGGTGGCTCAGGATGCAATAATATAAGATCATATTGGGTACTTGGACGGCCCTTTTTCTGTTTTCTAAGGTTAAAATGCTCAAATGCTGTTACAGTTTCTCTCGCGCTTCCTTGGTGTTTTAGAGATGAATAAAAGTTATGATAGACTGGGGGAATAAACTGAAGAAGTTGTTGAAGGTTTTGGTATTTTGCGGTTTTTATAGATGGTGGCTCAGGATGCAATAATATAAGATCATATTGGGTACTTGGACGGCCCTTTTTCTGTTTTCTAGGGTCAAAATGCTCAAAATATATTTCTTCATTCAAAGTGTCCTTGTATTGAAGAATATTGGGTTTATCTTTGTCCAGTCGGAACCACTGAAAATTACTTATCCCTGTAATACTGTCTTTTTACTCTTTT
Source organism: Merzomyia westermanni (assembly GCA_949987695.1). Taxonomy (NCBI): domain Eukaryota; kingdom Metazoa; phylum Arthropoda; class Insecta; order Diptera; family Tephritidae; genus Merzomyia; species Merzomyia westermanni. The sequence goes on from OX465292.1 coordinate 72,819,350, forward strand.
TTCATTGGTTCAACTGACACAAAATCTTCATTTCTCATTCGTATAACAGTAAACTTTCGACCTGCTTCAGAAACTATGTTGATCCAATCATCCGGGACAAAAACATATTGATTTTTCTTTTTCGGTTTTTCGATAAGTCCAAAATCTTGGTCGCACTCCATATAAGAGTGACCTGTAATTAAAAATTTGTGGTCAACTCTACAAATGGATGTTGTTTGAACAATATGCCTCCAGAATTTTATGATATTGCTATTTTTATTTTGACCCCCTGCGTTGTCGCTAAATGCGATGATATGTTCTATCGAATCAGGAAGTTGGTGAACATATTTTAATAGGCATGATCCAATTTCTTGGGATCCCCTAGACGCTTAAACATTGATGCTTGACCATTTGCAAGGTTATGTACTGCAAAATTATAAGTCCACAGTTGTCTCAGGTAGTAAACCTTACTACAGGTTAATACTGGCGTGGGGAGAGTTTTTTTCAAGATCGAAACATATTGCATTTACAGTACTAGGATTATCGTTGGCAAATTTTTTGGCATCATTTTTAGCTAATCTAGCCTTTTCAGCGCTTCGTAAAAGAATACCTTTCTGGAATTTACTATCATTAACTACCTCGGGATTAATTTCGTTGTTTATTTTATTTTGAAGTGTATCGCATATTGTACATGCATCAGTGTGTGGCCGTTTGAAACGAAGATTGAGTTGTGTTGTAAAAGTAAATCTATAAAAGCTCTCTTTAACAGGATTTAGAATGCTTTTTTCTTGACAATACTGCAAATAAAGGTTATACATTTTGCGGATGTTTAGTTCGCCTGACAAATATTTTGTATGTGGATTTTTGACACTCGAGTGATGGCTGGAGTACCTTGGAAATGATTCAATGTGGCCCTTTACTATTGCAATATCGTTGTCTGGAATCTTATTTCCTGGTATATGCCTACCGCGTTGATCAGTTGGCGCTACACCTGTGAGCTTTCTTTTTTTTAAAACGTTGCCGTATTGTTTCTGACTTATGTTTAGAGTTTTCAACAAAAAAAGTTTACAAACTATTTTTCCCATTAACATTATTTTTACGCTAATCTGCTTACGTGGCTCCTCCTCTTTTCTCTTCAAAGGTGTATGTGTTTTAGTACAAGCGGTAAGAAATGCCGTTTGAAGATTCGATGATGCCAATTTCCAATAGTCTTCAATGATTTGTTGGCGATCTTCATTTGAAAAATTATTACACTCGAATTGACTTTGATGATTTTCTGGATTCTGAAGGCTTCTTGGTGGTTTTAATATTCGAATTGAAACGAAGATTGAGTTGTGTTGTAAAAGTAAATCTATAAAAGCTCTCTTTAACAGGATTTAGAATGCTTTTTTCTTGACAATACTGCAAATAAAGGTTATACATTTTGCGGATGTTTAGTTCGCCTGACAAATATTTTGTATGTGGATTTTTGACACTCGAGTGATGGCTGGAGTACCTTGGAAATGATTCAATGTGGCTCTTTACTATTGCAATATCGTTGTCTGGAATCTTATTTCCTGGTATATGCCTACCGCGTTGATCAGTTGGCGCTACACCTGTGAGCTTTCTTTTTTTTAAAACGTTGCCGTATTGTTTCTGACTTATGTTTAGAGTTTTCAACAAAAAAAGTTTACAAACTATTTTTCCCATTAACATTATTTTTACGCTAATCTGCTTACGTGGCTCCTCCTCTTTTCTCTTCAAAGGTGTATGTGTTTTAGTACAAGCGGTAAGAAATGCCGTTTGAAGATTCGATGATGCCAATTTCCAATAGTCTTCAATGATTTGTTGGCGATCTTCATTTGAAAAATTATTACACTCGAATTGACTTTGATGATTTTCTAGATTCTGAAGGCTTCTTGGTGGTTTTAATAATTTTCTATGACCGATAAGCGCACTACCACTATTTCTCAACCTCTTGGCTTTATTTCGTGCCCAAGGTGACTCGTTTCTGAGCCTTTTCCTACTACGCTTTGTCTGGTGGTTGTCTATATCATCGTCATCTCACTCTGCTTCAGATATAGATGGCTGGTGGCTGTCTATATCACCATCGTCCCACTCTGCTTCAGACATAGATGTGGATGCATCTGCTGGGTGTTAATTGCGATCCAGATCGCTATAATCGGAAGGTTCTGTACAGAAAAAAGCAATAGGGTGCTTAAAACACTTGAATGTAAGCCCAAAATAGTCTCAGTCGAGCAGAATACGATCAAAAAAATAAATATAAGAATAAAAAGCTAGTTTAGGTTTAGATTTTATATGCCGCCTTGACACTGTGCGTCGCAGTAGCCACTCGCATTCCCAGTTACCACTATATAATACCAAATAATTCTCAAAAGCACTCAGGTTTACTAATTACTCACTGAAGTGCACTTAAGGAATATGAATTTGGGTTGGCACGAGAAAAAATTTACTCGTTGGGTTTTCCATAATTTACCCCTTAGATCAAAAGAAACGAGTGACATAATAACGCTCATGAAAATTCTAACCTCAAAAAAAATAAATAAAAAAATTGTAACTTAATTTTATAATACTTACCATCTAACTCAGAGTCTAACATACTTAATTTAAATAAATTTTGTTCACTGATATTCGTAATTAGTTATTATACAAAAAAAAAACAGAATATTGCTCAAATCACTGTCACAAATATGCTGTACATACGAACACTCGAACGCATGAGTCAAAGAGAGTGCACATACATCCCATTGCCTCCAAGTACTTTGAAGAAATTGCTAAGCACTATTTCTTTTAGCGGGTAGATGTCGCTATTGGAATATAATTTATATATATCCTTTTGCCACCAAATAAAATGGTGTTTTATTAATGTGATTGTGCGCTTAACTCGTTTTTTGTGAAAAAGGCACTTACACCCCTTTGCTTCTAACCACCTCATTTATGGTGCATTGTTTGTTAATTTTATCGGTGCCATGAATTGATTTTACGAAAAAAAGGACTGTCGCCGGATTTCATTCCCTTTAGAGCTTTAAGGTCTTTGACATAGCTTTTCGCGGCACCAGTATCAATCAAATATTTTATTTCTCTCTTACCGAGTGTCCGTTCGACATAGGGCAGGAGAGAATTTTGTCCTAAAAAATTAGCGTCATCTTTTGGTTCCTCGTTGCCAACGCCTCTGCGTGGCGCGCAAAGCCTTTGGCTTTATTAAACGATTTTACTTTCGTTCCAATATTTTTTTATTTTCAATAACTTAATAACAATTTCGAAGTTTTTTCTTTGTTTTGTGTAGAGAAATTTTTTCTTCGTTTTTTATTTTTACACAGTCTTAAAGTTTATGTTTTTTAAATTAAGGAAGTATTTTTTCTGTTTTGTTTTTTTTTTGATAGTTTTTTTTTGCACAGAGTATACAAAATGTTTACATTTTGTGCACAGAAATATTTGTAAAAGTATTTTGTTTTATTGTTATGAATTATAGAAGATTTTTTAGCACTGTGTTATTTATGGGTTGCGACCACTTTGTATCCTTTTATGTGGATTTTTAGATGTATGGTCCCACCGGTTGGGCGCCAATTATTAAAACACTTGGTTAAAACTGATTTCCTTTGCTGGTGAGCAGGCAGCCGACTTTATTGATTGAATTAATAACACTCCGTCTAAATACCTAATACCCTACCAGTTGCTGCTGTGTGTGTTTCTTACGTTGACTGCTGTAACGGTTCTCAGCAGTATTTTGGTTATAGTTGTGAATTGCAGACGCATCGTCAGCAATTTCGGTGGGAGTGGAATTTTGGGCGGGTGCGCCATCGCCGGCGCATCGAATTGTTTGTTATGTTACTTGTTTAGACTGCAGACGCATCGTCAGCAATTTCGTTGGGAATGGCCTGACCGGATACGCAATTGCCGGTGTTAACTTATATAATATGAACTAAACCCGCCAAATTAAAAGTTCCTAGCTTTTAAATTTCAATATTTATTGGTCAAACTCCGATAGTCGGAACAATCGATTATATAGGAGCTATGCGTTGTATTGCTATGGCTGATTCAGACAAATGATTAGTTTTATGGAAAATGGATGCTCCATACCTAATTTCATTAAGATATCTCAAAAACTTGAAGGACTAGTTTGCGTACAAACAGACAGACGGACAGACTGACATGGTTAAATCGACTCAGCTCATCGCCCTGATCATTTCGGTATTCTTATTGGTGGGTCTATCTCTTCTTCTTCTCATACTTACAAACATCGGACCACAGTTATAATACCATTTCATGTTCATGAAAGGTATAAAAATACAGTTTTTAAATTTTAATAAATTATGAATACCACCTGAAATAAATGAGTAGACACGGGAAGAACGGCATATGCACATATGAAGGAATGGGCACAGGCAAAGCGTATAGCCATTGTGTGTATCAAATTTCAGTTACCGATGGAAATTTTTTATCATCCCGCTAAAGAGGGCTTAAACCCGGTCAGTGCAGAAAACATTTCCCCCTTCCACGAACCACAAAAAAAAAAAATTAAAATTGTAAAACGAGTTGATGAAATCAAGTAAATATGATATATTACCTTACTTATGTTATAAATGCGTAAGTTTGTGAGTGTGCCTCTAACGCTTATTCTCCGTAGTACAGAACAAATAGCAGATTCATACGATTCCGGAAAGTGAACCAGGAACCAGCCTATTAAAAAAATCTTAGTTATGATGCGAAATGTAGGAAACTCGGTACTTTGGTAGCACTTTGCCTTTGATAAAATTTAGGATACTTTTTTCCGGGAAGTAGACCAAGGACCGACCTATTCAAAATAATCTTATTTTTGATGCGAATTTCTTTGCATTTTTTAAAATATTAAATTTATTGTTATATTAAAAGATCTCAAAGAGATTCTAACAATAAATCCTGCAAGCGTTGCTTTACATGAGATATTAGCCTTTTTCCTAAACCTTATGCATAATGACGATCGATTGATCGATTGTGTTTTACTAATCGAATTTACCAAATATAGCCAATTGAATCAAAGACCGTACTTTAATTGATTTATTTTGTTGTGTTGATCTTCCGACAGGGTAGTAAGTTGATTTTTGTTGGAACGATTTTCCGTCATCCCTTGTCAAGTTTGGTTTTGTGACAAACCGGTTTCGGCGTTCTGCCATTTTCAATGCCTAGTTTCGTTCTGGTCTGTGTCTATCCGCTGCGTTGTTTTTATAGTCCGTGGGTGCTGTGGCAGGTAATGTCAATCTATGTGTTCGTGGTAGGTAACGTTAATATGCGTGTGTGTGTGCGCGGTATTGATACGTCCGAATTGTTATCTGTCCCAAGGGTTGTTTTTGTAGGTATGTAGACATACCGCTTGTTAGCTAAGCGGTGGGTTGATGTAGGTAGAAATCGGTGATTTTTGCAGTTTGGTTCATATTTCGTTTTTGCTTGTTCATTGTTACGTGTTTGGTTGCTGTACCTGCTGGCTTGTGCTGTTTTTTGTAAACTAGTTTTAAGGGTTCAAATATTTCGTCAGAGATAGTGTTGGTTTGTTCGTTTATGATCCTGCCGTCAAATGTTTTTAACTTGTATATCTCCATGTTCTCAAGTACATTAAGCCGCCGGCCTTTTCCTTGTACGTGAAGTATTCGAGCCGTTGTTTTTATGTTAGCTGGGGTGCAGTTGTTCTCAAACATGTGGTTCGCGAAATTAGATTCTGGTATTATGGTGGGTTTTCGTGTTTTTTTGTTGTAGTCCCTGATATGCTCTCGGAATCTTGTGCTTATTTTTCTTCCTGTTTGTCCTATGTAGCTGTATTGACATTCACAAGTAAGCCTATACACTCCGTGTCTGTTGAATGGGTCATCAGAATTAGTGTCGGTTCTTAGTTTTTGTCCGACGTTGTTAGATGTTCTGAATGCTGTGTTGACGTTATATCTTTTAAAGAACTTTGCCCAGGAAGCACAAAAAGGAAATAAGGAGCTGAAAATATTGAAAAGGCTACAACGAAAGCTAAAAAATAACAACATCGTCACAACGAAGGCAGACAAAGGAAACACAACGGTGCTAATCAGTAAGGATGAATATATAGCAAAGACAGAGAAGCTCATCGAGGAAATGAAATGCCGCATTATTAGGGATAACCCCACGGATAAATACCAGACCGAAGTTAAAGAGGTTATAAAAAATGCTACCAAAATAATAGACGAGAGAATGGCATATACCCTAACACAAATGAATCCATCTGCTCCTCCACTCATTGCGTTACCTAAAATCCACAAGCAGGATACGCCGATGAGACCTATAATTAATTTTAAGTCCGCGCCGGGTTATAAACTGTCGAAACATCTAAAAACGATTTTAAAGGACACTCTGAAACTAGGGCACGAATACACAATAAGCAATACGATAGAACTACTACAAAGACTTGAGACCGTTAAACTCACAAGGAGCAGTAAACTCGTATCCTTTGACATAAAGGACTTATACCCGTCAATACCACTAACAGATACAATGGATATAGTCAACAAAACACTACTGGACAAAACTGAAGATAAGGTAAAAACTGCGCAAATTACCCACGCGCTAAGAACAACGCTGCGGCAAAACTATTTCCGGTTCAACAACAAAATATATAGACAGACAAACGGACTAGGAATGGGTAACCCAACATCGGCCATTCTCATGGAAACATTCATGCAAAACTTGGAAGGAAAATATATACAGGAGTTAAAAACCAAGTTAGGCGTGGCATTCTACGCTAGATACGTGGATGACATCATCTGCATCCTAAATGACGATAACGAAGAGCATATACTAGAGTTCCTCAACAGGCAACATAGCAACATAGAGTTCACAATGGAAGTAGAAAAAGATGGAATAATGAACTACCTGGACCTAACTATAGGGATTGACAAAATAACAAATAGGTTCAACTACGGCATTTATAGAAAACCGACTGCCACGGACACCATTATACACTCTACATCAAACCATCCCCAACAGCACAAAAATGCAGCATTGAGGCACTTAGTGGATAGGCTTCAGAGAACGCCGCTCACACAGGAAGCATACTGGAGAGAGCTTAAAACAATATATAACATAGCGGCAAATAATGGATACAAGAAAGCACTTGTGGATAAACTCAGAAGTAGCCATGGAACACAAAAAAGAGTAAACGTAGAGGAAAATCCAATGGTTTGGACGGCAATGACATACACTGGAAAAGCGACGTACAAATTAGCAAAGTTCTTTAAAAGATATAACGTCAACACAGCATTCAGAACATCTAACAACGTCGGACAAAAACTAAGAACCGACACTAATTCTGATGACCCATTCAACAGACACGGAGTGTATAGGCTTACTTGTGAATGTCAATACAGCTACATAGGACAAACAGGAAGAAAAATAAGCACAAGATTCCGAGAGCATATCAGGGACTACAACAAAAAAACACGAAAACCCACCATAATACCAGAATCTAATTTCGCGAACCACATGTTTGAGAACAACTGCACCCCAGCTAACATAAAAACAACGGCTCGAATACTTCACGTACAAGGAAAAGGCCGGCGGCTTAATGTACTTGAGAACATGGAGATATACAAGTTAAAAACATTTGACGGCAGGATCATAAACGAACAAACCAACACTATCTCTGACGAAATATTTGAACCCTTAAAACTAGTTTACAAAAAACAGCACAAGCTAGCAGGTACAGCAACCAAACACGTAACAATGAACAAGCAAAAACGAAATATGAACCAAACTGCAAAAATCACCGATTTCTACCTACATCAACCCACCGCTTAGCTAACAAGCGGTATGTCTACATACCTACAAAAACAACCCTTGGGACAGATAACAATTCGGACGTATCAATACCGCGCACACACACACGCATATTAACGTTACCTACCACGAACACATAGATTGACATTACCTGCCACAGCACCCACGGACTATAAAAACAACGCAGCGGATAGACACAGACCAGAACGAAACTAGGCATTGAAAATGGCAGAACGCCGAAACCGGTTTGTCACAAAACCAAACTTGACAAGGGATGACGGAAAATCGTTCCAACAAAAATCGACCGTACTTTACGCTATTTGTATATGTTCAACTGCATATGTATTAACGGTTATAGATCACCGCATTCAGATATTGTGTTTTACTAATCGAATTCACCAAATATAGCCAAATGAATTAAAGACCGTACTTTACGCTATTTGTATATGTTCAACTGCATATGTATTAACGGTTATAGATCACCGCATTCAGATATTGTGTTTTATTTATCGAATTCATCAAGTATAGCCAAATGAATCAATCCCGATACTTTACGACAATTGTAGATGTTCAACAGCATTTGTATTAACGGTTTTAGTTCACCGCATTCACCGATTTTGTTTTACTAATCGAATTCATCAAGTATAGCTAAATGAATCAAAAACGGTACTATGAGACGTTTGTAGATATTCAACTGCCTTTGTATTAACGGTTATATGTACTGAAAAATAAGGTTTACCATAGAAATGTGGCATACAACTAAATACCTTACAAATGTATGGCTTTATTTAGTGAGGTTTTTTGCAAGTGAAATAGCAAACAGAGAAGAAAACTACAAAAAAATTATTGCAGCGTTTTATGCGTTATTAATCGCACCAAATAAAAATGTTACGCTTAAGGGGGGGTCAGGTATTAGTTTTTTTTTTTGAATTTTTTTTTTTTTCGAAATTGAATCCGTAATATCTGAATATATTGTGTCAAATTTCAAGTCAATTGAAGCAAAATTGACGAAGTTATGAGTATTTTTATACCTGAACTGAACTGGATTTTTTTGTGTTTAAACTTTAAATCGTTTTTCCCACAACTCACGTTTTCAAAGTCGGTGGCCCTGATAACTCCAAAACTACTGCACCGATCCGTTTGAAATTTTAAACACTATTTCTGTACATCATTTACGTGGTAACGCTGTCGATTTTTTTTTTCATAATTTTGATTTCGCAATAACAAATTAGCCGATTTTTTCCTACAAAATGGTGTTTTTCATTTCAAAGTGTTCGAAAAAATGAAAAAAATTGGAAAAAAGCTCGACAGCGTTAACTGGGGAAAACTATTATCTAACGAATGAACTTTGATTTTTTCATTTCAGATTATCCAGCACCAAGTTATGAGGGGCACTGCAATTCAACTTTTTTTCGATACACGTCCAAACAATTGCTGCCATTGCCGTATTTTTTAATATTTCTTTGTAAAAATTTGATAAAACATTCTTCGAATGTCATACTTCAATGTACCATTGGTTGAGTAAAGAAATTTTAACTGCGTCGTCAAAAAAAAAAATCACGAAAACATGGCTTTTTTCGTATGATTTGACCTTAGCCCATTAAGGGTATTTCACTTTGATATTTAAACTCTGTAGGTTTCCCCTCTCGTATACCAAACTAGAGCGGCAGACTTTGTCCTGCCCAGATACTTACCTGAATGGATCTAGAAATATTGGCTTTTCCTATCCCTATCACTATCTCTATCACTATCCCTATACATAGATGTAACTATTTATTTATTTATTTATTATTAAGTCTATGGCTTACAAGCTTTACAGACTAAGGCGTACATAGGTTTTAATTATATTAAAAATAGTACAAACAAAGTTTTTCTTTAAATACATTGCGATTTACAAATTTATCTAAATTTATTTCTCTACATAACAAATTAAACTCCGCTAGTAGTGTGATTATTGGTTCATTTTGAGCATACCTGGTTTTGCAGAGGTCAATAGCAAATAAATCATGATGTCGCAAGTTTCTAGCTGGAACATTGAGTTTAATACAATGCAATAAGAACGCGCAATCAATAGTCCCATTGAGGACATCTCGATTAAAAACTTAGCCAGAAATCAATCGCCTACTGGCAAGAGTAAGCAGACTGATCAGCTTGCAACGCGGAACATAAGACGGAATAGGCATAATAAACCTAACTAGAGTTCGCCCAGTGGTTGAAATTCAACCAATAAACTTTATTTTATTTTATTTTTTTGCTGTAGGTATGTTTTATCCGCCTTTTTTCTTCCTTTCTATGTCGTTCCTTTCCTCTAACATATTTTTATTTTCCTTGATTTCTTTTTTTACTCTCATATTTTATTTTTTACTTTCCTCAAACTTCTTTTCCTTTCCCTTCCCTTCCTTTTATTTTCTTTCTTTCCCCTTCGTTTTCTTACCTTTCCTTTAATTCCCTTTCCCTTCCTTTCATTTCCTTACCATTCCTTTCTTTCCTTTAATTTTCCTTCCTTTCCTATCCTTTCCATTCCCTTCCCTTTCCTTCCTTGCCTTTCCTTTCCTTTTCCTTCCTTTAATTTTCCTTCCTTTCAATTCTTTTCCTTTCCTCTATTTTCCTTTAATTTTCTTCGGTGTTTAATACTCTTTATGAGTAATCATTTATTTTATTTTTGTAAACCCTGTTTGTAGGTATCAGCAATGAATTTTACATATTTGCTCATATTTGAAATAGCTTGTTTATGGCTCCAACAAAGCAACTTTTCGTGCTCTCAGGAGAGCCGCTGACACTGGGCATCGTAGCCAGTGATCAGTGCAATAAAAACAACTAAAGCAAAAATGCATGACACAAGAGAGTATCTATAGTGCGAATACTTATTTTTCATTGGTGCACTACCAACTCTTCGCACTCACAGTGAGAGCCGACCACACGAATAACACAAAAACATGCATGACAATTCTACTCACACTACTACGGCTCTTAATTTTTTCCTACAAAGCAACTCCTCGGCCATGCTCACGATTCAGCATAGTACACAAAAAGCAAGTACACACCCACACAGCGTGTCTATAGTGTGAATAAGTAAATGTGTAGTGGTGTAACTTTTATGTTAAATTTTTTATATTAAAATGATTTTAAAAAATTTTTTTATTTACGGATAAAAGTACATCTCAAAATTTCCTATCTATACATATATAATTTGTATACCTTAGAATTATAGTTTAGCAGAAAACGGTTCTACATTGCATTCATCTTGTCTATTTATATATAAGATACTGGATAATGCAAATTTCAAAAACTTATTCTGTACACGTTCAAGTCTATTGGAATGCACTACATAGAACGGGTTCCAGATTATAGAAGCATATTCCAATTTGGACCTTACAAATGTACTAAACAGTAATTTTTTAGTATAAGGCTCCGTAAATTCCGAACTATTTCGTCTAGTGAAAGCTAGAGAGGAATATGCTTTAGGTATGTTGTAATTCAGGTGATCAATAAACGTGAAATTCGAATCAAAAACTACCCCAAGGTCTTTGATTTTATAACTGGAACTAAGGACAGATCCAGAAATAGAGTACGAAGATAAGCGTGGCAGTCTAATTTTGTTGTAGGTGATCGAGCAGCATTTTTCGATATAAACCATTAGCATATTTCGATCACACCATTCCTGGAATTTGTTAACCTCATTTTGCATTATTTCAATATCAGAGCAGCTTGTTATTTTTTTTAAATTTTTTAAATCATCGGCATAAAGTAGATGCTCACACAAAGTAAAACATTCTGAGCAATCATTGATGAAAATAGCAAAGAATAGAGGACCAAGGATACTACCTTGAGGAACCCCAGAGGTAGCTCTATATGAAAATGATTTTACGCCATTAGCAACAACATAGTTAATTCTATCTATTAGATATGATCTAACCCATGACAAGAAAGTAGAATGAAAACCAAATTTTTTAAGTTTTTTAATTAATAGGTCGTCAAATGCTTTTGACAAATCAGTATAGATTGTGGCTACCTGAAAGCCATCCACAAAGGCTGAAATGCAAAAATTTGAGAAAACAGTCAGATTGGTGACCGTAGATCTGCCCGGTATAAAACCATGTTGAGTATACGAAATATAGGGTTTGATATCAAATAATTTAGCAATATTAGTAATTTTAGAGACAGGACGATAGTTTGAAGCCAGATTCTTACTCCCACTTTTGAAAACTGGAGTAACAGAGGTCACTTTCCATTCATCCAAAAAATAACCTGACCTAAGAGACAAATTAAACCACAAAAGTAGCGGATACACTATTGATGACTTGCATTGTTTGAGAAAAAAAGCAGAAACATTGTGGGCATCTAATTGCTTGGAGCAATTTAAGTAATTTATAGCTACGAAAATGTCTTCCTCAGTTAAAACTAGGGAGGCAAAATCAAACGAAGATGCTAATTTCCCAACACTAGAAGTATCCCTCTGAACACCTTTATCAACAAAATTAGATTTAAAAAATTCAGCAAAAAGATATGCCCTTTCATTAGCGGTGCTTGCACTCATACCATTGTAAGACACTATGGACGGAATAACTGATGAGGAACGTTTTGAATTTACAAAACTCCAAAAGGCCTTGGGATTAGATTTAATATTCATTTCAAACCCGAGTAAATAATTTTTGTAAATTTATTTAGACTTATTTACTTACTTATTTTACTCTTAAAAATATCAAAACAATCAGTTAGAGGCCGATCTGCAAATGAGGTTGGCCAATTCTGACTTAATATAAGATTATTACCAAGATCAAAATTACATCGCGAGTAATCGAACTTAAGCATCGAGTCAGTGCCAAGATTTGGATATTTATAAAACTCAAGTTCCAAGATAAGTGGAATGTGGTGTTTATCAGTTACAGATAAAGGAACCACGGACTTATATAATAGAAATTTTAAATCAGGACTAATGAAAATAAGATTCAAAATCTTGCTCAACTCATTCATAAAGCTATTAATTGTATACTAAATAACCCATCAATTACGCATATTTCACTACAACTATTCGCATTACTTGGAATAAGCATATCTTCATCAGCAATAGTAGACCACCCAATTTTATTTAAATTAAAATCACCCAAAACACAAAGTTGCGCATTATCATTCGGGAGATTTAAATTTAAAATATTATCAATATGTTCAAAATACAAATTATCCGAGCTGTTAAGAGTAATATTAGAAACGCAAATGAAAAGCAAATCATCACCACTCGAAATTGACACACATAATTGTTCAATGCAGGAATCATTATTACTTAAAGTTACTTCAGCAGCACATAGGATAGACCCTACTGCTATCAAAACACCACCCCCACGCGTAGTATTCGTTGCCACACCATCTCTGTCTCTTCGAAAAACAGAATAAAAACTCCTATTAAAGAACTCCTCACTGCAGAAATCAACATTAAGCTATGTCTCTACCAACACGATGACGTCATAATCACATTGGGATGTAGCAGCATAAACAGAATTGGCTTTTGTTCTCATGCCAGACATATTTTGATAAAAAATGTTGAGGTTTTGATTAAGATGCATATTACGAATTCTCTTATTATGACTAACTTGTAGGGTCTCAATTGTAACTATGTTTCCTGCATATTTTGATTTCGCTTTGGAAAAAACCGAAACGGTCTAACAGAAACATTTGTTGGCCACAGAGAAGCATCAAAAACCTTACTATAGTCAGTAGATAAAACTCGTAATTTGAAAGAAACTCTCACAAGAGAGTTAAAATCAGCATCTCTTTTAGTTAATTTAAAGCAGGCAATTCTTGATGGAACGATGTTGGTATGTTGAGAAATATATTGAATAATGTGCTCCTCTTTAACAGACGGCGTAAAAGAAGATAAGTGAAGCCATCTGTATCGCACGAACACATCCAAATCAGCATTATCATTAGTGCCACTAACAACATTACATGGCTTATCAACAGTTGTTTTAAACGCAGCCTCCCTCTGTCCCTGTAAATCAACGTCATTCGATGAAAAACGATCAGCAGCAGAGGCAGCGGCAACAGTTAATGATATCATTAGCACCCTCAGGTAGAGTAGACAGTGTGTTTCTCTCAGCGCTCTCAGCAGAATGCACAAGTTGATCAGCAGGCAATAGCAGAGGAGATGATTGTTTCTGCGTTGTCTTAAGTTGATCTGTGGTCTTAGGTGCATCGACCTTTGATTGTGAGCGCGTACGGATTGCATTGTTGGAATCGACCGTAAGCTCAGATTGCCTCTCACTTGCTGTGAGAACTTTAAAGAAAGTTTGTAGCGTATCAACACTTTTGAGAGCTTTATATATTTTGGCGCGCGAAAATAAAGCAACACACTTGTCACATTTATACACAACATTTTTGTTGTTTTTTAGCAAATTGATTGCATTATCCATAATATTAGAGCAATTCACATGAACTTTATTAGAACAAATGCCACAAATTATAGAGTCATTGGGTAAACATTGGTTATTACATTTAAAGCAGTTATCCATTTTTTTTTTTTAAAAGGCGAAAGAAATTAGCAAACTAATAAGAATTAAATAAAAGCTAAAGTAGCACAAGAAAACACGTCTGTTCGCTTCGACAGTTTACACACACACACACATTCCACTTCACCATCGATCGATCCATTATTGAGATTTTCTAACAAAAAAAAAATTATAAAAATTCGCACCATACAAAATGTATGGGAAAATAAAATTTTTTTTCAGGAATTTTTCGGAAATTTTATTGGGTATACTCCTATTCTGGTCAGAGAAAAATCTAAATTACTGTCAATCATCCAAATCGATGTGGGCTTTCTTGAGTTATGAGCGTTGGAACTAACGTCACTTTCTTTTGTATATACTCGTATAACAAATACCATTATTATATGTGGCAGGGGCGGACACAAGTCTCTAGTTACGGGGGACGATCATGGCCGAAAGCTCAAAATCAAAATTGCCATGAAAGTCAGTAATGTAAATTAATGATTAATTTCAGAACATCATTTCGACATAATTACGCATAAACGTAACGAATTTATCTTTAAGCACTCAAATTAGCCCAACTAATCGAACAGAAATCAATCAAGAAATGATTTTATACAGATCAAAGGTACAAACTTATTCTCTCTGATAAGCGAGTTTCATTTGTGTCTTTTAACTAAGTGGAGTTATCTTGAATCTTTATTTATTGGAGCAATGAAAAAAAGGAAAAAAGAGATGAACAATAATGTTTATTGAAATTAATTGCATTTCAATATATTCGTCGACAGATTAAATATGTAGTTTTGTTACAAAGATGTTTTCGAAACGGTATACATTCTTATTTTTCCTTCCCTTTTTTTGCGTATCTTTCCATAATGTTTTCAACGTCGATTTTAATATCATAATGTACGTGTAAAAGTGCTATACCAGTGAGCCTCTCTTCAGTCATAGTTGTTCGTAACCATGTTTTTAATCGCTAAGGTTAGAAAAACTTCTTTATGGAGAAGCATTACTGACTGGCAGTATAGCCAGAATGTGCAATAGCATCCTTATCAGTGAAAAAGCATTTTCGTCGCAGTGATCTAGAACTTCTAATGCGGATTTTCGTATCTATTTTTTGTCGGGCTTTTTTGTCTTAATGTTTATAAAAGGTATGAAAATCAAAAAAGATATATAACTTCGCTATTGCAGTGGGCTATTAACTACGTGCTCGAATATTTTGCTTGTGTGTCTCCCGATTTGGCTAATTTTTGGCCGGAGTACAATGCATACTACTGAGAAGCAACTGACCAATTTTCATTGAATTATCAAGATTGAATTATAAGCGTTTGCCTTTAAAATTAGCAGAAATTTTATGCTAAAAAGTGGGCGGCGCCACGCCTACTTCTTTAAAATTGACAACATTTTTTTGCGGCCGAGTTTTTATTAAAAAGCTTATTATGTGTGCAAATTCTGATTGATATAACTTGCTCAGTTGTAGAAATATCGCTTTTTAAATTTTACAAAAAAAAATTTCAGAACTATGTTCAAAAACTGGGCGTGGGCATTAACCGATTTCGCCCTTTTTTACAGCAAACCATTACCTTTATATATAGAACATTATCACCAAATTTCGTTTCGACAATTAATTTTTGGCGGAGTTATGGCATAAAAAGTTTTGTGGAATAGTCCACGGGCCACGCCCATTTTCGAAAATTTTCAGTTTTGGATTTCTTTGCTTACGTTAACTTTAAAAGTGAAATATAAATGATGTATAGCTGTTTTTCGAAAAGTTATGCCTATTTAATATATCTACGATCCTCTTCAAAATCTTTCATATATATAAAGTTTCAATTCGTCATAACTCCGAACTTTTTTGGTCTAAGCTAACGAAATTTCTATATCTACATTATTTTTCAAAAGTGGGCGGTGCCACGCCCACATATTTTGTGTTTTGTTTTGCTCTTGAACTTCCACGATAGGTTCAGGAGTTCACTGGGCACGACACAGTCTGTATATAGCTTTTGGAAAGCCCCCAGGTTATATAAAGCTGCAGTTCGGTATAGTTAGGAGTTTATTTGGTTCAAGTTAATGACATTTTATATATAGATGTGTTCTATGTATCAAAACGTCAAAACAATGTCTACCGAGTTTGCTAGTATATTATAAAATGGCGAAAGCAAACAACGCACTTCAGCATTCTTTTGTAAAACTGGGAGACTAGTTTGCGTTCAAATAGACAAACGGACAGACAGACAGACGGACGGAGAGACGGGCAGGGCTAAATCGACTCCGCTCATCGTGCTGATCATTTTAGTGAACTTTTCTCTTCTTGTTCTCATACTTACATACATTTCTTAAAACGCTTATTATGTGTGCAACATCTGATTGATATAACTTGATTAGTTGTAGAAATATCGCTTTTTAAATTTGACAAAAAAAAATTCAGAGCTATGTTAAAAAATGGCAAACAGCAAACAGTTACCTTTATATATAGAGCATTATCACAAAATTTCGTTTAGACAATTCAATTTTTGGCAGAGTTATGGTATAAAAAGTTTTGTGGAATAGTCCACTATAAAAGGGGCGGGGCCACGCCCATTTTCGAAAATTTTAAGTTTCCGGATTTCTTTGTTTACGGAAACTTTCAAAGTGAAATATAAATAATGTAAAGCTGTTTTACGAAAAGTTATTGCCTGTTTAATATATCTACGATCCTCTTCAAAATCTTTCATATAAAAGTGGGCATATATCTTCACCGATCCCGTCCATTTTTTCCTGGAACATTCCTTGCATCCCTGGAAACCTCCGTGCTGAATTTCGTTTCGATATCTTGAACGGCTTTTGATTTATGATTATTATTATTTCTAAATTTGACTTAATCAAAAGTGGGCGGTGCTACGCCCATTTTCAAAAATTTCTTGAAAAATTTATTTTATGCCTCACCAAATTTTATCCTTTTAGTGGTATTATGTACTGAGTAATCACTTTTTTGTGTTTTCGAAAATATTCTATATATATCTTCCGATTTCGCCCATTTTAAATAGCGCTCGGAGATGAGTGCCAAGGAACCCGCTTACCAAATTTCATTAAGATATCCCAAAATTTACTCAAGTTATCGTGTTCACAGACGGACAGATGGAAGCACAGTGGTCTCGTGAGGTTCAAAACCACCTAGAGGGCACAAACCTGAACCGTTTTTTTTTTCAAATCTGGAATTAGGGGCAAAGACCCCTTGAAAGTTCAAAACCACCTATAAAAATTTAAAAAAACCCGTCGACAATCTCTTACTTTTTAGCTCCTGAACAATACCCCGTTTAAATTTTAAAAATCGGTTAAGTCTTGTGGCCGCTAGGTGGTTTTGAACCAAATATGCCCTTTTGCGACCACTGTGGGACGGACGGGTGGACATGGCTTAATCAATTTCTCTTTTCGTCCTGAACATTTTGATAAGTATAAGTCAATATCTATCTCGATGCGTGTATGCCCTTACATACTACCGTTAGGAGAATGAAGTTAATATACCTTGTGTGCGTAGCACTACTAGGTATAAAAAGACATTGTTGTTGTGGTTTTATAAAAATTTATTTGAAAAAAGGGATTTTAGAGCCGTCCTATATATAGGACAATGGGCCCATAGCATACTGTCAATGGGTTTGAAATTATTTGGTGTGATATGTAACAAAAGATCTTACGGCTCGATAAAGTTGAGGGGAAATGTATTCAAATTGATCAGCTGCGTGAGGAACTATCTGCACTTAAAGCAGATCTTGATATTCTCGGCACGAATAATGTCTCTGCCGACATAATTGTTAGTGGGATACCTCATGAAAAAGACGAGAACATAAATGAGGTCTTTGGAAAGCTCTGCGGGGCAATGGAGATAAATGCTCCTCCTATTCGCGACGCTTTTCGCGTGAGCAGAGGTAAAGATAACACCAAACCAGCGCCTCTCATTATTAAACTTATCTCCCCGTATGACAGACAATTACTTTTTAAAGCTGCTGCCAGGTTTTACAAAACCAACAAACGGCGTTTTCGGCTCTCCGACTTTGGAGGTTCGACGGATGAAAATGTTTAC
Source organism: Merzomyia westermanni (assembly GCA_949987695.1). NCBI lineage: Eukaryota > Metazoa > Arthropoda > Insecta > Diptera > Tephritidae > Merzomyia > Merzomyia westermanni. The sequence continues at coordinate 72,837,641 of OX465292.1, forward strand.
ATTAACGAGTGCCTTACAAAGGGAAACCGAGCGATTATGCAGTTTGCAACTCAATTAAAAAAACAAAAGCGCTTATCATCTGCTTTTTCTGTTAGAGGTGAAGTATATGTTCGTGCTCAACCAGGTAGCGAAGCGATCAAGCTGTTAAACAAAGAGGGCATTGAAGCTCTGTTGGGCAGCAACAAATGACTACTTGTGTTTTTGTATTTGCACTCTCTCTTGCTATCCTGTTTAGTGTTAATAAAAAATTGTAACTCTCTTTGTATTATTATATCTAATTTTTTGCTCTATATCTCCCACATTATCTTTCTTTTAACTACCGTCTTTAACTTATTTCTTATTGTGTTCGGTTTTATTCAAATTACAACTACACTTGAATGCAATATTCTCTTACTGACTTTTTTTTGTTAGTGATGGGTAACAGTGAACGTACGGGTTTCAATTGCGGGTACTCTACTCATAACATGATACGGGTTCTAAGCAAACAAAAAAATGGCTTAAAAATATGTCATATTAACGCCCAGAGCCTTCCACCTAAAATAGATGAATTCAGATTTATCTTTGAGTCTTCTGGCGTTGATGTTGTATGTGTATCCGAGACTTGGTTTTCTACTTGGCATAACGACGCCATGTTAAGTGTTAGTGGCTATAAACTATTTCGTTTGGACAGAACTTCGCTTGGTGGTGGTGTTGCTGTGTACGTCAAAAATAGTCTTTCTTGTTCCTTAAAATGTACCTCAGAAACTACTAGCTCAATTGAATATATTTTTATTGAAATACAATCCCAGAGAGATAGGATTCTTGTTGGTTGTGTATATAGACCAAATAGGTGCATTGCATACACACCTTTTGTCGACTTTATAGAAGGCTTGACCCTTCACTATAACAACATTGTCATAGTCGGGGATTTTAACAGTGACTTACTTCGCGAAAGTAGTTTTGCCCTTGATATGCACACCTTGGGTTTACATCCATCTAACGTTACTATGCCCACTCACTTCACACAAAACAGTAGCACTCTGCTTGACATTTTTTTTGTGAATGACATTGAAAAAGTACTTCTTTACAACCAACTGTCTGCTGCAGGTTTTTCTAAACACGATTTGATTTTCCTGACTTTTGATTTTCAATTGACCTGTGTTAACACATTATACTCCTTTCGCGACTTTGCACATATAGATTACGAACATCTCGATGAGGCTGTGGCGAAGACTGAATGGAACTATATGTACAACTTAGTTTCCAGCACTGATCAAATTAATTTTCTTGAAACAAACATAATTTCACTTTTCGAGCACTTTGTACCACTTGTACATAAATCAGAAAATGTTAAAAAACGCCCCTGGTTCAATAACTATATAAAAAAATTGATCAGTAAACGAAATAATGCGTACCGCAACTGGAAGAGAATCAAAAGTCAAGACAATTATAACAGCTTTAAAGCTTGCAGACGCGATGCCACAAAAGCGATCAAACTCAGAAAGTTGCAATACTATGAGCATCAGTTTAGTGTGGCTGTTGGTTCTAAGCAGAAATGGCGTAAAGTTCGTGAGATTGGGATTGTTAACAAAACCCAACCTGTCTCTGTGTCTGCTGACGTTGATGAACTAAACAGAAAATTTGCAAATCCGCCCGTTTCTGTAAGTAACACATGTGGTGACAGTTACAGCAGAAACACAAGTAGCGCTTCGACCAGTTTTCATTTCAAACGTGTCGACGACTGTGATGTAGTTCAGTCCATACTTAGCATCAAATCAAATGCGGTTGGTCTTGATGGTATAAACCCAAGGTTTGTCAAGTGCTTGCTACCAAAAATTTTACAGTATATAACACATGCTTTTAATACTATCCTGACCACGTCAGTCTTTCCGGACTCTTGGAAAAGAGTCAAGATTATTCCACTAAAAAAAGCTAATGGTGATTATCGGCCCATTGCAATACTACCATACCTTTCTAAGGTTCTCGAGCGAATCATGCATAACCAAATAAACTCCTTTATATACAATAACTCTTTGGTGAACAAATTTCAGTCGGGGTTTAGACCCAACATGAGCTGCACTACAGCGCTTTTAAAAGTTTCTGACGACATTAGGCTCAACATTTACAAAAACGATGTTACTTTTCTGACGCTACTTGATCATTCCAAGGCATTTGATACAGTTAACCATGAAATCCTTATTTTAAAGCTCAAAAACTTGTTTAATTTTTCTACGCCGGCATCAACCCTAGTTAAAACCTATCTAAGTGACCGTGTACAAGCTGTTTGTGCTGGAAACAACATGTCCGATTGGCTGCCTATAACCAGAGGTGTTCCTCAAGGTTCTATTCTTGGCCCATTGCTGTTTGTGCTGTATGCCAATGATCTTTTTAATGTTATCGAACATAGTAACGTCCATGTCTACGCTGATGATGTGCAGCTTTATGTTAACTGTCCACTTGACTCTATCAATGCGTGTGTTAATAACTTAAACGCTGACCTGGAATCTATAAGCAAGTGGGCTTCCGACAATGGTTTAGTCCTTAATCCCGATAAATCCCAGTGCATAGTCATATACAAAAAAATTATTAATTTAGACGACCACATAGAAATCAAGCTGAACAATTCTGTGATAAAATTTGCTGACACAGCCAAAAATTTGGGGGTAATTTTTAATAGAACCTTGTCGTGGAGTAACCACATTTCCTGCGCTATTGGAAAAGTATATGGCATGCTCCGAAACCTATGGACAAGCCAACATTTCACCCCTGAGAAAATTCGATTACTTTTAGCCAAAACATACTTGCTACCAACGTTACTGTACGGTTGTGAGCTGTATTCGAATTGTGATAGTGTGTGTCGTAACAAACTTAATGTTTTATATAACAATATCGCCAGGTACATCTACAATAAAAAACGTTATGACCACATTTCGGAGTTTTCAAAGAAAATTTCATCTGTGTCCTTTGACAATCTTTTAAAGTACAAATGTTTGGTGTTACTTCAGAAGATTATCATAACCCAAGAGCCCCGATATCTCAAAGATCGACTGGAGCACTCCAAATCTTTGCGCTCGCTTAACTTAGTCCCTGCTAAATTTACCTGCTTAGTGACTGAGCGTCAATTCTTTGTCTTCTCCATCCGTAATTGGAACACCTTACCCCCAAACATAAAAGCTATTAAGGGAATGCTGCGTTTTAGATCGGAATTGCTTCGGTACTTTGCCGAATGTCACTGAGCACAATCATAATCCTTTACCCCATACACCTTCCCCTTCCTCTTTTTTCACTATTTTTTCTTTTTTTCCTGATATTTTTTTCATTTATCCAATCTTTATCTATCTCGTATACATCTCTTCAGCACCTTATTGTAATAGTCTAAGTAAAAATTGTTAGTTTTAATTTTTATACACATGTTAAAAATGTTAACTTGTTTTTTATGGACAAACACTGTAAAAATAACTTATGGTTGTGTGTTTGGCCGAAATAAATAAATAAATAAATAAATAAATAAAATAATGCCATTTCGCATTTTTGGCACCTAGTTTTCTGATGACAAGCCGCTTTCTTTTGTGATATTACAAAATGGAGCAGTCTGTCAAAGCGCAATTAATTATTACTACGAGTACCTATCGAGGAATGTCCTTTTTGATAAACCTTATCTTTTTTATTTGGCAGAGTAAGGTTGTCGCAATGCTTCTTCGGAAAGATAATTGGTCCATTGTGCCACCATAATTCGTATGTATCTGCCAGGCATTTTGCGCTACCATGTTTATATCCACAATATCTTCATATCCAGAATCTTCATCTGTAACGTCTTCAGTTGCATTTGTGGGAGGAAACAATGTAATGCAATCGGCGTTTAAATCATCATCCTCCAAAAGAGCCAAAACTGCATGCAAAGAAAATCCTCTGAAAAAATATAGGACACTCACATTTTCGCTAAATTACAAAAACAACAAATGCCAGAAATCAACAAGACATGCTATATCACTTAGGTCGTATGTTTTATTACTGACTACAAACCAAATACTTTGCTTGTTAATTATTAGTTAAGAAAAATTCTACTTACCTTGCAAACGTAATGCCATATTCCGACATTTTGAAAAACTGTCAGGTTTATGATTCAACAACACGAAAGTTATAGAAAAAAATTACCAAGCGTACTGTCGGCCGCGAGCTACTAACAAATTCTAACTTAATAAACAAAATAACCCGTACATAAAAGCACGTGGCGCGCTATGCAAGCACAAATTTGGGCGTCCTACATGTAGGACATTGGGCATATCTGGGTTAAGATCTGGGCACTTTTAATTTGGCGGGCTTAGTTCATATTACATACGCAATGTGACTAGTGAAAATCAGGCAGATCGGCCCAACATAACATATAGCTCCCATATAATCGATTGTTCCGATAAATGCTATGAACGCAAAACTTGGTAAGTTTGGTACATATTATATATGTAATGAGTGTAGTGAAAATCACCAAGATCGGACCAAAATAATATATAGCTGCCATATAATAGATTTTTCCGATAAATGGGGTTTGGGATACGTATCTTTAAATTAACAGTTTTGCAGAGTTTGTACTATATGTTAGTAAGGATAGGACACTTAGAACCTTGATGCGTACTCATGAAAGGTATAAAGTCTTCGGCACAGTCGAAGACAGCCCTTTCCTTACTTGTTTTTCTTTGAAAGAGTATGATTTTGTACAATTTTTGACGGCCGAAGTAAATTCAAATTAAAAAGGCCCCACGTATCTTCTGGCAATCTTTCTTGAAGGTCAAGTATAATATGGTCTAATAAAGGAATAAAAATACTCTTCGGCGATATATTTGTCTACTTGTTAGACGCGGAATATAAATCTCAAAATCTAATTGATCAGCCAAACTCGTAATTTTTTCAAACAATTCCGAAAAATTTTCATCCGCATTTGCCCTATAATTTCGGAGTACATTGGGTGTGCTATTTACTAATTTTCAAATCTCAGAATTTGTTGATCTTATTGTAAATCAAATACCATAATCATCGATAAAGATATAAAAAGGAACTTAATTTCATAAGGTATAGGGAAATAATATGCCACGTCACATTCAGATAATTCCACTTCTCAATTTTCTGATTTCCTGCAATACGTCGGGACCAATATAAATAAAGTAGGGTACAGCGGAGCTATTTGGCCAACTTTTTTCCGACCCTATTATTTACCCTCCAAAGTTTAGCTCAAACAAGGAAATTTCCGCACTGCAAAAACATTATTCATCGGGAAATTTAGTCAGATATGACACGCAGTTAACCTCAGAATTTTCGAAACCCTTCTGCATTTCACAGAAATAAAAAAGTAAAAAGAGTGCAAATCGCGGAATCAAAAATACTTTAAGGATGACCAAATGCTATGTGGAAGTAGTGTCAACATTACTGATGCAAAGATTGCGCAGCACATTGCGTCTAATTCGAAAAATTTTCCGGCAATGTATTTTCCACTTCTACAATGTTGGGCTAAATTACTTATTTGCAAAACACAAACACTGTCAAAATCAAAAATAGGTCTCTGAACGCGCTTTTTCTAAGTCTTACTTCGTTAAATTCTAGATTTTCGACGGAGTTTAGAAGTTTTTCTTGCTCTTCCCTTACTATTTCATGGTTTGCCAAATAGCCCTGATAGATGAGCCCTTGTAAAAAAACCCTATATAGACTACTACAAGATACTACTACTACTACATTACTACAAAATACCACAGAATTCTATAGTGGTTTTCGCGAAATCACTATAGATTACTATAGTGGTCTGTAGTGTTTTTTTTACAAGGGGTTGCCCGAAGAGCTCCACATGCTGTGTCAAATACAATTTATTGACTAAAAATATGATTCATAAAAATCAATATGCGGGTAAAAATCATATACATTGCGCGAAGTACACTTGAATTCAGATTTAAATGTTTTGAAAATATAAGAAATACACTTACTATAAGAGAATATACTTATTGTACATTTACATTTTACGCTAGACAAGCAGACAAAAGAAGATAAGAAATATTTCATTCGATCCAAATTTTACGGAAATCTAAAAAAAAACGCATTTGAATTTTGGGCAAATTAAGCACATCCTATATTTCTTCAGGTCTGAGGGGGGAAGGGGCGCGGGAATCGCCAGTAATAGTTATTGCGAAACATAAATTGAAATGGTAATTTTTGTTGGGGCAGTGCTCGAATTTTTATGTCTGTTTGTTAATTGATATTAGAGGAAAAATTACAACGATATGCACAGCGATGGTATGGGATGAAATGTTTCGAAGTGTCCAACTTCTCATCAGACCCCTTCTCGGACACTGGGATACGAACCCCAGTGTCTGCACCACAGCCGGTTTAAGAGAACTCTAACAACTAAGCTATGATGCTACCATGCATTTTTCCTCTTATGTGCCATTTGCTTTATTCCTTTTATACATTCTTTGGTACATATATTTTATATGTCAACTCAATTAAAGTGCTTCCCCTGTATCTAAAACTGTTGTATGAACACTCCTAAAAATAGTCCACTTTCCTTGAGTTGACATATAAAATTTAGAGGAAAATGCATCGTCACGCTACAGGGCATCATAGCTTAGTTGGTAGAGTACTCTAACAGCGCCTTTGGTGCAGACACTTGGATTCGTATTCCAGGGTCCGAGAAGGGGTCTGATGAGAAGTTGGGCACTTCGGAACATGTCATCCCATACCATCGGTGTGCATATCGTTGTAATTTTTCCTCTAATATCAATTAATAAATTGAAATAACTTGAAATTTTTTTTAATTACTTGCATTCTATAATAAGCGAAGCTGCAATAATTTTATGAACGTTTATCAGCAGATAGTTTTGACATTTTGTCGTTCTATTGTTCGCTTACTTACATTGTTCATTGCTTCGTGAATTTCTCATGATATTCGTTCATTCCATTACCGGCAGCGAAGAGACACACTTGGTGAATTATCAAATAGAGTTTTGATTTGTATTACTTAATTATAAAATTAATAAAGCTAAATAAATAAATTGGTTAAATAAATTGTGCTAATAACCAAATATATGTCAAGTATACTTAGAGTTATAGAGAATAAAAAAATATCTAGCAGTAATGGTTCATAGGAGGCACGGAACCGCCCCCCCCCCCCCCTCCCCACATAGGCTATCTTGCCTTCCAGACTACTAGATATTTGCGTACTAAATTTCATTTAAATCCGTCAAGCCGTTCTCGCGTGATTGATGGACAAAGACAAACCTCTGGACAGCTACACATCAAAATATTCACATTTATAATATCCCTGCAGTGAACTGCCAAACTAGTCAGTAAACTTTTTTGGTAATTAACTAGAATTTCTTGGGCTAATCCATACCAGTCTGAGGGACTGCAGCGTTTCCACTATCATAAGTAGTGTTGCCACTTTGGTGCTTTTGGAGCTAGATCTAGCTCATTGTTTTTGTGTTTAGCTCCAAAGATTCGGGCTTGACCCCTAGGTCTTTTTTAGCCCTTTTTAAAGAGTTTTCCTCTTTTTTGGCTCCATATCTATTTTGACAACTCGCATTGTGAAATTTGTATTGTGTTTATTAAGTTATCAAAGGACGTCGAAATTAAATTTTTTGGCAACTCGAGAATCAACTTTTAACAAAAACTTTAATCGCTAAACTGTGTCAAGTATCATCCCTTATTCATAAAAATTTGGCGCTTTAAAAACGTAGAAATGGAAAGGTAAGTAGTTTGCTGTTTCTTTTGCAGATATTTATTAAAAAAGCAAGTGCCAGCAACGGCACAAAACTTCAAGAAAGCGACGAAAGTGATCAACACAATCAGAAAGTGGTGAGGTGCGAGGTAACGAAAATGCATAAGTGAAATAAGTGAAGAATATGAGCGCCTCAAAAGCAAATTTTCTCAAAGTTCAACATTACGGCGATGAAAATGCAGTGCAGTTATTAAACATTTTTTGTTCCCTTATTTAAAAAAAATACTTATGGATGATATCGCAGGCAGCAAATTTAGCTTAATTGTTGATGAGGCAATTGACATTACCATAAAAAAAATACTCAGGAACTGTAGCTAGGTACTACAGCTTAAAATGTAAAGCTATAGTAAATACATTTTTGAAGCTCGAGGAGTTAGATGACTGCACAGCTAATGGTATTGTTTCAGCCATTGCCAATACCTTGAAAGAATTCAATTTAAGTTTCAAAGACATGGTTGTCATTGGAACCGACAACGCCAGAATTATGGTTGGCGCAAATAGGGCGTTATAGCGCAACTAAAAGAATTCAATCCTGACATCAACCTTTTTCCGTGTATATGCCACTCAATATGTATCTGTATCTGCTGTACCAACAGCTATGCCAAATTATTTTGAGGTTATTGTTGGCTAAACTTATAACTGGGTTAAAACCAGTGCCACGACCAAAAATTATGAATAACTGTTCTCCGCAATAAACGATGAACTTCATGCTGCATGTGATACGCGATGGCTATCCGTTGAACTAGCTATAAAGCGAATTGTTTAGTTACCAACGAAGTTATCTGGTATCCGACGCGGTATCGAATATTTGTCACAAGTTAAATTTCGTCTCATCACTAATTAAAGTCATTGGCCTCTATTTATTTGCTTGCTCAACTCTTCATACCCTGCAAAAAACGGAAATACTCCGTTTCATACTCCATAGAATACTCCTATAGGAGTATCAGAGTACTCCAACACATATCCTCATTCATATAAAAAAGGTGGTCCAATTTACATGGCAATGTCCGGTGATTGGATCACCTAATCCATCTCGGAGTACTCCGTTTCTTTGCTTTTGAATACTCTATAGACCACCTACGTGAGAGTACTCTCAAAATACTCCCATGGGATTACTCTATAGAGTATTCAACAGCAAAGCGAGAGCGGGAGTAGGTGGTCCTCAGAAGAACACATACTCCCATTCTCGCTTTTGTCTAGAGTACTCTATAGAGTAATCTTTTGGCAGCATTTTCAAAGTACTCCAACGTAGGTGCTCTATAGACTATTCAGAAGCAAAGTAAATGGTACTCCGAATAGGATTAGGTGATCCAATCACCGGACATCGCTATGTAAATTGGACCACCTTTTTTATATGAATGAGGATAAGTGTTGGAGTACTCTGATGCTCCAACGTTTTTTACAGGGTAATTTCTAAATACATGCCGCTACTTATTTTATTGCTCATATTTTCTTAATTTGTAAATACATAACTACACGTAGCTATAAGCACATACATACATACATACATACATATTTCCAAGCATAGCTTGACAATAGCCTACTTCGATTCTGCACTCCCGCTAAGGCATGATGCCAGCGGTCAGAACAGGTCTTGCATTGACTTTGTCATATGCTCTCATCATATTTATTTGTAAATAATCATTTGCTTATATTGCGCTTACTTATGTATATGATTATATTATTTCAATGCTAAAATGTATTACATGTATAAATGCACCGCTAAATCAGGCAATTTATAAAGAGAAAACTAAGCTATTGTTAAATTAAGCCAGTTCATTTTTTGAGCATTAGAATTTTTGTAAGTTAGTCAACTTTCGGGCATTAATGCGCAGCCATCGTCGTAAAGGCTATTTTGTTAAATAAAGAAATTTGTAATTAAATCGAAGTGGTAGTGTTTTCTTTTGCATATCGTTGCATTTAAAGACAGTATATTGGTTTTCGTTTCCTTTGCATATCGTTGCAAGTGGAAATATTAATTTGTATAAAGGTTGCATATCGTTGCAATTGAACTTTTAAATTGTTAAAGTTATATAAATAGGGTCGATAAAAAAGCTTATCGCTCCTCAAAAGAAACCATTGGTGACCCCGACGTGATCGCTATTTATAAATTTCAATTACATACTCGCGTGTCGTTTAAACGGTTTAACAAACAGATCTAATTAATTTTTGTGAAAATGGCACCAGCAAAAAAGAACGAGGACGCTAAAAATAAGTTGGAATGCATCAATCAACAAATGGCACAAATCCACAATTCATTGACTGTCGAGGACATACGTGAGCTTGATGAAGCAGCAGTAGAGGTGCGTCTAGAGCAAGTGGATCGTTTGGAGAAAAGGTTTGATACCATCTATATGCAAGTTGAGGATACAGACGCAGATGATCTTCTGGCTACGTTGAATAACAACTACATCGAGGTAAAAACAAAGCTGACCGTCAACTACATGCATGTCGGGCTACAGAAGCACATAGTTCTACGTCACGACTTCTTTCTGGTGAGCAGCCTTCGTTCATAGTTACACAACCAAAGCAAAAGTTGCCAGTTTTGCAAATTCCTAAATTTAGTGGCGACTATGCAGAATGGCCTGATTTTTTCTCGATGTTTAACTCGGTGGTGCATCAAGATATGGACTTAACAAAGATCGAGAAGTTCCAGCACCTTCGGTTGAGTCTTCGTGATGCAGCGTTGGACACAATTCGTTCCCTAGAAATTAATGGGGATAATTATGATAAGGCCATTGAATTATTAAAATCTCGATTTAATAATAAACGTTTAAATTTCCAGGCTCATATTCGAAGTATTTTTCAGCTAAACAAGGTAGATGGTGGTAAGATTTCAAAGCTTCGTGAACTCAGTGACAAAGTTAATGCTCATTTGAGGGCTCTGCAAACGATGGGTTCCATGGAACAAATCGCCGATTGCTTACTAATACAGCTTGTCGCTCAGAAATTGGACAATAAATCTCTGGCTAAATGGGAGGAAGAGACACCTTCGAGTGAAATACCCACGTGGAACTTGATGGCAAAATTTTTGGAGAAACGTTGTCAGCGGCTTGAAAATGTACAAACTTGTTTTGCAGCGCCGGACACTCAGGTAAAGAAAGCATCTTACAATAATAGTCGAAAGGTTTTGTTAGCTGCGGCAGGTTCTAGTTGTATATTGTGCAGTTCAAAGGACTATAATATTTCAAATTGTGAAAGGTTTATTGGGCTTTCACCTGTAGTACGCTACAAAGAAGCTAAAAGATTGCAATTATGCCTCAATTGCCTCAGAGGTGGCCACTCCCTTAAAAATTGCAAGTCCAGTAACTGTAGCTCTTGCGCTTATAAGCATCATAGCCTTCTTCATCAAGAAACAAATTACAATAATAATTTTTCGCAACCTATCGCCTCTAGTAATTCTATACCACAAAAACTAGCAAATACACCTTTACCTTGTGCATCTTATGGCAATTCAGCATCGGCACTTGTCAGCTCTGAAGTTCAAGCTAGCGCTACCAAAGTTTTCTTTTTATTGGCAACCACCATAATCTTATTCCCTGCAGAGCTTTGCTAGATTCTGCGTCACAATTAAATTTCGTAACCAATCGATTGGTTAATCAGCTACAATTAAAAAGAAGGGATTCCCAGCAGTTCATTTCTGGTATAGGCCAGAATGATTTCGTCGCTAATCATATGGTTGACTTAGACATACATTCTTCCACTTGCGATTTTAATGCAAAATTGACAGCAGTTATTGCAGATACTATTACTGATGCCCAACCTAGTCGTTCGTCGAAAGGTATCGAGTGGAACATCCCTAAAAACATACGTTTAGCGGACCCATTATTTTTCGAGCCACAGCGCATTGATATGCTCATCGGAGCTCGTTTATTTTTTTGAGTTACTATGCGTCGGACAGATACGCTTAGCTGATAGTTCGCTCACTTTGCAAAAAAACTAAATTGGGTTGGATTGCATCGGGTGCAACCACATATAATTCTTCAAAACTATCTTGCCTAGTAGCTATGGATATGGCTCTAGAAGAAGATTTAGATACAAATTTGAAGAACTTAGTTAAACGTTTTTGGCAAATTGAAAGCTTTGCAGACTCCGCTCCGAAGACTACACCAGAAGAAGATTTGTGTGAAGATCACTTCGTAAATAATTACAAGCGCTTAGATTCTGGTGAGGTTTCTGTTCGGTTGCCAACTAAGTCACCTTATTTTGAGCTAGGCGACTCATACAACCAGGCTATAAATCGATTTAAAGCCTTAGAAAAGAAATCACATGTCGTTCGTTCATTCTATACCGAAGGAAATTCCCATATGTTTTTTGCCTCATCACTGCGTGTTGAAAGCTGATAGTACAACAACAAAATTGCGTGTAGTGTTTGATGGTTCGGCACCAGCCAGTAATGGGCTTTCGTTAAATTCAATTCTAATGAAAGGCCCCAACATTCAACCTCAACTCTTTGACCTTTTACTTAGTTTTCGTACTTTTAAAATTGCTCTAACTGCAGACATTTGTAAAATGTATCGCTGTGTGAAAATGTCACAACCAGATAACTTTCCACAATGTATTCTATGGAGAGATCACCCTAGTGAGGAGTTTCGTATTTTTTCATTAGATACCGTAACTTACGGAACAAAGCCAGCTTCTTTTCTAGACATTCGCTCGATGCAGCAGCTCGCTCGGGATGAAGCGCACTCCTATCCTATTGGAGCCGATACAATATACAAAGCTTTTTACGTAGACGACATGATTTATGGTGCAGATTCTGTGGAAGAAGCTCAAATTATTTTGAATCAAACTAGAAAATTGCTGTCTCTTGGTAACTTTCACTTGAGGAAATGGTGTTCGAATAATGCTCAAGTTTTGACCGAAATAGCTGTAGATGATAGGCAGGAGTTTCTAACGTTTGATGATGGTACAAGCATAACAAAAACACTTGGGTTGGTTTGGGACCCTAGCATGGATATTTTTATATTTTCGTTTTCGCCATTTGCAACGCCAAAAAAGGTAACCAAGCGTACAATTTTATCAGCCATTGCTAGGCTTTACGACCCGCCTGGCTTGATTGGGCCTGTAACGGCCAAAGCCAAAATTTTCTTACAGCAGTTGTGGAAAGAGAAGCTGCATTGGGATGAAAGTCCATCTCAAACCATACAATCTTAATGGCTTGAAATATGCGAACAATTTAAGTTGGTTACTCGATGCAGTTTCGACCGATATTTATTTATACTAGACGGTGAACATATTCAAAGAAATCTGTTTTGCTCGAAATCTCGCGTGGCTCCACTTAAACCCCTCACCGTACCAAAGCTTGAGCTTTCTGGTGCACTGCTTTTAGCCGAATTGATATCAAAGGTAGTAAATTCAATAAAATTTAATGGAAAGGTTTATTGTGGTCTGATTCCACAATTGTTCTTTCGTGGTTGAATAATGAACCAGCCAACTTCAACACATTTGTAGCAAATCGAATCAATACGATTCAAAATCTTACTAAAGGAGTGACGTGGTGTCATGTACCTACAAAATCGAACCCAGCTGACATTCTCTCAAGAGGTGTTAGACCAAAGGAACTTTTAAACATGCCATTGTGGAAATATGGTTCATCGTTTCTCAGCAGCCATCAGCACGATTGGCCGAAATCTCCGCTTCTAGATAGTAAAGACTTACCCGAACTTCGCAAGCGTAAATTTGTGTTCTTAACTATATCAGATAGCTCTTTAAATTGCAAATTTCTTAATTCATTCGAACGTTTAAAGAGAGTATACGCATACGTGTATCGATTTACTAGACCATCTGCAATGAGACAGTATGGCCTACTCAGCACTAAGGAAATACAAGAAGGTATTTTTTTACTCATTCGCATGATACAAAGGACACATCTTCAAGACGAATACAGGGCACTGGAAGCTGCAAAAGCCATAAAGGCTACATCAAAAATCCGTTCATTGAATCCTTTCATCGACGAGCGTGGGCTTCTTCGAGTTGGCGGAAGGCTTCAATATTCAAATTTGGATTATTCAGCAAAACACCCAATTATTTTGCCAAAATGTCACCCGGTGACGGATGCAATTATTAGAAGTTTTCATATAAAATTTCTCCATGCTGGGCCTCAAGCTTTATTGGCAACGATTCGTCTACAGTACTGGCCTATTGGTGGTCGTAAAACTATTTGTCGGGTAACTAACAAATGTGTCCGTTGTTTTCGGGCTAAACCTAAACTTATGGAACATTTAATGGGAAATCTGCCGTCTGACAGAGTTAAATGCAATCGAGCATTTGTAACTACCGGCGTAGACTTTTGTGGACCATTTTTCTACAAAACTGAAGTCAGAAATAGGCCACCAACGAAATGCTACATATGCATATTTATTTGTTTTTCAACCAAGGCCGTTCAATTGGAATTGGTTAAAGATTTGGCAACTTCCTCATTCCTCGCAGCCTTAAATAGATTTATTTCTACGAGAGGTAGACCACAAACTATATGGTCAGACAATGCAACTAATTTTGTTGGAGCAAAAAATAAGCTATCCGAATTAGCTAACTTATTTTTTAGTCAAGAGCAAGGCGGTTTACGAACAATTCGCAAGTGCTGGTATCGAATGGAATTTTATACCGCCTAGCTCTCCTCATTTTGGTGGCTTATGGGAAGCCGCAGTAAAAGTAGCCAAATATCATGTAAATCGAGTTGTTGGTCTTTCTACATTAAACTTTGAAGAGTTTCGCACTCTTGTTTGTCAAATTTCTGCCATTTTAAATTCACGTCCTTTGTGTCCAATTTCAGAAAACCCTGATGATCTGGAGGTACTTACGCCAGGTCATTTTCTTATTGGCTCATCCTTTACAGCAGTGGTAGAACCGGACATAACCCCAGTACCCATAGAGCGACTTACTAGATGGCAACGAGTATACTTTATGCAACAACAATTTTGGAAAAAATGGCATACAGAATATTTGACCCTATTACAACAGCGAGGTAAATGGGAGTCATCTTCACCAAATCTGAAGGCCGGAGACATGGTCTTGATCAAGGACGAAAATCAACTCCCACTAAAGTGGCCGCTGGCCAGGGTAATCGAAACAATAACTGCAGAAGACAAGACGATACGAGTAGCCGTTCTAAAAACGTCCAATGGCATATACAAACGGTCTGTACCAAAGGTATGTCTGCTACCAATCGAGGACAATATTTTGACAGCCTGAAGCTTCCAACGGGCGGAGTATGTTTAGTTAGCAACGAAGTTATGTGGTATCCGACGCGGTATCGAATATTTGTCACAAGTTAAATTTCGTCTCATCACTAATTAAAGTCATTGGCCTCTATTTATTTGCTTGCTCAACTCTTCATAATTTCTAAATACAAGTTAAGCTTTTGTCTAAAGACAAAGGCTTTTTAAAAAGATAGCCTAATTATTACTTTGCGGCAAGTGAAGGAGTCAATGTCACCACGATTGTGCTGTTGATCAAAAACTAACTCTTTATTTTCAATTTGATCTTACTTATAGTGTTTACATTATTTACTTAAGAACTAAGTTCAGCTTTGAAATTGCAAAGATGTATGTTGAAATGGATTGGCCTTGGAATGAAGATATCGATTTCTTATTAATGGAAACTTCCATCAATAACGGAAAAAGCAGATTATAAACAAAAGACAGTTTTGTTATTCTATAGCTCGCGGTATGAAGAATCCAAATCTTGTTTACAGTTACCATAAGGTTGATGTGTGGAGGCTGCCGTTAACTCCCCCCTCCCTAAGATGAATCGTCCCTGATTCATCGAATTCTTTTTTAAGTAGGGTATTTAATTTGTCTTGAATTTCAACATACAAATCCGCTTGAATCTTATGCGATCTTTCCTGTCGCTTTAAACTTAATTGCAATATTATCTTATAAACAACTATTATTAATTTTTTGTAACAAATGTATATTTTTAAATTTTAAAGTTTCTTCATCTGAATCAATGAACTCTAGTATTTCATAATTTTTTAAATCGTTTTGTTTAAGAAATTTTACAATTTTTCCAGTTGGATTTTCGAATGTTTTATTGTCTATGTTTACAGATGTATCAAAAGTTACTAAATATGTGCCATTTACGTTGGTTTCATTAACTTTGTGCTTTCCTGAGATTAAAATAGCTCCATCTTTTATTATGCCTATTTGTTTATTTATTTCTTTAATTTTTGTACAATTTGCTGGTTTTTTGTTTAACAAATAAATATATTAAGCAGGTTTTTTTAAAATCTTTTTTACAAAAAATATTGTTTATTTCAATTTTACATTTTTCAACAGATATAAATGTATTGCCACATAGTGCAACTTGATTTTCAATAATTAATTTACCATTAATTTGTGCAATTGGTCTAGTTTTAAATAACATGCAGGTATTTTTGACAATAGGATATTTTATGTATAATATAATTAAATCTGATTTTTGTAAGATTTTAAACGTTGAAACATCCAACAAATCAGTCAAAGTTAGTGTTTGCTTTTCATTTTGAACTATTTCTTTTGTTTCTTCTGTATGGAGTATATGTGAATTTAAAATTCCACCTTTTGCTAATGTGATAGTCTGTAAAACATTTTGTAATTCATATATAATCATCTTTATTCTTTGTTTACGAATTATTTTTTCGTGTGAAGCTCCTGCAATATCATTTACTAAATTTGTTAATCGTTTTATTTCTTTAAACATTTGCGAATTTGTGATAAATTGCTCATTATTATTTTCTACTAAATCATTTATTTTGCTAGATATGGTTACAAAATCATCGTGGTCTGGAGTTCCTGAAATCCATTTTCACAATGTTCCTATTTCATTAATTCCTCTTTTAGTCCTAGTTTTCTGCATTTGCATTAAAGAAGATTCTATAATATTAAGTTCTGCCTCTACTTCTAAATAATCTGTTGTTGAATATGTGTGCTTTTGTTTTTCTTGCAAAAAATATGATTGTTCATTTTCGAACATCGTCCTATAGTAGGTTAGATTTGTGATGTGAAAAATGTTTCCAAAACCTTCGTACATTAGTGCTTCCCCATTTTGAATTAGGACATAGTCATCGCTGGTGTAATCTATTATGTCTGCTGTAGTTAAAGTAAGCAGTAATCCAAACATAAAAATAGCCATAGTGTAAACCTAAAATATTATGTTTTAATATTATCCTTGTGAATAATTCTGTTTCTATTGTTAATAATTATCTTATTTCCCAAGTTTTCTTTAACTTGCTGTTTTCTATACCTAGGTTTTAACTTATTTCGCTCTCCTATAACTTTCTCATAAACTATTTGACCTGGATAAAATTCTTTAGTGTTTCTATTTCTATTATGAAAACTAAGCATTTTGGTTTGTGCCATTTTTAATTTTTCTGGAATCATTTCATGATCCTTTTTATTGTAAAACACATAGACAGGTTTAAAATCTGTCACCGAGTGAATTGTTAAATTATACTGTTGAGCTGCTCTATACAGAGTCTCTAAATCGCTCATTAAATTATGTTCCTCTTTTACGCATCGGGCAATTTCGATTATGGTCGAGTGAGCTCTTTCTATTTGACCGTTACTAGAGCTATGTCTAGGGTCGCAGAATCTTATTTCAACATTCAGTCTCTGCATCAAAGCCTTGAATTGTGGTGTGGTAAAACTTGGTTCGTTATCTATTGTAATGCATCTTGCTTCTGGGAATGTCTGCAAAATGTCCAGGATTTTCTCTTCTATATTGATCTTATCCTCTATACTTTTTATAACTAAAAACTTAGAATATGCATCAACGCAGGTAATAAATTTAAGTTTTTGTGCGTAAAATACATCTATATGGAGCTGTTCACCTTCCCTTCTTGGAATAGGAACCTCACTTATAGGAATCAATTTCGGGTGGCGGTCATATTTGTTTTTATTGCAAATTAAACAATTCCTAATATATTCTTTAAATTGTTTTTGCATGTCAGGCCAGTAGTAAAGTTTCTGAATTTGTTTTATATTTTCAGTAAAGCTTCGGTGTGCCCTACTGTGTGTTTCCTCTATTATACTTGCTTGATCCCCCCTATTAATCACGTCCATTGGAAATGATCTTGTGTACAAGAATTTGTTACTGAAAGTTTCTTTAATTTTTTGTTGGATTTCATACAAATCTTCCACTGTGCAATGAATTGCTGTTACCAAATCTGGTTGAACAAACTCTTTCAGTATTGTTAACAAATTAACAACTGTATCGAACTCAATTAAATGTCTTGTTTTTCCAAAGTTAGTCACAGACTCATGTATTGTGAATCTATTTTTAATAAGAACTATTTGTTGTTTAAATTGATTGAGTGGTCTTGTTGTCTCCTTGATAATAGAGTTTTCGTCACTCTCAGCAGAATGTATGGATTGATTATCTTCTGAATCATCCGTTATATTATTCACCTCTATTCGTGATAATGCATCTGCTACAACATTCGTTTTTCCTGGTTGGTATACGAACTTTGGTGCGAATTCCTCAATGAAGGCATGCCACCTCTTCATCTTAGAATTAGGATTACGGGTTGACATTGCAAATGTCAATGGTTGGTGATCTGTATGAATTTCGAGGTTAGTTACCCCGTATAAATAGTTTCGAAGGTTCTTTAACGCCCACACAATGGCGTATAATTCCTTTTTATTTGTAGCGTAATTTATTTCTGTTTTATTTAAAGTTTTTGACACGAAAGTAATTGGTCTATTTTCTTGTGAAAGTACCGCGCCTATTGCGAAATTAGACGCATCTGTCGTTAACACAAATTTTTTTGAATAATCTGGTTGTACCAATTCCATTTCCGCTGCCAAATGTTTTTTTAATTCCTTAAATGCGATTTTTGCGTCTTCATCCAACTCTATTGCTACTTTTTTTGACATGTTCCTGGAAACTCTACCGTTTTCAGCTGACAAATACTTTGTCAAGGGCTTTGCTATTGCAGCGTAGTCCTTTATAAATTTGCGGTAATACCCAGTGATACCCAGAAAACCTCTCATTTGGCGTAAATTCTTAGGTTCGGGATAATTTGATATTAACTCGATCTTTTTTGGATCGGTTTTAATAATATTTTGAGCAACAACATAGCCCAAGAATTCTATTTCTGTTTTGAAAAATTTTGACTTCTCAATTGAAATTTTCATATTTGCAGATCTCAATATTTCAATTATGGTTTCCAAGTCCTTCAGATGTTGTCCCAGATCCTCTGAGAAAATTATTATATCATCTAAATAGACGTGGCATATTTTCCCTATATGCTCCCGTAAAATGTCATCCATTGCTCTCTGAAAAATTCTGGGAGCGTTTTTTAGACCAAAAGGCATACGCAAAAATTCGTATTTTCCGTTGTTAAAAGAAAAAGCTGTCTTCTCTATGTCATTATCCGACATCAAAATCTGATGGAAACCGGATTCCAAGTCTATGCTTGAAAAGAACTTCGATTTTCCTAAATTTGCCAAAATTATATTTGCATCCGGAATAGGATAACGATCTGAAAAGTATGCTCGTTTAACTTTTTGTAATCTATCACCATTCTAAGCTTAGGAGAGCCATCCTCGTTTGTACCCTTTTTTGGTACCACCCAAATCGGCGAATTATAGGGGCTTTTACTAGGCCTTATAATTTTTTCAATTAACATCCTTTCTATTTCCCTATTAACAAATGAGCTTACAGAATGGGAATATGGGTATTGACGGCTCCATATTGGATCATCATTTGCCGTTCTTATTTCAGCCCTTACATCTGTTCTAAATGGAAAACTTGTATTAATATTAAAATGTCTTTCGCCTATTTTATTTTTTACGTATTTTTTGTAGCTTGACAGTTCCTCATTGTCACTTTCACTATCTCTGTCACTGATACGTTCTTCAACCTCCATTTCTGAACCATTTTCATTCAACATTGAATAATTGTCCTTAATATTGCCGGAATATTCTTCGGCTTGCGCTTTAGGATTTTCGTATCCCAAAGAAAAATATTTGTTCATCAATATATTACCGGTAAATTCTTCGGTTGGCGTCTTAGGATTTTTGCATCCCAAGGGTTTCAAATTTTCACTTTTAATAGGCGTTTTTGCCCTTTTCGAATTCTCTAACTTTAATTTATTTTTGCTGGTATTTACTTCAGCGGGCGCCTTAGGATTTTTATATCCCAAGGGGTTTAAGTTCTTATTTCTTTCACTTTGAAAGTTAATATTAATGCTTTTTTCAGTTTTTTCCTCTCCATTCCCAACTTTGTAAATTATTATTCCGTTGCGCAAATCAATGCGCGCTTCAATATTTTTTAAAAACCTATACCCCAGGAGTAGGGCTGATTCTAAATTATCTATTTCGTAGAAAATTTGTCTCACTCCAAATAAATTAATAATGTGGTAATATTTTATGATCGAATAGCCGTTCACTGTTCTAATTCTTTTGTAAATGGCTAATTCATTCTTATCTTCTGTCTTTATATAACAAGAGGTAGCTCCGGTGTCAATAAGAGCTTTTAACTTCCTACTTAATTTTCCGTCATAGACATAAATGTAGGGGAGTGTGTCCCCTCCTCCTCTAAAAAATGATTCTCTCGAATGTTGTTTATTCGTTGTGTTTTTTCTTGTGGGCGGAAGCTGTGGTTACTGTCTCTTGGGCGTTTTGGAGCATGAGCGTCTCGAGTTTGAAAACTCGAATTTGGTTGAGCTCTGTTAAGGTTAAAATTTGGTGCGGTCATTTGTGGTTTTGCACCAGAAAAATTACCAGTTTGTTGTCCTGCGACGTGGTAATTTTTATTGTAAAGTCTGGAGACAGATGGGTCAACATCCATTGGCTCCACCTTTTGTTGGTTTATCCTTGAAGGGAAACCCAAATCATTTGTTTTGGGATTTGGTCTTATCCCTGAAGGAAACCGTAAATTATTTGTTACGGGGTTTGGTCTTATCTTTGTGTTGTCATTCGCGAAACTCTGAGCGAACCGAGCTCTTTGATTATTTGACTCTAATTCCTGAGCCCTAGCTAATGCATCCGGAAGATCTTGAGGACTTAAAGAGAATATTATGTCCCTCAACGGAGCATTCATTCCCGTAATAAATATGCGGAGGGCATGATCCCTATTTTTCTTGTTTAATTGTTTGGTAATTTCCGCATCACCACCATGAGTCATGATTGTTTTATTTATAATTAATGTCAGCTTCTTGTTGACCAGGTTATAATACTCTACAACCGACATTTGGCGAATTACACTTAATTCTTGCTCAATAATATGTATTGGGCGTTTATCTGAATATTCAAAATCGAGCCTCGCGATTATTGCATCAAAGTTTAACACGGTACCGTGGTTGGTTAGCGTGTCATTAGCATCGTGAGTAATTTTGTTTCGCATGATTGTGAGTGCCGCAAAGTATTTTTTGCTTTGTCTTTTATATAGGCTCATTGCATTATGAGCTGCTTCCCTCCAGCTAACATATGCGTTAATTTTCCCCGGAAATTCAGGCAAGGACTTTATTACCTCTAAGGACTCCTGACATTGAATACTTTCATGTATTACTTCCTTTGAATAGTCTGTGGCCCTGCAAGTGTTCACTTCTATTTCTGAACGTAATTTCAGAATTTCCTGTCGCAGGCCAATTGTGGCGTCTGCGATTAGTCGCGAAATTAAATCTACACTAAGTGCGTCTGTCATTTTTACAGTTTTACTAACCGATAATTTTCCGAACTGATTTCCTAAATCAGAAAGGTCGATGTTCATGAATTTTGTTAAGGTTCTTTCACTTTTAATAACCTAACTTTCCTATATTTTTCTTTTTCAAGAGAGCGCGATTTTCGGTTTTGTGGTCACAACCACAATAATTACAATAATACAACCGTTTGTACTTTGGACCACTGGGACTATTTCCCATTTAAATGATTTATTATTTTTATAGCTCAATTATCTTCTCCTATGCAACCGAACCTAATTGCATACACTTTTTTCCTTTTTTTTTCAAATATTTTCTTAAAAACTAACTAAAATAACAATTAATTATAATTAATTTCTCACGGTTCTTTCGCTGCCAGTCACTGCTGCCAGTCCTTCTGTGTATTTTGTATTCCTTGTTTCGGTAAAAGGTTTCGGTAAGGGTTCGGTTTTTTTTCACTGAGGCTTTTTTTCCTTCTTTTCGTTTTGATGTTAACTTTCAGTCACTTCTTTATGTTTTTTTTCCAGGTTTTTTTTGTAATACTCGACACTCGCGAACTAGGGTACTTGGACTTTTCCCCTTTTTTCGTAACGCGTGAGATCCAGGATACTTATTAGTTCCTTTAGGATCCACTTTACTTTTTAAAACAGTTCTTTTGATATCGAGGATACTTTTCAGTTTTCTCCTTCGACGATCCTTTATTTAACAACTCGCGTAGGATCGAGGATACTTTTTATTTTCTCCTTCGACGAACCTTTATTTAACGCGGGTCCCTGCTCGGGCGCCAGTTAAGCTTTTGTCTAAAGACAAAGGCTTTTTAAAAAGATAACCTAATTATTACTTTGCGGCAAGTGAAGGAGTCAATGTCACCACGATTGTGCTGTTGATCAAAAACTAACTCTTTATTTTCAATTTGGTCTTACTTATAGTGTTTACATTATTTACTTAAGAACTAAGTTCAGCTTTGAAATTGCAAAGATGTATGTTGAAATGGCTTGGCCTTGGAATGAAGATATCGATTTCGTATTAATGGAAACTTCCATCAATAACGGAAAAAGCAGAATATAAACAAAAGACAGTTATGTTATTCTATAGCTCGCGGTATGAAGAATCCAAATCTTGTTTACAGTTACCATAAGGTTGATGTGTGGAGGCTGCCGTTAACTTACATACCGCTACTTATTTTATTGCTCATATTTTCTTAATTTGTAAATACATAACTACACGTAGTTATAAGTACATACATACATATGTACATACATACATATTTCCAAGCATAGCTTGACAATATCCTACTTCGATTCTGCACTCCCGCTAAGGCATGATGCCAGCGGTCAGAAAAGGTCTTGCATTGACTTTGTCATATGCTCTCATCATATTTATTTGTAAATAATCATTTGCTTATATTGCGCTTACTTATGTATATGATTATATTATTTCAATGCTAAAATGTATTACATGTATAAATGCACCGCTAAATCAGGCAATTTATAAAGAGAAAACTAAGCTATTGTTAAATTAAGCCAGTTCATTTTTTGAGCATTAGAATTTTTGTAAGTTAGTCAACTTTCGGACATTAATGCGCAGCCATCGTCGTAAAGGCTATTTTGTTAAATAAAGAAATTTGTAATTAAATCGAAGTCGTAGTGTTTTCTTTTGCATATCGTTGCATTTAAAGACAGTATATTGGTTTTCGTTTCCTTTGCATATCGTTGCAAGTGGAAATATTAATTTGTATAAAGGTTGCATATCGTTGCAATTGAACTTTTAAATTGTTAAAGTTATATAAATAGGGTCGATAAAAAAGCTTATCGCTCCTCAAAAGAAACCATTGGTGACCCCGAGGTGATCGCTATTTATAAATTTCAATTGCATACTCGCGTGTCGTTTAAACGGTTTAACAAACAGATCTAATTAATTTTTGTGAAAATGGCACCAGCAAAAAAGAACGAGGACGCTAAAAATAAGTTGGAATGCATCAATCAACAAATGGCACAAATCCACAATTCATTGACTGTCGAGGACATACGTGAGCTTGATGAAGCAGCAGTAGAGGTGCGTCTAGAGCAAGTGGATCGTTTGGAGAAAAGGTTTGATACCATCTATATGCAAGTTGAGGATACAGACGCAGATGATCTTCTGGCTACGTTGAATAACAACTACATCGAGGTAAAAACAAAGCTGACCGTCAACTACATGCATGTCGGGCTACAGAAGCACATAGTTCTACGTCACGACTTCTTTCTGGTGAGCAGCCTTCGTTCATAGTTACACAACCAAAGCAAAAGTTGCCAGTTTTGCAAATTCCTAAATTTAGTGGCGACTATGCAGAATGGCCTGATTTTTTCTCGATGTTTAACTCGGTGGTGCATCAAGATATGGACTTAACAAAGATCGAGAAGTTCCAGCACCTTCGGTTGAGTCTTCGTGATGCAGCTTTGGACACAATTCGTTCCCTAGAAATTAATGGGGATAATTATGATAAGGCCATTGAATTATTAAAATCTCGATTTAATAATAAACGTTTAAATTTCCAGGCTCATATTCGAAGTATTTTTCAGCTAAACAAGGTAGATGGTGGTAAGATTTCAAAGCTTCGTGAACTCAGTGACAAAGTTAATGCTCATTTGAGGGCTCTGCAAACGATGGGTTCCATGGAACAAATCGCCGATTGCTTACTAATACAGCTTGTCGCTCAGAAATTGGACAATAAATCTCTGGCTAAATGGGAGGAAGAGACACCTTCGAGTGAAATACCCACGTGGAACTTGATGGCAAAATTTTTGGAGAAACGTTGTCAGCGGCTTGAAAATGTACAAACTTGTTTTGCAGCGCCGGACACTCAGGTAAAGAAAGCATCTTACAATAATAGTCGAAAGGTTTTGTTAGCTGCGGCAGGTTCTAGTTGTATATTGTGCAGTTCAAAGGACTATAATATTTCAAATTGTGAAAGGTTTATTGGGCTTTCACCTGTAGTACGCTACAAAGAAGCTAAAAGATTGCAATTATGCCTCAATTGCCTCAGAGGTGGCCACTCCCTTAAAAATTGCAAGTCCAGTAACTGTAGCTCTTGCGCTTATAAGCATCATAGCCTTCTTCATCAAGAAACAAATTACAATAATAATTTTTCGCAACCTATCGCCTCTAGTAATTCTATACCACAAAAACTAGCAAATACACCTTTACCTTGTGCATCTTATGGCAATTCAGCATCGGCACTTGTCAGCTCTGAAGTTCAAGCTAGCGCTACCAAAGTTTTCTTTTTATTGGCAACCACCATAATCTTATTCCCTGCAGAGCTTTGCTAGATTCTGCGTCACAATTAAATTTCGTAACCAATCGATTGGTTAATCAGCTACAATTAAAAAGAAGGGATTCCCAGCAGTTCATTTCTGGTATAGGCCAGAATGATTTCGTCGCTAATCATATGGTTGACTTAGACATACATTCTTCCACTTGCGATTTTAATGCAAAATTGACAGCAGTTATTGCAGATACTATTACTGATGCCCAACCTAGTCGTTCGTCGAAAGGTATCGAGTGGAACATCCCTAAAAACATACGTTTAGCGGACCCATTATTTTTCGAGCCACAGCGCATTGATATGCTCATCGGAGCTCGTTTATTTTTTTGAGTTACTATGCGTCGGACAGATACGCTTAGCTGATAGTTCGCTCACTTTGCAAAAAAACTAAATTGGGTTGGATTGCATCGGGTGCAACCACATATAATTCTTCAAAACTATCTTGCCTAGTAGCTATGGATATGGCTCTAGAAGAAGATTTAGATACAAATTTGAAGAACTTAGTTAAACGTTTTTGGCAAATTGAAAGCTTTGCAGACTCCGCTCCGAAGACTACACCAGAAGAAGATTTGTGTGAAGATCACTTCGTAAATAATTACAAGCGCTTAGATTCTGGTGAGGTTTCTGTTCGGTTGCCAACTAAGTCACCTTATTTTGAGCTAGGCGACTCATACAACCAGGCTATAAATCGATTTAAAGCCTTAGAAAAGAAATCACATGTCGTTCGTTCATTCTATACCGAAGGAAATTCCCATATGTTTTTTGCCTCATCACTGCGTGTTGAAAGCTGATAGTACAACAACAAAATTGCGTGTGATGATGGTTCGGCACCAGCCAGTAATGGGCTTTCGTTAAATTCAATTCTAATGAAAGGCCCCAACATTCAACCTCAACTCTTTGACCTTTTACTTAGTTTTCGTACTTTTAAAATTGCTCTATCTGCAGACATTTGTAAAATGTATCGCTATGTGAAAATGTCACAACCAGATAACTTTCCACAATGTATTCTATGGAGAGATCACCCTAGTGAGGAGTTTCGTATTTTTTCATTAGATACCGTAACTTACGGAACAAAGCCAGCTTCTTTTCTAGCCATTCGCTCGATGCAGCAGCTCGCTCGGGATGAAGCGCACTCCTATCCTATTGGAGCCGAGACAATATACAAATCTTTTTACGTAGACGACATGATTTATGGTGCAGATTCTGTGGAAGAAGCTCAAATTATTTTGAATCAAACTAGAAAATTGCTGTCTCTTGGTAACTTTCACTTGAGGAAATGGTGTTCGAATAATGCTCAAGTTTTGACCGAAATAGCTGTAGATGATAGGCAGGAGTTTCTAACGTTTGATGATCGTACAAGCATAAGAAAAACACTTGGGTTGGTTTGGGACCCTAGCATGGATGTTTTTATATTTTCGTTTTCGCCATTTGCAACGCCAAAAAAGGTAACCAAGCGTACAATTTTATCAGCCATTGCTAGGCTTTACGACCCGCTTGGCTTGATTGGGCCTGTAACGGCCAAAGCCAAAATTTTCTTACAGCAGTTGTGGAAAGAGAAGCTGCATTGGGATGAAAGTCCATCTCAAACCATACAATCTTAATGGCTTGAAATATGCGAACAATTTAAGTTGGTTACTCGATGCAGTTTCGACCGATATTTATTTATACTAGACGGTGATTTACAAATACACGGATTCTGCGATGCAAGTACTGCCGCTTATGGTGCCTGCATATACATACGCGCCGAAAGAAAGGGACATATTCAAAGAAATCTGCTTTGCTCGAAATCTCGCGTGGCTCCACTTAAACCCCTCACCGTACCAAAGCTTGAGCTTTCTGGTGCACTGCTTTTAGCCCAATTGATATCAAAGGTAGTAAATTCAATAAAATTTAATGGAAAGGTTTATTGTGGTCTGATTCCACAATTGTTCTTTCGTGGTTGAATAATGAACCAGCCAACTTCAACACATTTGTAGCAAATCGAATCAATACGATTCAAAATCTTACTAAAGGAGTGACGTGGTGTCATGTACCTACAAAATCGAACCCAGCTGACATTCTCTCAAGAGGTGTTAGACCAAAGGAACTTTTAAACATGCCATTGTGGAAATATGGTCCATCGTTTCTCAGCAGCCATCAGCACGATTGGCCGAAATCTCCGCTTCTAGATAGTAAAGACTTACCCGAACTTCGAAAGCGTAAATTTGTGTTCTTAACTATATCAGATAGCTCTTTAAATTGCAAATTTCTTAATTCATTCGAACGTTTAAAGAGAGTATACGCATACATGTATCGATTTACTAGACCATCTGCAATGAGACAGTATGGCCTACTCAGCACTAAGGAAATACAAGAAGGTATTTTTTTACTCATTCGCATGATACAAAGGACACATCTTCAAGACGAATACAGGGCACTGGAAGCTGCAAAAGCCATAAAGGCTACATCAAAAATCCCTTCATTGAATCCTTTCATCGACGAGCGTGGGCTTCTTCGAGTTGGCGGAAGGCTTCAATATTCAAATTTGGATTATTCAGCAAAACACCCAATTATTTTGCCAAAATGTCACCCGGTGACGGATGCAATTATTAGAAGTTTTCATATAAAACTTCTCCATGCTGGGCCTCAAGCTTTATTGGCAACGATTCGTCTACAGTACTGGCCTATTGGTGGTCGCAAAACTATTTGTCGGGTAACTAACAAATGTGTCCGTTGTTTTCGGCCTAAACCTAAACTTATGGAACATTTAATGGGAAATCTGCCGAAGCTTCCAACGGGCGGAGTATGTATAGTTACCAACGAAGTTATGTGGTATCCGACGCGGTATCGAATATTTGTCACAAGTTAAATTTCGTCTCATCACTAATTAAAGTCATTGGCCTCTATTTATTTGCTTGCTCAACTCTTCATAATTTCTAAATACAAGTTAAGCTTTTGTCTAAAGACAAAGGCTTTTTAAAAAGATAGCCTAATTATTACTTTGCGGCAAGTGAAGGAGTCAATGTCACCACGATTGTGCTGTTGATCAAAAACTAACTCTTTATTTTCAATTTGATCTTACTTATAGTGTTTACATTATTTACTTAAGAACTAAGTTCAGCTTTGAAATTGCAAAGATGTATGTTGAAATGGATTGGCCTTGGAATGAAGATATCGATTTCTTATTAATGGAAACTTCCATCAATAACGGAAAAAGCAGATTATAAACAAAAGACAGTTTTGTTATTCTATAGCTCGCGGTATGAAGAATCCAAATCTTGTTTACAGTTACCATAAGGTTGATGTGTGGAGGCTGCCGTTAACTCCCCCCTCCCTAAGATGAATCGTCCCTGATTCATCGAATTCTTTTTTAAGTAGGGTATTTAATTTGTCTTGAATTTCAACATACAAATCCGCTTGAATCTTATGCGATCTTTCCTGTCGCTTTAAACTTAATTGCAATATTATCTTATAAACAACTATTATTAATTTTTTGTAACAAATGTATATTTTTAAATTTTAAAGTTTCTTCATCTGAATCAATGAACTCTAGTATTTCATAATTTTTTAAATCGTTTTGTTTAAGAAATTTTACAATTTTTCCAGTTGGATTTTCGAATGTTTTATTGTCTATGTTTACAGATGTATCAAAAGTTACTAAATATGTGCCATTTACGTTGGTTTCATTAACTTTGTGCTTTCCTGAGATTAAAATAGCTCCATCTTTTATTATGCCTATTTGTTTATTTATTTCTTTAATTTTTGAACAATTTGCTGGTTTTTTGTTTAACAAATATATTAAGCAGGTTTCTTTAAAATCTTTTTTACAAAAAATATTGTTTATTTCAATTTTACATTTTTCAACAGATATAAATGTATTGCCACATAGTGCAACTTGATTTTCAATAATTAATTTACCATTAATTTGTGCAATTGGTCTAGTTTTAAATAACATGCAGGTATTTTTGACAATAGGATATTTTATGTATAATATAATTAAATCTGATTTTTGTAAGATTTTAAACGTTGAAACATCCAACAAATCAGTCAAAGTTAGTGTTTGCTTTTCATTTTGAATTATTTCTTTTGTTTCTTCTGTATGGAGTATATGTGAATTTAAAATTCCACCTTTTGCTAATGTGATAGTCTGTAAAACATTTTGTAATTCATATATAATCATCTTTATTCTTTGTTTACGAATTATTTTTTCGTGTGAAGCTCCTGCAATATCATTTACTAAATTTGTTAATCGTTTTATTTCTTTAAACATTTGCGAATTTGTGATAAATTGCTCATTATTATTTTCTACTAAATCATTTATTTTGCTAGATATGGTTACAAAATCATCGTGGTCTGGAGTTCCTGAAATCCATTTCCACAATGTTCCTATTTCATTAATTCCTCTTTTAGTCCTAGTTTTCTGCATTTGCATTAAAGAAGATTCTATAATATTAAGTTCTGCCTCTACTTCTAAATAATCTGTTGTTGAATATGTGTGCTTTTGTTTTTCTTGCAAAAAATATGATTGTTCATTTTCGAACATCGTCCTATAGTAGGTTAGATTTGTGATGTGAAAAATGTTTCCAAAACCTTCGTACATTAGTGCTTCCCCATTTTGAATTAGGACATAGTCATCGCTGGTGTAATCTATTATGTCTGCTGTAGTTAAAGTAAGCAGTAATCCAAACATAAAAATAGCCATAGTGTAAACCTAAAATATTATGTTTTAATATTATCTTTGTGAATAATTCTGTTTCTATTGTTAATAATTATCTTATTTCCCAAGTTTTCTTTAACTTGCTGTTTTCTATACCTAGGTTTTAACTTATTTCGCTCTCCTATAACTTTCTCATAAACTATATGACCTGGATAAAATTCTTTACTGTTTCTATTTCTATTATGAAAACTAAGCATTTTGGTTTGTGCCATTTTTAATTTTTCTGGAATCATTTCATGATCCTTTTTATTGTAAAACACATAGACAGGTTTAAAATCTGTCACCGAGTGAATTGTTAAATTATACTGTTGAGCTGCTCTATACAGAGTCTCTAAATCGCTCATTAAATTATGTTCCTCTTTAATGCATCGGGCAATTTCGATTATGGTCGAGTGAGCTCTTTCTATTTGACCGTTACTAGAGCTATGTCTAGGGTCGCAGAATCTTATTTCAACATTCAGTCTCTGCATCAAAGCCTTGAATTGTGGTGTGGTAAAACTTGGTTCGTTATCTATTGTAATGCATCTTGCTTCTGGGAATGTCTGCAAAATGTCCAGGATTTTCTCTTCTATATTGATCTTATCCTCTATACTTTTTATAACTAAAAACTTAGAATATGCATCAACGCAGGTAATAAATTTAAGTTTTTGTGCGTAAAATACATCTATATGGAGCTGTTCACCTTCCCTTCTTGGAATAGGAACCTCACTTATAGGAATCAATTTCGTGTGGCGGTCATATTTGTTTTTATTGCAAATTAAACAATTCCTAATATATTCTTTAAATTGTTTTTGCATGTCAGGCCAGTAGTAAAGTTTCTGAATTTGTTTTATATTTTCAGTAAAGCTTCGGTGTGCCCTACTGTGTGTTTCCTCTATTATACTTGCTTGATCCCCCCTATTAATCACGTCCATTGGAAATGATCTTGTGTACAAGAATTTGTTACTGAAAGTTTCTTTAATTTTTTGTTGGATTTCATACAAATCTTCCACTGTGCAATGAATTGCTGTTACCAAATCTGGTTGAACAAACTCTTTCAGTATTGTTAACAAATTATCAACTGTATCGAACTCAATTAAATGTCTTGTTTTTCCAAAGTTAGTCACAGACTCATGTATTGTGAATCTATTTTTAATAAGAACTATTTGTTGTTTAAATTGATTGAGTGGTCTTGTTGTCTCCTTGATAATAGAGTTTTCGTCACTCTCAGCAGAATGTATGGATTGATTATCTTCTGAATCATCCGTTATATTATTCACCTCTATTCGTGATAATGCATCTGCTACAACATTCGTTTTTCCTGGTTGGTATACGAACTTTGGTGCGAATTCCTCAATGAAGGCATGCCACCTCTTCATCTTAGAATTGGGATTACGGGTTGACATTGCAAATGTCAATGGTTGGTGATCTGTATGAATTTCGAGGTTAGTTACCCCGTATAAATAGTTTCGAAGGTTCTTTAACGCCCACACAATGGCGTATAATTCCTTTTTATTTGTAGCGTAATTTCTTTCTGTTTTATTTAAAGTTTTTGACACGAAAGTAATTGGTCTATTTTCTTGTGAAAGTACCGCGCCCATTGCGAAATTAGACGCATCTGTCGTTAACACAAATTTTTTTGAATAATCTGGTTGTACCAATTCCATTTCCGCTGCCAAATGTTTCTTTAATTCCTTAAATGCGATTTTTGCGTCTTCATCCAACTCTATTGCTACTTTTTTTGACATGTTCCTGGAAACTCTACCGTTTTCAGCTGACAAATACTTTGTCAAGGGCTTTGCTATTGCAGAGTAGTCCTTTATAAATTTGCGGTAATACCCAGTGATACCCAGAAAACCTCTCATTTGGCGTAAATTCTTAGGTTCGGGATAATTTGATATTAACTCGATCTTTTTTGGATCGGTTTTAATAATATTTTGAGCAACAACATAGCCCAAGAATTCTATTTCTGTTTTGAAAAATTTTGACTTCTCAATTGAAATTTTCATATTTGCAGATCTCAATATTTCAATTATGGTTTCCAAGTCCTTCAGATGTTGTCCCAGATCCTCTGAGAAAATTATTATATCATCTAAATAGACGTGGCATATTTTCCCTATATGCTCCCGTAAAATGTCATCCATTGCTCTCTGAAAAATTCTGGGAGCGTTTTTTAGACCAAAAGGCATACGCAAAAATTCGTATTTTCCGTTGTTAAAAGAAAAAGCTGTCTTCTCTATGTCATTATCCGACATCAAAATCTGATGGAAACCGGATTCCAAGTCTATGCTTGAAAAGAACTTCGATTTTCCTAAATTTGCCAAAATTATATTTGCATCCGGAATAGGATAACGATCTGAAAAGTATGCTCGTTTAACTTTTTGTAATCTATCACCATTCTAAGCTTAGGAGAGCCATCCTCGTTTGTACCCTTTTTTGGTACCACCCAAATCGGCGAATTATAGGGGCTTTTACTAGGCCTTATAATTTTTTCAATTAACATCCTTTCTATTTCCCTATTAACAAATGAGCTTACAGAATGGGAATATGGGTATTGACGGCTCCATATTGGATCATCTTTTGCCGTTCTTATTTCAGCCCTTACATCTGTTCTAAATGGAAAACTTGTATTAATATTAAAATGTCTTTCGCCTATTTTATTTTTTACGTATTTTTTGTAGCTTGACAGTTCCTCATTGTCACTTTCACTATCTCTGTCACTGATACGTTCTTCAACCTCCATTTCTGAACCATTTTCATTCAACATTGAATAATTGTCCTTAATATTGCCGGAATATTCTTCGGCTTGCGCTTTAGGATTTTCGTATCCCAAAGAAAAATATTTGTTCATCAATATATTACCGGTAAATTCTTCGGTTGGCGTCTTAGGATTTTTGCATCCCAAGGGTTTCAAATTTTCACTTTTAATAGGCGTTTTTGCCCTTTTCGAATTCTCTAACTTTAATTTATTTTTGCTGGTATTTACTTCAGCGGGCGCCTTAGGATTTTTATATCCCAAGGGGTTTAAGTTCTTATTTCTTTCACTTTGAAAGTTAATATTAATGCTTTTTTTAGTTTTTTCCTCTCCATTCCCAACTTTGTAAATTATTATTCCGTTGCGCAAATCAATGCGCGCTTCAATATTTTTTAAAAACCTATACCCCAGGAGTAGGTCTGATTCTAAATTATCTGTTTCGTAGAAAATTTGTCTCACTCCAAATAAATTAATAATGTGGTAATATTTTATGATCGAATAGCCGTTCACTGTTCTAATTCTTTTGTAAATGGCTAATTCATTCTTATCTTCTAAAACTCCTGTCTTTATATAACAAGAGGTAGCTCCGGTGTCAATAAGAGCTTTTAACTTCCTACTTAATTTTCCGTCATAGACATAAATGTAGGGGAGTGTGTCCCCTCCTCCTCTAAAAAATGATTCTCTCGAATGTTGTTTATTCGTTGTGTTTTTTCTTGTGGGCGGAAGCTGTGGTTACTGTCTCTTGGGCGTTTTGGAGCATGAGCGTCTCGAGTTTGAAAACTCGAATTTGGTTGAGCTCTGTTAAGGTTAAAATTTGGTGCGGTCATTTGTGGTTTTGCACCAGAAAAATTACCAGTTTGTTGTCCTGCGACGTGGTAATTTTTATTGTAAAGTCTGGAGACAGATGGGTCAACATCCATTGGCTCCACCTTTTGTTGGTTTATCCTTGAAGGGAAACCCAAATCATTTGTTTTGGGATTTGGTCTTATCCCTGAAGGAAACCGTAAATTATTTGTTACGGGGTTTGGTCTTATCTTTGTGTTGTCATTCGCGAAACTCTGAGCGAACCGAGCTCTTTGATTATTTGACTCTAATTCCTGAGCCCTAGCTAATGCATCCGGAAGATCTTGAGGACTTAAAGAGAATATTATGTCCCTCAACGGAGCATTCATTCCCGTAATAAATATGCGGAGGGCATGATCCCTATTTTTCTTGTTTAATTGTTTGGTAATTTCCGCATCACCACCATGAGTCATGATTGTTTTATTTATAATTAATGTCAGCTTCTTGTTGACCAGGTTATAATACTCTACAACCGACATTTGGCGAATTACACTTAATTCTTGCTCAATAATATGTATTGGGCGTTTATCTGAATATGCAAAATCGAGCCTCGCGATTATTGCATCAAAGTTTAACACGATACCGTGGTTGGTTAGCGTGTCATTAGCATCGTGAGTAATTTTGTTTCGCATGATTGTGAGTGCCGCAAAGTATTTTTTGCTTTGTCTTTTATATAGGCTCATTGCATTATGAGCTGCTTCCCTCCAGCTAACATATGCGTTAATTTTCCCCGGAAATTCAGGCAAGGACTTTATTACCTCTAAGGACTCCTGACATTGAATACTTTCATGTATTACTTCCTTTGAATAGTCTGTGGCCCTGCAAGTGTTCACTTCTATTTCTGAACGTAATTTCAGAATTTCCTGTCGCAGGCCAATTGTGGCGTCTGCGATTAGTCGCGAAATTAAATCTACACTAAGTGCGTCTGTCATTTTTACAGTTTTACTAACCGATAATTTTCCGAACTGATTTCCTAAATCAGAAAGGTCGATGTTCATGAATTTTGTTAAGGTTCTTTCACTTTTAATAACCTAACTTTCCTATATTTTTCTTTTTCAAGAGAGCGCGATTTTCGGTTTTGTGGTCACAACCACAATAATTACAATAATACAACCGTTTGTACTTTGGACCACTGGGACTATTTCCCATTTAAATGATTTATTATTTTTATAGCTCAATTATCTTCTCCTATGCAACCGAACCTAATTGCATACACTTTTTAGCTGTATTATTTCCTTTCCTTTTAATTTTTTAAGCCCAACTTACATTTTTTCCTTTTTTTTTCAAATATTTTCTTAAAAACTAACTAAAATAACAATTAATTATAATTAATTTCTCACGGTTCTTTCGCTGCCAGTCACTGCTGCCAGTCCTTCTGTGTATTTTGTATTCCTTGTTTCGGTAAAAGGTTTCGGTAAGGGTTCGGTTTTTTTTCACTGAGGCTTTTTTTCCTTCTTTTCTTTTTGATGTTAACTTTCAGTCACTTCTTTATGTTTTTTTTCCAGATTTTTTTTGTAATACTCGACACTCGCGAACTAGGGTACTTGGACTTTTCCCCTTTTTTCGTAACGCGTGAGATCCAGGATACTTATTAGTTCCTTTAGGATCCACTTTACTTTTTAAAACAGTTCTTTTAGGATCGAGGATACTTTTCAGTTTTCTCCTTCGACGATCCTTTATTTAACAACTCGCGTAGGATCGAGGATACTTTTTATTTTCTCCTTCGACGATCCTTTATTTAACGCGGGTCCCTGCTCGGCCGCCAGTTAAGCTTTTGTCTAAAGACAAAGGCTTTTTAAAAAGATAGCCTAAGTATTACTTTGCGGCAAGTGAAGGAGTCAATGTCACCACGATTGTGCTGTTGATCAAAAACTAACTCTTTATTTTCAATTTGGTCTTACTTATTGTCGCCGACTCGCTAGCGAATTTAACGCAAGTGATATTAAATCGAATGTTCAATAAAACCCAGCACGTACATATATAAACAATTGTTGAATCACTTGGTTTATTTCTAAAAAGGTTTAACAATTATAATATTGTCACAAATATTATTATGACCTACTTACCGCAGTGTGTCCTTCACTTCTTTCTTATAGTCGGCAACTGAATTTGACTTTGAGTTTGACTTGCCGGTCAACTGAAATACTCAGCTGGCCGAATTGCAAGTACACGTACATACAATAAAAAATAAGGCGAATGACACATTGCGGTAACTATACACAGCCTGTTATAACTCCTCTCACAAAAAATGCATTTACCAAATGTTAAATAACTCATCGCCTTACCTTTGTATGTACATATGTATGCACTAATAAAGAAAATGAAACGAATGCAAACTGCAATGCCCGTTACACATATGTCCCAAAAATATGTACATACAAAGTGAGCGAAGAGTTTTGCTACATCCCAGTATACAATCACTTTGGGCATACATGAAGTCAGAGTACGAGAATAATAAAAATATAACGATTACAGAGTGCGCAAATCAATATACATATATAAGTAAAACAAAGTACAAATAATAAATATATGTCGCATTAATGTGGCGGGCGGGAGTTCACAACATCCCCACCCCCGTGAATCAACCAGATTCACCACAATCAACATCAAGAACAGCCAATTTCGATGCCGCACGGCGTTTGATACCAGTGGAAGTGCGTACATCAGCTCGCCTGATTTCACCATCCGCTCCAGGATATACGCTTTCTACCTTGCCACGCCGCCATTCTCCGCGAGGCACGTTGGGATCACATATAAAGACAAGATCTCCTACTTCCAGCGGCTTTGTTCTCTGGCACCACTTTACCCTTCGTGTCAGCGTAGGCAGGTACTCCGCTATCCACCGCTTCCAAAAATGATCTCTTAGTTGTCTTGCTATACGCCACTGTTGTCGTAAACGGCACGTTTGTTCCAAAACCTCACTTACGGCAGGGGTGCACGATGTATGGGATTCACCCAGGAGAAAGTCATTCGGCGTAAGTGGTTGCTCCTGGTCGGCATCTATGGGTAAGTGCGTCAGCGGGCGCGAATTGACGATATTTTCGGCTTCGATTAAGAAACAATTGAGCGTGTGTTCTCGAGGCGATGTTTCCTTCAAAGTTTGACGTAGAACCCGCTTGACGCACTGTACCAAACGTTCCCAAGCACCTCCTTCGGATGGGTTGAATGGTGAATTGAAAACCCACTCTACTCCCCTCTGAGACAACGCACCCTGCAATCGCTCGCACTCGAATACGTCGTCAAACCTTTTTGCTTCCATGTCAGCACCGACAAAGTTTTTCCCATTATCGGATCTTATACGAGAGGGAACGCCACGACGGTTTATAAAGTTTCGTATGGCAACTATACAAGAGTCGGTGCTCAAATCATGTGCCAATTCTAAATGTACCGCTCTGACCGTCAAACATGTGAATAGCGCCACCCATCTCTTTTCGGTGCTGCGTCGGACGGTGACTGTTACTGGGCCGAAATAATCCAGGCCGGTATAGGTGAACGGCCTAACGTAAGGAGTTAATCGATCAATTGGAAGCGGGCCCATGAGTGGTGGCAAGGCGCGGGCCTTGTTTAAACGGCACACGGCACAGCTGGCTATAATACTGCGTAGCAAATTCCTCAAACGTGGCACCCAATAATTTCGGCGAACCTCTGAAATAGTAGCTTCTGAATTTTGGTGCCGCATATTGTTGTGGTAGCGCATCACCATCAACCTCGTAAAGGTATGGTTTGGTGGCAGTATTATTGGCCGCCTTGAGCTTATTGGTAGCCAACTGGCGGCCTCTATACGTCCATGCACACGAAGAACTCCATCCCCATCGATATATGGCGAAAGCTGTATGAGCGGGCTGGTGTGGGATAAGTTATTTTTGTTCTCAATTTGCTGGATGTCTTCAGCATATACATCGCGTTGGACAATGCGACATAGACACAATTTAGCAGATTCAACTTCTTTGGCTGTTAGACCATGGCAACGATCTGGCTGATCCCGGCGGCGGCAAATGTTGATGAATCTCAGGACCCAGGCTATTGTTCTCACCAACCTATCAAATGAAGAAAATCGATTAAAATTTAAAAAATTATTTGTTACCATAGTAAGTGCGTATTTCGGGCGGAGCTCTTCTTCTGCCTCATGATGATTGTTAGTTGTCGTAACTTCAGAGGGCCAAGCGTGATCATCCTCCAACAAAAATGGTGGACCACGAGACCATCGAGATGTGGAACTAAAATTGACCTGATTATTGGATCTAGTTGCTTCATCGGCTACGTTTTGATCAGTTGGCAACCACCTCCAATTTGCAATGATAGTGGCGGCTAATATTTCAGCAACTCGATGTTGCACGAACGGCTTATAACGTCGGTGCTCGCTGCGGAGCCACTGTATTACCGTTTTTGAATCGCTCCAGATGATGCAGTTGTCGATTGCCACGGAATGCTCTTCGCGGATGCAGCTCATCAATCGCGTACCTAATACAGCTGCTTGAAGCTCTAGTCGTGGGATTGTCAATGGCTTTATCGGCGCGCATTTAGTTTTCGCGCACACAAATGAAACTTCCACCACACCAAGGGCACTAATTGCTCTCCAGTAGGCAACCGCAGCGAAGGCATCCTCACTAGCATCGACGAAGATATGTAGTTGCAGATTTTTGGGAGAGCCCTTACCGAAATAATGTCTCTGGATTTCGTAGTTGATGGCTAGTGGCAGTTGCCTACGCCAACA
This sequence comes from Merzomyia westermanni, assembly GCA_949987695.1. Taxonomy (NCBI): domain Eukaryota; kingdom Metazoa; phylum Arthropoda; class Insecta; order Diptera; family Tephritidae; genus Merzomyia; species Merzomyia westermanni. The sequence continues at coordinate 72,875,291 of OX465292.1, forward strand.
TTCCCAAGCTGTATTAACGACGTTTGGCAATGGTTCATCCCAACGAATATCGTGCTTCCAAACTTCGCGCATGAGTAATTTAGCGCCCACTACAAAGTTGCTCAGGAATCTCAAAGGGTCAAAGACCGACATAACGACGCTCAGTAGCTCACGCTTTGTTGGTCGCCTTGTTCCATTTACTACATTTGGATCAACCTTGTTAAATTTCAGTTTAAAACGAAAACTGTCCGATGACGAATGCCAGAATAAACCCAGAACCTTTTCAATCATAACTCCTTCCTTACTTGATATTTGACGGGCATCAACGCTTCCACCAAGTACCTTTGTTACTGTTGACGAGTTCGACGCGAAATTACGAAGCTCGAAGCCCGCCCTTGCATGGATTGATTTTACTTGTTTCGATATTTGAATGGCTTCTTCTTCAGACTCAAAGCTGTCGACGTAGTCATCCACGTAGTGGTATTCTAATATAGATTTCACGGCTCGGTCATTGCCACTATCGTCGCTACGAGACTCCACAGCATTACGCATTTTTATGTAGTTGGCAGCACAAGGCGAGCATGCTGCGCCAAACGTCATTACACGCATCTCATAAACGTCAGGTTGTTTGGAGGTGTCACCATTTCGCCAAAGAAACCTTTGTGCACACCTGTCGGCCGGCTGAATTAATACCTGGTGGAACATCTCTTTGATATCCCCACTTACTCCAATCTCCCCTTCACGAAAGTGGAAAAGTATAGCAGTTAACGGCCGGTAGTCCTGTGGACCTTTCAAAAGTTGCGAATTGAGGGATACACTGTCGACCTCGGCGGCTGCATCGAACACCATACGCAATTTACCCGGCTTGTTTGGGTTACTTACTGCGAAGTGTGGTAGATACCATGTCCTGGCGGTGGACAAACTGGTTTCCTCGGGTGACAGCTTTCGCGCGTAGTTTTTCTCAACATACGAGTTCATTATTCGCCGATATTCCATACCAAAGTCTGCATCGCGTTTCATTTTAGCCTCAATGCTTGTCAACCTTTTCAGCGCCATTGAATAGCTGGAAGGAAGCTTAACATTCTCCCGTTTCCATAGTAGCCCAGTCTGAAACCTCCCTTCAACTCGGCACGTAGTGGATTCTAATATCGCCTTAGCGCATATGTCAGCTTCACTCTCGATGGGGGCTGCAGGCCGCACCCCGAAGCTCTCTGTGGCGAAATAATCCGCTACTATTTTATGCAGTGACAGATCAGACTCAATTTTCATAAAAAGGCAAGATGGCACTGTCGGATACGTATTGGTTGTTGGACCAAACACAACCCATCCTAGCTCGGTATTGGCGGCGAACGGCCCATCCTTGTTCACCCTAGTGGTGGTTGATGGCAGACCAAGGTGGCAGTGGTCAAGTCCAATTAGCAGCTTTGGTCTGACGTGCGTGTATGGCTGTACTGGCAACATCTTCATGCGACTGTCGTTTACGCGCAAATCGGCTTTGCTCAAACTCTGAACAGGCAGCTGCAAATTCGAGACCCCATAAACATTACATAGCTTATGCTTCTTTTGCATACTTGACCCACTGACTAACAAATCCACCACCACAACTGGCTCTTCGGTGGCACGTCCACCAAACCATTGTACATTTAGGCGTTCAGAACGGCCACGTAAACCCAGCTCCTCAATAAGGGTATTATCGACCATGGTAATGGACGAACCTTCGTCTAACAGGGCAAATGTTTCGACGCACGTTTGGTTCCCATAGAGGGTTACAGGCAAAATTCGGAAAAGGAGCTTACCTTCGGCAACATCGTTACTGCAATTGAGAACAGCTGCTCCTGTACTACCTTGTTGATTACACGACGCTGGCTGCGTCAGGATGGCTCCACTACGTTCGACGGCTGAAACGTGTCTAGCGCGATGTTGAAACTTGCCTGAATTGATTGATGACTCGTTGGTTGTACCTCCAGTCTCATGCAACAATTTGTGGTGTGTTCTTTTACACCCGTCAATAGCACACTGTTTGCGTCGTTGGCAATTGCGTGAACCATGTCCAATGTTGAGACAACCGAAGCACATATGAAGTCGCTTTACTTCTTCCCACCTTTTAGATACCGCAAGTTGACTGAATTGCTTACATTCGGCTGTCCTATGATGACCCTGGCATACGGGGCATGTTGGGTGGCGTTGAGATTGGGTAGCGTGTAACACTACTCGGCGTTTTGAGTCTCTTGCTGAATCCCCGTCATATACCGTGCAAATAACATTCGCTAATTTAGTCAGCCATTCGCTAAAATCTCTCACTGTTGCGTACGACTGCAAAGACGCAACAAAAACTGCCCATTCGACTCGCTTGCTCATAGGCAACTTCGAAACGAGCTCGTCGAGGAGCGTTGGATTGGCTATATGTTGTTCACCACCATGAGCGGACTGCAGAAATGCACAAATATTGCTGACCTTTGCAGCGAATGGCACCAGCTTGACTATTGCGTTTTCGGCTATTGGAGCTATCTCCCTAACATTGGCAAGTTGGCTACGAATTAATTGCTCCGGGCGCCCGAACCTGAACTTGAGTTGTTCAATCACATTGCCTACGTTACTCGGATGGATTAATAGTGATTTGATGGCCTCCCGCGCCTCGCCCTTTAAACATTTTTGTAGTCGCTGATTATTTTCAAAACAACTGTATCCATAGACTGCAGTGGACTCGGTAAAGGCGGTAAAAAAGATCGGCCAATCTTCGGGTTTTCCAGAAAAGTCAGGCAGATCCTGCAACTTTCTTGGCTGGCTTGAAAAATGTAAAGGCGCGGAGCCCATGTTGGCAGAAACAGGCACCGTCGACGAAATATTACTAAAATTTTCAAGAAAGCTTGGAGTGGCATACATGTTATTTGTTGCTGTAGCAGCGGCCGGTCCACTTGCAGAGAATGTATAGATAGGAGGCGAGTGGCGAGGTGCGGTATATGGCGGATAGCATACGGCACTATTTTGTTGTTGTGGCATGTGCACAGTACTTACGTTGATGGTACTGCTCGTACGTATCGGCATTTGTGGTTGTGAAAATTGTAATTGAGGCATGAGACTCGTTGGCGGCAAATTAACCCCATTGGCGGAGCTTTCACTCAAGGCACTGGCAATGCTTTGCACTTCCACGCTTTGATTCTCACTAGCCGATTCATGTTCCTTAATTTTCAGGTGAGCCGCCTTTAAGCGGCTTTCAAGCGTTACAATATGTTTCTGCATGGACTGTAGCATAGCTTCCTGGCGGGCGGAAGAACGGGTGTTAACTCCTTCGGCGAGGGGAGTGCTTGGCAAACTATTGTCTGAGACAGTACCGGCACCCGACACTACTTTGCGCGTGTCTGTGGCAGAAGTTGATGTGGTTTTCGAAACTGACGTAGTTGCTGGCGGAGTCATCTCGAAGCTAATTCAAAGAACGTAAACAATAAGAGGTGGCAAACGACAAGTACTTGGTTGCAAATGGCATATATTGGTCAATTATTGGAACGGCGGCATATGTTCCCGTACATGAGAGGCTGGTTGCAAATTTCCGGCACCAGTGAAAATTATATTTCACTGCGAAATAAAGAATTTGTCGCCGACTCGCTAGCGAATTTAACGCAAGTGATATTAAATCGAATGTTCAATAAAACCCAGCACGTACATATATAAACAATTGTTGAATCACTTGGTTTATTTCTAAAAAGGTTTAACAATTATAATATTGTCACAAATATTATTATGACCTACTTACCGCAGTGTGTCCTTCACTTCTTTCTTATAGTCGGCAACTGAATTTGACTTTGAGTTTGACTTGCCGGTCAACTGAAATACTCAGCTGGCCGAATTGCAAGTACACGTACATACAATAAAAAATAAGGCGAATGACACATTGCGGTAACTATACACAGCCTGTTATAACTCCTCTCACAAAAAATGCATTTACCAAATGTTAAATAACTCATCGCCTTACCTTTGTATGTACATATGTATGCACTAATAAAGAAAATGAAACGAATGCAAACTGCAATGCCCGTTACACATATGTCCCAAAAATATGTACATACAAAGTGAGCGAAGAGTTTTGCTACATCCCAGTATACAATCACTTTGGGCATACATGAAGTCAGAGTACGAGAATAATAAAAATATAACGATTACAGAGTGCGCAAATCAATATACATATATAAGTAAAACAAAGTACAAATAATAAATATATGTCGCATTAATGTGGCGGGCGGGAGTTCACAACACTTATAGTGTTTACATTATTTACTTAAGAACTAAGTTCAGCTTTGAAATTGCAAAGATGTATGTTGAAATGGCTTTTCCTTGGAATGAAGATATCGATTTCTTATTAATGGAAACTTCCATCAATAACGGAAAAAGCAGATTATAAACAAAAGACAGTTATGTTATTCTATAGCTCGCGGTATGAAGAATCCAAATCTTGTTTACAGTTACCATAAGGTTGATGTGTGGAGGCTGCCGTTAACTTACATACCGCTACTTATTTTATTGCTCATATTTTCTTAATTTGTAAATACATAACTACACGTAGTTATAAGTACATACATACATACATACATACATATTTCCAAGCATAGCTTGACAATAGCCTACTTCGATTCTGCACTCCCGCTAAGGCATGATGCCAGCGGTCAGAAAAGGTCTTGCATTGACTTTGTCATATGCTCTCATCATATTTATTTGTAAATAATCATTTGCTTATATTGCGCTTACTTATGTATATGATTATATTATTTCAATGTATTACATGTATAAATGCACCGCTAAATCAGGCAATTTATAAAGAGAAAACTAAGCTATTGTTAAATTAAGCCAGTTCATTTTTTGAGCATTAGAATTTTTGTAAGTTAGTCAACTTTCGGACATTAATGCGCAGCCATCGTCGTAAAGGCTATTTTGTTAAATAAAGAAATTTGTAATTAAATCGAAGTCGTAGTGTTTTCTTTTGCATATCGTTGCATTTAAAGACAGTATATTGGTTTTCGTTTCCTTTGCATATCGTTGCAAGTGGAAATGTTAATTTGTATAAAGGTTGCATATCGTTGCAATTGAACTTTTAAATTGTTAAAGTTATATGAATAGGGTCGATAAAAAAGCTTATCGCTCCTCAAAAGAAAACACGAATAGTTGGGCAGTGGCTGGAAGTTAAAACCCATTTCGGGATTGCGTCGTTGAGCGAATCGTGTTACAAAGCTGAAATTCTTTCAAAAATGTACAATGATGAGAATTTAGGTTACTAACAATTTTTAAAACATAGTACAGAAAGTAAACAAGCTTTTTGAGAGCAATGTAGCAGATCCTACTAAATTGTTTTTCGAGGTTGTACATTTGCTTTCCAGCCTGTACAACAGCATAGTGTCACCTTCTAATAGTTTTGACCCATCAACTTCAGATGTTAAGAAGGTTTTGTCTCCCGTTCGTTATTTTCATTATACCTTTGAAGAATATATACGAATTAAAAGAGAAGATGAATGTATAGACGAATTTATTGAATGAAAGATACATAATACATGCCGCGATTTCATTATCAAATAAATGGAACAATTAAGGCAACGTTTGTCCCAAAATATAGAAGCGCTTAGAAATATAGATTTCTTTTCGGTTGAAAGCACATTGAGAATTGCAAAGATTCAATTATTTTCTTATTTCACAAATGAAAAAACAAGTATATAGCACTGATGAAATAACGAGGTTAGAAATGCAGTGGAAACATATATATCTACAAAATTGGAAAGATGTGACTTTAACTTAAAATTTTTGGTTTGAGAGGAAACAGTATGAGAACGCGTTAAATGAAAACCATTTCGAAGAGCTTGTCGATTTTGTGCTGCCACTCAGTAATGCTGAAGTTGAAAGAACGGTTTCAAACACGAGTTTGAATAAAAATAAACACAGAAACAAAATGAATTTAATTATGTTAAATTCGCTTCTGACAATAAGAAGTGGTCCCAAACGGCTGAATAAATGTTGTCCTGACTTTGAAATAAGCAATGATCTCTAAAAATTAATGAACACAAAAAATATTTATGAATGTAATAATAATAACAGTAGTTCTTCTGAGGGCGAACTAATATATTTCGAAGCCCAAGGCACTCCTTACATATCTCGTTTCTACATAATCTTAGATATCGCAGGCGTGTGTTTTAATAGCGATTCGTACACCGGTAGGACGCTTAATAATAAATAGGCATAGGTAGCCATGATTTTTATTGATTCACGATTGCGATTAGTTATATTGTAAACCATTCGTAGATAAAAATTACGTAGTACCCTAGTAGATGGTAGAAAACATACCAAGTTGAAAGAAAGAAATTGAAATAAACACATAGCCATTTTGCGAAATTAAACAGAGGAAAACTACCTAAAGTCATCTTCGCGAAGAGGAAGACTTTCTGCAGTCCCTGTGTTGGTTCGCTAAAAACAAGATAGTGTTGGCAGGTTCAATGTTTCCCACGTCCGCGTGGTAAATTCTTGGGAAATGTCTAGTGACAATTATCATTCACAGTAAGTACCGCCTCAAGTAACTAGTGGTATTTTTCGCCATTGAAGAAACCAGCCCCTAACCATAAAGGAAATAAATTACTTGTAACCCCCAAATTTATTTGTACTCAAACTAGTAATCAAATTAGCTAATTACCCAGCTTCAAAGCCAAATAAGACAGTAAATTGAAAGAAGTAAATATTAATAATCTCTTGACCACTGCTAAAATTTAAAAAAATCCATTTAATTATCCCGGAACTACCATTAAATTATCCTACTCTATTCAATTAAAAACAACGTTTAAAAAAACAAGTAAGGACGGCGCTGTCTTTATACCTTTCATGAATACGTGCAAACTTAAATACTCATTGTTTAAAGTTCTGTAAAGCTTTGTCAGCAATACATTTAATTTTCTTTTATAATAAGCTTTATTTGTAATCTGTTAGCAAATATCTCACCAAGTTTCAAGTTTTAATCTTCCAAAATGAGGGATAAATGGCCATAATCCTCTTATCAGAACGATCGGTTGTATGGGATATATACTATATATAGCTCCGATCTTGCTGACTGCTCTACGAAATCTTTTACTACCCATAAGAAAATATCTCACCAAGTTTCAAGTTTTAATCTTCCAAAATGAGGGATAAATGACCATAATCCTCTTATCAGAACGATCGGTTGTATGGGATATATACTATATAGAGCTCCGATCTTGGTGATTTTTTTACGAAATCTTTTAATATCCATAAGAAAATATCTCACCAACTTTCAAGTTTTAATCTTTTAAATGAGGGAGAAATGGCCATAATCCTCTTATCTGAACGATCGGTTGTATGGGATACATACTATATATGTATAGCTCCGATCTTGGTGATTTTTTTACCAAATCTTTTACCATCTATAAGCAAATATCTCACCAAGTTTCAAGTTTTAATCTTCCAAAATGAGGGATAAATGGCCATAATCCTCTTATCTGAACGATCGGTTTTATGGGATATACTCGTATACTATACATATATAGCTCCGATCTTGCTGACTGCTTTACGAAATATTTTACTATCCATAAGAAAATATCTCACCAAGTTTCAAGTTTTAATCTTTTAAAATGAGGGGAAATGGCCATAATCCTCTTATCTGAACGATCGGTTGTATGGGATATATACTATATATAGATCCGATCTTGGTGATTTTTTTACGAAATCTTTTGCTATACATAAGAAAATATTTCACCAACTTTCAAGTTTTAATCTTGAAAAATAAGGGAGAAATGGTCATATTTGAACGATCGGTTGTATGGGATATATACTATATATAGCTCCGATCTTAGCGATTTTTTAATTAAATGTCGACGTCCTTTGATAACTTAATAAACACAATACAAATTTCACAATGCGAGTTGCCAAAATAGATATGAAGCCAAAAAAGAGGAAAACTCTTTAAAAAGGGCCAAAAAAGACCTAGGGGTCAAGCCCGAATCTTTGGAGCTAAACGCAAAAACAACGAGCTAGATCTAGCTCCAAAAGCACCAAAGTGGCAACACTACTTATGATAGTGGAAACGCTGCAGTCCCTCAGACTGGTATGGATTAGCCCAAGAAATTCTAGTTAATTACCAAAAAAGTTTACTGACTAGTTTGGCAGTTCACTGCAGGGATATTATAAATGTGAATATTTTGATGTGTAGCTGTCCAGAGGTTTGTCTTTGTCCATCAATCACGCGAGAACGGCTTGACGGATTTAAATGAAATTTAGTACGCAAATATCTAGTAGTCTGGAAGGCAAGATAGCCTATGTGGGGAGGGGGGGGGGGGGGCGGTTCCGTGCCTCCTATGAACCATTACTGCTAGATATTTTTTTATTCTCTATAACTCTAAGTATACTTGACATATATTTGGTTATTAGCACAATTTATTTAACCAATTTATTTATTTAGCTTTATTAATTTTATAATTAAGTAATACAAATCAAAACTCTATTTGATAATTCACCAAGTGTGTCTCTTCGCTGCCGGTAATGGAATGAACGAATATCATGAGAAATTCACGAAGCAATGAACAATGTAAGTAAGCGAACAATAGAACGACAAAATGTCAAAACTATGTGCTGATAAACGTTCATAAAATTATTGCAGCTTCGCTTATTATAGAATGCAAGTAATTAAAAAAAATTTCAAGTTATTTCAATTTATTAATTGATATTAGAGGAAAAATTACAACGATATGCACACCGATGGTATGGGATGACATGTTCCGAAGTGCCCAACTTCTCATCAGACCCCTTCTCGGACCCTGGAATACGAATCCAAGTGTCTGCACCAAAGGCGCTGTTAGAGTACTCTACCAACTAAGCTATGATGCCCTGTAGCGTCACGATGCATTTTTCCTCTAATGTGCCATTTGCTTTTTCCTTTTATACATTCTTTGGTACATATATTTTATATGTCAACTCAAGGAAAGGAGAATATATTTTTAGGCGCGTTGATAGAACAGTTTTAGATACAGAAGGGCATTTTTGCATATCAACACTTCCGTGTTATTTGTTATGCACCCGCAAAAGTTAAAAGAAAGAAATTGAAATAACCCCATAGCCAGTTTGCGAAATTAAACAGAGGAAAACTATCTAAGTAATCTTCGTGAAGAGCAAGACTATCCTGCAGTCCCTATGCTGGTGCGCTAAAAACAAGATGGTTTGGTACCAAAAGTGTTGGCAGGTTCATTGTGTCCCACGTCCGCGGGGTAAATTCTTGCGAAAACTCTAGTGACAATGTTGGTTTTTAATCCTTTATTTCATATATTTATTTATTAAGATTGTATTTACAGTAAGTCCGAATTTCAGGAGTGAGTTACTTAAACTAAAAGACTATTCTCTATCTTAATACGTAGAAGTAAACTTGTGTATATATAGACTTAGCACTATGCAAGTGTGCGTAGAAAAACATGTATATAAGAATTGACTACGGAGGAGAATAATATATTCTCATGGTTGTCATATTTACTTATACAGGGTGTTTTTTTACAGGTTTGTTTTTTGAATAGAGATAAAACTGGCATTTTGTGGTCAAATCTGGCAACTCTAATGTCATTTATGTTCAGTTTGGTTTGCCATTTCATCATGAACAGGTTGACAAAAGAACAACGCTTGCAAATCGTGCAAATTTATTTCGAAAATAATGGTTCAGTTCGCGAAGTTTACCGTGAGCTCCGTCCATTTTATGGTCGACATAATCGTCCATCAGAGCAATTAATTCGGTTAACCATGGATCGTTTTCGCACTACGTTTACTCTGTGTGATAATACGCATCCGCAGAGACGTCGAACAGTGCGCACCGAAGAAACAATTGCCGCTGTAGAGCAAAGTGTTGAAGAGGACCCGAATGAATCGATTCGCCACCGTGCACAGCAATTGGAGCTTTGTCCATCAACTTTATGGAAGATTTTGCGCAAAGATCTTGGCTTGCGACCTTACAAGATCCAGCTTGTGCAAGAATTAAAGCCGCGAGACCATGCAATGCGTCGTGATTTTGGTGTATGGGCCGAAAATGAGATTGATTTCGATGCTGATTTTCATCGCAAAATTTTGTTCAGTGATGAGGCTCATTTTTGGTTGAATGGCTACGTCACCAAGCAAAATTGCCGCATTTGGAGTGAAGAGAATCCACATGAGACCCTTGAAACGCCATTACATCCACAAAAACTGACTGTTTGGTGTGCTCTATGGGCTGGTGGAGTCATTGGGCCATACTTCTTCCGCAATAATGCTGGAGAGGCAGCTACCGTTAATGGAGACCGGTATAGAGCCATGATAACCGACTATTTTGTTCCCGAATTGGATGGCATGAATGTGGATGAGTTGTGGTTCCAACAAGACGGCGCTACATGCCACACAGCGCACGTCACAATCGATTTATTGAAGGAAACATTCGATGAGCGCATAATTTCGCGGAATGGACCTGTCAATTGGCCACCAAGGTCGTGTGATTTGACACCATTGGATTATTTTCTTTGGGGATATGTGAAGTCGCTCGTCTACACCAACAAACCAGAAACGTTAGGGGAATTGGAAGCCAACATTCGTGGCGTTATTGCCGACATACGGCCCCATATGCTCGAAAAAGTGGTTGAAAATTGGACCTGTAGAATTGGCTTTATTCGAGCCAGCCGCGGCGGCCACATGCCCGAAATCATATTTAAACATTAATGGCATAAAATTATCCTTCCAATAAAGTCAAATTGATGGACCTTAAAACGATCTTCTTGTGTTTTATTTCAATTCGAAGTTCTATACCCCTAAAAAAAACACCCTTTATTTACAACACACCTCTTTAAATTGACAATCCTGATAAAACTATTTCATTAAGTGATGTATTTGTATATTATATTCAAATGATGAGGAACTTAAATTAATCTCAAAGCATCCCTATTTCTCAAAAACTTTTTTTATCTAAGCTCTTGGTTAACATATCAGCTAAGTTTATTTGGGAATTTATTTTAACAATATCTATTATGCCTCTCTCATAATTTTCATTAATCTAATGGTATTGCACTTCAATGTGCTTTGAATTTTTTGTAAAATTTCCAAATTTTGCAATTGCAATTGCGCCAGAGTTATCTTCATACATTCTTACCGCTTTATCAAATTTAACATTGAATGATTCAATTAATAAATTTCTTATAAATAATATTTCAGTTACTGCTTCAGGCATAGCAATGTACTACTCTGCAAAGGTAGAACATTTTGTTACAGTGTTTTGTTGGTGCGTTTTCCAATATATTAAATTTCCATATAATCTTATAGCAAAACCTGTTGTAGATTTCCTGACCATATTGTCTCCTGCAAAGTCCGAATCTACCATACAATTTAATACCTCACATTCTAAATTGTCATAAAATGCTAACTTTAAGTTTTTAGTTGAATATAGATATTTTAAAATCCTCATGGCGTATTTGAAGTGAGTAGCGTTGTAAAACTTTGGTAGCGACTCAAATAACTTGTAGCGTAAGGTATGTATATCTGGTCTTGTGCCAGTACTTATATATAATAATTCACCTATGAGATTTCGGTATTTAATATTTTCATCTATTTCGCCAGCTTGAGTAAGTTTAAGACTTGTTTCCATAGGTATATATATACTTTGGAGCTAAGGAATCAATGTAATTTGTTTGGCTTAGAGTCATAATATTTTTATCTTCACTATAGTTTATTTCAATGGCAATATATCTCTGAATCTTACCTAGGTCTTTCATAGAAAATCTTGCCATTAAACTTGAATTTACCTTTTCTATTTCTCTTTTATCTTTACAGCAAATTAACAGATCGTCTACAAAAAAGGATTATCTTTTGATCTATTTACATACAGACAATAATCATAATTGCTACGCACAAATTTCAATTTCTCAATAAACTTTTGAAAGCATTCGTACCATGCTCTTGGACTCTCCCTTAAACCATAAAGTGCCTTTTTTAATCTGTTAACTTTATTTTCACCCGTTTCAAAGCCTTTAGGTTCATTTACATAAACTTCTGACGTTACATCGTTATTAAAAAATGCAGTTTCTACGTCCATTTGCTCAACATATAAACTATTTAAACAGCAGAACGACAACAACGTTTTTAAAGTTTGCATTTTGCCTCCGGGTGAATACACATTTTCAATGTGTTCTTTTTGTTGATATCCCCTCACAACTAATCCCGCTTTAAAAATATTATTACTCTTCTTTTTATAAATCCACTTGACATCAATAATTCGTTTGTCTTTTAGTTTTTCGGTAAGTTTCCATGTGTTGGTTTTCTCTAAACTATTTATCTCTGAGTTCATTGTATTTTGCCATTTCTTATATTCGCTACAATTAATCGCTTCTTCGAATGTGTTTGGTATGTTTGCATTGACGTTATTTACATATATACAATATGTTGTTGGGCTTCCAAGCCGGTCTACCGGTGTTCTCTTTCTATTAGATTTCATTTCAGCTGTATTTGGTTCTTCATTTCTGTCGTTCGTATTTTCATTTAATTCTTCTTTAATTTAATTTTCTTTAATAGTAGCGTTTGTGTTATCAGATTCGCCTTCAGTATTGTCATAATTTTTTGCAGCATTAGTTTGGCCATATTTCTCGTTATCATTTTTTATTTTCGTTCCATGCATTTTCTGGTTCACTTTCGTAGCTGTCATCTTCTTCAGTACCTGATTAATCTAAACATATGAGACGATCATGTTCTTCAACAACTTTTACATGCCTAGCGTTAATTACTTTATTATTTACCAAAACTCTGTAACCACTATTTGTATATCCTACCAAAACACCAATTTCTGCTTTATTGTCCCATTTAGATTTTCCTTTCACTTCAGGAACTCTTACAAATACTCTATTTCCGTATATTTTTAAAACTTCAACATTTGGTTTCTTTTTAAAAAATATTTCATAAGGGCTTTTGTTCTCTACTGTATTTGCAATATATCTGTTTTTCAAATATGCTACCGTATTCATTACTTCAGGCCAATATTTCTATTTATTTTTGCTTCTTTCATCAAACACCTACCTATATCCATAGCAGACCTATTGTACGTTTCAGCTACACCGTTTAGCTCATAGACATAGGGAGGGCATGGCAATAATTGTATACCTTTATAGTTGATAAATTCGAATACTTCTTTGTTCATATATTCTTTCCCGTTATCACATTGCAGTTTCTTTACTCGCTTATTAAACTGATTTTCAACCAAATTAACATAGTCAATCAAACACCCTGCAGTTTCAGATTTGCTTCTAATACAATATATTCTTGCGCATTTGCTATAATCGTCTATAAACGTTAAAAAATATTTTTCACCACAATAACCAGTAGTGCTGTGTGGACCATTTAAATCAGTATGTATCAATTCCAATGTTTCTGTTGCTTTTAACTTCTTATTCTTAAAAGGTTCATTAGACATTTTACTTTCAATACAATTAGCACATTTCATATCTATATTTTCGAGTTCTTCCGGTAGTCTATCCAGTAATTTGTTCTTTACTATTTTATTCAGATACTGAAAGTTTACGTGCCCTAACGCTCTATGCCATTTCTCTTTTTCTGTTAGTTTGGCTGAGTTTACGTATATCCCCTTCTCTCTTTCTGTAAAGTAACTATTAATTTTATACAAGTTGTTTTCTTTATATGCAACAGCTAATAGCTTTCCATTTTCATCATAAAACTTTGCGTGATTATTCTTTGCGACAAAAGTACAAGGTGGCGCAAAAGTAAGCTTCCGATGTTCAGCATATCGGTTGTGGCACGTGCAGTGTGTGCTGTTGCACCGTGTTGTTGGAACCACATGTTTTCCAATCCCAATTAATCAAGCCGCAACAAAAAGAACTCGTTGATCATTGCTCTGTAGCGCTCACCATTCACAGTAACCGTTTGGCCCCGACCGATTATTGGTCAAATAAATAGTCAGCAATATTCCGCGTTCTGTAGCAGTGTAGCGTAACATTGTTTATTAACGTATATTTCGCATGTGTTTACTACACAAATGTCAAAACAGAACTGACTTTAGGGGCCAATCGCAAAATTTATAGCATTTTCTGATAGGAGGATTACTTTTGCGCAGTAACCGTTTTTCACCGACCGAAATAAATAGTCAGCAATATTCCGCGTTCTGGAGCAGTGTAGCGTAACATTGTTTATTGACGAGTATTTCGCATGTGTTTACTACACAAATGTCAAAACAGAACTGACTTTAGGGGCCAATCGCAAAATTTATAGCATTTTCTAATAGGAGGATTACTTTTGCGCCACCCTGTACAATTCGCTTGTGTTATTTTGGATAAACTTAGCAAAGTTTGATTAATATCTTTAACATAATAAACACTTTTTATATCAATTTCATTTTCTTCATTATAAGTTTTAAAAGTTGTTTTTACATTGCCAATTTTTGTAGACTTTAAAATTTTTCCGTCAGGTGGTTCAACATTAACATGTTCATTTAAATTTAAATATTTATCAAAAAATTTGCAATTCATTATTATATGGTCAGAACAACCACTATCTACTAACCAGTTTATTTCGTTCGGGTTTTCCGAATTTTCCCTGTCTCTTTTTACTTCTGAATTGTACACTTGGGTAACCCACACGTTTGCAGAACTTGAATTGTTGGTAGTCTGATTTCGTGCATTCTCGCCTCTTGATGTTGATGACTGGAAACCTCTTCCTCGACCGCGATTGTTGTATACAGCGCCTTTGGTGTAGCTTGCTTGATAATTTCTCTGACTTCTTTCCATATATTTAGCTGTTCTCTCCTCGATTGTTCTTGTTTGCTTGTGTGTACCAACAATCTCGCTTGATATGTCCCGGCTTTTTGCATAAAACAAACACCTCTCGTTGTTGCCGAAAATGTACTTACGTTGTTCTTTTTTTCAATTTGGTTTCTGTTCAAGTTTTTCTCTATGATTTTTGATTTTACGTATTCCACAGTTCTCTGCTCTTCTGGTGTGACATCCAAATGAATCGCAGTCGCAGATGTCCTCTAGTTGTTTGTCTGAGATTGTGCTAATTAATATGGGTTTCGCTTTTAAATCTTTCTTTTTCCACTTTCCTTCTTCATCTTTTTCTTTCCTGGTTCTGGTAGCCGGTTCTTTGCACTCCTTGTACTCCAACAGCATCATAAGTCGTATTTTCCAGCTGGAGAAATTTGCGCCATCAAAAATTGGTAAAGCAATATCTTCGAATTTTGTAGTGGCCATCATAAGTTCGTATTCTCACTTGTGTGTGTTGTATAATTTTCATGTACGTATGTAATCTGAAGACATCGGTCTTTACTTATAATTTTGACAATCCACGTTGAGTTTTTCAAAAGTTCATTATCTATTTTTCTCAAAGGAAAGTATATTTTTAAACTCCTTCCTTTTCAATCAATTCAATTTAATCTCGACCACGTGTAGTAGATATTTTGTTGGAAAACTTAAGTTCGTTACCACGTTTTCTTACGTTATGGTATTTTGAGAATTTCACTATTATTTTTTAATTGTCTTTCTTTATCTGAGCAAACTTTTTTCATTAATCATTAATTTTTAAAATTCAGAACCTTGCTCTGCTACCATGTTGGTTTTTAATCGTTTATTTCATATATTTATTTATTAAGATTGGATTTACAGTAAGTCCGAATTTCAGGAGTGAGTTACTTAAACTAAAAGACTATTCTCTATCTTAATACGTAGAAGTAAACTTGTATATATATAGACTTAGCACTATGCAAGTGTGCGTAGAAAAACATGTATACAAGAATGGAGTACGAAGGAGAATAATATATGTTCAGGGTTGTCATATTTACTTATATTTCGTAGTACCCTAGTAGATGGTAGAAAACATACCAAGTTAAAAGAAAGAAATTGAAATAAACCCATAGCCATTTTGCGAAATTAAACAGAGGAAAACTACCTAAGTAATCTTCGTGAAGAGCAACACTATCCTGCAGAGTAAGTACCAAGTACCTCAAGTAACTAAAGGTAAAAAAATTTTATTAATTTTCATCGGCCGAAATCTTGGCTAGTCGTATTATTGGCGAACCTATAGGAGTGCCGTCATCGTAGCAGTGTTTCGAGGCTAGATTTCGCCTTTTTTTCCTTTAGCCTCATAATTTTGGTTCTAGCTTTTGCCCTTTTTTTAATCCAAACCTTTTCTAATCCCAACACCATATTTTTCATGTAAAATTAGAGTTAAATGAAGGTAGTATTGATGACGAAATACAGAAAAGTATTCGAAAAAATTGTCAACTATGTATTTTTAATGGAGTTGATGAACCAATTGCGACATCGCCTACCTGATAATATGAACTCTTTACAAAACATACATTATTTTTTCAGTTGATAATTCTTTGAAAGTTACAAAGCCGGATGTATTTTCTCAGTTTTAAGAAGAAGACTCTAGGTATTCTCCAAGTCAAGTAGCATTGATTGAGCTGTAGTGGCGGAGGCTAATAACTGTACAGTGGACAAGGGTACCTCTACCATTTAATTTTAGGCGGAAGTCCGAGAACATAAAAATTCATTAAACGAACCAACTTTTTTGGTCGAATTCGTATTAAGCTTTTTTTTTTATTACCTTTTAGTAATGGGGAGGTTGAAAGAATTTTTAATGCCATGAACATTTTAAAAACTAAGTTAAGGAACAGATTAAAAATTAAAATGGTTAACTCGCTGCTTAATATTAGATGTTCGTTAAAACGCTTATCCAATTGTTGCACTGATTTTGAAATTACCGATGAGCTCATCTCTATTATAAATACATAAACTTTGTACGCAGACACAAGCTCTTCTGATTCATCAGACGAAGAAAATATTATATAATTAATTAAATTGTAGTGATTTATATCTATTATGTATTTATTTGAAAAAATTCCTAGTAAAGGAAAATGTGCCTGATATGTGTTGAAACAAGAATAGTTCCTTTAAAGTATGTCTACAGCTTTATATACAAATAGTTTAAACTAAAATACTAAATTTGAAATGGATTTCGTAAAAAATTTCTGATTTTTTTTAGCTTATTTTTATTAATTTCAGCCATTTCTAAACTTTTTTTGCCGATTTAGGCAATTTTTTTTTTATCACCTGGCCACACTGCGTAGGCGTTAAGTTTTTTCTTATATTTAGCGGAACAATGTAATTACTGCTTACTTTTAATCGATACAAATGGCAAATGGCAAAACAAAAGTTTTCAAGAAAACTTTTTTGTGTTATTAAAGTACATAGAATGAACTATAAAAGCAGCATTATTTATGTACTTCTCCTGTACCTTATTTTTTTGTTGGGTTAACTGTACCCATTTTATACTTAACTTACTTTTAGCTCTTTTTGCAAAGGTTTTTGGATTTTCTTGAAGAAATTTACCTCTTTCTACCTCTTCGTTTTCTTAGTTCTAGCTCCAAAATTTTTTTTTTCTGGCAACACTGATCATAAGTAGCAACAACTAGATACAGCTAGATACATGCACGAGCAAAGAAGAAAACAATATAGTATTCGGATAGCAATCGCTGTCCTACATTTTCATTTTCTGCAAACCTAATAAAACTTTCAGGTCCATAAAGCCAGCAAAGCAAAGTCAGCAGAACAAAAAACTAACTTATGGAAAATAAGGTGCTCAAGAGGTGCTAATTAAGTGCCCTAATCCCAAAACAAGTGCTCTTCTATTTTTTCCAAAAATGATGTTCTGCTAGCTTTAGGCTAAACCTTAGTTGTCATGGTTTAGGCTAAAGCTAACAGAACATCAATTTTTTTTTAAAAAAAAAGGGGAGTTATTTTTTTGGGGTAGGCTTTTTCTGGAGCACTTTATTGAGCATTCAATTTCTGCATAACAAGTTTTGATGTATCGTCTCTTTTGACTGTTTACGTATACTGCTCTGCTAGGTTTAGCCTAAAACTAGCAGCACATAAATCTTTTTTTAAAAGGGGAGCTATTTTTTTGGGGTAGGGTTTTCTGGAGCACTTTATAGAGCACTAAATTTCTGCTTATCAAGTTTTTATGTATTCGTCTCTTTTGACTGTTTACGTATACTGCTCTGCTAGGTTTAGCCTAAAGCTAGCAGAACATCAATTTTTATTTTGTAAAAGTGGAGTTATTTTTTTGGGGTAGGGTTTTTCTGAAGCACTTTATTGAGCACTAAATTTCTGCATAACAAGTTTTGATGTATTCGTCTCTTTTGACTGTTTACGTATACTGCTCTGCTAGGTTTAGCCTAAAGCTAGCACACAGAGCCAAATAATCCTCATAAAAATAAGAAGATTGTCTCTTTGAACAGCTTCGAGGCCCAAAAAGAGGACAGAAGTCAGAGACGAAGATATTTCCATAGAGATTTCTTCTTATTTTTGGGAGGTAAATCTTTTTAATTTTATTTAAAAGTATACCTTCTTACAATAAATAGAAAACTGCTTACTAAATTTTTCTTTACGCATAATTGTTGTCGACTGTGAACCGCTAACTCAGTTTACATATGTAGATATTCATAAACTATAGATGCTCTCAGAGTGCGTATGCAGCTTGCTGTAATAGTAATGTGCCTTTGAGTGTTCAACTTCAGCATCGCGCGGTTAGTAATAAGGAAAAAAATTTACAAAAAAACTACACACATATGTATTCACATATGCATGCACAAGCTTAAGCATGTCAGCGTCGCCAATTCTAACTGTATTTTTCGTTTAACATTTTTGAATGCTGAATAGGTATAATGCATTTGCAATTTATTCAGTTGTAAAGTGAGTGTTGACCGGCGCTTGCAAATTTAACATATATTTGGAAATGGATAACTTTAATTTTGAAGAAAATTGCTACGCTTCTGGCGATGTTCCTCAAATCGAAATCTTGAGCATTTTTAAATCGTGGGAGCTAAGCGAGGAAATTTTACCGATTCTCATGGACTATGGCCTCACATCCACGCTTATTTTAAAAAAATTTGAGTTTAAAGATATCGACGATTTGTTCGATAAACTTCCTCCAAGATTTTTTGGTGAAAAGGTCAAATTTAAAGCAGGCTTAAAAGAATGGCGAAAGAACATGGTAAGTGCATCATAATATAAAAAATGTTTATGTATCTTAACGCATGCAATTTTTAGAATGTGCCATTTGAGTGTGATGAGAGCAGTAAAATTTTGACTTGAATGATGCTAAAAATTCGAGAGAGTCTTCGCCTTTACATCAGTCGTCATGTGGTTGCATAGACAGTGGGAGCTTAATTGAACTTTTAAAAAGTACCGTAAAAGGCCAGCTTATACTCCAGTATCAGGAAGAAAAAGGGTTTCTGGATGCCAAACACCAAAACACATTGTGCCAATGCATTATTGAAAAATATATTGGAAGCCAAAAAAAATTGACGTATGGAGAAATGCAGAGGTGGGTCACCTCTATATGCGATGTATTCCCCAAAGAAAGGCCGCTAAGTTGTAAGACATTATTGGAACCACTCTAATCTACATACGTACATAATCATGCAGTTAGCACACTTTTTTTTAGTATATTTGCAGTAATTTACACACACTTATTTCATTTTTTTCAAGTATAGTTGATTTTGTAGAATAAACCAAATAGAGTGAAAATTGAATTCTTAGTGAAGGGTTACACTTAAATTCAAAACTACAAAACTGCATATTTTTATCAAAAATTTACGAAATAAATGTATCATATAAAACATTGCAAATATACTAAACAAATTCTGCTAACTCCGTACCAACAAACTCCTTCAGTTAATTTATTTTTTATCTAGGAAACATACTTTCTAGCTAGAAAGGTGGGTCAATTCAGATAAAAGCAACTATAAATTTCCGGAAAATTACAATACCCAAGATCTATAAGCAATTTCGCCCAGCGGTAAAAATGTATTTATTATCTGTATTTACATTGTACACTTATTTCATAATGTTTAGATGACTACGATGCATATTACGAAAAGAAGCGCTGGCTGCAAAATAATTGCACTCCATGGGAAAAAGTTCTGGCTTACTGGAGAGAGACTTCGGGTCAAAGAATTAAAGATTTGCATGATGCCACTTCTCTGATCTGTATTTTTAATGAAGGGCCACGTTACAAAGATTTTCACGGTTATGAACTTGTAAGTTACTATTAGTTAAAGTTCTTAATTTTTTCAAGTCGCAAATCACACAATATTTTAAATAAATTTTCCATAGGTGGAGATAGACTTTGAAACGATTCATCCTGGAAAGGGAAATATGATCTTTTTAAAGCTGGGGACATTTTACAAGCAAATTTATAAAATTTTCAATACAGATATTAAAGACCACACTTCAAGGGAACTCTTTTTAAAGTATTTGCATATCGACAACATTTCGAAAGGTAAAGCTGTTTATCAAAACACATTATGAAATAATATAAGGTAAACCATGCAATTTCATATACGGCTAGAAACGCGCTATTTGTTATATATGTACACTAGCCGATGTAAGCAGACTTGTTTTTCTTTTAACAGTTTTCAATTTTTTATTACCAATCCATAGTTGTGTTTCAATAAAAAGTAGCCCACAAGGTATTAGAATATAAAATGGAGAAACACACGTGTTCAAAAAGTGAATTTCATTGCTATCTGAAATACCTTATATTATTTCAATTTAAAAAAATATAATGTTAAGTTATTTATTTATGGCTTTTTTTAACAGACTGTAAATATTGTATATGTACCATTCTGCTGCACGCTTTACTAAAGCCAACAATAGCTGATGGCCAAACAGACTTCGTAACACTCGTGGCAACTCGCAATGATATTCAACCTACACTTATCGAAATAAAAAACCAATTTTTAATAAGGAAAGAAAAACTGCAGCCACGAATTATCGTAGTTGGATCGGATTTTTAGTCAATTTCAGAGTTTTACGTTTTTTGCGATGGCCTGCAATGGAAATGTACTTCATATATGAAGTGTGTTGACGTCATCATTAAGCTTTCGTATGTTTATAAAATAGAATATTCCCAAACAAGCAAGCAAGTATGGGCATTTTTAGAGCAGTATTTTTTTGAGTTAAAATCTGAAGAATTTTCTTCAGTGGCAAATCTTTTGAGTAAATTGAATTAACTTCCTCTGATGTTTTTTTTAAAATGGCCATTTTTGCTTGCTTTATTTGTAGGAGAACTCATTTAAATCCTTTAGAGCTCATTAATCATTTAAAATCAGTAAATGGTACTCCCACAGTTTATAAATTTCAATGTTACGAATACAATTGCAAACAATTTTTTTACAACATTCATAGATTTAAAGTTCATCTCAAAAAAGATTTAAAAGTAGAAATTGCTCATCGCCAGTTTTGTAACGATAACCCAACTATTCATAATACCCCAGGCAAATCAAATTATGCCGATGCAAAATGGTACAAAATGGTTGGCCGCCGCCGTGGTGTGGAGGTAGTGTTGCCGGCCTACCACACCGAAGGTCCATGGTTCGAGCCCTGGTACAGGTAACATCAAAAGTGATTTAAAAAGGGTTTTTCAAAACGGGGTCGCCCCTCGGCAGTGGTTTGGCAAACTCTCCGAGTGTATTTCTGCCATGACAGGCTTCTCAGCAAAAATTAGTCTCCTTTGTAGATGCCGTTCGGAGTCGGCAAAAAACTGTAGGTCCCACCAATTTGTAGGGAAAATTCAAATCGGCACACCACAAATTGGAAGAGAAGCTTGGCGCAAAAATCTCTTAGGAGGTTTATGATGATATACCTGTTGTATATCGCGCCATAAAAAAAAAAAAAAAAAAAAAAAAAAAAGGTACATTTTTAAAAGAAGCAATAGTCTCATTTTTACTTCAACTGCACTCTAATACTAACTTTTCCCGTAAGGACGTTTCTGAAATTCAAAATTCCGTAGCAAAATATATTACAACGCCAATTTGTAAAATATTATAATCATTTAGTAATACTAATCAAAATAACTTTTTTTTGGAGGAAGTAATTCAAAATATTTCTAAACCTTTTTTCGATTTAGGTACGGAATACAAATTTTTCAAAGAAATAGAAAAACAAGGTCTGTATAAACCTCCGCAAAAGTATATTATTAGCGATGAACTTTCAGAAGTTGTACTTAATAACAATCCTACTTTAACATCAGCAAAAACCGAGATTACACTTTCAGACATTCCTTTTCAAATAAAAAAATTGTTTGAAAGTGAAAGGATTTTAAAAGCCACCCTTTCAAATATGGACTACCTTAATGAATCTCGTACTTATTCTCACTTGGTCAATAGTAATTTGTGGAAAAATTCAAACAGTGATACACTGCCGGCCGCCGTGGTGTGAAGGTAGTGTTGCCGGCCTACCACACCGAAGGTCCATGGTTCGAGCCCTGGTACAGGTAACATCAAAAGTGATTTGAAAAAAGGTTTTCAAAAACGGGGTCGCCCCTCGGCAGTGGTTTGGCAAACTCTCCGAGTGTATTTCTGCCATGACAGGCTTCTCAGCAAAAATTCGTCTCCTTTGTAGATGCCGTTCGGAGTCGGCAAAAAACTGTAGGTCCCACCAATTTGTAGGGAAAATTCAAATCGGCACACCACAAATTGGAAGAGAAGCTTGGCGCAAAAATCTCTTAGGAAGTTTATGATGATATACCTGTTGTATATCGCGCCATAGAGAGAGAGAGATACAACTGGCATTACAATACCATTTTTTTTATACTTGGATGATTTCGAGATTAATGATCCCTTAGGAAGTAAATCTGGGCAACAAAAAATTTGTGGAATATATTACAGCTTTCCAAGCTTGCCGCAGTTTCAGCTCAGTAAATTATCAAATATATTTTTGGCTGGGTTTGTTAAAGCTCGAGATCTTCAAGATTGTGGGTTTACTGTTTCTTTTACACCACTTATGAATATCTTAAAAAACTTGGAAATTAATGGCCTACAAATCAACGCTGACGGCAAGAGCTGTATAATACATTTTAAGTTAGCACAAATTTTGGGCGATAATCTTGGCCTAAATTCTGCATTAGGTTATGTCAGTTCGTTTTCAGCGAACTCTTGGTGCAGAATATGCAGAGGGCAAAAGCATCAAACTCGTACAGATTGCATTGAAGTCCCAAGTTCATTCCGAAATAAACATAGCTATAGCAGCGATGTTTTAACTAACAATCCAGTTTGTTACAGGCATTAAAAATGTTTCCATATTTAATTCACTTCCAAACTTTCATGTAACTGATAACATTGCATGTGATATAATGCATGATTTATTCCTGGGTGTTTGCAAATACAACTTTTCAAGGATCTTGTATTATTTCACATACGAAAGAAAAATTTTTTGTTTAGAGACTTTTAATTATAGGAAGCAAATGTTTCAGTATGGGGACATAGAAATTGGCAATATAAGTTCGCCTATACAAAAACACCATTTACAAAACAGTTTATTTAAAATGAACGCAAGACAAATGAAAACATTTTCTCACTTAATATTGCTCATGATAGGAGATCTAATAGATCCAGAAGATTTGGTACACAAATTCCTTATTTTGTTTGTTAAAATGATTGATTTACTCTTGCTATCCAATTATACTGATATAATTTTAAACGATCTCCAAGTTTTAATTGAAGAACATAATAGTACTTACCAAAAATTATTTAAAGAGCATTTAAAACCAAAATTCCACAACCTCGTACATTATCCTACTATAATTAAGAAATTGGGTCCACTAAAATTTTTATGGACATTTCGGTTCGAAGCTGAACATCAGTTGCACAAGCAATATGCGCAAAGCATTACCTCCAGAACGAATGTACCGTTGACAGTAGCAATCAAATCTTCTTTACGATTCTCTCACTGTGTTTTAGCAAATAATTTTTTTCAGCCAGAATACAGTTTCACAAAGACTGAAGAAATTAGCTTCGAAATTAAACAACATTTATCATCAACAAGTTTAGACCTCAGCTTGTACAAGAAAACAAATGAAATTGTTTTTCGAGGCGTTAGATTTAAAATTGGTCACGTAGTAACTTTAACAATGAATGAAGATGTAAATATATATGAAGTAGCCAGTTTTATAATTAAAGATAGTAATGTAGAAATTGTTGGAAAAAAATGGAAACGTATAAGTTTTCAGAAAAGGTTTCAATCATATCTTATAGGATCTGTCTCAGAAATATATGATATCATAAACTTCAAAACATTAGATGGCCCACCTGTTCACTTTTAATGGCTTAATAATGGTCTTAAAGTTTTAAGGAAAAAAAAGTATTGGTAATTTAATTTTTTTTTAATTCTGAGTAAAATTTAATGTTTGAATTTGAATGTATAAAAAGAATTCTAATACATTTATTAAAGTTTATTTTTTAACACTGCCTTTGTACTTATATGTATATAATATACATGTATGTATGTAAAAGTTGAATACTTACATATAAGGAATGAATGTGTTTTTATTTGCAGTCGTATTTTACGAATAAAGAATATTTGTTTATAATCAAACACAAGTTTTAATAAATTCAAGAAGATTACCATACATTAATAAGGAGATTATCTTTTCAGTTAATTCAATGAGATAACCAAATAAAAATAAGGAGATGACCTTTTTAGTAAACTCAATAAGAAAACTTAATAAAAATAAGAAGATTATCTTTTTAATAACTTCAATGAGATAACCTAATAAAAATAAGAAGAACTGATGTATATTGGAACGATTTTTCGTCATCCCTTGTCAAATTTGGTTTTGAGACAAACCGGTTTCGGCGTTGTGCCATCAAACACCAATACAAGCATGAGTACAATTAGGAAGGCGGAAAGAGACTTCCTAAGATATGAGTTGAAAAACCAGTACGCCAAGAAAGATGGAATAAATGCCGAAATTTTATCCATCCATTTAAGGTTGGCGGAGCAATTACCTACCGATACGTTAATGGAATGCTTCGAGCGCATAAGAACTGAGGTCGAACATGAACTACAACAGAAATACAGGACGCTGAACCGGAAACTAGATAAGCTGACAGGACGTCGCGAACGGGACAACAGCCAACAACTCCACCATTTCCATGCCAGGCTCGTAAACCTAACGACAGTGGCCATCACCGCGGCGGAAGAACAACTTCTTAAAAACGGACTGAAACACAATATTATAGACCAAAGCGAAAAAAGAAAAACGGAACAGGCGATCGTAGACGCAGAGGTCGCAATATCGTTAATACCAGTTGAGGAACAAGAGCACGCAAGACACATGTGCAGAGAAATAATAAACAAGGAAGTGAAAGCAAAGGAAGGAGAGAAGAGAAACACGGAGCAAAAAACAGTCAAGAACCTACAACATAAACTCAGGATAAACAACATTGTCGCAACGAAGGCGGACAAAGGCAACACAACTGTGCTAATTGAAAAAGATGAGTATATAGCAAAAACCGAAAAACTCATCGAGGATATGGAATGTCGTAGAATAAGAGTGAACCCCACGGATGAATACCAGAAAGAAATCAAAGTAGCTATAAAAACTGCAACAAATATAATAGATACAAACTCGGCATATACATTAGTCCAAATGAACCCGTCAACTCCACCACTGATTGCGCTACCAAAAATCCACAAGCCTGGCAATCCAATGAGACCAATCATTAATTTTAAATCGGCACCATGCTATAAGCTATCTAAATATTTAAAAACTGTATTGAAGGACACACTGGAACTTAGCAACGAACACACCATAACTAATACATCTGAACTAATAAACAAACTTAGGACCGTTGAAGTGACAAAGGACAGCAAATTGGTATCTTTCGACATAAAAGCTCTATACACATCAATACCACTAGCAGAGACATTGAACATAGTAAACTCTATAATGCTACGTAAAACAAAAGATAAAGTAAAAAGTACGCAAATCACGAACACCGTAAGAACCACACTACGTCAAAACTATTTTCAATTCAACAATAAAATATACAGACAAACAAACGGACTTGCGATGGGAAACCCAACATCGGCTATTCTTATGGAAGCGTTTATGCAAAACCTGGAAAAAGAGTATATACAGGAATTAAATTCCAAATTATGAGTGTTATTTTACGCAAGGTACGTGGATGATATCATATGCGTTTTAACTTCCAACAACGAAGAGCAAGTACTGGAGTACCTCAACAAGCAGCACGGGAACATAAAATTCACAATGGAAACCGAAAAAGACGGAGGAATCAATTATCTGGACCTCACAATAAGTATTGATAAAGCTAGCAATAAATTCAACTACGACATATATAGGAAACCAACGGCCACCGACACAATAATACATAATACCTCGAACCACCCACAACAACATAAAAATGCAGCGCTGAGGCACTTAGTACAAAGATTGGAAAGAACACCTCTTACACAAGAAGCATATAGAAGAGAGCTTGGAATAATATACAACATCGCTACAAACAACGGATATAAAAAAGCACTAGTAGATAAACTCAGGAGAGACCTTAGAGAACAAAAAAGAAACAATGGAGAAGAAAGTACACAAACCTGGACGACAATGACATATACTGGAAGGGCAACATATAAATTAGCAAATTTCCTTAGAAAATACAATATCAACACAGCGTTCAAAACATCGAACAATTTAGGACGGAAGCTAAGAACCAAAACTAATTCAGAAGATCCATTTAGCAGTCATGGTGTATACAAGCTCACTTGTGAATGCCAGCACAGTTACATAGGACAAACCGGACGACAAGTAAGAACGAGGTTCAGAGAACACATTAGAGATTACAACAAAAAGATACGGAATCCAACCATCATACCAGAGTCCAACTTTGCGAATCACATGGCGGAGAATAAATGCCCCCCCGGAAACATCAAAAAAACAGTCAAGGTCCTACATGTACAAGCAAAAGGCAGACGTCTGAACGTACTCGAAAACATGGAAATCTACAAACAAAAAACATTCGACGGTAGAATAATAAACGAACAGACAAACACTGTTTCCGATACAATATTCGAACCTTTAAAATTGGTTTACAAAAAACAAAGCAACCACTCAGGTACAACAAACACACACGCACCGACAAATAAGCACAAAACAGCAAAAGATCGAAAACAACAAACAAGCAAAAAAGGGCAAACAACAAAAATCACCAACTTTTACCTGCCTCAGTCAACCACAAAAAAACCGATCGATGCAAACCACCCCCGTTTCTGAAGGTACACACACAAAATATGCATACACGTACACAGACAGACACCCATGCTGACGTTACCTGCTACCTACTATAAATACAAGACAAACTACCACAACAGATCAGAACGAAAATCGACACTGATGATGGCACAACGCCGAAACCGGTTTGTCTCAAAACCAAATTTGACAAGGGATGACGAAAAATCGTTCCAATATACATCAATCATTCACCCTGTCGAAAAAACAACAAAACAAAATAAGAAGAACGCCTTCTTTATTAATTCAAGGAGATATCCACATATATATTCGAAGATTTCTTCTTGATTTTATTAAAAAGACTATCCCACTTAGAGTAAGTAGGGATTCTTCTTAAAGAAAAACTATAGAGATATCTTCTTACTTCTGTTCTATTTTATTAGGTGGTTTTCGCTCTGTGCAGAACATCATTTTTTGGAAAAAATAGAAAAGAACTTTTTTTGGGATTAGGGCACTTAGTTAGCACCTTTTGAGCACCTAATTTTCAATAAGTTAGTTTTTTGTTCTGCTGACTTTGCTCTGCTAGCTTTATGGACCTAAAACTCTTTTGTAAATATTAGCTTTTATAAGGAAATAATAATCCTTTTGACCATTTAGGTTGCAGATCCTGTACGTAGGTGCATATCAACAAAATCAATCAACGCAATAGCGGCACAGTAGCGACTCAACAACGAGTAAACAGTGCTCAAATGAAGCCACGAAGAAAATTGGGAACTGAGCGATCATATGTCAAATAAATAACATTTCTTTTAGGAATAATCAAAGTCACTTTTTTGAAGAAACAATTTTCAACAAATACCTAAAAATAATATTGAATTATCGATATTTTTCAGGGTTTTTCATAACTAAAATAACAGTGAATCTTCAACGGAATCGTTTAGAGCTGCAACAACGAAATGGCTAGCAGAGCCACAAGCGATAGCAAGCAAAATAGGACTTTTTAAAAAATTTTGTTACTAAGAACATGGGCATTATGTACTAGAATTGCATATGGGATTAACCTGCATGTTATTTGCAAAGGACTCCGAGACTTAAACTTTTCACTTTACTCCTTCCTTGAATATTCTTAATTTTATATAAAGATATTTTTACAAGTATGTATTAGATCTTATGTGAAATTAATATTTTAATTTTAATTTTTCCATAAATGTTTCAAGAAAGTTTTAAGACCCATCCCTTCGTTATGAAATATGAAATTCATTCAAAAAACTACTATTATTAAAAAAGAAGAAAATTACTTTTTATAAATGTTTTCCAAGGGTAAAGTTTGTTTCATTTATATTATTCATATTCATTTTTATAGCACATATTTTATATCTGATAACTGAATTTTCAATAAAGTGATTTGTAATGTAACTTTGCCACTATAATGTAAATTTCCTACTATGAAGTGGTACAGTAAGTGGTTTGATACTCATGCATATACTGACTAGTATGCCAACTGGTATGATACGAGTGTATACAATGACTAGTATGTCAACTGGTATAATGCTGATGCAGAGGCTGACTAGTATGCCAATTGGTATGGTGCTGATGCAGAAGCGTCCGATTGCCATTTCGTAGGATATCGCCATGTTAAAAATACCAGTTGCTAATATGGAAAAATTACTGAACTCAAACTAGTTGAGCCAGTTTGGCAAACTTCTATTTGACTAGTAGAATTGAATCCAGTGGTTATTAGGATGAATATTAAGATTATTGAAGCGCTTATCATTTGTCAATGTAACAAAATGCCAATATTGTCAAAAGCCTCAAGACAGTATTATAAAACAGGTTTGAAAAATATTGTTTTGATTGTTTCTTTGTAACTTTATGAGGTATTTCAGAATTTCTCGACAGCGGCTAAAGCTAAAACGAAAAAATAAAAAGCCTTGGAAGGGTGAATTATTAAGCTATGGATATTGGTAAGGTTTAAAAAAAATGTATTCAAAACTGGTTCCTAAACTATCCTGTTGTGTTCTTTCTTCGAGTTGCTTTAAATATTTAAGGTTTTATTTTATTATTTGAATTTTTTCTGAGATTTTTAGTTTTAAATATTTCTTTGGATTTAAGTAATGAAACAATTTTTTTGTTACCCATACAAGCTTCACCGAGGCATGTCTGTTGTTCAATATTTTTTAAATATTTTTTAAATACTTATGAGTTCGGAAAAGGAAAGCAAATTAATTCCATGCAAAATGTTTTTAAATATTTAGTTTTGAAAATTTTACCAATATCGGACATCAAGTATTTAGGGTAACCACATTTTGAAAGATTTTAAGTTTTCGATAAATATATAGAAATATAGCAAAGTCCAAATGAAACCTTTGTCCATCGCCTTTCATTTGCACAAATATTTTACAGTTATCAATAAAATATATCGAAATATAGCAAAGTATAAGTGAAACCTGTGGTGTTCCTCTTTTTTTTTGATGCACATATTGTGC
The DNA here is from genome assembly GCA_949987695.1 of Merzomyia westermanni. NCBI lineage: Eukaryota > Metazoa > Arthropoda > Insecta > Diptera > Tephritidae > Merzomyia > Merzomyia westermanni. Next base: position 72,904,825 of record OX465292.1, read on the forward strand.
ACAAAATTTATCCACCTATGTACTAAATACCATTAGTAAAGGTCAAATATACTCAGAGTTATATAGAATAAGAAAATAAAAAGGGTAATGCTTCCTAGGCTACCCGGTTCCTAGAGGGCCCTTTTTCAAAAGGAGATAGAATATTCCTCATTCCAGACTATTAGTTATCTACGTACAAAATGTCATTTAAATCCGTGAAACCATTCTCGAGTGATTGATGAACAAAACAAATATCTGGACAACTTCACATTCAAACATACCCATTTATAATATTACTAGTAGACCCGGTCGACGTTGCCCTGCCTAAAATTTGAGTTCCTACATATAACAAATTGTACTGTCTTCCCTCCCCACTTGGCGCTTCCTAGTAATTTATTCCTATATCTTAATTGTTATACCTAGTAGTTCTACGCACACAAGGTATATTAACTACATTCTCCTAACGGTAGTATGTAAGGGCAGAAACGAGTCGAGATAGATATTGACTTATATATATCAAGATGTTCAGGAGAATAAAGGAAATTGATTAAGCCATGCCCGTCCGTCCGTCTGTGAACTCTCTCTCTCTCTATGGCGCGATATACAACAGGTATATCATCATAAACCTCCTAAGAGATTTTTGCGCCAAGCTTCTCTTCCAATTTGTGGTGTGTCGATTTGAATTTTCCCTACAAATTGGTGGGACCTACAGGCTTCACAGGCTTCCCGTCTGTGAACAATTGAGTAAATTTTGAGATGTCTTAATGGAATTTGGTATGCAGCACTTAGCACTTATCTCTGAACGCTATTTAAAATGGGCGAAATCTTATAATAAATTTGGTGTGTACATTAACGTTAAGGCGCAAAATATATTTTTTTAGAAATTTTTGAAAATGGGAGTAGCACCGCCCACTTTTGATTAAATTAAATTTAGAAATTATAATAATCATAAATCAAAAGCCGTTCAAGATATCGAAACGAAACTCAGCACACGTATTTATACAAGGTGGCGCAAAAGTAAGCTTCCGATGTTCAGCATATAGGTTGTGGCACGTGCAGTGTGTGCTGTTGCACCGTCTTGTTGGAACCACATGTTTTCCAATCCCAATTCATCAATTTGCGGCAAAAAGAACTCGTTGATCATTGCTCTGTAGCGCTCACCATTCACAGTAACCGTTTGGCCCCGACCGATTATTGGTCAAATAAATAGTCAGCAATATTCCGCGTTCTGGAGCAGTGTAGCGTAACATTGTTTATTAACGTGTAATTCGCATGTGTTTACTACACAAATGTCAAAACAGAACTGACTTTAGGGGCCAATCGCAAAATTTATAGCATTTTCTGATAGGAGGATTACTTTCGCGCCACCTTGTACATATAAAGGTAAATGTTTGTTGTAGAAATGGGCGAAATCGCTGTACGCCCACACCCAGTTTTTTAACATAGTTCTGAAAAAGTTGTTTGTAAAACGCGATATTTTTATAACCATGTAAGCTATATCAATAAGATCTTGCACAGATACAGTTGAGCGGTTTTTATTCACGACTAATAATATTTCTAAATTTAACTTAATCACCGATTCCACTCCCATTTACAAAAATTGCTTTAAACGTGTATTTTGTGCCATTGAAAGTAACAAGGAGGAGGGTGGGGCCGTGTGCAGAAGTCCACGCAAGTGGGGAAAGTTTCTGATCGCCATTCACCTGGGAATGGCCAGAGCGATTCTTGTGCATGCGGTTCAAGCAGCTCACTACTTCCGGGCTTTGCGCCCAAGTATCCTCTGGGTAACCACCGAACACCCGTTTGGTGGTGAGCTAAACGTGAGAAGGCGACAACCTGGTAAGGCCACTCCGACATAATCGGTTTAAGGGCTGGGGGGGTTCAAACAGCAGCGTCTGATCACCAGGTGGTGCGGCTGCAAGCGGGCGTCTGTCTTGGATCAAGCGGCTCGCTATACAAACGTGTAATAGAATTCAACCTCCCGTGAAACGGGTTGTGCGTTGGGTTTGGGACCCACCACATAAAACAACGTTCCAATGAAATTCAACAACAAAGCCTCGGATATGAGAACCCCTTTTTTAGATGACAACACCCGCAAACGAAATAAGGATTATGAGATAAGGGCATGTATCTGGAATGTCCGGTCCCTTAATGGGAAAGGTGCCGCTGCCCGGCTGGTTGAGGTCCTGAGGAAAGCAAAAGCTGACATCACCGCCATACAAGAGATGCGATGGACGGGGCGAGGAAACACGATCAAAACACCTTGCAACATCTACTGGAGTGGGCATGAAGACAAGCGCAGATTCGGCGTGGGATTTGTGGTGGGAGAGAGACTCCGTCACCGAGTACTGTCGTTCACACCCGTGAACGAGCGTCTCGCTGCAATCCGCATAAAAGTACGATTTTTCACCATATCGTTTATCTGCGCTCATGCACCGACGGAAGAGAAGGACGACGTGGAAAAGGATGCATTCTACGAGCGCCTGGAGGAAGCATACGAGCGCTGCCCCCGTCATGATATCAAAGTCGTGCTTGGCGACTTTAACGCCAAGGTGGGTAAGGAGGGTGTATTTGGCCCCACTGTCGGGAAGTTCAGTCCCCACGATCAGACTTCGCCAAATGGCTTCAGGCTGATCGACTTCGCCGGTGCCCGAAACATGGTCATATCCAGCACTAGGTTTATGCACAAGAAGATCTATCAGGCTACATGGCTGTCCCCCGATCGAAAAACACGCAACCAGATCGACCACGTTGTGATAGACGGACGGCATGCTTCCAGCGTTTTAGATGTTCGCACAATACGAGGACCTAACATCGACTCTGATCACTACCTAGTAGTAGCCAAGATTCGTACCCGCCTCTGTACGACAAAACAGGTGCAACAAAAAACGCAGGGAAAGCTGGACGTCGAAAAGCTGCAATCGCAACAGACCGCCAATTATTTCGCAGATCGCCTCTCACACCTGCTCTCCGAGAGCACAATTCAACCTAGTGGAATGCATGAGCAGTGGGATCATATCTCAGAAGCACTCCGTACCGCAGCCGAAGAAGTAATTGGATTCCGGCGAACGCGAAAAAACAACTGGTATGATGATGAAGAGTGCCGCGCTGCAACGAAAAGAAAGGACGAAGCCTACAAGGCAACGCTGAGATCGAATGCAACGAGGAGTGTGTGTGAACACTACCGCGAGTTGAAGAGGGAAGCGAGGCGGCTTTTCCGGGCGAAAAAAAGAGAGGCAGAAAAGCGTGAAATAAAGGAGCTTGAGATGCTGGCCAACGGGAATAATGCCCGAAAATTCTATCAAAAAATTCGGCGAATGACAGAAGGTTGCAAACCCGGGGCAAACTCCTGTAAGAATGAGAACGGCGACCTGGTGACCGATGTTCAGAGAACACTAAGAATATGGAGGGATCACTTCTCTGCCCTTTTAAATGGAGAAACTGAGCAAGAAACCAGAGAAGATGCCGAACCCGAGCCCACAATCGAAGATGATGGAATTGACGTTCCACAACCCGACTACAATGAGGTGCGAATAGCAATATCCCGATTGAAAAACAATAAAGCAGCTGGCGCTGATGGTTTGCCTGCTGAGCTATTCAAACACGGAGGCGAGGAGCTGGTAAGGCGCATGCATCAGCTTCTATGCAGAATTTGGTCGGATGAATGCATGCCTGAAGATTGGAATCTAAGTGTTCTCTGCCCAATCCACAAGAAGGGCGATCCTGCAAACTGCGCCAACTATCGCGGAATCAGCCTTTTGAATATCGCATATAAGGTCCTATCAAGCGTATTGTGCGAAAGACTGAAACCTGATGTGAACAGACTGATTGGACCTTATCAGTGTGGCTTCAGACCTGGTAAATCTACCATCGACCAGATTTTTACAATACGCCAAATCTTGGAAAAAACCCGTGAAAAAAGAATCGACACGCATCATCTCTTTGTTGATTTTAAAGCCGCTTTCGATAGCACGAAAAGGAGCTGCCTATATGCCGCTATGTCTGAATTTGGTTTCCCCGCAAAACTTATACGGCTATGCAAAATGACCTTGAGCAACACCGCCAGCTCGGTCAGAATTGGGAAGTACCTCTCCGAGCCGTTCGAAACTAAACGAGGTTTCAGACAGGGTGACCCGCTATCGTGTGATTTCTTTAATTTAATGCTGGAGAAAATAATACAACCTGCAGAACTTAACCGCGCTGTAACAATATTTTATAAAAGCGTGCAACTGTTGGCATACGCTGACGATATTGATATCATTAGCCTTAACAACCGCGCCGTAACTTCTGCTTACTCCAAATTAGAAAAAGAAGCGGAGAAAATGGGATTGGTGGTGAACGAGGGCAAAACGAAGTACCTTCTGTCATCATGCAAAGAGTCAGCGCATTCGCGCCTTGGCAACCAAGCCACTGTTGGCAGCAATAATTTCGAAATAGTAAAGGACTTCGTTTACCTGGGAACCAGCATTAATACCAACAATAATGTTAGCCTAGAAATCCGACGAAGAATCACTCTTGCAAACAAATGCTACTTCGGACTGAGTAGGCAATTGAAAAGTAAAGTCCTCTCTCGACGAACGAAAATAACACTCTACAAGTCACTCATCGCACCCGTCCTGCTATATGGTGCAGAAGCGTGGACACTAACAACATCTGATGAGGCGGCTCTGGGAGTATTCGAGAGAAAGGTTCTTCGAAAGATTTGTGGACCTCTACGCGTTGGCGACGGCGAGTACCGAAGAAGATTTAATGATGAGCTGTATGAACTTTACGCAGACGCCGACATAGTTCAGCGAATTAAAACACAGCGGCTTCGCTGGCTAGGCCACGTAGTGCGAATGAGCGAAGATGCTCCAGCCCAGAAGGTATTCTTATCGGCACCCGCCGGTGGAAGCAGACGAAGAGGGAGACCACCACTCCGATGGAAGGACCAAGTGGAGACCGATTTGCGATCCCGCGGTGTTTCCAATTGGCGCCAGTTGGCGCAACGAAGAAACGACTGGCGAGCTATGTTGGACGGTCAAAATCGCCCAGGCGGTTAGATGACCATTTAAAGAAGAAAGAAGAAAGTAACAAGGATGCTGAAAATCCACACAATTTTTGTGCGGTCGATTTTTGCTTAAAACTTGTCACTTTCAATGGCACAAATAAGGCACAAAATACATGTTTAAAGGAATTTTTGTAAATGGGAGTGGAATTGGCGATTAAGTCAAATTTAGAAATATTATTAGTCATTAATAAAAACCGTTCATGATATCGAAGCGACATTTGGCATACAGATTTCCATGAATACAAGGAAAGTTCAGGGAAAATAGGCGGGATCGATTAAGGTCCACGCCCACTCTCATATGAACGATTTGGAAAGGGTCATAGATATATTTAATAGGCAATAAGTAACATTAACATCTCCTTCAGCAGCCCGCGGCATCTCTCTAACGGGGGAACCACGGGCTGCGGCAAAACTAAGAGGAAAGCCTTCCACTTGTTTAATTTTTTCGGGCTGGGGCAGACAGGCCCAACGGTTTGTCGATCCTCACTCCGTGGACGAGGCGAATGTTAGGATTGGCGCACAGAACTACCGTAATCCAAGGTGTCGAGGTACCCGTGCCGATGGATGAATGGTCAGCGGGCGGTTATTGAATTGCTGATCTCGAACGGTCCCCTCCGATGCCCGGGCAATTTCTGTTGTATAAGTGCCTTCTCTGCGCATACCGGCTCTGCGGACGAGTGACCAACCCTTTCCGACTTACTCGTGGGACCAAAACATGGATAACAAAAAAAACAATAATAAAAACACAAACAAAGGAACGAAAACAAAAACGACCACCGCAGACGAACACATGGACGTAACGACTTTCTCGACGGGCACGGACTTGACAGCGATGACGACAAACACGACGACTACGACTAATCTCTACAGGGAACCGTTGCCAGTAGTGACGGAATCTGAAGAGGAGACCCTTCTCGCCTCCAGTCAGGAGACGATTATTAGTGTTTGCGGTAGTGCCAACCATAGTACACCGAAAGCACAAGCAGTAATAACAACAGCAATAAAAATCCAGCGGGGTACCAACCAACGTACCCTAGGACCCTAAGACGGCTGGTGGCGCCAACCAAAGTGCACCAGCGGCCAAAGGTAGGAAGAAAAAGAAAAGCTAAGGCCAGATAAGGCGTAATAGGTACCAGCGGGCGCTGTTTATGCTCAACAAAATAAAAACCGGCGAGGCAGCCTGCGGGTCCAAAGACGCCGAATATTAAAAAACGGTTGTGGAGGAGTGCGAAGACTTCCAAAAGAAGAATCCGGCCCCTCCACGCAACCAGAACGTTTCTCAAAAGAGAAACCGATCCTACCAAGATAGCCATGGAGCGGAACCGAAGAAGCCCAAACATGCTGAAACGGTTCACACCACAGCCAGGCACTACAACGAGGTTGCCAGGGATAACCTGCATGTGGCCATTGTGGACGCTAGCAGTAGATCGCCGGCAACGATTCACCACAACTGGGTGGAGATTGAAGTTAGTCTGTCGAAGCTTGCCATGAGGCACGTGCGCGACAACCCGACCGGTCCCTTCCCAGTATTTGTCTCCTCCGAGGATACAGAGTCATCAAATGCGCTGATCAGGCCTCGCTGGACTTCCTCTCTGGGTGTGTAGCACAAATTAGCGGAGAGGTCAACAACTTCCAGCTAAAGCTAATCCCAGCAGCGGAATTGCCAAGACGCCGCGGGGGCTAGCATTTGGTTACCACCTTTGGATGACTCGGGGGAGGAATTGTTGTCGTGCATAAAACTGTACAACCAACAACATTAAATGTGCTCAGATTAGTCTGCAGCACTCAATAAGTGCTACGGATAATCTGAAGGTCCTTCTAGTACAGGAGGACATAGACAGAGACCTGGATCAACAGTGAGAGGATCATGGGGTTAAACATCAGCACTCACAATCTGTTCTACAAAACAGATGGAGGTAAGCCAAGATCATGCATTTTAATCAAAAAAGGTATAAATGCTTTCCTATGTTCGAACTACAGCGCATCAGACGTAACGGTAGTAAAGTTGGAAGGTGATGTTGTTCAGCCGATCTTCGTCCCTTCCGCCTACATGGCCCATGACAGGCCGGTCCCACCCACCTACCGAACTCAAATACTTCCTGGATCACAACAAAAACCAAAACGTCGTTATCGGTTGCGACGCGAATGCAAGACACTCTATGTGGGGCAGTACTTCAATCAACGATAGAGGTGAGTTCCTTTTACGCTATATCCTTAATTCAAACCTGGGTATCTGCAATACGAGTACTAAGCCAACCTTCTTTTTCCCAAGTTCGGATACATTCCAGGGCTGGGAGGAGGTTTCCGATCTTACCCTATCAACGGAAAATGGTTCAGCACTGGTATGTTACTGGGAGGTTTCAGACAGAGCCGTCATATCAGACCATCGCTTGATCTTCTTCGACATAGGGTATGGTCCGGGTCGGCCTCTTCGGTACCGGAACCCACGAAGAACTAGGTGGGACAAATTCGTCAAACTCTCAGAGAAATCCTTAACGCTAAAAAAACCCCACTCTGACATCACCAGCCCGCAAGAGCTGGATGAGGCAGTGGACAAACTGGAGCACGCTCTAGCAATATCGTACAACAAATCTACCTCTGTCAGTATTCTTAAGAATAAATATCCTCCGTGGTGGAACAGGGAGCTTAGGAAGCTGAGAACAACAGTTAGGAAAACTTTCAATGAAGGTTACACCACCAAAGAGTGGCGGCCATATAGGGAAGCGCTCAAAACCTACAAGAAAGCAGTAAGGAAGGCGAAGGCTCAATCCTGGCAAACCTTCTGCTGGACAATAGAAAACACCCGGGAAGCCTCTAGATTGAGCAAGATCCTGTCCAAAGAGCATATAATTAATCTTTTCGTGAGAAAGGAAGATTGTTCTTGGGCATACTCAGCGGAGGGCTCCCTAGTAGCCCTAATGAATAAACACTTCCCTGCCCGCAACCACACACCAGTACATGTACCTCAGGGGGGACTCCGAGTCTCCCGAGGAATTACTGGTAACGTTGCTGGACAAGGAAAATATAAGACACGCAATCAACAGCTTCTTCCCATATAAATCTCCGGAACCTGACGGCGTCACTCCGGTGATGCTTCAGAAGCTAGGAGACCAAATGGTCCGCTAGCTTGCCAGGGTATACAGGGCGAGCATCACCCTGACCTACATCCCGCGGAGCTGGAGGAGAGTCCACGTCATATTCCTCCCCAAAACGGGTAGGCGTTCACATGAAAATGCCAACGACTACAGACCCATAAGCCTAACATCCTTCATGTTGAACACTCTGGAACGACTTCTGGCTCTCCACATAAAATCAGTAATAACCGGGCCTATCCTTTCTGCAGCGCAGCATGCGTACTTGAAAGACAAGTCGCATATGCTGACGACGTTGTTATTGCAGTATCGGGACCGTTCCCTTCAACGTTAAGCGAAATCCTGGAAAGGGCACTCGGGAAGCTACAGGCCTGGACCTCTGCAAGTGGTCTAGGCATCAACCCGAGTAAAACGGAACTGATACTGTTCAGCAACAAAACCAAAATCCCTCAATTCCGACTACCCTCACTTAACGGCACTGAATTATCGCTCTCCCAGAGGGTAAAGTACCTCGGTGTCGAAATAGATAGCAAACTCAACTGGAAACCGAACGTTGAGAAAAGAGTAAGCAAAGCATACATTGCCTACTACTCCTGCAAAAGAAAAGTCAGCAAGAACTGGGGCTTAGAACCAAAACTAATGATGTGGCTCTACACAGCAGTCGTAAGACCCATACTATCGTATGGGGCGTTAGTTTGGTGGCCTGCCCTAGACAAACAGTACAACATCAATAACCTATACAAGATACAACGGGCGGCATTTGGAGGCATAACGGGCGCACTTAGATCCTGCCCGACGGACCCGCTTAACGTCATCCTAGACATGCACATTCGTGTAACGGCCACTGGAGCAGTCCTAAGGCTTAGGGCGTCCGGCTGCTGGAATGCGAAACAGTATGGCCACAGCGGCATCCTAAACAGGTTTTCAAACGAAGACCTAACATCAAACTACCTCTCGCCTAGCTTGAAATTTGACAAGAACTATGAAGTGCACCTACCATGAAGAGGCGAATGGAGAGACGGCAGCGCTTGTAAGCAGGGGATAATCTCGCTCTACACGGATGGGTCCAATTGGACTGCGGCGTGGGGCAGGAGTCTTCTCTGAGCAATTGCGAAAAAAGTGGGTTTGGAAGTGAACAAGGGGAAAACGAAGTACCTTCTGTCATCATGCAAAGAGTCAGCGCATTCGCGCTTTGGCACCTATGCTACTGTTTGCAGCCATAAAACAGTAAAGGACTTCGTTTACCTGGGAACCACCAGCATTAACACCAACAATAATGTCAGCTTAGAAAGCCTTGCCAATAAATGTTACTTTGGACTGAGCAAGCAATTTGGAAGCAAAGTCATCTCTCGACGAACAAAAACCACGCTCTACAAGTCGCTCATAATACCCGTCCTGCAATATGGAGCAGAAGCGTGGACGATGACAGCCGCAGATGAGTCGGCCCCTGGAGTATTCAAGAGAAAGGTCCTTTGAAGGATTTATGGGCCCGTACGCGATTCCGACGGTGTTTACCGAAGAAGATTTAATGATGAGTTGTATGAGATCTACGCAGATATCGACATTGTCCAAGAAATCAAAACCCAGCAGCCAAGCCAACGGGCCATGTTATGCGAATGAAAGAAGATGCTCGGAACCAGGGGAAGACGGAGAACAATCTGTGATCCCTTGGGTCAATTGGCAAGGGATACAGTCAGGTGGCGCGCTTTGTGGAAAGGGCAAAATCGTTTACACCGTTAAACAAACAGCTATTAACGGCTGTAGACCTATACATAAATGTATGTATGTAATAGATCACCAGTATAATGTTCGGTGGTTTATTTTACGCCATTTATTTTCCTCTAACACCTCCTCTAATTCTAAAATTTCTGTTCCCATTCCCCTTATTTCTTTTTCTCTTTAGGTACTGATATGTACTACATAGTTTTGAAGATATCGCGATTTCATTTTTATTTGGTCTTGGTACCGCTTTCATTTTATAAGGTTTCTCTGGTTAATTGAAGACACATATATATATAAAATATTACTAACTTGAACCAAAGCTATACCGAATTGCAGCTTTATATAACCTGGGGGCTTTTCCAATAAACTCCTGAACCTACCGCGAAAGTTTATGAGATATCGACAATAAACTGTGGACATTAGTGAAGCACAAAGAAAAAACAAAATATGTGGGCGTGGCGAATACATACAAATATCATTGATTTAGACCAAATACGTTCATAGTTATGACGATTTGAAAGATTTTTTTGGTTTTCCATAGAAGGAAAAAGTGCATAATAAATTTTCAAGAAAATTAAGGAATCTTTCGTAGATTTAACGTTACCATAACTAATAACAGGCCTATAAAATAATAATTTGCAGGATATCGCAACTCCTAATAATTTCCAAGTTTACTCTGAATTAACACGCGCCATAAGGAGCTTAGTGTTGCAAATACTTTCGGCGAAAGCGCTGACTATGATACAGAGCGCGAAAGTTCAAAGAAATTTTATCAAAATTTTAATTTTTTTCTACACAATTTTTAGAATTTTTGGAGTATGCAGTTTTGTAGTTCATTAAATTTTATCAATCTTACAATCAACAATGTATCAATCTTCAAGTCGTGACACATTTTGCTGTTTTTTTACAATTTTTTTTTCGAAGAGCTAAAGTGTTTTCTTTCATAATAAATAAATCATAACCTTGTATTGAGGCAAATACAGAAATCGCAAAGAAAATATATGGGAACCAGCATTAACACCAACAATAATGTCAGCCTAGAAATCCAGCGAAGAATCACTCACGCAAACAAGTGCTACTTCTGACTGAATTGGCAATTGAGAAGTAAAGTCCTCTTTCGAAGAACGAAAATAAATAAGTCACTCGTCGTACCCGTCCTGGTTTATGGTGCAGAAGCTTGCACTGACCCAATCTGATAAGGCGACTCTGGGAGTTTTCGAGAGAAAGATGTTTTTAAAGATTTACGGACCCTTACGAGTTGGCGACGGCGAGTACCAAAGAAGATTTAATGATGAGCTGTATGAGCTATGAGACCCCGACATAGCCCACCGAATCAAAACCCAACGTCTTAATTGGCTAGGCCATGTTGTGCGAATGAATGAAGATGTTCCGGCCCAGAAGGTACCCACCGATGATAGTAGTGGAAGAGGGAGATCACCACTTCGATGAAAGGACGAAGTGGAGACCGATTTGTGACCCCGTGGTATTTCGTAACGTAACGAGTGGCGCGCTATGGTAAAGGGCTAAAATAGCTTAGAAGATTAAGCAGAATTTAAAGAAGAAGAAGGGTTGAAGAGGTGAGTTCTACTCTAGAAGAGGAAACAGGGAGAGTTGAAAAAAATTTGTCACAATATTTGGTGCGTAAAATGCAGTTTTTGGCGGAAGATTATGTTAATTTTAAGAACCTTCTCTATAACTTGGTCGCGGCCACTTTATTTTGCTTTTGAACAAGTGGTTAATAAAATTCCGCTAGCTTAAATAAATTTTTGTCTCTGAAGATTGTTTTATGTTGAGTGAATCGACTATCTATTTCCATTATTATATGATAAATACATGAATGGATAAAAAACAATAATCTTTAAATAAACATCCATGTTACATGCTTGCAGACTTTGACTAAATTTGAATCGGTTCTATTTGATTTCAATATCCATGTCACAAGTTCTGAACAATTTTTCAAAGTCATGTTCGTCGGAACGAATTCGTCGTAACTCCAGTAGTAGGTCTTTTGCGAAATCCAATACCAGCCCTAAATCTATCTTTATTGGTTGAAGTTTATTACACAAAGGCAGAACGCATTGTGTTAACAAAGATGCAAAAGACTGCGTTTATTATTTAAAAAAAAAAAAGAATTTTTAATGTTGACCTAAGAATTTTATAATCCTAAGCAATAGAGACAATGTGGAAATTTTAACAAAACTGACAACAATAACTTAACAACAAATGCCCATAATTGCCACTATTTTCTGCCAACTTCACCCTGGCACTTTATTATAAATACTAAAATTTAATAGGTCATAAAACTGCAAATCCAATTTTTTTATAAAGATTCGGATTAAAAAGTGTAGAGTTTTGATAAAACTTGGTTAAATTTTCCTTGGTTTTGAACAAAGTTTGAAATTTGTTCTTGAATTTTTTTATTAGATAATGGGCTATACTTTTATAAAACACGTGTAAATAATTCTCGTCGATATATATTTTTCTGCCTGCCTACTCTAGTATTTTTAGACCGCCTGAATTCGGATTTTTAAAGACGTGAGAGATAAGGAAGTAGAGTTTTAGCTCAGCAATATCAGGCCTCGAAAATTACGGTATTATTGATCTGTTATTTTATTATTACTAGAACCAATGTGTACGAAACCGGTTTTATAGTCTTAAAAGACTTGTGAACTTTGTGGAAGATCTGAAAAGAAGCCTATACATATATTTTTTTATTTTTTTTATTTTATTTCAGTAATTAATTAATTATTATAATCAATTACAAAGGTAGTCTACGTAATAAATACTTACAGACTACGTGGAATACATACAGTTACAAAGAATCTATACAAAGCAGAATTTATTATAAAAATATATTAGCGATTATCTGTAAACACATGTTTAGTTAAAGAAAAATCAATGGCTAGAGAATTTGAAAGGAAGTTAAATTCCAACAACGCTCTAAATATGGGAGCGTTAGAGGCATAGATGGTTCGGGCACAATTCAAACAAAATATATCAGTATTACGAAGAGACCTGTTTGGAACATGAAAACAGATTCTCTCGAGGAGGCATGGGGCATCTATAGAACCATTGATAATTTCATAGACAAAAGTGAGCGAAAGAATGGATCTTCTGCACTGCAGTGATTGGAGACTAATAAGAGCACACCTGGATGCATATGAGGGCATCGGATCCGAAAAGTTAAATGAACGCAGCGCGAAGCGAACAAAGATTTTTTGCACTCGTTCCAGCCTCCTAATATGGCACTCATGATACGGCCTCCAAATAAAGCAGGCGTACTCTAGTTTAGAACGAACGAGCGAAGTGAACAGTAATTTAAGAGTATATGGATCAGTGAAGTCTGATCCAAAACGGCGTATAAAGGCCAGAACTGGGCAGGATTTAGCAATTGTAGAGTTCAAATGAGTAGTAAACGTAAATTTTGAATCGAAAACTACCCCTAAGTCCTTAATTTCGTTGAGACTTGAGAGACGGGAGCCACCAATTAAATAAGATGTGGGAATGAAAAACGCGACTTTGAGAAAGTTACGTGGAAACATTTGCTTACATTCAGCGGCAGGTTATTAGAATTACACCAGGTAGCGAAGTTATTTAGATCGGATTGAATTTTGCCTGAGTCTGAGGGATATGAGATCGTTGAGAAGATCTTTAAATCATCAGCATATAGCAGAAAGTTGGAGTGTTGGAAACAAGCCGAGATGTCATTTATAAATATAACAAATAGCAACGGCCCAAGAATGCTACCTTGTGATACCCCTGAGGTGGCCACAAATGAATTAGAATGAGTATTGTCTATCACGACTACGCAATTACGCTGCGCTAGGTAAGATTTTACCCAGGATAAAAATACTGAGTGAAAGCCCACACTCGCTAATTTAGAAATCAAGATCGTGTGACTAACCTTGTCAAACGCCTTCGAGAAATCAGTGTATATCGCATCAACTTGGAGGTGGTTGCTGAAAGCTGAAAAGCAGAATTCGGAGAAAATCGATAAGTTTGACACAGTGGATCTGCCGGACATATAACCATGCTGATTGTCAGTGATTAGACGCCGGACGGCAAAATACATTTTCTGTTTCACAATATACTCAAACAGTTTAGAAGTACTTGACAATTTTGCAATGGGCCTATAGTTCGCGACATTATTTTTGTTACCACTCTTGAAAGTAGGGGTGATAAAGGTTACCTTCCATGCATCAATAAGCACCCCGGTCTCGAGAGATTTGTTAAAAATTAAAAGGAGTGGAAGTGCCAATTCCAAACAGTTTTCAAAAGATAAGACGATAATCCGTCAATATCAGCCTGTGTAGATGCTTTTATGTTCTGGATTCCATCAACAACATCATCGAGTGATAGAGTTAGGGCACCAAAATTAATTAACGAGTTACCCGTTGAAGGAAACTCCAAAGGGTTATATATATATAATATTCAAACACATAATCCACTAATCGATAGTTTCATATATTCATAAAACTGCCCATTGTCATTTATAAAATAAAACAAGTAAGGAATGGGCTGTATTCGACTGTGCCGAAGACTTTATACCTTTCATGAATACGCACCACAGTTTTAAGTGTCCGATACTTACAATTAGCACAAACTCTGCAAAACTGTTAATTTAAAGATTTGTGGCATGCACACACAAGAATTTGAAATGTATACCATACCTGATAGCAAATCTAAAAATATGAACAACACCTAAAAAATTGAATCCTATGGTAACCCTGGGGATAAAAGAAACCCAGCTAGCTTAATACATTTTCTACATATATGTATGTATATTACACTTCCGTTTTTCTCATGAGGTAGAGAGGAATAACTTTCTGTAATTTTCCGAATACTTTGAATAAAGTTTCAGTACATTAATTTATTGTGGAAATAAAACCCACATCTGGTGACCCGTCGATAAGAGAAACACCTACTTCATCACGAGATTCAACGTACGCGATATTCATCTCGCAAAAAGCCCACTCGTAAATTTCGTACGAGCAAACACGCTAACACGTGCAATTCGCTATTAAATTTCTAGTTTGCCAAATTATGCCGCGGAATGGAGCAGGAGGTCCACCGGACGCTCCACCAGCAAATAACGCCAACGTTCAGCAGCAGGGGTTAAGCCTCCTGTATTCAGTAAACGTGATCCAGATCTATATTTCATCCAAATGGAATCGCAATTTCGTAACGCCAACGTCACACGTGATCAAACCAAATACGATTACGTAGTAGGATCACTAGATAGTGTTACTCTTGCGAATGTGGCCGACATCGTCCTCACACCACCCCTCGAAAACAAATACGAGGCGATTAAGAAGCGTTTGATAAATTACTTTACCGACTCAGAAAATCGTACGTTACGGCGTATTGTACAAGAATGCGAGTTGGGCGAAGACAAACCGTCACAGCTACTGCGCACTATGAAGGTCTTATCGAATGGTGCGATGAACGACGATGCTATCAAAACATTATGGCTGGGACGTTTGCCGGAGGGAGTACGAGCGGTAGTGTCAATCGCTGAAGGGGATTTAAAATGATGGAAATGCGAAATTTCGGAACGATCGCAGAAATACAGCGGCGATCAACACACGCAAAAGATACACCACCAGATGATATGCAATAACTTAAGCAACCCATTAACAATCTGCTAAGGGAAATCAGCGAAATCAAATTATCGCATCACAAACAGCACCGCTGGTGTTCACCCTCCCGCAGCAACGAGCAGCGTACTTGCAGCCGATCAAAGAGCCAGGTAAGCAATTTTCCCCACAGGTAATACCATCATCGATTCGGAGCAACGGCAAAAAAATGCGTCAAGCCGTGTAACTTCCAACAGTCGGAAAACTGAAAGCCGCTTCACCTCTGACGGTTGGCGAAGCGTTCGATAAGAGTAAATCAAACTGTCCGTTCATGGTTGACCGCAAAACACATCTTAAATTTTTGATAGATACGGGCTCAGATTTGACCGTTTTGCCCGTTTCATATTTTCGCAAGAACCTTACACCATCAACATACCACCTCTTCGCAGCCAATGGCTCTATCATTAAAACATACGGTACTAATATCCTAGCGTTGGATTTAGGGCTACGGCGAAATTTCGACTAGGAGTTCATTGCAGCAGATGTCTCCAAACCAATTTTAGGGGCCGACTTCCTAAAAAATTCGATTAACTAATCGACGTTAAATTCAAATTGCTTATTGATAAAAAAACTAAATTGCAAGCACCCTGTGTACGTGAATTTGTAAACTACGAACCAATCTTTTCGATAAACAAAAACAGCGTATACCAAGAGTTGCTAAACGAATTTAAAGATTTAACAACACCAACTTCGTTCAGCAACGCCACCCCTTTAAAAACAACAGTCCAGCACCAAATAATAACAAACGGGCAACCAGTATATTCATGAGCACGGCGACTGAACCAAGAAAAGCTAGCCATAGCAAAGCAAGAGTTCGAGTACATGCTAAAACAGGGAATTTGTACAAGATCGAACACGGATGGGCCAGCCCTCTAAACATGGTTCAAAAAAAGCATGGACTATATCGACCGTGCGGGGATTATCGGCGTTTAAACGCCCAAACAATACCCGTTCGATATCCCATCAAACATATACACGATTTTACGGAAGCTTTAACCCGTAAGAGCATATTCTCAACACTCGATTTAGAAAGAGCATATTTTAATATCCCAATTGCCGAAGAGGACCGAAAAAAGACAGCGATCATTACGCCTTTCGGACTCTTCGAGTTTAATGTCATGACATTCGGTTTGTGCAACGCGGCACAAACGTTCCAGCGCTTTATGGATCATGTTTTTTTCGACATGGATTATGTGATTTGCTACATAGACGACATATGCATTGCATCAACAAATAAAGATGAGCACTATCAACACGTACGCGCAGTGTAACAACGTTTGCGCAAACATGGTCTAAAACTAATTGTGGCAAAATGTCTTTTCGCTCAAACAGAAGTGTTGTTTCTGGGACATCGAGTCAGCAAGGAAGGTATTCACCCGTCGACAGAGAAGGTGGAAGGGATCTTTAATTTTCCACGCCCAAACAAGGCAATCGAGCTACGTAGGTTCATCGCTATGTACAATTTTTATCGTCGCTTTCTTCCCAACGCTGCATCCATGCAAGGAAGATTGCAATGCCTCATTAAAGGTAATACGAACAAGTAAGGAAGTCTAAGTTCGGGTGGAACCGAACATTATATCTTTTATGTCATCCCAATTTACGCAGGTCTATTTTAATACTTTCAGTTCGTATTTGCGTTCAAATAGACAGACGGACAAACAGAAACACGTATCGAGAGACGGACATGGCTACATCGACTCAGCTCATCCTCCTGATCATTTCACTATACTTTTTGATAGGACTATCTCTTTTTCTTCTCATACGTACAAACATTTCATGTTCATGAAAGGTATGAAAATTAAAAAAAGATATACAATTTCGCTTGGGTATTAACTACTTGCCCGGATATTTTACTTGTCATCCTGAACGTTTTGATATACATTAATAAATATATATCTCGATCCGTTCGCAAGGAAGTCTAAGTTCGGGTGGAACCGAACATTATATACCCAGTAGTGATCTATTATGTCATCCCAATTTACGCAGGTCTATTTTAATACTTTCAGTTCGTATTTGCGTTCAAATAGACAGACGGACAAACAGAAAGATGTATCGAGAGACGGACATGGCTACATCGACTCAGCTCATCGTCCTGATCATTTCAGTATACTTTTTGATGGGACTATCTCTTTTTCTACTCATACGTACAAACATTTCATGTTCATGAAAGGTATGAAAATCAAAAAAGATATACAGCTTCGCTTTTGCAGTGGGGTATTCACTACTTGCCCGGATATTTTCCTTTTCATCCTGAACGTTTTGATATCTTCTTCTTTAAATGGTCATCTAACCGCCTGGGCGATTTTGACCGTCCAACATAGCTCGCCAGTCGTTTCTTCGTTGCGCCAACTGGCGCCAATTGGAAACACCGCGGGATCGCAAATCGGTCTCCACTTGGTCCTTCCATCGGAGTGGTGGTCTCCCTCTTCCTCTGCTTCCACCGGCGGGTGCCGATAAGAATACCTTCTGGGCTGGAGCATCTTCGCTCATTCGCACTACGTGGCCTAGCCAGCGAAGCCGCTGTGTTTTAATTCGCTGAACTATGTCGGCGTCTGCGTAAAGTTCATACAGCTCATCATTAAATCTTCTTCGGTACTCGCCGTCGCCAACGCGTAGAGGTCCACAAATCTTTCGAACAACCTTTCTCTTGAATACTCCCAGAGCCGCCTCATCAGATGTTGTTAGTGCCCACGCTTCTGCACCATATAACAGAACGGGTGCGTTGAGTGACTTGTAGAGTGTTATTTTCGTTCGTCGAGAGAGGGCTTTACTTTTCAATTGCCTACTCAGTCCGAAGTAGCATTTGTTTGCAAGAGTGATTCTTCTTCGGATTTCTAGGCTAACATTATTGTTCGTATTAATGCTGGTTCCCAGGTAAACGAAGTCCTTTACTATTTCCAAATTATTGCTGCCAACAGTGGCTTGGTTGCCAGGGCGCGAATGCGCTGACTCTTTGCATGATGACAGAAGGTACTTCGTTTTGCCCTCGTTCACCACCAATCCCATTTTCTCCGATTTTTTTTTCTAATTTGGAGTAAGCAGAAGTTACGGCGCGGTTGTTAAGGCTACTGATATCAATATCGTCAGCGTTTGCCAACAGTTGCACGCTTTTATAAAATATTGTTACAGCGCGGTTAAGTTCTGCAGGTTGTATTATTTTCTCCAGCATTAAATTAAAGAAATCACACGATAGGGGGTCACCCTGTCTGAAACCTCGTTTAGTTTCGAACGGCTCGGAGAGGTACTTCCCAATTCTGACCGAGCTGGCGGTGGTGCTCAAGGTCATTTTGCATAGCCGTATAAGTTTTGCGGGGAAACCAAATTCAGACATAGCGGCATATAGGCAGCTCCTTTTCGTGCTATCGAAAGCGGCTTTAAAATCAACAAAGAGATAGTGCGTGTCGATTCTTTTTTCACGGGTTTTTTCCAAGATTTGGCGTATTGTAAAAATCTGGTCGACGGTAGATTTACCAGGTCTGAAGCCACACTGATAAGGTCCAATCAGTCTGTTCACATCAGGCTTCAGTCTTTCGCACAATACGCTTGATAGGACCTTATATGCGATATTCAAAAGGCTGATTCCGCGATAGTTGGCGCAGTTTGTAGGATCGCCCTTCTTCTGGATTGGGCAGAGAACACTTAGATTCCAATCTTCAGACATGCATTCATCCGACCAAATTCTGCATAGAAGCTGATGCATGCGCCTTACAAGCTCCTCGCCTCCGTGTTTGAATAGCTCAGCAGACAAACCATCAGCGCCAGCTGCTTTATTGTTTTTCAATCGGGATATTGCTATTCGCACCTCATTATAGTCGGGTTGTGGAACGTCAATTCCATCATCTTCGATTGTGGGCTCGTTTTTGGCATCTTCTCTGGTTTCTTGCTCAGTTTCTCCATTTAAAAGGGCATATTCTGAGTGTTCTCTGAACATCGGTCACCAGGTCGCCGTTCTCATTCTTACAGGAGTTTGCCCCGGGTTTGAAACCTTCTATCATTCGCCGAATTTTTTGATAGAATTTTCGGGCATTATTCCCGTTGGCCAGCATCTCAAGCTCCTTTATTTCACGCTTTTCTGCCTCTCTTTTTTTCGCCCGGAAAGCCGCCTCGCTTCCCTCTTCAACTCGCGGTAGTGTTCACACACACTCCTCGTTGCATTCCATCTCAGCGTTGCCTTGTAGGCTTCGTCCTTTCTTTTCGTTGGAGCGCGGCACTCTTCATCATCATACCAGTTGTTTTCTGGCGTTCGCCGGAATCCATTTTCGCCATTTTATAATATACTAGCAAACTCGGTAGACGTTGTTTTGACGTTTTGATGCATAGAACATATCTATATATAAAATGTCATTAACTTGAACCAAATAAATTCCTAGCTATACCGAACTGCAGCTTTATATAACCTGGGGGCTTTTCCAAATTTATATACAGTCTGTGTCGTGCCCAGCGAACACCTGAACCTATCGTGAAAGTTCAAGAGCAAAACAAAACACCAAATATGTGGGCGTGGCACCGCCCACTTTTGAAAAATTATGTAGATATTGACTAATATATCCAAATTTTATTAATTTAGACCAAAAAAGTTCGGAGTTATGACGAATTGAAACTTTATATAGCCCGGGAACGTGGATCCGCATACTTTTCCAAAACTATATATTGTCTATGATGATTAAAATGGGCGAAATCGGATGATAGCCACGCCCTATTCATTCCAAATATTTGATTTTATGTTTGACAGGTGACGATTTACTCATATTAATTAACGACGACAATAGCCCGGCCCACATTCAAAACGACGACTGCGAACGACAACGGCGAAAAACCGAAGCTTGACGATAATTGCCGCCAAGCACAATCAATTTCAACACATATTTAAAGCAATTTGCATATATTTTCGATTTAATTCAGAAAAAGAAAAAGGACGCCACGACCGTCGCTGTCAAATTAGAAATAGATGTAATCTAGCGACAGCGGCATTCATGAAAAATTCCTCCACATAAGAACATGTGTAAAAATAATTTGACAGATGCCGCACCGTCCTTGTCGTCTTGAATCTGTTTTCCCTAAGTGACAGAAAAAGTACCGAAAACGCAAAATAAAATTGGTATTGTATGCATAGCAAGGCGAATTCATTACATGAACGTTATTTTCTTTTGATCTGACATTTCTGAATATGCTAAATTCGCCTTGCTCTCACCTTATATGAATTCGCCTTGATGTATAGTAACTAAACTTATTAAAATCATAGCAATTAGTTTTTAAAAGTATTTTTGTAGATATGGCGATGGTTTTTTTAGTCACGTTTTGACCGATAACTCAGTTATCGATTAACTTATATAACGAAACATAGCAGTATCGGTTAGTTTATTGAAATATCGAGAAATCCATATGAATCTTTGGCCTTTCCGTTTCGTGTCATATCCATATTTAATGCAAATTTAGAGGTTTCAGGGCTTTTACATTTTGACCGATAGCTCAGTTATCGATTAATTTATCGAAATATTGCAATGTCCAAACGAAACCTGTGGCCTTCCCCTTTTTGTTTGATACCCATATTGTATGCAAATTCAGGGGTTTTTGGGCGACCACATTCTGACCGATAACTCAGTTATCGATAAAGTTATCGAAATATTGCAGGGTCCAAAAGAATAAGGTGGCCTGCCCCATTCGTTTGATACCCATATTGTATGCAAATTTAGGGGTTTTAGGGTAACCACATTCTGACCGATAAATCAGCTATCGATTAATTGATCGAAATATTGCAGAGTCCAAAAGAATCCTGTGACCTTCGACTTTTGTTTGATACCCATATTGTATGTAAATTCAGGGGTTTTGGAGCAACCACATTCTGACCCATAACTCAGTTATCGATTAATTGATCGAAATATTGCAGAGTCCAAAAGAATACTGTGGCCTTCCCCCTTTCATTTGATATCCATATTGTATGCAAATTAAGGGGGTTTGGAGCAACCACATTCTGACCGATAACTCAGTTATCGATTAATTGATCGAAATATTGCAGAGTCCAAAAGAATACTGTGGCCTTCCCCCTTTCATTTGATATCCATATTGTATGCAAATTAAGGGGGTTTGGAGCAACCACATTCTGACCCATAACTCAGTTATCGATTAATTGATCGAAATATTGCAGAGTCCAAAAGAATACTGTGGCCTTCCCCCTTTCATTTGATATCCATATTGTATGCAAATTAAGGGGGTTTGGAGCAACCACATTCTGACCGATAAATCAGCTATCGATTAATTGATCGAAATATTGCAGAGTCCAAAAGAATCCTGTGACCTTCGACTTTTGTTTGATACCCATATTGTATGTAAATTCAGGGGTTTTGGAGCAACCACATTCTGACCCATAACTCAGTTATCGATTAATTGATCGAAATATTGCAGAGTCCAAAAGAATACTGTGGCCTTCCCCCTTTCATTTGATATCCATAGTGTATGCAAATTAAGGGGGTTTGGAGCAACCACATTCTGACCGATAACTCAGTTATCGATTAATTGATCGAAATATTGCAGAGTCCAAAAGAATACTGTGGCCTACCCCCTTTCATTTGCTATCCATATTGTATGCAAATTAAGTTGGTTTGGAGCAACCACATTCTGACCCATAACTCAGTTATCGATTAATTGATCGAAATATTGCAGAGTCCAAAAGAATACTGTTGCCTTCCCCCTTTCATTTGATATCCATATTGTATGCAAATTAAGGGGGTTTGGAGCAACCACATTCTGACCCATAACTCAGTTATCGATTAATTGATCGAAATATTGCAGAGTCCAAAAGAATACTGTTGCCTTCCCCCTTTCATTTGATATCCATATTGTATGCAAATTAAGTAGGTTTGGAGCAACCACATTCTGACCGATAACTCAGTTATCGATTAATTTATCGAAATATTGCAGAGTCCAAAAGAATACTGTGGCCTTCCCCTTTCATTTGATATCCATATTGTATGCAAATTAAGGGGGTTTGGAGCAACCACATTCTGACCCATAACTCAGTTATCGATTAATTGATCGAAATATTGCAGAGTCCAAAAGAATACTGTTGCCTTCCCCCTTTCATTTGATATCCATATTGTATGCAAATTAAGTAGGTTTGGAGCAACCACATTCTGACCGATAACTCAGTTATCGATTAATTTATCGAAATATTGCAGAGTCCAAAAGAATACTGTGGCCTTCCCCCTTTCATTTGATATCCATATTGTATGCAAATTAAGGGGGTTTGGAGCAACCACATTCTGACCCATAACTCAGTTATCGATTAATTGATCGAAATATTGCAGAGTCCAAAAGAATACTGTGGCCTTCCCCCTTTCATTTGATATCCATATTGTATGCAAATTAAGGGGGTTTGGAGCAACCACATTCTGACCCATAACTCAGTTATCGATTAATTTATCGAAATATTGCAGAGTCCAAAAGAATACTGTGGCCTTCCCCTTTCGTTTGATACCCATATTGTATGCAAATTTAGGGGTTTTAGGGTAACCACATTCTGACCGATAAATCAGCTATCGATTAATTGATCGAAACATTGCAGAGTCCAAAAGAATCCTGTGACCTTCCCCTTTCGTTTGATACCCATATTGTATGCAAATTCAGGGGTTTTGGAGCAACCACATTCAGACCGATAACTCAGTTATCGATTAATTGATCGAAATATTGCAAAGTCCAAAAGAATACTGTGGCCTTCCCCCTTTCGTTTGATATCCATATTGTATGCAAATTCAGGGGGTTTTGGGCGACCCCATTCTGATAACTCAGTTATCGATAAAGTTATCGAAACATTGCAGGGTCCACAAGAATACTGTGGCCTTCCCCATTCGTTCAATAACCATATTGTATGCACATTTTAAGGTTTTAGGGCACCAAATTGAATAAATTCATTGGATAAAATACATTTTTGGGTTAGTTGGGTCACATTAGTGCCCATAACTCCATAACCATGTGAGGTATTGAGATTTCAAGAAACCTGTTACCTATCCGAGACATCGGGAATAAGTGTGCAAAATTTCGTACAGATCGGTGCTGTAGGTTGGGCGTGAAAACGGCTCAAGCACACTCACTCACAAACTTACGCATTTATAATATATATAAGTAGATATTAGAGCGGATCAAATTGTATGGATGGAATTTTCATCAGGAGTATAGCAAAAACGTAATCTACAGACGATTCTAAGAAAAATTGCTGAAGACACCATAACTCTAAGTCTGATTTCGAGTCCACCACTTTTGCAGAATAGATATTTTCACGTATGATAGGCCAAAAAATCTTCATAGCTTCTGATAGAATTATTCATTCATTTCATTCATTCATTTATTGATTGTCAGTATTAGCACAATAAGATCCTGGTTGATCTTTTATAGTGCAACAGTGATTACATAAAATTGGGTATAATTCTTGAAACTGAAAACTTAAAAATTTATATACTATTACAGGTACAATATTGAGAACAAAAACAAGAAAGAATAAAGTATTAGCAGTATTAATATAAAGGTGACAATAGTTACAAGGACACATAACAACAATATTTAACAACAATGACTGACTAGGCTATAAGTAGCTGCATATACCTTACCGAAGAAAGAAAATATAACATTCTAAAAATTGCCTTTACTTAAGCTATTGCGAACCGAATTGGGGATAGAGTTCCACATGCGGATAGCATTGACGAAGAAAAGCCTTGCAGAGTTTAGATAATTGTAGCTGGGCACGATCAAATCACTTATGCGAGCAGGTCTAGAGAATGTTAGCTTATTATATAACTCAGTAGGCATTTTATCAGCATCAGCGTCACAGAAAGATACAGTTTCTTGCCTTAAGATACTCAGATATTTCACAACCTAAGAGACTCGTTCTCCCCGCAGATATATGATCATACTTTGCCAAACCGAAGACATACCGCGTGACATGATTATTTTACGTACATTTCAGAGTCTGTATTAATATTTATAGTGTTTTTGAATTTTAGTAGAGATATCAGGCTTAAACTATGAGAAATTAGCCTAAAATGAACTTTTAACTACTATATTATCATTTTTAACAAATTTCTTATGGAACATTTTCTTTTTCTTTGCAGCCAAACTAAGTTCAGAACATTTCCAACAACTCTCATTTAGACAGTTTTTCTTTTTCGAATTCGTTTTAGTAGAAAAGAATTTTCAAAAAAGTAATAAGCAAAAAAACACAATTTTTATAATTTTAATGTAATTTATTTAAAAAATAATTTTTTTACTAAGAATGGACCATTTTAACGTATTTTTCAAAATAAAAGTAATGTTATGTTATTATTTTTTAAAATCTTTCTTGCTCTCCATTCGTGGTTGTTTTTCACGAATTTCTGTTGTAACAGCCATAACACCTTCACGTTTTTTTTCTATAACACGTTTGGAAACAGATGTTACCAACTGTACATATCTTTCTGTTCCTTGTAAAGGGTGTGTTTTTTAGGGGTATAGAACTTCGAATTGAAATAAAACACAAGAAAATCGTTTTAAGGTCCATCAATTTGGCTTTATTGGAAGGATAATTTTATGCCATTAATGTTTAAATATGATTTCGGGCATGTGGCCGCCGCGGCTGGCTCGAATAAAGCCAATTCTACAGGTCCAATTTTCAACCACTTTTTCGAGCATATGGGGCCGTATGTCGGCAATAACGCCACGAATGTTGGCTTCCAATTCCCCTTACGTTTCTGGTTTGTTGGTGTAGACGAGCGACTTCACATATCCCCAAAGAAAATAATCCAATGGTGTCAAATCACACGACCTTGGTGGCCAATTGACAGGTCCATTCCGCGAAATTATGCGCTCATCGAATGTTTCCTTCAATAAATCGATTGTGACGTGCGCTGTGTGGCATGTAGCGCCGTCTTGTTGGAACCACAACTCATCCACATTCATGCCATCCAATTCGGGAACAAAATAGTCGGTTATCATGGCTCTATACCGGTCTCCATTAACGGTAGCTGCCTCTCCAGCATTATTGCGGAAGAGGTATGGCCCAATGACTCCACCAGCCCATAGAGCACACCAAACAGTCAGTTTTTGTGGATGTAATGGCGTTTCAAGGGTCTCATGTGGATTCTCTTCACTCCAAATGCGGCAATTTTGCTTGTTGACGTAGCCATTCAACCAAAAATGAGCCTCATCACTGAACAAAATTTTGCGATGAAAATCAGCATCCAAATCAATCTCATTTTCGGCCCATACACCAAAATCACGACGCATTGCATGGTCTCGCGGCTTTAATTCTTGCACAAGCTGGATCTTGTAAGGTCGCAAGCCAAGATCTTTGCGCAAAATCTTCCATAAAGTTGATGGACAAAGCTCCAATTGCTGTGCACGGTGGCGAATCGATTCATTCGGGTCCTCTTCAACACTTTGCTCTACAGCGGCAATTGTTTCTTCGGTGCGCACTGTTCGACGTCTCTGCGGATGCGTATTATCACATAGAGTAAACGTAGTGCGAAAACGATCCATGGTTAACCGAATTAATTGCTCTGATGGACGATTATGTCGACCATAAAATGGACGGAGCTCACGGTAAACTTCGCGAACTGAACCATTATTTTCGAAATAAATTTGCACGATTTGCAAGCGTTGTTCTTTTGTCAACCTGTTCATGATGAAATGGCAAACCAAACTGAACATAAATGACATTAGAGTTGCCAGATTTGACCACAAAATGCCAGTTTTATCTCTATTCCAAAAACAAACCTGTAAAAAAAACACCCTGTACAAGGTGGCGCAAAAGTTATCCTCCTATCAGAAAATGCTATAAATTTTGCGATTGGCCCCTAAAGTCAGTTCTGTTTTGACATTTGTGTAGTAAACACATGAGAAATACACGTTAATAAACAATGTTACGCTACACTGCTCCAGAACGCGGAATATTGCTGATTATTTATTTGACCAATAATCGGTCGGGGCGAAACGGTTACTGTGAATGGTGAGCGCTACAGAGCAATGATCAACGAGTTCTTTTTGCCGCAACTTGATGAATTGGGATTGGAAAACATGTGGTTCCAACAAGACGGCAACAGCACACACTGCACGTGCCACCACCGATATGCTGAACATTGGAAGCTTTCTTTTGCGCCACCTTGTATATGCATTAGCATATTAGGATCATCTAGTGTTGGCTCATCATAATCTAAGAATTGTACTAAGTGATCGTATGGAATATTTCTTGTGAATGCCGTTTCAGATAGTAAATTATCGTCATTCAGATCAATCATATCAGTATAATCTGAAGCATTAAAATTGATATTATATTTTTTGTAAACTCTGAGTTTAGCTGGATCAAGTATTTTTTCTCGATAGTATAATATTTTTTTGATAGCTCTATCCCGTATGGCTTTTCTATCATCAAATAACATTGTTAATAAAATGTTTTCTGGATGAACGTAATATGAATTATTTTGCATTACACCATCTACAATATTAGGTAAGTTACGTGGTAGGTATCTTGCCCAACGAATAAACTTTGATAAAAGTACACTGCCGTATACAACAGAATTATAGTATTTCACATTGAAATACATTGGCACATAAATTCTAATAATATAAACTGTTAGAGTTTTCAAATTTTCCGATGGTGTATTAGTTGTTGTACATAGACGTAATACCCTGCGTGCTTTGGTTAGCCATCGAAAATGTACAACTTGACCTGGTTTATACTTGTAACCAAATTTGGTAGTACTCGGTACCCTGATAAAAACTGTATACTTACTTTTTTAATGCTATGTACAGTTTTCTAGATAGGGTCAAGAACCCCTTTTTAAGAGGTTAAGGCATGTATGCCCCCATAACTTTGTTTCTGTTTATTCTATCAACACAGTTTTGATGTCGTTGAAAAGAGAACATTTCGCCGCTTCTATCAGTATACAAGTTGTTAATATGTCTTTATAAACGTCAGAAAAATTGCCAAAATATTGTGAAAAATTCAATTTTTTGGTAAATTTTTTCATTTTTAATCACGGCTTTCTCGAATAATTTGTCAACCAGCTCATATGTAAATTATTTAAAACAATCTCCTATTAATTCTGCTTTCAAAGACATATCACTTTTTTATATCTGCGTAGATCTTCCTAATATATTATATTTTAGTAAATTTTTACTGTGAAAAAAAAAAGTTTTTTGTTATATATTTTATTATTAACTTTTTATTTACATAAAAACTTTCGTTTACGTGACATTCCCCAGCAGTAGTCAGCCATCATATGCTAATCCCATCGGCCTGGGTACCTCTCTTCCATAGTTTTTAGATCCTGGTGAAACCGTTCGCCCTGTTCTTCGCTATAGGAACCAAGATTCTCCGGATCTGGTCAAGGTGGCTGTGGAGATAATGTTACATCCTAAGTTTTTGTAATTCTCTAGCATGTTGTTAACAATATCAGAGAAGTTACTTGACTTGTGATTTCCCAGAAAGTGTTTAGTAACTTCAACAAACGAATTCCACGCAAACAGTTCCAAACTGGTCATTGAATTTGAAAAATCAGTATCTTTTATCAACATTCTTATCTGTGGGCCATCAAAAATACCCACTTTTATTTTTTCTGTGCTTAGCCTAGGAAATTTTGTCGTTATGTAAAGAAAACATTGTCCATTTTGATCTAACGCCTTCAGAGATTGTTTCATTAGACCCAGTTTAATGTGCAATGGTGGCAAAGTAATTGAATCTCTTGTAACTAAAGGTGGGTTCATCACATTCTGCTTTCCCATTTCCAACATCTCACGTACAGGCCAGTCTGTTGTTGTTGTTGTTGTAACGACAAAAACACTCCCCGAAGGTTTTGGGGAGTGCTGTCGAACTGACAGTCCTTGGCCGGATATGAATCCGGTACGCTCCGGTACTCCCTTGCGGTACTGCCCGACTGTCGTGGTAGCGATTTATGACCAGTGGAACCTTCTAGGTCATGTCACCCCTCCTTCCGTAAGGAAAGAGAGATGGGTAATGAGAGGTGAGAGGGATCATATCCGTAGATCAACCATCGAGTTGCACGTCATTACCTTTGTGCATATTAGTCGCCTCTTACGACCGGTATGCCTACCTCGGGCATATTCTAAGCCCCTAACCCGCAGGGGTTTACAGGCCAGTCTCTTTCTGTCCGGTGTTGGTGCTTGGCACGAGTATCCCACAGGCAATAAAAACATGGGTATTTGGTGTATCCACTTTGTTGTCCTAACAAAAAGTTAACCATCTTTAGATCTACACAAATACTCCAATTATATTCGTTATACTTCATTTTGTCTAAAACAAGTGCCATATTTTGATATTCTTCCTTTAATTTAGTTGAATGAGCAATGGTTAGATAATTCAAGATCCCTTATTCTTCTTCTTCTTTAAATGGTCATCTAACCGCCTGGGCGATTTTGACCGTCCAACATAGCTCGCCAGTCGTTTCTTCGTTGCGCCAACTGGCGCCAATTGGAAACACCGCGGGATCGCAAATCGGTCTCCACTTGGTCCTTCCATCGGAGTGGTGGTCTCCCTCTTCCTCTGCTTCCACCGGCGGGTGCCGATAAGAATACCTTCTGGGCTGGAGCATCTTCGCTCTTTCGCACTACGTGACCTAGCCAGCGAAGCCGCTGTGTTTTAATTCGCTGAACTATGTCGGCGTCTGCGTAAAGTTTATACAGCTCATCATTAAATCTTCTTCGGTACTCGCCGTCGCCAACGCGTAGAGGTCCACAAATCTTTCGAAGCACCTTTCTCTCGAATACTCCCAGAGCCGCCTCATCAGATGTTGTTAGTGTCCACGCTTCTGCACCATATAGCAGGACGGGTGAGATGAGTGACTTGTAGAGTGTTATTTTCGTTCGTCGAGAGAGGACTTTACTTTTCAATTGCCTACTCAGTCCGAAGTAGCATTTGTTTGCAAGAGTAATTCTTCGTCGGATTTCTAGGCTAACATTATTGTTGGTGTTAATGCTGGTTCCCAGATAAACGAAGTCCTTTACTATTTCGAAATTATTGCTGCCAACAGTGGCTTGGTTGCCAAGGCGCGAATGCGCTGACTCTTTGCATGATGACAGAAGGTACTTCGTTTTGCCCTCGTTCACCACCAATCCCATTTTCTCCGCTTCTTTTTCTAATTTGGAGTAAGCAGAAGCAGAAGTTACGGCGCGGTTGTTAAGGCCATTGATATCAATATCGTCAGCATATGCCAACAGTTGCACGCTTTTATAAAATATTGTTCCAGCGCGGTTAAGTTCTGCACCTTGTATTATTTTCTCCAGCATTAAATTAAAGAAATCGCACGATAGGGGGTCACCCTGTCTGAAACCTCGTTTAGTTTCGAACGGCTCGGAGAGGTACTTCCCAATTCTGACCGAGCTGGCGGTGTTGATCAAGGTCATTTTGCATAGCCGTATAAGTTTTGCGGGGAAACCAAATTCAGACATAGCGGCATATAGGCAACTCCTTTTCGTACTATCGAAAGCGGCTTTAAAATCAACAAAGAGATGATGTATGTATGTCGATCCCTTATTAGATCTTTTAATTCTACTTGGGTAAAAGTTGTTGGCTCAGTAGACGCTATTTCTTCGATATCACTATCGCTAGACACTTCACTATTCGATGATTCACGGGTAGAATAAAATGTTGGAGCAGGTGCTTCCTCTGAATGTGGTAAAGGTCTCTTAGCGGATTGAACGTTTGGATATATAATTTTTTTAACATTACCACCACGCAAATCGACACAGCAGAAGTAACAGTCATCGAAGTGATTTGTTTGTTCTCTTCATTGCATAGGCGCCCCGAATCTCATATGGCTTCTTTTACCATTGACCCACTGTTGCAATTTAAAGTACAAAAATAAGCACTTTTTATAAAATCTGCTATACTTTTCCTGAATTTTTGGACTGTATATTCCTCACAAATGTAGCAAAACACATTTGGGTCCTTGACACAACTACCTCGTGGTGAAGACATGATATCGAAATTTTTTTATTTATTTATCGAAAGGCACTAACACTTGAAACCGCGCTCCCGAAAGTACTAATTACAGAAAATTTAAAAAATAAAGGGGAAGGAAAAAATTTTTATAAAATATAATTTTTTTTTTTTCACAGTAGAAAGTACTAAAGTAGAAAATGCCAGGATCCCAGATCTACGCGGACATAAAAAAGTGATATGTCTTTGAAAACAGAATTAATAGGAGATTGTTCTAAAATAATTTACATATGCACTGGTTGACAAATTATTCAAGAAAACCGTGATTAAAAATGAAAAAATTTAACAAAAAATTGAATTTTTCACATTATTTTGGCAATTTTTCTGACGTTTATGAAGACATATTAACAACTTGTATACTGATAGAAGCGGCGAAATGTACTGTTTTCAACGACATCAAAACTGTGTTGATAGAATAAGCAGAAACAAAGTTATGGGACCATACATGCCTTAACCTCTTAAAAAGGGGTTCTTGACCCTATTTAGAAAACTATACGTAGCATTAAAAAAGTAAGTATACAGTTTTTATCAATGTACCGGATATACTTGAAATCAGTTTTACTTTTAGCTGCACCAAAATCACTGTTGACCAGTGTAATTCTCGTTCTTATTCATCACTGATCATACCAGGCATATTTTCCAATGTGCTTCACCTGTTTCCATATCTGTTCCAAGTGGTTCGTATGTTGGATCATCACTAACTGTATTGTGAATTTTCTATCATTATGTTGGTCCGTCATAAATTCTTTTAAATGGTTTGGTTTAAACCACATGAGCATTCTGTTGTTTTTAACTTGCATTTACATTTTTCAATGTAAAATAATTAATTTGTTGATTGTACGAATGCTGTTAATTCCTGAACTTTTTTCTGTGTTTAATGCTTTCGTGATATTTTTCAATTAAAACATTTAGTTTTCTTAGAATACTACGTCTAATTGATTAGTTGAATATTCAATTTATTCCAAATTTCAACCAATTTATCAATTGAGGAGTTAAATTTTTATGCGAAAACAGTTTACTTTGAATTTTAGCATTATCACTTAAAAAAAAATATCTTTAAATGTCACGACTAGACGGTAAATTCAGATTATTTAATTCACTTGATAAACCAAATGCAATAATATCGTGTTCAAGTATATATGATAAAGTGGATTCAGATGATGTAGAAGGATTTGGTTCATTCATTTTAAATTTAAATACAAAAATTTTGCTGTCTGAATGAAAGTTGTTGGAAATGCTCTGAACTTATTTTAGCTGTGAAGAAAAAAAAATGTTCCATGAGAAATTTGTTAAAAATGATAATATAGTAGTTAAAAGTTCATTTTAGGCTAATTTCTCATAATTTAAGCCTGATATATCTACTAAAATTCAAAAACACTATAAATATTAATGCAGATTCTGAAATGTACGTAAAATACCTTTAAAGTAAACCCAATATGATATTTTTCCCATAATTCTATCAGAAGCTATGAAAATTTTTTGGCCAAACCCTACATTCATATGCCAAAATTTCTATTTTGCAAAAGTGGGGGACTCGAAATCGGACTTAGAGCTGTGGTGTTTTTAGTAATTTTTTTAGAATCATCTGTAGACTACGTGTTTGCTATACTCCTGACGGAAAAAAATTTGACCCGCTCTAATGCGTATGTATTCTAGAAAAATTACATTTACATGCTTCCTTGTTATTATAAATATGTTGTTAAATTCAATTCACTTGTTTTACAATATTTATTTTGATAAGTTTTATCTATTTATGTAGAGTAATATTAGCGAGTCGACTGTAGAAAAGTAATAGTGGCGACACCTATTTGTCGCAGTTTACTCTCAACCACCGGCAACGCTTACTGAGGTGCGAATTATTACATCGCTAATTGGTTGCTTGCGCAAGCCTTTCGCGTCGCTATGGAGGTAACCGACAAATTTAAATGGGCAGTCTACCCAAAAATCCGCGACACGTAACACCGAAGCTAAAACCGCTCCAATACCGCGCCGGTAGTGAAAAACCAAATAAAAATGTCTTTAAGCCTTAATGCGAGTTTTATAACCTACACTTAATTAATAATATATAATTTTTAACTTAACTTAATTCTAATCCTATTGCTACAAAACTAAAATAAATTAACTGTGCAAATGTTAAACAAAAGGTGTTAAATAGTTAGGGGTGGAAAGGTAAGGGGAGGAAAGGTAAGAATCCCCACAGTGGTGTCAGAAGTAAAGGAAAAGTGGAAAAATTCTGTTAAAAGTGATAGAAAAACAAAATAAAATTATTAAGGTGAAAATTTTTGCAAAATTAAATGCAGAAAAGAGGAAGTTGAAGATTCCCAGAAAAATCGAAAAGTTAAAGATTCCTAGAAGAGGAAAGAGTATGTACAGTATTGTGCAAGAAAAAAGAAAGTGTCCGGAAAACGTGTCGATTTCTCCAGAAATGAGAAAATTTGAGTGGCGATAACCACCATAACTAAATCGTAGGCTGGATACGCCTTTAAGCGTGCGGAAAGCTGCAGGTTTGGTGCGCAAATTGCAGCGAGTGAAATACAGTAGCGTGTAATGGAAAAGAATTGTGCGTGGTAAATATATTTGAATTACCATATTTAAATCCGGTGCCGGTATACGGTACGTGATAAACTAGTTTGCGTAAAAGTAGTCCTTAGCGGGCGTGTGCACATAGTGCAGTGGCCAGTTCTGCCAGTTTCGGTCGAGCGGAAAGTAAAGAAACTTATATGAAAAAAACAAAAACCAAAAGGGGGCATTTTGTGAACAGCCTATACTGTACGGAAAGTACAGTTTAATAAAAAAAAACACAAATAATCAAAGTAGGCTTCGAGCCCAAAAACGGTATTCGAGCGTCAAGTGGTGACATAGTAGTGCATGGCGGTGTTAAAAATGGCCGTATCGATTCTCTGAGTGCATAGCAACAAACAAATGTACTGAGTGTTGGCGTGGCTTCATCAATTAAAGTAGCCATATTAAAAACAAAATAGGCGAAGTGTGTAAAAAAGAGATAGTAGAGGGCAAAAATTAAAACACGCCACTGTGACTTTTTTCAAGGCCAAAATATGTACACAAGCATGTGCTATATATATTGTTGGTACAGTGCATACATTAATATAAATCAACATTGAAGCGAGCAGAGCTAGAGCAGTTTTCGGCAGAGAGTTTCCGGAAGCAGCAGCGGTTGCAGATACAGTCACGAACAAAATATGAGCAATGACTAAATGTAAGATTAAATAATGCATGTAAATTGAAAAGTTAAGCCCGATGCATGTGGGTACTCAGTTTGGAAAAAAAAGATTCGTTTTGAAAATAATTAACTGTACGATTTTTGGAAATCGATTAAATAAGCATTTAAGTTCTTTAAAATTAAATTGAGAGGAAAAAATCAAGAGCTAAGTTAGAAGCCTACAAATAAATTAATTAAACATTGTAATACCAAATTTAAGAACAAGCATTCCAGAGTAAAAATTTTGTTGCACACAAATGCTTAGTGGAGTCCTATTGCTTGTTCCTACCACAGTACTCTCTGAACAACGCGGTACAGTTGATTCATTTGATTTTTAAAATATCTATATTAACTTAATTTACTAGGTATTATACTAAGAGTATCTAGCCGTAAAATAGACTACTAACTTGACGAAATTAACTTCATACGTTTAATAAAGTTTTTACAATCTTTCATAAATTGTTTGTAACCTAACCGGTCGTAATGGAGCGAGAAGAAATATTTCATTTGATGGTAGACGGGCTTAAGAAAAAGTTAGGAGAATTAGGGTGATTGACTACTAGCCGAAAGGCAACTCTTCAAGATAGGCTCTGCGAATACTATAATTTATTAGTTATTGATGACGATGGTTCAGATTCGGGTGATGGCGACTCAGCTCATTCATGTGTTAGTACAGTTCCTCGAGCAGTATTAGGGTGGTTCAATTTTACCATACGCGATATCGAAGACTCACTGACCTCATTCAGTGGTAATGGTCACCAATCAACAGAGGAATGGCTTTTAGAATTTGAAAGTAATGCTGCAGCTGTTGGCTGGAATGAATTACAGAAATTCATTTATTCTAAACAGTTGTTGAAGGGGGCAGCTAAGTTGTTTTTTAGAAGTCAAAGTAACATAATGAATTGGAGCATGCTTAAAGAAGCACTGCGGCAGGAGTTTGGGGTGAATGTTTCCTCTATAGATGTTCATCGGGCAGTAAGGAGTCGTCGTAAGCGCACGAACGAAGATTTCAGGGAATATTTGTATACCTTGATGGAGTTCCGTGCGCCAATTAGATTAGATGAGAAAAGTTTGATCGAATACTTTATTGAAGGTATTCCCGATTCAAAGATGGGTAAAAGTAACTTATACCAAGCACGATCCCTGCAGGAACTTAAAGAGCAAATTCATATTTATGAACAAATTCTGGCAGGCAAACAGAGAATTAAGGTAGGGGATTACCAAAGAACAGGTAGCAACCAGACAACTTCTAATGAAGTCAAAAAGGATAGGAAATGTTTCAAATGTAACAAGATTGGACATCTCGCTAAGGACTGTCAGAAATCATCAAACAATTGTTTCAAATGTGGTAAGGCAGGACATCGTTCTGCAGCATGCACATCGGGTAGCAAAGAACCTAAAAAAGAAACAAAAGTTGAAAATAATAGAGCCTACATTATGAGTAGCGAGTGGTGCCGTAGGGTTTTTGGAAAAGGAAATTGCTCGATTTTTAAGGATATTACTTACAAGGGCGTCAACTTTGAGCCCTAGTCGACACAGGTAGTGATTTATCCTTAGTCGGGGAAGATGTGGTGGAAAAGTTTGGAAATATTAAATTAGAACAAGATATAAGGAGGTTACTGGATTTTGGCGAAGGAACAATAGCAACTATTGGAAGCTGCGTAATGGACGTAGAAGTCGATGGCTTGAGAATGAAAGTTAACTTCCACGTCGTCAAGCAAAAGGATATCATCTATGCAGCAGTTATAGGGAACAATGTACTAAAATTGGTAGACTTCTTCGTTACAGAAGATGTGGTGGTTTTAGAAAAAAGGAAAACATGCAGGTAGTTGATAACGAAGCCGGCAATGTTGCAAAAGACGTTGTACGCCTCTCCCATCGTGTTGGTAAAAAAGAAAGGCCGCAGCAAAATATTTTGCTGCGATTATAGGAGCCTTAACAAAAAGATCATGAAAGATAATTTCCCTATGCCTCTCAGAGACGATGTCGTTGATAGATTACAAGGTTCGTTAGTTTTCACAATACTAGAGTTGACTAATGGATGTTTTCATGTACCTGTTCAGGTAAGTTCGCACAAGTACACATCTTTTGTGACTCATTCCGGCCAGTACGAGTTTAGATACGTACCTTTCGGTATTTCAAACTCGCCAGCAGCGGTATCGTAATTACGTATACGGATGACATTATTATGCCTTCGAAAAACGTCGAAGAGGGTATAGAGAAACTGATTAGGGTATTAACAAGAGCTGAAAAATATAACTTGCGGATCAAATGGAAGAAGTGTCAGTTTTTACAGCAAAAAGTAGAGTTCTTGGGCTATGTAATAAAAAATGGGACTATCAAACCTTCGATAGGAAAAACGCGCGCTGTATATAACTTTCCATTGCCTCACGATCGTAAGTCCGTTCAGCGATTTTTGGGCCTAACTTCTTATTTTAGACGTTTTCTTGCAAATTATGCAATAATAGCCAAGCCCCTATCGTATCTCCTAAGGCAGGATAAAAAAATTTGTTTGGGCGAAGTAGAGGGTGCATCATTTCAGTAACTTAAAATGGCGTTGGTAAATGCACCCGTTCTAAGTTTGTATAATCCAAAATCGCAGACTGAGGTGCATGCCGATGGGTCGAAGTACGGGTATGGTGCTGTCCTCTTACAAAGTACAGTGACGATCAGGAGTTTCATCCTATACAGTATATGCGCCGTAAAACAAAGCCTGCGAAAAGCGTTATCATTCCTACGAGGTTTTAGCTATTGTAGAGTCTTTGAAAAAGTGGCGTGTATATCTGTTGCGTACGAGGTTCAAGATTATCACAGACTGCAATGCATTTGCTATGACAATGAACAAAAAGGAAGTATCAGCAAGGATTTTGCGATGGGCATTATTTTTGCAGGAGTTTGAATACGAAATTGAACATAGAACAGGTAGCAAAATGCGCCACGTGGACGCATTAAGTAGAGTTTCATGTCTGATGTTAGAAGATTCGCTGCAACATAGGCTAAGACAAGCACAGCTAAGTGACGATTGGGTTAGGGCAGTGATAAAGGTCGCAGGGAAAGAAGAGTATGAGATTTTTTACATAAGGCAAGGGGTACTTTTTCAAGATCCAGCTAAGAAACTCGTTGTCGTGCCGAGCTCAACGGAAGACGAGATAATCAGACTAGCGCATAAACAGGGACATTTCGCAGCCAAGCGTACGCAGGAAACGGTAGAGAAAAATTTGTATATTCCAAATCTGGCTTCGAAATCTGCAAAAGTTGTAAAGAGTTGTGTAGAATGTATAGTCTACGAAAGCAAGAAAGGTAAGAAAAAAAGATTTCTTTCACCAATAGAGAAAGAAGACGAGCCGTTAGGGACCTATCACATAGACCATGTCGGGCCTATGGAGTCAACAAACAAGCGTTATAGCTATATTCTTGTAGTTGTCGATGGGTTCTCCAAGTTTGTATTGCTTTATCCAGCAAGAACAACAGGAACAGATGGGGTGCTGAATCGGTTGAAAAAGCCGTCAGCAGTATTTAGTAATCCGAGGCGGATCATTTCTGACAGAGGAGCAGCGTTCACGTCGATTCGACTGGGGTTCCAAGAGGTAATGGTCAGGTAGAGCGGATGCATAAAGTAGTAGTACCAATGTTAGCAAAAAGTTGTGGTGATAGTCCTAGTTCGTTGTACAAACATTAGATAAGGTTAAAAAAACAATAAATAACACTGCGTCAAGAAGCACGAAAGTTTCACCATTCAAACATTTAACAGGGGTGGAAATGTGTGGTCAGGGAATTCCAGATTTACAGGAAATGCTAAAGGAGGATGTCATTAAGCAATTTGAAGATGAAAGGGAAGATGTACGCAGGAAAGCAATACCGAGAAGATACAGGCCGAAAACCGCAAAACATTTAAATCTAAGAGGCGTGCCGATACAAAATACCGTATCGATGATTTAGTAGCCATTAAGCGGCCACAGTTTGGAACACGCCTCAACCGTAGCTGAGCAGATGAAAGGATGGGAGCCATCGTCCGAGGACGAAAGATAGTCAGGATAGCCGAGTTGTAGGATAATATTAGCTAGTCGACTGTAGAAAAGTAATAGTGGCGACACCTATTTGTCGCAGTTTACTCTCAACAACGGCCATGCTTACTGAGGTGCGAACTATTACATCGCTAATTGGTTGCTTGCGCAAGCCTTTCGCGTCGCTATGGAGGTAACCGACAAATTTGAATGGGCAGTCTACCCAAAAATCCACGACACGTAACACCGAAGCAAAAACTGCTCCAATACCGCGCCGGTAGTGAAAAACCAAGTAAAAATGTCTTTAAGACTTAATGCGAATTTTATAAAGTACACTTAATTAATAACAACTTATTTTAATTGATGTATATTGGAACGATTTTTCGTCATCCCTTGTTAAATTTGGTTTTGAGACAAACCGGTTTCGGCGTTGTGCCATCATCAGTGTCGATTTTCGTTCTGATCTGTTGTTGTAGTTTGTCTTGTATTTATAGTAGGTAGCAGGTAACGTTAGCATGGGTGTCTGGTTGTGTACGTGTGTGTATGTGTTGTGTCTGTACATTCAGAAACGGGGGTGGTTTGAACCGATCGGTTTTTGTGTGGTTGACTGAGGCATGTAAAAGCTGTGATTTTTGTTGTTTGACCTTTTTTGCTCATTTGTTGTCTTTTATCGTTTGCTGTTTAGTGTTTATTTGTCGGTGCGTGTGTGTTTGCTGTACGTGAGTGGTTGCTTTGTTTTTTGTAAACCAATTTTAAAGGTTCGAATATTGTGCCGGAAACAGTAATTGTCTGTTCGTTTATTATTCTACCGTCAAATGTTTTTTGTTTGTAGATTTCCATGTGTTCGAGTACGTTCAGACGTCGGCCTTTTGCTTGTACATGTAGGACCTAGACTGTTTTTTGATGTTTCCGGGGGGTATTGATTCTTCACCATGTGATTCGCAAAGTTGGATTCTGGTATGATGGTTGGATTCGGAAAACCAACAAAACAAAATAAATCTTATTTTAACTTAACTTAACTTAATTCTAATCCTATCGCTACAAGTAAAATGAATTAACGGTGCAAATGTTAAACAAAAGGTGTTGAACAGTCATTGGAACAATAGGGGTGGGAAGGTAAGAATCCCCACAATTATGTATAAAACTATATATGTATAATCTATAATGACACTTTTTCATTTGTTTATTGGGTTTTTCTAGGTCATCGGGACCACATTTTGTTTTAATTTTCAATTTTTTTCTTACCTTGTCTCCTACCCTGGTAAAACTCTTCCATTTTGGTGGCTTCCGCTACTTTTGCACAAAATTTCATTGAATTTAAGTGTAGGATGATATTCCGTAAACACGTTTGTACTCGTGCTCTTTCCTCCCATAACTAAATACGCGAAGTCCACGTATAATTATGGATGACAATTGCCCATTTCCCTTATTTCGGCATTTTCGGGTAATCTGGGTTACTCACAATTCAACTCTGGCCGCACCAAGAATACACTTGTTTGTCTGGAAAATAAAAGTTCCGATATTGGTGCCTTTTTGACTCTAGGGGAATATTTGGTGCTGTCACTTCAGCAAAATCATAGAACTTTCTCGTAGCCTATCGATTTAATGTCAAACCGAAGGGTGAATCAAAACTGTTAAGTTACCTAACCAACCGCGGCGAGTCAGGATCAATTTAACCAAATCAAAATGACTATCAATTGAAGGTAAACCATAACAAATACTAATCATTCGGCTATAAACCGGAAGCCCGCTGATGTTTTCCTAAACAGGACAGCTGGGGTAAATTATCAGGATCTAGAAAACTTTAGGGAATATACAAATGAGGGCATATAGTGTCTTCTTCTACACGAACAGGAGAGTAGAAACACAAGGAATAATAAAACTCGCTCGCGCGCAATCAATTGGCTGGAATCGGCTTGCAAAACTAGATTGCCGGCTATCCGGACCCTCCGATTGGGATGAAATCCTGCAAGCCCAGGATTCGCTAGCACTTATTAGCAACCACCAATACAAGGTGAGAAATGAAATATTAAAAAAAAACTCATAAGTTATTGCAGGTGGTCAACGGCATGATAACGGCCACAAACTATACTACACAAAGTCATGATATTGAAAGATGACGTCAGCGAATTGGTTGAAGCCTGTCAGATGGCTAATGCAGGGTTGGTCAATAGCAACCTATTTAACAAAGAAGAAAACAACTAATTAATAAGCAAAATTGAGATCCTTCCCTATAGCAACGTCATCGAGGCCATCGAATACAGCGAACCGTCGATATACACGAATGGTACATTGCTACTTTATGTCCTGTCTATGCCAGAGGATGAAACGAGATTCAACCATCTTTTTACCCGATGACAGGATGGCAATCGGTTAGAATTAAAGTATCATACAGTCCTAATCAACAGGAGGGAAACTTATGGTATTAGGGATAGCTGCATTCACCTCACAAGCGCAACGGTATGTAAACAAGACGCACTGGATCTATTACGTAAAAGGTTGCAAAACCAGCTGCCGCTACATAACCGGCAACGTGTCAACGGTTGAAATCATCAAGGAAGACACCATCCTCTTGGACAATTTTAATGCGACAGTATGGTCAGGTGGTACCCTCAATAATCTGAATGGTTCCTACATTCTCCAACTGGACAACGAAACCATACGAATTGGTGATAAAACCTACTGTAGCATGAGCACCAGACATCTATACGGGTCTATCTGGGCCAAATCGTTGTGGTTGCATTTACAGGTAACATTTGTTTTATCTGGCTCAGGATCACGACTAGACAACACCTTTATAACGATAGAATTTTTGCTGCTCAAAGTTACACTAAAGAGATGTGATGCGGGGAATAACAAAATTATCAAAATTGTAGGAATACAAAGAACGTAAAACCTTAAGAAGTTCAAACAGCGATTGTAAGTGGCTGCTGTCAAATCGATGGTAGGTAATTCACCACTGTACTTACCTACAGATATCTTGAATTCACTGGCCCGTAGTCATAGTCAAATTAAAATAGAGTTGCATCTACATAAACATGACTTTAAAATAAAAATATTTCATGTCTATCATAGTCAACTTAAAATAAATTTTATGTCTAAGACGGAGTTTTAATTTTAAAATGACGAAAAAGTGATTTTAACATTTTAAAATCACACTATGGTTGTGTTTCTGATATTGCTTACTGCTTGCTGTAAGTAGCTTGCCTGGACAACGTCGGGTCAGCTAGTTCTATAAAAAAAATTAGTTTAAAAGGTATTCGTGGCCACTATTTTCGGCCTGTTATTTAGGTCTATCCTTCTATCCTGAAAAACTAGTGTTTATAATAAAATGCCATTTTTTGGAAAAACAGAATCAACATTTTATTTGTACATAAAACTCCAATACTAAAATGGGATTCAAAAGCATCCATGGCTGCCGTATAATTCAAAATTTGAGATCAAAAAGAAAACAGAAGGAAGGAAGGTGCGTCGTTGCGATGGAATTGCTGAATTGAATTTGTAACTTTCTCCCGCCAGATGGAATAAAAAAAAGCACTGTCTGTATACTAAACGTAAAAAATTCCAGAATGGCAACCATAAACATATGTATATCGAAACAACCATTCCAAACGGTGGACATATTTGCACTCATTGAGTTAAAGTAACTACTATTTATATTATTTATTATATTTTTGGTATACAGGGTGGCTAATGAAAGCCGCTACCAAAAAAAATTAAATAACTTTTTTTCTATTTAATGAAT
The DNA here is from genome assembly GCA_949987695.1 of Merzomyia westermanni. Taxonomy (NCBI): domain Eukaryota; kingdom Metazoa; phylum Arthropoda; class Insecta; order Diptera; family Tephritidae; genus Merzomyia; species Merzomyia westermanni. The sequence goes on from OX465292.1 coordinate 72,946,253, forward strand.
CTGGTTATTTTTTTTTTATTTCGCAGATTGACTTTTACGTTTAACAAAAATGGATAACTGGGACACTGAAACAAAAATTTGGATTGTCCGCCGCTATCACGCACTGTAGTCCGCAGTTTCGGTTCAAAGAGAGTATAGGCGCACGTTTGGCGGCAATCCTCCGAGCAGATGGACCATAATAAGACTTGTAAACAATTTTGCCGAGCCTGGGACAGTCAACAGAAGACCTTACCATGGAAACCCTTCTGTTCGAACGGAGGAAACAATCGCTGCTGTAGCTGCTGCCATACAAAACAATCCACGTGTTTCGACAAGAAGCTTACCTGCTCAAATGGGTGTAAGCAGACAGTCATTACAGTCAATTATGCACAAAGATTTGGACTTATTCCAATATAAAATTCAAATGGCCAACAAACTGAACGCTGCAGACTTGCCGATTCGCTTGGAATTTTGCCAGAAGATGCTTCAAATGGTGGAAGAGGATAGAAACATGTTGAACGGTCTTTTCATGTCTGACGAGGCCCATTTCGATTTAAACGGCAACATAAACAAACAAAATTGTCGAATATGGAGTGCTTCCAACCCACAGATACTCCATGAGACGGAATTGCATCCACTTCGTGTCACAGTGTGGTGTGCAGTTTCATCACGCTGCATTGTCGGGCCCTACTTCTTCGAAGAAAACGGTCACACCGTTACGGTTACTGGAGACCGTTACTTGAGCATGTTGAGAGAGTTTTTCTATCCAGAATTACGCCGAATGAGAATTTCTTTCAACTCTGTGTGGTTTCAGCAAGATGATGCAGCTCCTCATATAGCCCAACCTGTTATGACAGAATTGCGACGAAAATTTCCCAATAAGCTGATATCCAGAAACTCCACATTCCGTTGGCCACCCAGGTCGCCTGACCTTACTGCACCTGACTTTTTCTTGTGGGGTTATTGCAAACAGGAAGTCTTCAAAGCAAAACCAACAAATTTGAATGAACTAAGGCAATCCATTCGAGAAACAATTGCGGCTATTCCTGTCTCAACTCTCCAAACAGTAATGAACAACTTTTTGGTAAGATGCCGCACATGCATCGACGAGCAGGGGGGGCATTTAAATTCCATTATTTTTAAAACTAATTAAGCTATATTTAATAAAATTGAATGAGGTTTAACATGAATAAAAGAAACATGAATTCGATACACTGAAAAAAAAATTATTTGAGTTTCTTAATGTAGCATAATTCATCAGCCACCCTGTATGTCCATCCAATCCAATGGTTTTTATTACGCGTAAACTTTTAAAATATTGAACGAATCTGATGGTGGGCTTTCAAACATTCCTATTGGGCGTTTTCACGGTCTCCTAATAACGATTACCGAGGTTTATTTGACTGATTTTGTCGGTTAGCTGTCAAATTACCCGCTGTTTAGTGTTAACCGAATTTTATGAATGCGGCCCTAAATAACTCAACTATACATAATGAATTCCAGTAAAAAATATTTTTCAACTATTCTGCCTCTGACAGTGCTGGAGAAAAATATGAACAGAGGATTTAACAAGTTAAACTAATTTAAATTGGTCGAATTTCAACCACGGGAGATACTAGTTATTATAATTTGCACAAAGTTAGAAAAAAGAAGAACTTAGTGCATCGCTCATACATATTTCTATGTATGTTTGTCTGCAACAATACCAAAAAATTAACAAAAGTGTTTGATTTTTTTTAAATCATAAATATAAAAATGTCTCTTTTCCAATGGTTTTTATGATAATAACAATGGGTAAGCAATAAAAAACAAGTAAGGAAGTCTAATTTCGGGTGGAACCGAACATTATATACCTAGCAGTGATCTATTATGTCATCCCAATTTACGCAGTTGTATTTTAATACTCTCAGTTCGTATTTACGTTCAAATAGACAGACAGATAGACGTATCCAGAGACGGGCATGGCTACATCGACTCAGCTCATCCTCCTGATCATTTCAGTATACTTTTTGATGGGACTACCTCTTTTTCTTCTCATACGTACAAACATTTCATGTTCATGAAAGGTATGAAAATCAAAAAAGATATACAACTTCGCTTTTGCAGTGGGGTATTAATTACTTGCCCGGATATTTTACTTTTCATCCTGAACGTTTTGATATACATTTATAAATATATATCTCGATTCGTTTATACCGAATGAAGTAACTTAAATTGTGTGCGTAACAAAAATAGATATAAAGAAGGGTGTCTTTATGAAATTTTCCCAATATATACTTGGGTTCACTGGGTACAGCATAGACAGTATATAGTTTTGGAAAAGTAGGGGGAGCCACGCCCCCAGGCTATATAAAGTTTCAACTCGTCATAACTCCGAACTTTTTTGGTCTAAATTAATGAAATTTGGATATATGTGTCACTTAGTCAATATCTACATAATTTTTCACATATTTTGTGTTTTGTTTTGCTCTTGAAATTTCACGATATGTTCAGGAGTTCGCTGGGCACGACACAGTCTGCATAAAGCCTTTGGAAAACCCCCCAGGTTATATAAAGCTGCAGTTCGATATAGTTAGGAGTTTACTTGGTTCAAGTTAATGACATTTTATATATAGATGTGTTCTATGTATCAAAACGTCAAAACAACGTATACCGGGTTTGCTAGTATATTATAAAAAGGAGAAAGCAAACAACGAATTTCAGCATTCTTTTGTAAAACTGAGAGACTAGTTTGCGTTCAAATAGACAGACGGACGGAGAGATGGGCATGGCTAAATCGACTCCACTCATCGTACTGATGATTTTAGTGAACTTTTCTCTTCTTGTTCGCATATTTATGTACCTACATTTAATGTTTATGAAAATCAAAAATGATATATAAATAACTTAGCTATTGCAGTGGGCTATTAACTACGTGCCCGAATATTTTGCTTATGTGTTTCCCGATTTGGCTAATTTTTGGCAGGAGTATAAAACATACTACTGAGAAGCAGCTGACCAATTTTCATTGAAATATCATAAAAAGTTTTGTGGAATAGTCCACTATAAAAGGGGTGGGGCCAGTTCTTGGATTTCTTTGTTTACAGAAACTTTAAAAGTGAAATATAAATGATGTAAAGCTATTTTAGGCAAAGTTATTGCCTATTTAATATATCTAAGATCCTCTTCAAAATCGTCCATATAAAAGTTGGCGTAAACCTTAACCGATCCCACCCATTTTCTCCTGGGACATTCCTTGCATACCTGGCAACCTGCGTGCTAAATTTCGTTCCGATATCTTGAACGTTTTTTGATTTATGATTAATATTATTTCTGAATTTGACTTAATCAAAAGTGGGCGGTGCCACTCCCATTTTCAAAAATTTCTTAAAAACTTTATTTTATGCTTGAATCTCAATGTATTTACCAAATTTTATCCTAATAGGTGTATTATGTACTGAGTACGAAAATATTCTCTATATACGTATCTCGTAAAAAGTGGCTATCATTCGATTTCGCCCATTTCAAATAGAGCTCGGAGATGAGTGCCACGAAACCCGCATACCAAATTTCATTAAGATATTTCAAAATTTACTCAATCGTAAACGGAGGGACTAACGGGCATGGCTTAATGAATTTCTCTTTTCGTCCTGAACATTTTGATATCTAGTATGTAGCGAATGATCAGAAGCCTAAGCTAACTTTATTTACATTTTTATCAGGTATTCCAATATAATTCAATAAATAGGAAAACTACCACTGAGAGACATAGCGTTAACAAACATCGTATGATTTCTACCATTGTTTGCAATTAACATATTTACATACATATGATTTCTATTGAGCGGGAGAGTGTAACTTATGTACATAGATATTTCCCATAGTAGGAAGGGTTGCCACATGTCTTCCCTTGTTTTTTTTTTTTTTTTTTTTTTTTTGATTTTAATTAAAATTACTACTCATGTTTGTTTGCAAAATTCTAGTATTCTTATTTTAAGAAATTATGCCTCATTTGCGAAATGTACATGCCGAGTGGATTCGTTGGTTCTGGTGATTGTGCTCTGCTCGTCGGTGCATATTTCAAAAACCGGTTTAAGTCGATCTATTGAGACAGCAGTTTTCTGTCCTTGCACATCAATATAAAAATGTTTTTCATGACGTGATATGACACGATAAGGGCCTTGATATGGTGGGCTAAATGATGGTCCTATTTGCCCTTGACGTACCAGAACGTGGGTGCAGGTATCTAGTTCTCTGAAACGAAAAATTGACCTCTTGCCGTGTCGGGACATTTCGGTCGGGGTTAAGTTACGAAAATGGTATTGTAAATGTCGAAGCAAACCATGTGTTGACTGATTGCCTCCAGTTTGCAAAAATTCACCTGGGATTCGAATTGGCTCGCCATACACCAACTCGGCTGGTGTTGTTGAAATATCGTTTTTCCACGAAGCTCTTAAACCCATGTGAACTATTGGAAGTGCATCATACCATGTGTTTTTGTGACATAGTAACGCCGATTTAAGCTGCCTGTGCAAGCGCTCAACGAGCCCATTGGCTTGCGGATGATATGGTGTAGTCCTGAGATGATGAATGCCGAAAATCTGAGCAAGTTGGCGAAACAAAGCCGACTCGAACTGGCCTCCACGATCTGAGGTTATTCGAAGGGGAACCCCATACCTCGCGACCCAGTGGTAAAATATAGCGCGTACGATTGTTTCTGTATTTCCATTTTCGAGCGGAATTACCTCAGGAAAGCGAGTAAGACGATCGACTATTGTAAGACATTGCCGGAATCCTTTCGTAGGCGGTAACGAGATTAGGTCGATATGGATATGCTCGAAACGCTGTGTTGGCAACTGAAACCGAGCAGGTGCTGTAACTACGTGTCGTTGGACCTTGTTTCTTTGGCACTCGATGCAAGTTCGCGCCCAACCCCGACAATCTTTATTCTTGGCACGCCACACGTATCTGCTTGTTACTAACTTTTGTGAGCAGCGTATGCCGGGATGAGCAAGAGAGTGTAGTGAATCGAACACTGCTTTCCTTAGCGATGTCGGTACGTAAGGGCGCACGGTACCTGATGAAGTATCACAGTACATATTTGCGTTGTGTTCCGGAAATGTTAGTTTCTGAAGGTGGAGCGTGGTGCTTGGGGACGTGATGAGCTGTTGGAACTCAGCATCGCTAACTTGTGCTGCTGCTAATTGCTGTGGCGTAACTGGTGTTGAAATGGCATCAATGCGTGAGAGCGCATCTGCAACAATGTTTTCTTGCCCACTTACGTGCTTAATTTCTGTGGTAAACTGGCTTATCCACTCAATTCTGCGAAACTGCCACAGTGACGCGCGCTCTGGACGTTGCTTAAAAACGTGTTGCAATGGCTTGTGGTCCGTGTAGATAGCAATATGCCGGCCCTCAAACATGTGTCTAAAAAATTTCACTGCTTCGAATATAGCGTGGAGCTCCCTGTCATAAGTGGAGAGCTTGCTTATAGATTCGGGTAGCATTCGACTGAAAAATGCGAGAGGTTGCCAAGAACCACTTATATGCTGTTGTAACACTGCCCCTCTTGCGAAGTTATATGCATCTGTGAACATGGCTAAATCTGCATCAATATTGGGATGAGCCAACTCAGCGCATGTCGCTAAAGCTTGTTTAGAATGCTCGAAGGCATCTACTAGTTCTGTCGTCCATTCAATTCGATGTGTGCTTTTAATGTAAGGTCCGGCAAGTACTGCATTTAAAGGAGCTAGGAGTTCGGCGGCGTTTTTTATGAATTTTCGGTAGAAATTTACCATACCAATATATCCACGAAGTTTTTTAACTGTAGATGGTGGCGAAATATGCTTTATGGCGCTGACTTTTTCAGGTAAAGGCTTAATTCCACGGCATGTTATGTAATGACCGAGAAATTTTACCTCCTTTGCGCCAAATAATGATTTTGATATGTTAATTACCAACCCATAATCTTGGAGCCGCTGAAACAACATTTTAAGGCGCCCGAAGTGCTCTCGTTCGTTATCTGAAGCGACTAAGAGATCGTCGATGTAAGGGAATACGAAGGGAATGTCGCGGGTGACTTCATCAATAAACCTTTGGAACGTTTGAGCGGCATTTCTTAGGCCAAACGTCATAAAAGGAAACTCGTATAGCCCAAATGGAGTAATTATGGCAGGTTTTTTAATGTCATCGCTAGCAACTGGTATTTGGTTAAACGCTCTCACCAGATCTAGAGTGGAAAAAATTGTTTTTCCATAAAGATTAGCGGCAAAATCCTCTAGATATCTTACGGGATATCGGTCGGGGATTGTGCGGTCGTTGAGACGGCGGTAATCTCCACAAGGACGTGACTCACCGGACTTTTTAGGTGCTAAGTGCAGTGAAGCGGACCAAGGTCTATCTGAGGGCCGCGCGATACCCAATTGTACCATCTTCGCGAACTCTTCCTTAGCCACCTTTAGTTTGTGAGGCGCAAGTCTTCGTGCTTTTCTTGACACAGGAGGAACATTTGTAGTCCTAATATGGTGCATTGTGTTATGTTTCACTAATTTAAAAGCGCCGTCTGGCTTGCTTATAGTAGGGAATTGTTGCAGAAGCGACAAGTAAGGTGATTCGCCACAAATTGATTTGATAGAAATACTTTGAGTATGCTTCATTCGACCTTTAGAAATAATTCCCGAATTTTCGTCGCTAATGCGACTATATTTCAAGTTTACTACTAGGCCAAAGTGGCTAATAAAGTCAGCCCCGATAATTGGCTTTGAAACATCAGCGATTATAAAACGCCATGTTAGATCTCTATGCAAACCGAAATCAAGCGTGAGCATGTGGTAGCCATATGTTTCAATAGTTGAGCCTGAAGCTGAGTACAGCTGATAGCCAACTGGTGGTATGTTTGACTTAATGCGATAACGAGGGAAGACTGACAGATCGGCACCGGTGTCCACAAGAAACTGTGTCCCAGAGATGCGATCAGTTATAAAAAGGCGGCGCGATGCTGTGGTGGGAGAGTCATTTTGCGCCACTATTGACTCCCCTGAGCGTTTTCCGAGTATTTGCATCCTGGTATGCAGCGCTGTGCGTTGCTGCCAAACTTTTTGTGGTATCGGCAGATTCCGTTGACCAAAAAATTTCGCCTACTGCTGTTTCGTGCCTTGCGGATGTTGAGTGCTTCAATCTGTTTGCGCATTTCGGCGATTTCACTGCGCGAAGATTGCTCTTCGGAGATACTGGCAATGGTTTGTTTTACACCTGGCATAACTTCATTTATTTTGTCAGCGAGACGGCTCAGATCCTCCAATGAAGCGTTGGGTTGCGCTGCAAGACATGCGCGTGTTTGAGTAGGAAGCTGCGACTGCCACCTTGCTTTGAGTACGTTGTCAGGAACGTCCGGGCACAAACTACGCAAGTGACGAAGAAATTGTGAAGGAGTTCGATCTCCGATTTGTTCGCCGTCCAAAAGTTGGAGTAATTTGGCGTCTTTGGACTTGGTCAATCGTTTGATAAGACTTTGCTTTAAAGATGTGTATGGCGTAGACGATGGCGGCCGAACAATAATGTCTTCAACCTCTGTTGCCGATTGTGTGTCAATCAGGGACACCGCATGATGAAATTGGTCATCTTCGCTGGTTATGGATCGAATTCGAAATTGCGATTCTAGTTGTGCAAACCATAGAGCGGGGTGCTCTGTTGAAAATGGAGGTGCCCGCACTGTAGTATTCCCGAAAACATGTGTTGACGGTGCCAATTGTAGCGGAGCAGTTGTGTGTGGGGGTGATCTTTGCGACGGAGCGGGTGAATCGACAGCCTCGCTATTATTTATCATTGTATGTGATGTGGTAGCAAACTTTTTATTTTTTAAAGAAATGTATAATAATGGCCGTTATGCGTAGCGCAGATTATGTGATAACGATTGGACTGAAAAATAACACCAATTTAATTTTCTACGAGCGCCCGCGGATACTGATAGAAATTTTTAGGAACTTTAAAAACGCACAACCTACGTCGGGGTCACCAATGTAGCGAATGATCAGAAGCCTAAGCTAACTTTATTTACATTTTTATCAGGTATTCCAATATAATTCAATAAATAGGAACATAGCGGTAACAAACATCGTATGATTTCTACCATTGTTTGCATTTAACATATTTACACACATATGATTTCTATTGAGCGGGAGAGTGGTAACTTATGTAAATAGATATTTCCCATAGTAGGAAGGGTTGCCACATATATACGTCAATATCTATCTCGATCCGCTTATGCCGTTACGTACTGCCGTTAGGCAACTAAAGGCGTAAAGCAAGTACTCGTGGAATTTGGTGTGTAAACAACTGTATCCTGTCCATGAATTTAATTAAATTAGACCTCGCCCAGTGATTGAGTTTCAAGTACAAAACTTTATTTTATTTTAGTTATTTGTTACTCCTTTCTTGGCCTTCTGTTCTATGCTGTTCCTTTACTTTAATATATTTTCTTCGTTTTTATTGTTGCTGTTTCCGACAGTGCAAGAAAATGAGTTTTTCTGGAACGATTTTCATTCATCCGTTGTCAATTTTGGTTTGGCGACAAACCGGTTCCGGTATTCTGCCATCATCAGTTTACTTTTTCGTTCTGTTGCGTTTGTGTTTATTTGTTTGCTTTTATAGTCTTTCGCTCTTCTGTGCCGTATATTTAGGTATCTTTTGTGTGTTCGGCAGGTATCTGGTAGTTTGTGTGTGCGTACAAATTCGCTCGTTAAGTTAGTGATCGGTTTGTAGTCCTTCGTTCTGCTGTGTCGTTTATTTAGTTTCGTCTTGTTATTGAATATATAAAGCAGTTATAACACCTTATGAGTACCTATAGAATGTAAATTTCAGTTTAAATTGAAATTTTTAGTTGTAGTTTTTACTTTAAAACAACTCTGAATGCGATTTCCTTCATTCCACTCTCTCGGAGTACCTTCATCCACTACCTTCCACTCCGATTCGCAAAAGAAGATGAAGATGTAAACAATGGGCTTGTATGTGTTACAGGCAGCAGTTAGTTCGTGTATGTTTATTTATGTTTATCTATCAAACTTCCTAGCACAACAATTTAACAAAATTATTTTATAGTGCTAGTCAGGACTACATGACGTTACAAGATAATAATAATTAAAATTTAATAATAGGGGTAATAAGAAAACTTAAATAATAGTATACAAGATATTAATTTAATTATTGCTTTTTATTCCAACAATTTGTTGGTTTTTACGGCCTGTACATTTTCAAGTATCATGACTATGAATGAACTCAAGGCCATTAATAATTTTTCTACAGCAGCGAAGAACTAGAGTTAGTGAAGTGAGTGGGTAATGAAGAGTTCGTGGGTAAAAGTCCAAGAGATGCCATGCTTACCTTTAAACTGGAATCCACGACCACGTTGCTGTTGAAGTCACCAGCAATAATAATATTTTTGTAGTTTAAAAGTAAAGGTTGGAGAAGATCAATGAAACCTGAGAAGTTTACTTGCCGATTAGGTCTATATCCACAGCCAATCCAGATCTTGCTATTGTTTTCAGAAAATATATCAACGAAAATATATTCGACCGGGACTAGAACTGCAACAGAGTTTACAAGAAAGACTATTTTTAACAAATATAGCAACACCACCACAATGACCACCCCTAGCTCTAAAAAGTTGATACCCATCTAATTTAACTAGGTCGTGTTTATGCTGTGAAGAAAACAAGGTCTCAAAAATACATATGTTGTCGATATCAGAGCCTTCGGAAATATATCTCAATTCATCGATTTTTTTATACAGACTTTGCGCGTTGATGTGGATAACTTTTAGCCCTTTGACACGTCTCCTTAGTATGAGCGACAATGTACTTAAATAGTCTTTGGGACTCGATAACCTATAGTCTGCGACCATCATTATAAACCGATTTAAGTGAGTGCATTGCACTATTCGTTTCTAGAAGCGACAAATTAATGTTGTTACTATTTTGGTATTTAAAGAACGAAATAGAAGAAAAATCGAAGATTCACTGGCAATCTTGTTGGTCGGCCAGAATGATGTTCGCAGACTTTTCGGTGTCAATCCGAAAGGAGTGCTGTTTTCAGGGTCCATACGATCGTAATCCTTGAGCATATACAAGCTGTGAATGGTTATGAGAGTGTTTTTAGCTTCATTCACGATACCCCTTATTGCGAAAACTGCGGATATCTTTTTTCCTTTTTTTGAGGTTGATCGTTGCCTTGAAGATCGAGTAGTTTTTCTTCGTCAGCGATGCATTAACATACTCGTAAATCGGTGCATCAGAATTTATGCGCACATGTACTAGACGAGTTGGCGCAAAAGTAATCCTCCTATCAGAAAATGCTATAAATTTTGCGATTGGCCCCTAAAGTCAGTTCTGTTTTGACATTTGTGTAGTAAACACATGCGAAATACACGTTAATAAACAATGTTACTCTACACTGGTCCAGAACGCGGAATATTGCTGACTATTTATTTCACCAATAATCGGTCGGTGAAAAACGGTTACTGCGCAAAAGTAATCCTCCTATCAGAAAATGCTATAAATTTTGCGATTGGCCCCTAAAGTCAGTTCTGTTTTGACATTTGTGTAGTAAACACATGCGAAATACACGTTAATAAACAATGTTACTCTACACTGGTCCAGAACGCGGAATATTGCTGACTATTTATTTCACCAATAATCGGTCCGTGAAAAACGGTTACTGCGCAAAAGTAATCCTCCTATCAGAAAATGCTATAAATTTTGCGATTGGCCCCTAAAGTCAGTTCTGTTTTGACATTTGTGTAGTAAACACATGCCAAATACACGTTAATAAAAAATGTTACGCTACACTGCTCCAGAACGCGGAATATTGCTGACTATTTATTTGACCAATAATCGGTCGGGGCCAAACGGTTACTGTGAATGGTGAGCGCTACAGAGCAATGATCAACAGTTCTTTTTGCCGCAACTTGATGAATTGGGATTGGAAAACATGTGGTCCCAACAAGACGGTGCAACAGCACACACTGCACGTGCCACAACCGATATGCTGAACATCGGAAGCTTACTTTTGCGCCGTGCTTATGATTAATGCTTTAAATTTTGTTACTGTACTTTTATATTGTTAATATTATACAGTAAAAATAAGAAATTTTGTTAAATTAAATTGGAAAATTGTCAGATTTTTTGGGCAGTTCTAAGAAAATTGTATTTCTGTGAAGTTACTTTTGTTTTAATAAATTTTAATAAAATAACTGAACTATATACATATATAAAAAATGTTTGTGGTGACGAGGATGGAATAGGTTAGAGAAAGAGAATATTCTGAGATCTGAACTGAATAAACGCATACATAAAATTTGAATTGAGGATAACCGTTAAACAATGACAATAATTACGCAAAACAAAAAATATCAAAAATTTGATTTAAATTGGAATTCAGGAAAAAGCTAAAGTGATAAGGACGAAACCCAGTTAATAAGTTTAAATCATCATTTGAAGAAAAATTAAGAAATAAGAGAAAATAATTCAGAAAAATCATCATTTAAAGAAGAAATAAACTTAGAAACCTAGAGGAAATAATTAAAAAAAAAAATCAACATTTGAAGAAGATATAAAATTGGGAACCTAAAGGACGTATACATAAAACAGCAATGGCTTTAACGTTGGCAGAATGTTTACGGGAAGCAAGAAGTTTGCCAGTGTTTAATGGCAATAGCGAATACTCACTCAGCAATTATTTAAGAGACGTGAGGATAGTTCTCCAGTTAGCACCTGTAAGATCTTTACTTGTGCTTTATTGAATGAGTTCATTTGAGTTTAACAGTGTAGCTTATGCTATAATGCCTTCATATACAAAAGTAATCCTCCTATCAGAAAATGCTATAAATTTTGCGATTGGCCCCTAAAGTCAGTTCTGTTTTGACATTTGTGTAGTAAACACATGCGAAATACACGTTAATACACAATGTTACTCTACACTGCTCCAGAACGCGGAATATTGCTGACTATTTATTTGACCAATAACACTGGATCACAAATTCCAACTTTTTTTCTGCACCAGAGACGCCATAGTGAAATTCCTATGTAAAATCACCTCCTTATTCCGAAAATCAAGGTTATTTTTACTTGAATGGTACCGTTTTTGAGATATTTACGATTTACCGTTATTTCAAAAAACAAAAAAGATGGCTCCACTTAATCGTGTATATCTCAAGAACAAACTGAGCTCTTACAAGACGGTTTGAAAAATTTGAAAGCTTATAAAATTTGCTATAATCAGTACATACAACACTTTTTGCTAGGTCCTGCAGATTCAAACATATTGAACAATCATTACGGATTTTTTAAATTTTTTTTGTAAAAATATAAAAACATTTGTACTTTGCGAGGAAGCATCTCGAAAACTTTTTGTTTTTTTGCAGATATTTTTTCCCCCCTCTAAGCTCTGTTTTATTACAAAAAAAATAAGCTATAAGTGAACAAAATCGATGAACTAATACAAAAGTTATAAGCATTCAAGTAAATATATCCATTTAATACTTAAGTACCCTACTGGTACATATGTGTTAGTACTCGTATATCAGTTAGTTAGCAGGTAGATTTTCGAAAAGTTATTAGATACAAAAAGCTGTTAGTGTCGTTTTCTCAAACCTAGGTACATTTTAAACAAGAGCATATTTTTGAGGCAGGTAGTGTTTTCTTTGTAGAACTAGGGAACCTTTTTGTTTAGGTAGGCTTGAATTTTTACTGGATCTAAGTATAAATAAGAGTACATGCGCCTTGTTCCTTCATAATATCTGCAAGGCTCGCCGGATACTGTTCAGTTTATAATTGCAGTTTATAACCCGTCATTTACTTAAAATAAAAAATGAATAAAAGGGCGCGAGAGTTTGAGTGTACAAATGATCCAGATATGTTCTGTTTCATCTGCGGTCAATTTATTGTTAAAAGTATGAGACGTGTGTTTTCAAATCCTTTGAAAGTTACATACTATAAGTGTTTTGGAATTGAGCCTAAAAACAATGAAAAACCATGGACACCGAACACTGTGTGCACCACATGCCGAGTCGAATTGATTTCTTCGGAAACCGGAACAAAAAGGTACGTTGTAAAAATTAGGAATTTGTTCCCTTTTAATGCATAGCTGACTAATTCCTGAAAGTATCTATTTAGGCGACGTGTGAAATTTATTACACCAATGAAGTGGAGGGAACCAACTTGCCATTCAACGGACTGCTATATTTGTACTACAAAAGTACTTGGGGTTGGAAAGTCCAGAAAAGTAACCTATGCGAGCGTATCTACAGTGTCATTACCAGAACTAATTTCAACAGAAGCGACATTGCCAGAATCAAATTTAACTTTAGTTCCGGCTCCAGTTTCATTGTCAACAGTAGTATCTGATTACGCGGCATCATGTTGTACTGAATTTCAAACGGAAAACGAAAGAAATTCTTTGTCACAAGCACAACTCAATGATTGGATAAGGGATTTGGAATTGTCAAAGGAAAAGGCCGAACTACACGCCTCTCGAATGCAACAATTTAAATTTGTTTCATCCGATGTTAAGGTAACATATTATAGAACTCCTCACGAAGAATTTTCCAAGTACTATACGAAGGAGGACAGTGTTTGTTACTGCAAAGACATTGCTGGTCTATTCAAACAATTTGGTGAACCATATGATTCAAAAGAGTGGCGATTGTTCATAGACGGCAATAAATTAAGTTTAAAGGCCGTATTATTGCATATTGGCAACCAAAAGCCATCTATCCCGATCGCGCATGCAGTAAATACGAAGGAAACATATGAGATAATGCAAAAATTGCTCAAGTTAATCAAATACGAAGAACATGATTGGAAAATATGTGCCGATCTTAAAGTCGTTGGAATGCTATGTGGTCTACAAAGTGGATACACAAAATACTGTTGCTTTCTATGCAAATGGGATAGCCGAGCTCGTCAAGACCACTACATCATAAAGGATTGGCCAGAACGAATCGAGTTTCAAGTTGGGGTAGATAACATAAAATACTCTCCACTTATAAAGAAGGAAAAAATAATTCTACCTCCGCTCCACATCAAGCTCGGCCTTATCAAAAACTTTGTGAAGGCTTTGGACAAAGAAGGCGAAGCTTTTCATCATTTGAAGACAATCTTCCCAGAGATTTCAGAAGCAAAAATAAAGGAAGGGATTTTTGTGGGACCGCAAATAAGGAAAATGATGACCAATAACCATTTCAAAGAACTATTGTCACCAGTGGAGGCAGCAGCGTGGGATTCTTTTGAAAAGGTCGTTACTTCTTTTTTAGGCAAACACAAAAGTCCTAACTACGAGATGATAGTGAACGACTTAATCAAAAACGATGCGGAAATGGGTAAATAAAAAAACATATTATAATAAATTATATATTACATAAATTTACATGAGAATATATAGCCATAAATCTGAATTCATCGTCCAGTTCCGAACAAACAAGAACGGGAAAAATATAAACAAAAAATTTGTTCTGAATTGAAAGATAAATCCAGCCTAAGAAAATTATATACTAATGTGTCACTTATGTATTTATCTAATTTACTTTTTTATTTTCTTTCAGGAGTAAATATGTCTTTAAAAATTCATTTCTTACACTCCCACTTAAATTTTTTCCCGCAAAATCTTGGCGACGAAAGCGACGAGCATGGCGAAAGGTTTCACCAGCAAATGAAAGTGATTGAAAGTCGGTATCAAGGATTCTGGGATGTCGCTATGATGGGCGACTACTGTTGGTTTCTCATAAGAGAAACCGATCCTAATCTAAATAAGCGTCAAAACAAGACACATAACTTTTTCAATTATAAAATAAGATCATAGAGTTAAGACAGAACCATATGTACATATGCTATTATTTGTAGGGTACTTAAGTATTAAATGGATATATTTACTTGAATGCTTATAACTTTTGTATTAGTTCATCGATTTTGTTCACTGATAGCTTATTTTTTTTGTAATAAAACAGAGCTTAGAGGAGGGAAAAAATATCTGCAAAAAAACAAAAAGTTTTCGAGATGCTTCCTCGCAAAGTACAAATTTTTTTATATTTTTACAAAAAAAATTTAAAAAATCCGTAATGATTGTTCAATATGTTTGAATCTGCAGGACCTAGCAAAAAGTGTTGTATGTACTGATTATAGTAAATTTTATAAGCTTTCAAATTTTTCAAACCGTCTTGGAAGAGCTCAGTTTGTTCTTGAGATATACACGATTAAGTGGAGCCATCTTTTTTGTTTTTTGAAATAACGGTAAATCGTAAATATCTCAAAAACGGTACCATTCAAGTAAAAATAACCTTGGTTTTCGGAATTAGGAGGTGATTTTACATAGGAATTTCACTATGGCGTCTCTGGTGCATTTTGGCTGTAAACCAGTGTAATCGGTCGGGGCCAAACGGTTACTGTGAATGGTGAGCGCTACAGAGCAATGATCAACGAATTCTTTTTGCCGCAACTTGATGAATTGGGATTGGAAAACATGTGGTTCCAACAAGACGGTGCAACAGCACACACTGTACGTGCCACAACCGATATGCTGAACATCGGAAGGTTACTTTTGCGCCACCTTGTATATAAGTCACTAGAGAACATGCATTAATATACATAAGAGCAGCTAACGTATAAGACTACTTACGGGTTGCCACCTCTATGTATATTCTTACATCTTTCCTCCAAGATATTACGTACAATTCTGTGTTTTATATATATATATATAAAATAAAGTAAAATTCTTAAATTCATACTTATACGTCTTATATCTTTCTCTTCCATATGTGTAAATTATATGTCATATTATAAAATTCAAATTTTTAGCTTTAATTTCAATCTTACAATTTATACACACGCATCACTGTAGTATAAAGAAAATGTGAATATTAAATACAGGGTGTTTTTTTTACAGGTTTGTTTTTCGAATAGAGATAAAACTGGCATTTTGTGGTCAAATCTGGCAACTCTAATGTCATTTATGTTCAGTTTGGTTTGCCATTTCATCATGAACAGGTTGACAAAAGAACAACGCTTGCAAATCGTGCAAATTTATTTCGAAAATAATGGTTCAGTTCGCGAAGTTTACCGTGAGCTCCGTCCATTTTATGGTCGACATAATCGTCCATCAGAGCAATTAATTCGGTTAACCATGGATCGTTTTCGCACTACGTTTACTCTATGTGATAATACGCATCCGCAGAGACGTCGAACAGTGCGCACCGAAGAAACAATTGCCGCTGTAGAGCAAAGTGTTGAAGAGGACCCGAATGAATCGATTTGCCACCGTGCACAGCAATTGGAGCTTTGTCCATCAACTTTATGGAAGATTTTGCGCAAAGATCTTGGCTTGCGACCTTACAAGATCCAGCTTGTGCAAGAATTAAAGCCGCGAGACCATGCAATGCGTCGTGATTTTGGAGTATGGGCCGAAAATGAGATTGATTTCGATGCTGATTTTCATCGCAAAATTTTGTTCAGTGATGAGGCTCATTTTTGGTTGAATGGCTACGTCAACAAGCAAAATTGCCGCATTTGGAGTGAAGAAAATCCCCATGAGACCCTTGAAACGCCATTACATCCACAAAAACTGACTGTTTGGTGTGCTCTATGGGCTGGTGGAGTCATTGGGCCATACTTCTTCCGCAATAATGCTGGAGAGGCGGCTACCGTTAATGGAGACCGGTATAGAGCCATGATAACCGACTATTTTGTTCCCGAATTGGATGGCATGAATGTGGATGAGTTGTGGTTCCAACAAGACGGCGCTACATGCCACACAGCGCACGTCACAATCGATTTATTGAAGGAAACATTCGATGAGCGCATAATTTCGCGGAATGGACCTGTCAATTGGCCACCAAGGTCGTGTGATTTGACACCATTGGATTATTTTCCTTGGGGATATGTGAAGTCGCTCGTCTACACCAACAAACCAGAAACGTTAGGGGAATTGGAAGCCAACATTCGTGGCGTTATTGCCGACATACGGCCCCATATGCTTGAAAAAGTGGTTGAAAATTGGACCTGTAGAATTGGCTTTATTCGAGCCAGCCGCGGCGGCCACATGCCCGAAATCATATTTAAACATTAATGGCATAAAATTATCCTTCCAATAAAGCCAAATTGATGGACCTTAAAACGATTTTCTTGTGTTTTATTTCAATTCAAAGTTCTATACCCCTAAAGAAAACACCCTTTATAAATGAATATATGAACGTAAAGTAATATTTTTACTTTAGGAAATTTATGAACTTAGTTTAAAATTTTACCAGTGGTCGACGGAAACCGTGATCTTGGCCTTAACAGATAAGGAGAACGTTCTGTTGTTGCCTCTTTTTTATCATTAGCTTTGTTTTGTGTGTTTGGCAAAACTGGCATTGTATCATATGATGAAATATTTGACCCTTTTATGTGCCGTGTGTTTCGCTGATACACTTCTCCTGTGCTTAACTTGACCAAGTAAGATCTCGGCGTATTTAGTTTTTCAATAATTACACCTTCTACTCATTCATTTTTAGCCCACACCCACACCTTTTGCCCGTCCTTAAACACTTCCTTTTGTTTTGTCTGTCTATCAAAATACTTTTTATTTTGTGCATTTTGCTTTCTAATTTTGTTAGGCACCTCTGTAACTATTTTCGGCTTAAAAGATTCCTCTGAAATTGGGATTGGAGTTCGAGTTATGCGCGATATCAAAAGTTGTGCAGGCGAGGCATCCATGCCTTTCACAGGGCTGTTTCTATACTCTAAAAGAGCCAAATTTAAGTCACTCTTGGACTCCGAGCACTTTTTAAGTAATTTTTTGGATATTTGTACTCCCTTTTCTGCAAAAGCTCTGCTTTGTGGATAATTTGGTGAACAGAAGATGACATTGAATTCATATTCTTTGCTAAAATTTCTGAACTCATTGCTGTTAAAAGGATTGTTGTCCGAAACAAAACATTTTGGTATTCCAAAGGCGCAAATACGGGCTTAAGGGCTGAAATTACTTCGACAGCGGACTTACTTTTTATGTTTAAAACTTCAATCCATTTCGAATACGATTCAACGAGTACGAGATAACTTTTTCCTGAAAACATTGCTATATCTGCCAAAACCCTTTCAAATGGGACAGACGGAATCGCATGACTTATCAAAGGTTCTTTCTGTGCCGCGTAAGAGTATTTCTGACATATTTTGTACTGGGATACGTATGAGTCTATGTCATTATTTATGCACACCCAGTAAAAAAGCATTCGAGGCCTTTTTTTCTTTTTGTCACTGCCTGAATGGGACACATGTAACCAATTCAGGACAACAATTTTCAGGCTTTTGGGTACCACTATTTTTTCACCCAATAAAACTAAGCCGCCTTCACAAATAATATAATTTTTAAGTTTACTTAAGTATTTTAGACATGGCTATAAACTATTTTTTGTCTTAGGCCAACCTATTTTAAAATATTTCATTACTTCTTTTAGGTCGGAAACCTTTTGAGTCTCATTTTCAAATATTTTTCGCTTTTCATCCGACATACTTATGTGATGAATGCAACCCTCCAAATCTATTACATCTTTTATATTGAACTCTTCATCAGTGTAACGTGACATTACGTCTGCAAGATGCAAATACTTTCCTATCTAACTTGAGTCTCATACGTCGGAGTCTCATTGACCGAATTTTATCAATACTTTTTTCAAAAAGGGGAACTAAAGGTTTGTGGTCTGTTTCAACCAAAACTTCACGCCCATATATATAGTTATGGAATTTTTTACAAGCAAACAAAATTGCCAGAAGTTCTTTTTCAATTTGGCCATAATTTTTTTCTGTGTCACTTAGTGCACGCGACGCCCACGAAATTGGTTTTTTATCCTGCAATAGGCAAGCACCTATACCATACGAGCTAGCATCAGTTTGGATAACAACACTTTTCAATTGATCAAAATTTTGTAAAGACGTAGCATTTACCAACAGATTTTTAATTTGCTTCATGCAATCCGTGTGTTTTTGCAACCAACTAAAGTGCACATTCTTCCGAAGAAGCTCTCGAAGGGGCTCAGTTATGTTTCCCAAGTTTGGCAAAAAGTCCCGTAAGTAAATTATCATTCCCAGTATTTTTTGTAGACCCACCTTGGAGTCAGGATTTTTTTAATTTTAAAAGGGATTCGATTCGGTTTTCATTAATTTCCAAGCCGTCCTTTGAAAGTGTAAACCCCATGTATTTCACTTTTGACAATCTGAACTGCAGTTTGTCTTTGTTAAATTTTATATTATTTGTAGCAGCTACCTGCATCACCATTTTAAATAATTTGTCGTGCTCCTCTAAAGACTTTGAAAAAATAAGTAAGTCGTCAAAATAAATGAATACCTTCTATGCTTCCAAAAAAACTTTGTGGTATACCTCTGAAATATCATTAGAGCAGGTTTAAGTTCAAAAGGAAGCCTCAAGTAGAGTACTAAAAGAACAAATGTAACTCGACTTTGTATCCAATGGGATATGGAAATAGCCATCTTTAAGATCAAGAACTGAATACACTGTCATGCCTACAAGCTGTGACCGTAGCTCTTCTATTGTCGGTATGTTAAATTGCTCTAGAACCAATGATCTATTTAAATCGTTAGGATCAAGACAGATACGTATGCCATTATTTGGCTTTTCTACAATGACAATGTTTGAAGCCCATTCAACGTCTCTGGAACTGATTTAATAATTTCCATTTTCTCAAGTCGATTTAGTTTATCCCTTAGCGGCTGCATCAACTTTTGCGCAACTCTACGGGCTGGCTTAGCGACAGGTGTCGTACCTTTCTTTAATTTTAAAGAATAAACACCTGGAAACTGTCCTATCCCAGAGAAAATGTTTTTGTACATTTGAAGCACCTCGTTATCTCCCCTATTTTTATTATTGTTGTTGCTATATTAAACTTCTGCAACCCTCTAGATAAATTTCAATTCCTCACATGCTTCTCTTCCTAATAATGGTACCACTCCGCGGTTTTCCTTAACAATAATAAATTTGTAAGATTTTTTAACGTTATTAACATTACATGTTAATTTTATGTCCCCTTTCACCTCAATCTCATGCCCACCAAAAGCTTTTAGTGACACATTGGTTTTTTTATCATATGATCCATCCCTAATTGCCTGATATTTCTTTCAGAGAGAATATTCTCATCCGCACCCGTATCCAACTTGAATCGAATGCTCTTACCCTCAATCTTTATGTCACCGTACCACGCTTTCACTCCACCACCAACAGCAGCAACAACATCGGAATAATACACTGCTTCTTCTTCTAGATAGCTGTTGTCATCACGTGAAGAAGAACTGTCGTCTAGTTTGACAGCATTAATTTTTTTTATTACGGTATTTACAGGCAGCACCAAAATGGTTAAGCCTTTTGCAATTGAAACATACTTCATTGTAAGCTGGACACTTGTTCTTCACGTGACGAGTCAGGCAGTTTGTACAATTTTCAAGTTGAATTTCACTTTTGGATTGCTTTTTAAATTTGCGACTTACATTTTGTTTTTCTTTAACAACATTTACAAAACTACCCCTAGATCCCGAGGACAAAGGTACCCCTTGTATAATCCTGGTGTGCTCTTTGTTGAACTTACAAATTTGTAAAGACTTCTCCAGTGACAGCTCCCGATCAGCCAACAACTTTTCCTGCAGTTTTTTGTCGAATACACCCATCACTATGCGATCTCTCAAAATAGAGTCCTCCAATGTACCATAGCCACACGATTTCACCAGATGCCTCAGGTCTTTCACAAATAGCTCAAATGATTCGCAATCTTTTCGTATTCTTGAATTAAATACAAAACGTTCAAACATTATATTTTTCTTTGGAATGCAGTACTCGTCAAATTTTTTCAAAACAATTTCGGAGATGTTTAGAACTTCAAATATTTCAATGCCGCCTTCTCCAACCAATAACGTAAATACTGCCACTTTCGCCTCTTTTTCTAGTTTCACTAATCCAATTGCTACTCCATATGTCATAAAATTTTGCTTCAATTTTTCCCAATTGTCCGCCAAGTTTCCAGCTATAGCTAACAGGATTGGCGTGGGCAAATTTGATGGCAGCATTCTTTGTGGATTAGTGATTGGAACTTCCTTTTCCTTTGTGTCGTTGGTTGTATTAGTCATACAAGTTTTTAGGTTTTTTTTTTGATTAAAAATATAATTCTTATTTTTGTTTTTTCGCACACACGTGTATAACCTTAAATTTTATTTAAGTATATTCAATACACCAAAACGATTCAATGATTTGTCCGCAGCGCCATGTAAGATCTTTACTTGTGTTTTATTGAATAAGTTCATTTGAGTTTGACAGTTTAGCTTATGCTATAATGTCTTAATGTCTTTATATATATAAGTCACTAGAGCGCATGCATTAATATACATAAGAGCAGATAACGTATACGAGTACTTACGGGTTGCCACCTCTATGTATATTCTTACAGCTCCTGTTGAATTTCATCATACTATCTTCTTCTTTAAATGGTCATCTAACCGCCCATAGCTCGCCAGTCGTTTCTTCGTTGCGCCAACTGGCGCCAATTGGAAACACCGCGGGATCGCAAATCGGTCTCCACTTTGTCCTTCCATCGGCCATCGGCGGGTGCCGACAACAATACCTTCTGGGCTGAAGCATCTTCGCTCATTCGCACTACGTGGCCTAGCCAGCGAAGCCGCTGTGTTTCAATTCGCTGAACTATGTCGGCGTCTGCGTAAAATTCATACAGCTCATCATTAAATCTTCTTCGGTACTCGCCGTCGCCAACGCGACGAGGTCCACAAATCTCACGAAGAACCTTTTTCTCGAATACTCCCAGAGCCGCCTCATCAGATGTTGTTAGTGTCCACGCTTCTGCACCATATAGCAGGACGGTTGTGATGAGTGACTTGTAGAGTGTTATTTTCGTTCGTCGAGAGAGGACTTTACTTTTCAATTGCCTACTCAGTCCGAAGTAGCATTTGTTTGCAAGAGTAATTCTTCGTCGGATTTCTAGGCTAACATTATTGATGGTGTTAATGCTGGTTCCCAGGTAAACGAAGTCCTTTACCCATACTATACAGGCTGTATTAAGCAACCGGCTTCAAGGAAAAGCTTTAAAAGTAATTGAAACTCTTATTAACCCAACTTGGGAAGATATAATAAATAAAATTAAGGAAGAATTTGGTGTAAAAAGATCGTTTTTTAATTTACGTACTGATTCTACAGATGTGGATGCGATAAATGTAGAAGACTTAATTATAAGTTAAAAAAAATTCTTTGTGATATGAATCCAAAATATATGCTTTAGCCGAATAATTTGTATTCACCTAATCATAATGAGCAAATTATCTTTGACATATACGTTCATTTTTTGCCAGTTCTTATAAAATCATTGCTAATCTAAGACAATATTAATACTTTAAGTAAATCTCATTCATTTTTATTAGAAAACAATTTATTAGCTGATATAAAATTAGTGAATAATAAACATTCATATGGTATTCAATATAACATAAATAAAGATATTAATGATTTAAATAATAACATATATAAAGATAGTAATGATTTAAATAATTATAATTTTTCAAATAACTTAAAGAAAAAAGTTTTAAATGGTAACAACTCTTCGAATAATCATGGCTTTCAGCGACCTCAAAAGTTAAGTGGAAAAAAGCGCTTTAGTAATTTTACCATGCAGAATTTAAGCAATCAAAATAACAAAATTAATATCGGAAATTTTGATAGTAGTAGGATCAATAACTATCGAACTATATCGAAATAATCAAAATTATAATTAAGGAAATGTTCAAAATGTTAATCACAATCAAAGAAATTTTGATTATAAAGATCCAATGGAAATAGGTGTTGTAAATTTTACTGAAAATTTTCATTCCCAGCCTCAGGATCAACTTTACCAATAGTATTACTAACAATCAATATTATAAAAACTAAATGGTTAATCGATAGTGGAGCTGCTTCTATGTTGGGTAATAATATTTTTTTTTCTAATATGCGCGTAAACCTAATCGCTTAAAGCCAATATTGTTAAATACTTTGGTTGGTGATAAATTAATGACAGAGGAAGTTATAGTTAATGTACCTACAAAATTCAATGCTGGTAGGAAGACTATGTCTGTAAAATTAGCAAATGTTATTAATAAACATTTTTATTGTATTATAGGAGTAAATGTTCTACTTCCAATTGGTGCTATTTTGGATTTATTTTGTGATAGTTTGATATTAAGTATAAAGAAATTAATTATTTAGAAAAATCAGAAGTAAATGCAATCAAAGATTTGGTACCTAAATATTTGAATAGAGAAGAAGGTAAATTATTAGAAACCTTTTTGCACAAAAATAAAGGATGCTTTTATATTGAGGGTCAAAACTTGACAACTACAAAGTGTGTTAAACACAAGATTATAACAACATCGTCTAAACAAATTTATTGCAAAAATTATAGACACCCTCAAATTTTAGAATAAGAAATTGAATCGCAA
Organism: Merzomyia westermanni; assembly: GCA_949987695.1. Classification (NCBI taxonomy): domain Eukaryota; kingdom Metazoa; phylum Arthropoda; class Insecta; order Diptera; family Tephritidae; genus Merzomyia; species Merzomyia westermanni. The sequence continues at coordinate 72,969,715 of OX465292.1, forward strand.
ATTGACGATATGCTTAAACAAAATATTATAAGAAATAGCAAATCGCCATATAATTCTCCTTTATGGATAGTCAAAAGAAAGACTGATAGCTCAAAGAAGCAAAGGTGGCAATTAGTTATTGATTTTAGGAAATTAAATGACATTACAGTGGATGACAAATTCGCGCTTCCAAATATTGAATCATTTTTTGACAAATTAGGTAAGGCCCAATATTTTTCTTCATTAGAGCTTGACAAAAGCTTCCATCAGATTTTGATGGAAGAAAGTGATATAGAAAAAACAGCATTTTCGACTTCAATAGGACATTTTGAGTTTATTCGAATGCCTTTTGGTCTGAAAAACGCACCTGCAACTTTTCAACGTATGCTAAATTACGTTATATCTGATTTTATTAATAAAATTTGTGTCATTTATATGGATGATATATTGTTTTTTCGACTTCATTAACCGAACATATTGAAAGTTTACAAAAAATTGTTTCAAAAGTTTATGAGTTCAATCTTAAGGTTCAAATTGAAAAGTGTAAATGTGTTTTAAAAGAAACTGCTTTTCTTGAACATATAGTAACAAAATATGGCATTAAGCCAAGTGCAGAAAAAGTTTATATAATATAAAATTTACAGTTACCAACAACTTTGAATAGAAGGTTTATAAAAAATCAAAATCAATAATAAAATATTTAAAAAATAATACTAAAATAAATATTAATGATGAGTCATATATTGGGGCTTTTAAAAATTTAAGAAAGTTTAAATTAATCCGCCTTTACCGTGTTACCCTAAATTTAATCAAAAATTTGTTTTGACTACCGAGGCTAGTAATTTGGCAATCGGGGCTGTTTTAAGTCAAGAAGGCAAACCAGTGAGTTACGCAAGTAGAACATTAAATAGACATGAGAAGAACTACTCGGCTATAGAAAAAGACCTATTATCGTTGTTATCTTTACGGTAGGAAATTTCTGGTACAAACGGATCATCAACCATTAAAATGGCTATTTTCATTAAAGGATCCAAATAAATAATTTATTTCGAAAAGAATTAACGAAAGGGAAGGTTGGAATATATTCAGAGCTTGAAGATAGTATGTATAACATAACTATTACAACAAAAGTTAATTGAACTTTTTCCTAACGCTAGTAATTTGAAATTTTTAAAGTGCTCAAAATTAGCTGAGGATATTGGATCGGAGGATTTGTTACTGAATGTTATTAGAGATATTCGTTTAAAAGGAAATCATAGAGGTATATTAGAGAATTTCGAGGAGTTAAAAGGTTTATATTTTAATCCGAAATTATTTAAATACAGTTGCAGAGTTTGTATAGAAAACAAATATGATCGAAAACCAATAAATAAACAGTTTAAACATAATTTTACTTCTGATATACCGTGATACATTTAGATATTTTCCGAACTCAGAAATCTTTTTTTTAACAACGATCGATAAATTTACCAAATTAGGTACTGCTCATAAACTAAGTGATAAAAATATGGTAACAGTTGAAATAAAACTTGAGGAACAAATTGCATTTTTGGGAAAGCCAAATAAATTGATTATGGATAACGAATTTAATAATGCACTAATTAAATTTTTTTGTCAAGAAAACAATATAGAACCTTATTATACTACACCAAATTCTCACGCTGGGAATTCAGATATAGAAAGAATGCATTAGACACTTCTTGAACATATAAGAATTTTGAAAAATAATGATGCCATGAATGGTTCAGAAGAGTTGGTACTTAAAGCAATACATTTTTGTAAGAACACTATACATAGTTCAACTAAATTGAAACTAATAGATTTTGTAAGTAAATTGAATTTAAATTTTGATGAAATAAAAATAAGAATTTTTTTTTTATATTATATTACTTTATTTGCAATCTGTCATTTTAACATTCAAGAAATGTGATACATTTGTTATAAGTAGCAGAATATAAAAATAAATATAAAGCATAGTTCAGTGCGGTATTAATTAATTCAATTTTTGGTTTTCTTAACAATTATGGCATGTACGAGTATATTTGGTGTACATATATACATATGAATGAGCATACATACTTAATTTCTAAAGGGCAAATCAAGGACGTGCAACCTTTTAAGTCGTTTTGTTTCTTCACTATCATCTAATAAGCATATAGCAAGAGTATTACTGTGATCGCTAAGTTTGTAGTTCAAGTATCTATTGGATAACCTCCGCACTTCTTCTTTGACGTAGGGAATTTCCAGGTCGTTATGTATATTTTCGTTTGTTATAAACCATGGCGCATTTAGAATCATTCTAAGTGTCTTTGATTGATATCGCTGTAGAATTTCGATATTGGAGTTGGAAGCCGTGCCCCATAATTGTATACCGTATGTCCAGACTGGTTTTAAAATCGCTTTGTATAATCGAATTTTGTTCTCAATACTGAGTTCGGACTTTGCTCCAAGGAGCCAGTACATTTTGTTTGTCTTTATCTTAAGTTGTTCGCGCTTTGCTTTAATGTGGTCTTTCCACGTAAGTCGTCGATCTAGGTGCATTCCAAGATATCTTACTGAGTTTTCTGAGGAATAGGTGTGTTATTTATATATACCAGGGGACAGCTTTCTCTTCTAGTAGTGAAAGTCACATGAACAGATTTGTCGGTGTTCACTTTAATATTCCATTTTTTCGCCCATGTTTCTATTTTCATCAGCTCGGGCTGAATATGTGATGTAGCACTAGTTGGAGTTTCGCCAAGGGATAATAAGGCTGTGTCATCTGCAAAAGTTGCAATCATAACCTCATTATTCGTCGGAAAGTCAGAAGTGAATATGGTGTAAAGGACAGGTCCCAGCACACTTCCCTGAGGCACCCCGGCCTCAATTGAGTGTATTTCAGAGCGCTCATTCCTGTGTTTTACATAGAAGCAGCGATCGCTCAAATCCGATTTTAGCATTAGGTAAAATGGCAAGGGAAAATGTTTTTTTATTTTGTAAAGCAGTCCTGGGTGCCACACCCGATCGAAAGTTTGCTGTATATCCAAAAATACTCCCGAGCAATATTTTTTGTTTTCTAGAGCATCAGTGATGATACTAACAACTCGGTGGCATTGTTCTATTGTTCCATGTTTATTTCTGAACCCAAACTGGTGTTCAGGTATAATATTGTCTCTTTCAATAACCAGCAGCATTTCAGAAATATTCTTTCAAATATTTTGGAGAATGTCGCCAGCAAACTAATCGGTCTGTATGATTTAATATCATTTTCTGGCTTGTTCGGCTTGGTTATCATTATAATTTCCGCACATTTCCATTGGGTTGGATAGTGGTCAAGATGGAGGATTTTGTTGTATAAAATTGTCAAGTACCGAATGCATTTTTCAGAAAGCCATTTAATCGTTTTTGCGTCGATTCCATCATATCCAGGTGTTTTTGAGTTATTAAGTTTTATTATCTCTTCCTCAACTTCTAATTGAGATATACGTTTTATCGGTAGGTCCATTTGGCAGGCAACATCTAAGAAACCTATAACTTCTTCATTGTCGAAGTAGCTGTTTAGTGAGAGCGGTTGGAATGTCTCTTTTAGGTATTCGCCAAATGCTTGTGCTTTTCCAATGTCTGTTTTACACCATGAGCCATCAGCGTTTCTAATAGGTACATTTCTCTTTGCTGGCCTTTTTAAATATTTCGTTGTTTGCCATAAGCACTGTTCGTTGTTTTTATTAACATTGAGATTTTTGAAAAATTCCGAGACTGTCTTATTTTTATAATCGCTTAATGCTAGCTTCAGTTCTTTGCTGGCTTGATTAAGTTTCTTTTTATCATTTGGTAGTCGTCTTATCTGCCAAATTTTACGTAATTTGCGCTTTTGTCTAATCATGTCTCTTATTTGAGATGGAAGGAGTGTTTTGTGAACGACTTGCTGGTTAACAGGAGTGGCCTGATACGCAGCTTCATAAATAAGCTGAGTAAAGGACTCTATTGCAGTATCTAGATCGAATCCATTTTTAATAGATGTATTGAAATGTATACGAGTATCCATATACTGATGAAAATAGTCAATGTCAGTTTTCGAAGTTACTAATCTTTGCGTCTTGATGGTATCAGGTAGCGTATTTACAGTGACAAGGATTGGCGAATGATCCGAACTCAGATCAAAATTTTCTGCACCGGATAGCATATGTCTCGAAATGCCTTTGTACACAACAAAGTCTAGAAGGTCGGGAATTTTTCTTGGGTCAGTGGGCCAGTAGCTTGGCGTGCCTGTCGATAAAACGGCCAAATGATCCCTAGTTATACATTTATGCAATTGTTTTCCTTTTGGATTAGTGAGTCTTGAGCCCCACCATGGATGTTTGGCGTTAAAGTCCCCGCACACAATGAAGATTGGCCCTAGTTTGTTAAAAATGTTATGATATTCGTCTTGCGTTATGGTAAAACGGGGAGGAAAGTATACTGCACAAAGAGCAATATTGTAGGAATTGCATTTAACCTTAACGCAGGTTGCTTGAAGTTGAGGACGTACTATTTCTTCCTCAATTGTGTATTTAAGTGTTGACTTAATAATACTAGCTGCTCCCCCATGGGCTTTGCCATCAGGATGATTGCTGTTAATGAGATCATAGCCTCTTATTCTAAAATAAGATCGTGTCGTAAAATGTGTTTCTGAAATAAGCATGGCGTCGATATTGTAAGTGGAAAGAAATATTTCCACTTAACGGATGTGATTTACTAAACCATTGGCGTTCCACACTGCAAGCTGTAGGTTTACTTGCATAGCTGGTTAATTAGCATTGTCATCATATTTATTAAGTTGTTTGTCATTTCCAGTTGCCTACTTAGAAGTGTTTCAATTTTTTGCAACGTGTTGGGCTCATTTGTTTGCTTGGAATTACCTTTCAGTGCTCCCGCAAATGTAACATTTCCATTTTCTGCATTATAATCGGTGAAATTCTGCTGATAAGCTGATCTATCAGCTTTTGTTTGATATTTTTGGCTATTGCTACGATTAAAACTTTTTTGTTGAACTAGTTTTTGGTAGATATTACAGCCTTTGTAGCTAGCTGGATGGTTTTGAAGACAGTTAGCACATTTAGCAGGTAAATCTTTGCTTTTAGAACATAGGGTACTGGGATGGTCAAGCCCGCATCTAACACAACTAAAAGGCTTTGTACAGTAAGTCTTTGTGTGTCCAAATTGTTGACATCGGTGACATTGCACAATGTCATTCGACTTCCTTGGTGGCTCAACGACTACTATAGCATTATTAATGTGCTTCAATTCATAAATTGTTTTGTTGTTAGAATTTGGTTCAATATCAACAAAGAACATTGGTAAAGGTAACTTGGTATGGCGACTCCGAATATTCACAATATTCCTTACTTTGTGCCCTAGCAGTTCAAGCTCAGTTTTTATATAACTGACATCAGTTGAGTGGTGTAAATTCTTAATAACAACTCTATAAGCTTGTGGCGATGCGGTTCAGGTGTTTAGAACTTGGTATGTTGCTTAGCAACGAATATGTAATTTTTATTATTCAACAAGTTTTCATAGTTGAGTGAGTCAATAACTTTTTCTGTTTCTGAAGTGACAAAATAAAAATAAAATAATTTTGAATATTTTAATAGAAAATAAATATTATTATTTCCTATATTGGTGACCCCGACGTGATCAAAAAGTGTATAACGTGTATTCCATAAGATGCTTCGAGATGAAGATCAGCTCGTTGCCCTTCGCGGAGAAAATGAGGAGCTTCAACGACAGATCGACGAATTACGCCAGCAAGCGCAACAACAACACAACCATCAATTGGAGTATGAGCAGCAGCAGCCACCATCACCGCAACCACGACAATGGCAGCAGCAGCGAGATTATGATTTTGCCACTAACTTCGCCGGCCATCGCCCTGCAGTTCATCGTGTTGCAGTAAAACTGCCGCCTTTTTGGTCCGACAAACCAAGACTATGGTTTTCACAGGCTGATTCGCAGTTTACGTTGTCCGATATAACAAATGAGGTAACAAAGTTCCATTATGTTGTTTCGCAACTGGATGCACGTGTCGCATTTGAGATCGAGGACGTTATAGAGAATCGTCCTCCGCTGAATCCATACACATTTTTGCGCACAAAATTGATTGATCGTTTGTCTGCGTCTGAGGAACAACGAGTCCGCCAACTTATCAGTGAGGAAGAGCTCGGCGATCGCAAACCATCGCAGTTTCTACGCCACTTACGCTCTCTCTCTGGTTCAACTATCGTGCAGGATAGTCTCCTTCGTCAACTCTGGCTTAAACGTCTTCCGTCCAACGTCCAGGCTATCCTTGCGACACAATCTGATTTGCAGCTCGACAACATTGCGGAGCTTGCTGACAAGATTGTCGAAGTCTCACCGAGCACGCCGACTTTCGCTGTAAATGCAGCGCTCAGCGATAAAAGTATCGAAAGCAATCTGTTAAATGCGATTGCTGATCTACAAAAGCAAGTGGCCGAATTGTCGGTTTCTCGTTCGTGCCCTAATCATTCCCATGGTTCGTCCAACAGCTTTCGACGTCGTAGCAAATCTCGAAATCGAAGCAACTCTAACCAACAAATTTGTTGGTACCATAAAAAATTCCAGGACAAAGCGAAGAAATGTATAAGTCCCTGTGATTATTTGGGAAACGGAAAAAGCAGTCTGTGAATGCGGCATCAGACTGCTTGTCAACCAGTAGCCGCCTAATTGTCACTGATAGAATATCTAAACATCGCTTTCTCGTCGATACTGGTTCTGACTTATGTTGCTTTCCTCGACGTCTATTACGTGATCGTCGTTCTCCTGTCAATTACGACTTGTGTGCTGCAAATGGAAGCAAAATCAAAACATATGGTTTTTTAACCTTGAATCTTAACTTAGGACTTCGTCGTGATTTTCCATGGAGATTTATCGTTGCTGATGTTGATCTACCAATAATTGGATCTGATTTGCTTGCTCATTATCACCTTTTACCGGATTGTCGTACAAAACGCATCGTAGACGTCACCACTGGTCTTCAAGTACACGGTTTTTCTCAGCCTTCCTCGCAAACCAGTGTTAAAGCAGTTCAGGATTCGTCGACTTTTGGTTTTCTCATTTCTCAATTTCCTGAAATTACTCGTCCACCAGGTTTACCTCGAAATATAAAACATGAGACTGTTCATCACATTCGTACAACTCCTGGACCACCGGTGACAAGCAAAGTACGACGCTTAAATCCTGAGAAATTAAAAATAGCTAAACAAGAATTCGACGCTATGTTACAAGCTGGTACAACTCGTCCCTCAGAGAGTTCTTGGTCATCGCCTTTACACTTGGCACCAAAAAGTGATTCAACTTGGCGCCCCTGTGGAGATTTTCGTGCATTGAATGCTCGGACTATCCCAGATCGGTATCCTGTCCGCCACATTCACGACGTCACTCACTTTATCGATGGTTGTACGGTGTTTTCGAAAATTGATCTTGTTAAAGCTTATCAACAAATTCCTGTAGCCGAAGAAGACATTTCCAAAACTGCTATTATTACTCCCTTTGGCCTTTTCGAATTTCCATTCATGACGTTTGGACTTCGAAATGCTGGCCAGACCTTTCAAAGGTTTATGGATGAAGTTTTGCGAAGTTTAGAGTTTTGTTTCGTTTATATGGATGACATTCTCGTTTTCTCTCGTTCCAAAGAAGAACACGAACGCCATCTTAAAATCATTTTTGAGCGTCTAGCAAGATATGGATTGGTGATTAACGTCAAAAAGTGCATTTTTGGAGTTCCTGAAATTCCTTTTATTGGTTATATCATCTCTGCTGCTGGCGTACAAGCTCCAGAAGAGCGTGTCCAGGTAATCAAAGACTTTCCATTGCCAAAAACAGCACAAGGTCTTCGACGTTTTTTTGGAATGTTAAACTTCTACCGCAGATTCATTCCGCATGTTTCTGAATACGAAGCTCCATTGAATGATGCAATCAGCAATCCACTTTTGAAAGGATCCCAACCAATCAACTGGACGTTTGAGCTGGAAGAAGCTTTCGTAACCTGCAAAAACTGTATCTCTTCTGCTTCACTTCTGGTTCATCCTCGCATTGGTGCGCCTCTTGGTTTGTTTACAGACGCTTCAAACCATTCAGTTGGTGCATGTTTACAACAGCTTGTCGATGGCGTGTGGCAACCTCTTGCTTTCTTCTCGAAGAAATTGTCCTCAAAAGAATGCTCTTGGCCTGCTTTCTACCGTGAACTTCTTGCTATCTACGCAGCAATCCAGCATTTTCGTCATTTTTTGGAAGGACATTCGTTCACGACTTACACAGATCATAAACCATTGATTTACGCTTGTCAACAAAAACGTGAAAAACTTCCACCGGTTCAACTCAGGCAACTCTCATTCATTGCAGAATTTTCAACGGATATCCAACACATCAAAGGAGCTGATAATGTCGTTGCTGATACACTCTCACGAATTGAAGCTGTTTCTGCTCCATTGGATTACAAGTTGTTGGTTGGATCTCAAGAAGAAGACGATGAACTTACGAGAATTACCCGAGAAAATTCTTCTCTCTGCATCGAGCGGGTGCCAATTCCTGGTTCTTCACTTACTGTGTTTTGTGATACATCAACGGGAAAAGCACGGCCATACATCACATTACCGTTTCGTCGTTCTGTTTTTGATCAGCTTCATAACCTGAGCCATCCAGGTGCCAATGCTTCACTCAAATTAATCAGCGATCGTTTTGTGTGGCCGTCAATGAATAAAGACTGTCGAAATTGGGCTCGTGCTTGTAATGATTGTCAACGATCAAAAATTTCACGCCATGTTCACGCTTCACTTGGAAATTTTGAAACTCCAACAAAGAGATTTTCCCACATTCACATTGATCTGATTGGTCCACTTCCACTTGCATGTTCTTTTCGATATTGTTTGACTGTCATCGATCGTTATACTCGATGGCCTGAGGTATGTCCTTTGCAGAACATAACTGCAGATACTGTAACTCATGCACTTTTGGATTGCTGGATATCTCGTTTTGGTGTTCCTGAAATTATAACCTCAGATCGTGGAGCTCAATTTTCTTCTCATCTCTTCAAAATTTTTGTTACACGATTCGGAGTTCGGCATAACTTCACTACAAGTTGGCATCCTGCTGCAAATGGTTTAGTCGAACGATTACATCGTCACTTGAAAGCCGCAATCATGGCTCATTCCGACATTGACTGGGTTCAGGCCTTGCCCTTGGTTCTACTTGGAATTCGTTCAGCTTTTAAAGAAGATATCAAGGCTACTGCCTCTGAAATGGTTTATGGTGAAACGATTCGTTTGCCATTTGAGTTTCTTTCTTCAAGTCTTGGACATGAAATTTCCGATGATCCAAGCAGCTTTCTTTCAAGTTTACGTGAATTTATGTCGCGCTTACGTCCACTTCCAGCATCAAGGCACTGTCAAACTGGAGTTTTTGTTTTCAAAGAACTATCGAAATGTAGTCATGCCTTTCTCAAAGTTGGACCATTTCTTAAGGCACTCCAGCCTCCATACACCGGCCCGTATGAAATAATTAATCGCGATGAAAAGACAGTCACACTCAAAATTCGAAATGAACCAACTAAAGTATCTATAGATCGTGTAAAACCAGCTTTTGTTATTCAAGATGATATTGTTTCAACACCTATTCCTACTTCTACATCTGTTCCGGTTTCAACGTCTATACCTGTTCCTGTTCCTAAAATTGCACGAGTTCCAGAATACGCGACTCGGTCCGGCAGGAAAGTACGTTTTCGAGAAATTTTGGATCTGTAGCCAAATCCTCTACCAAGGGGGGTAGTGTGGCGATGCGGTTCAGGTGTTTAGAACTTGGTATGTTGCTTAGCAACGAATATGTAATTTTTATTATTCAACAAGTTTTCATAGTTGAGTGAGTCAATAACTTTTTCTGTTTCTGAAGTGACAAAATAAAAATAAAATAATTTTGAATATTTTAATAGAAAATAAATATTATTATTTCCTATAAGCTCTTTATTGTTTGAGCTGGTACGTGTGAAATATGATATCATTAATTTTCAGATGTTTTATTAGAGTTCTATAAGAATCCACATTTTTTATCATAATTCTTACTTCCCCTCCCCTTGCTGCTTTGTAATTGTATTCCGTGTGAGGAATGACAGAGTTAAACATTTCAATCGTTTTTTTTATATCACTAACGTTAGGCACAAATATAGGTGGTGGTTTTATGGCTGCCTCTCTTAGAGAAGCTGCTTCTTCTATTTCAATTTCATCTTGGTTGTTGTTCTCGTCTGATAACTCAGCAAACCTGTTTGCATTTGATGACGTACTTGCGCCGTCGTTTTGTTGTTGATGTTTTTTTCTTAGCACTTCACGTGAAGAGAGATGACTTCTTTTAGTACCTTGGGCACGTGTCGTCACAGTCTGCCATTCCATTGTTCTTATAGTTTATTTACTGCAAGGTGCGTTGAGGGGATTACCCACAACTGCCTCTCAGTGATATGTTCTTACTCTTTGTTTTAAAGAGGTATACACATTTATTTTTTATTGTTCCTTTTTTTTTGTTTTTGCAAATGCTTGCAAATGGTCTATTGTGTTTGATGTATTAGAAAACTATCAGCACTATGCACTCGGTTGTTAATCGTTCCGCGGCTCAATGCAGACTGAAAAATAAGAATTGAAAATAATAAAATGAAGCCATAAACATGAAGCCAGAACATAAAACAAGAGAAAACATAAATTTGGATTTAAATAAACCAAATTTGTATACTCAAAATCCTATTGTTAACAGACAAAAAACCGCAAAGCGGTTTAATAAATATTATTACAGTAACCCGAATAAAATGGATGTGGCTGAATTTCGAAGGCCTTTAAAATCAATAAATATATAATAAAATAAAACTCAAATAAACGTTTAGAAAAATATGATACATTGAATAAACATTTGATTTGTTTTGTTGAAATATTTTTTGTTTAATATTTTTATTACTGTCATTTTAGTTATTTATTATTATAATGAATAATTGTTTAAGTTTATATGTATTTATTAATTTATATTAAAATGCATTATTGATTCGAAGGGACTCCAATCTTAAGGAGGAGCGAGTTATATAATAGCCGTGCTTATGATTAATACTTTAAATTTTTTTACTGTACTTTTTTATTGTTAATATTATATAGTAACAATAAGAAATTTTGTTAAATTAGATTGGAAAATTGTCAGATTTTTTGGGCAGTTCTAAGAAAATTAAATTTCTGTGAAGTTACTTTTGTTTTAATAAATTTTATTAAAATAACTGAACTATATATGTATATAAAAAATTATCCTATTTATCTATTATATAACGCAGTCCTCTGTTGTTGTTGTTGTCCGCATTGTGTAAGCGTGTGCAACTCGCAATGGTTTTTAGCAGGTTATTTCTATCATAAGGCGACTGAAACCTGACGATGATGGGAGAGTCAATTGCGCTTTTAAGGGCCGGTGGCTGCAACTTTAAAGCGAATCACAAACGGTAGAAGAGGCCACCTTCCTCACATAGGACTCCATGAACCCGGACTTATCGGTATTTTGCTTAAGGGCGGCAATTTCCTCCTCAAATTTTCCGACGCGATCAAGCGCAGACTCCAGGCGAGTTATTCGTCCATTTAATTCATTGAGGTCACGGTTTATGCCCTCGAACTTATCATCTAGCCTTTTGCAGACAAAATCAATTAGTATCTTTTCAGATTCTAAAATCTGCTTTGAAATCACTTCGCTAAACTTTATGAACCGTTGATCCATACTACGGAGGAAGCTCGGAGATGATTCGCTTAGGTGGGGAGCTTTAACGGGCTTAGTCTCGTTATTTATGGGCTAAGCACGACACTTTCCAGAACTTTTAGTCATTGCCATTATTTAAACGAAATTTCACGTGCCAAAAAATAGAGAGAGAGTGTAGAGTCACAGTGAAATTAATATACTTCAAAAATAAGCAGACCACAAACTTACTTCACGACTATACACCAAGGTTGCAAGATTATCTTCTATGTGTATGTATGCTCTCGCTAACTGATTGTCCGGTTTTTTGGCATGTAGAAGTCTGTGATTCTGATTTGTTTGCCCTCCGAGGGTTGATTGCGTGTTTTTGCTCTCATCAATTGGCTGTGTTTTGTTCTTTTTTCCGAATAGCAATTTGAGAGGTTCGAATAATGCGTCTGAAGCGGTGTTTGTTTGTTCGTTTAATATATTTCCTTGAAATGTTTTTTGTTTTTATATTTCCATGTTTTCCAGTATGTTTAAACGTAGACCTTTATGTTCTATACGGAGAAGATTGGCTGTGTTTTTGATCTGCGTCGGTTTTGCATTTGTTTGTGAACACGTGGTTTGCGAAGTTTGATTCCGGTGAGTTATTGGGTTTTTGAGTTTTCTTACTGAAATCTCTAATGTGTTCCCGGAATCTAGTTCTAATCTTCCGGCCCGTTCGCCCTATGTACCTTTGTTGGCATTCAACTTATATACACCCTATTTGTCTAATGAGCCTTCCTCGCTTGTGCCATTGTTTAAAATTTTGCCTACGTTGTTCCTCGTTTAGAAAGTAGTCTGGATGTTTTGATTTTGGAATACCTTTGCTAATTTGTACGATACTTTCCCGGTGTATGTTAGGACAGTCCAAGATTTCCTCTTTTCTTTCGGCTTGCTTTTATTTTTATTCCTTGTATTGCTTTTCTCTTCTTTCAACAATCTCTATTTTTAATTTATTTTATTGTATTACATTTAATTGCTTCTTTTTCTTACTCCCTTTCCTTTTTTCTTTCGTTTCCTTTCCATTGATTTTTCTTTTCTTTTTTTCCTTTCCTTTCCTTTTATTTTCTTTCCTTTCCTTTTCCTTCCTTTTCTTTACCTTCATTTATTCCTTTTGATTAATTTAATTATATTTTATTTTATTTTCTTTTATTTCATTATTATTTAATTTATTTAATTTTATATTAGTTAATTTTTTTTGCAATTTCATTCTATAAGTATAACCACAAAGATTACGCAAACAAAACAAATTAACCACCGTCTTGAGTATTCTGACCTAAAATAAGTTTAACATGAATTATTCATTTTGATTTTGTAAACACTATGTATATAAATGATAAACGCAGTTGCCTTCGTCTTTTGCCGATCGTGCGATTAATCTCTAAATACTTATAGGAGTTAAAAGTACCAGATTGGATAGAAAGTGGATTACCCGTTCGGGTATAAATGGTTACAATTGGTCTCTTCGTAGGACATGCGAAAACAAATGTACACAGTTCAACCCATACAAAGTGATCAGAACTGGGAGACAGTCACTGAACGTGTCAGTTTCGCTATAGAGATTTTATGACTAGATCCGAACTGGTGCTAATCGGATGCACAGAAGGGCAATTGGTGGACATACTTGTACCAACAGCGCTGGGATCTAACGTATATTAAAATTAAATATAATTTCTAGGTGGGCTTGGCTATAGGCCGATTTGAACTGCTTAAAGTATTTGGGAATATTTCAATTGCTGTTTTCATTGTTTTGAAAGTTTCTTAGTAATTGTACTTCAAAGTAAAGAATTACAAGATTTCCTAGTTGTGCAAAGCTGTCTGCTGATTAGTTTCGAATAGGTGACAATATTTATCTTCCGACACCGGATTGCTGATGGCGATACTGAACGCCAAGCACGAATTATCACGAGGAGCAAATACGTGGGGCTTTGGGCATTCACAAAAAAAGATATTCCAAAAACACTGCAGCTACGATTAAACTTAAGAATAAGTTTTGCATATTAAAAATTTTATCAATTAAACAAAAAAAGACACCTCGTTTTAGTTTAGGCTTGCACTTTCTTATAATAGAATTGAAATTTAATCAATTAAACAAAAAAAACACACCTCGTTTTACTTTAGGCTTGCACTTTCTTATAATAGAATTGAAATTTGTTAATGAGAAGAGCAATTTTTTTACTAAGCACACGCAATGTGAATTCAAAATAAAATTTCCTTTTTAAAATTAATTGTTATGTTTCTTTCCTCGGTTATGTTTCTTTCCTCGAATGGTTCCATTTTGAATTTTCCTATGGCTTTTTTGCACTATTTCATAATAAAAATATTTAAACTTGTTCTAAAGTATTCAGTTTTAATTGGGATTTCCGCACCATCTCTGAACCACCTACCAATGAGAGTTCAGAACGCGTTCTAAAGTTCTGAAGAGGGGGTAAAAAGTAGAAATAAAAGTTAAGATACAAAAATAAATTACGGGGAAGCGCCAAGTGGGGTAAAATGTAAGCAAATAAAATTTTAGGTAGGACGACGTCTGCCAGGTCTGCTAGTATAGCAATACAAATGTTAAATACTCGTAGACCAACCATTGATAGCATTACAGTATCAGCTAGATCAGGAGTAATTCGACAAATTAATATCAAAGGCACTAACAAAGAAATATTCTTACCTCATCAACAACTACCTGAGGCCATTTTTATTGAAAACTCTATAGTAAATCCAAATCAAACATTTGTTCGAATTATTAATACAACAACTATTCAGGAATATAAAATTGATACAGGAAATCTAGATGACTATATAATAATTAACAAGTAAGGAAGTCTAAGTTCGGGTGGAACCTAACATTTTATACCTAGTAGTGACCTAATATTGCATACCAATTTACCCAGGTCTATTTTAATATTTTTCGGTTCATATTATAAAGCCAGCTGATTGTTTTCAATAAAAACACTTCTGTTATGTGTTTTGAGGGGTAAATTAATTTCAAGAAAATATTAGTGTATGGCGCGATATACATATATCATCATAAACCTCCTAAGAGATTTTTGCGCCAAGCTTCCCTTCCAATTTGTGGTGTGCCGTTTTCAATTTCCTACAAATTCTTCAAAAATTTCTTAAAATTTTATTTTGTGCCTTAATGTAAATGTACACACCCAATTAAATCCTTATAAGTGTATTATGTACTGAATAATCACTTTTTTTTTTAATTTTCGAAAATATTCTATATATAAAAATGGGTGTGACTATCTTCCTATTTCGCCCATTTTAGATAGCGCTCAGAGATGAGTGCCAAGGAATCTGCATACCAAATTTCCTTAAGATATCTCAAAATTTACTCAAGTTATTGTGTTAACAGACGGACGGAGGGACATGTGCTAATCAGTTTATTTTTTCCTCCTGAACACTTTGATATACATAAGTCAATATCTATCTCGATCCGTTTATGCCCTTCATACCACCGTTACGCTACTAAAGTTAATATACCCTGTGTGCGTAGCATTACTAGGTATAAAAACAAACCGAAGCTAATATTAAGAACAAATTGGAAAGATTGAATAAAAATTGCTCACCATTTGCAACCCAACAGCTTAACACATTACGTGCAGAGTACATTGACATATTTACACTAGAAACAGAACCAATAACTAGTAACAATTTTTACAAAAAAAAACTTTATATAAAAGTTTACGTAAAAAATTACAGAATACCAGAAGCGCACAAAAATTAAATAAATAAACAAGTAAAAAAATGAATCCAAGACGACGTTATAGAACCATCTATGTCAAAATACAATATCTCTATTCTATAGGTATCTAAAAAGTCACTTATACATATGTACTACTAGCATTTACCCGCGGCTCCGCTCGCAACAAAGAAATAAGCAAAATAACTAAGCTTCTTTTGAAAACATTTTTATTTATCAACCAGATAAGTTTTAAAGTTCACATGTTCCTTAAAATAATGATATACAAAAAACCTTAAATAATCAGGTTACACACCAAATATTAAAAATTTCTTAGCAGCACTTGTAAACAATTAAATTCACACAGAGCACAAACTTCTAATACAGGATTCTAAACAAAAGCCAAAGCTATTAATTATTTTTCAGATCAATTTGAAGAAGAGATACATACAGAACAAACCGTAAGAGCTTCATAAATTGTATTATTATATAAACACTCATAAAAGTTTAATTTTTACGAAACAGCGAATCAACCAAAATATGAAGAATTGCTAAACTTACCAAAAGGATATTTTCCGCAGAAACGATATCAGTATCCTTAAAATGCACAACTATTTTGCTCAAACGTTACAAAAAATTCATTCCAAATATTTGATTTTATGTTTGACAGGTGACGATTTACTCATATTAATTAACGACGACAATAGCCCGGCCCACATTCAAAACGACGACTGCGAACGACAACGGCGAAAAACCGAAGCTTGACAATAATTGCCGCCAAGCACAATCAATTTCAACACATATTTAAAGCAATTTGCATATATTTTCGATTTAATTCAGAAAAAGAAAAAGGACGCCACGACCGTCGCTGTCAAATTAGAAATAGATCTAATCTAGCGACAGCGGCATTCATGAAAAATTCCTCCACATAAGAACATGTGTAAAAATAATTTGACAGATGCCGCACCGTCGTTGTCGTCTTGAATCTGTTTTCCCTAAGTGACAGAAAAAGTACGCAAAATAAAATTGGTATTGTATGCATAGCAAGGCGAATTCATTACATGAACGTTATTTTCTTTTGATCTGACATTTCTGAACATGCTAAATTCGCCTTGCTCTCACCTTATATGAATTCGCCTTGATGTATAGTAACTAAACTTATTAAAATCATAGCAATTAGTTTTTAAAAGTATTTTTGTAGATATGGCGATGGTTTTTTTTAGTCACGTTTTGACCGATAATTCAGTTATCGATTAACTTATATAACGAAACATAGCAGTATCGGTTAGTTTATTGAAATATCGAGAAATCCATATGAATCTTTGGCCTTTCCGTTTCGTGTCATATCCATATTTAATGCAAATTTAATTTATCGAAATATTGCAATGTCCAAACGAAACCTGTGGCCTTCCCCTTTTTGTTTGATACCCATATTGTATGCAAATTTAGGCGTTTTGGAGCAACCACATTATGACCGATAACTCAGTTATCGATGAATTGAACGAAATATTGCAGAGTCCAAAAGAATCCTGTGGCCTTCCCCTTTCGCTTGATACCCATATTGTATGTAAATTTAGGGGTTTTGGAGCAACCACATTCTGACCCATAACTCAGTTATCGATTAATTGATCGAAATATTGCAGAGTCCAAAAGAATACTGTGGCCTTCCCCCTTTCATTTGATATCCATATTGTATGCAAATTAAGGGGTTTTGGAGCAACCACATTCTGACCGATAACTCAGTTATCGATTAATTGATCGAAATATTGCAGAGTCCGAAAGAATACTGTGGCCTTTCCCTTTCGTTTGATATCCATATTGTATGCAAATTCAGGCGTTTTTGGGCGACCACATTCTGACCGATAACTCAGTTATCGATAAAGTTATGGAAATATTGCAGGGTCCAAAAGAATAATGTGACCTTCCCCTTTAGTTTGATACTTATATTGTAGCAAATTCAGGGGGTTTTGGGCGACCCCATTCTGACCGATAACTCAGTTATCGATAAAGTTATCGAAATATTGCAGGGTCCCCAAGAATACTGTGGCCTTCCCCATTCGTTCAATACCCATATTGTATGCACATTTTAAGGTTTTAGGGTACCAAATTGCATAAATTCATTGGATAAAATACATTTTTGGGTTAGTTGGGTCACATTAGTGCCCATAACTCCACAACCATGTGAGGTATTGAGATTTCAAGAAACTTGTTACCTATCCGAGACATCGGGAAATAAGTGTGCCAAATTTTGTACAGATCGGTGCAGTAGTTTGGGCGTGAAAACGGTTCAAACACACTCACTCACAAACTTACGCATTTATAATATAAGTAAGATTAAAGTTAAGTTCTTTTTCTCACTGTCACATGTGCTACCACTCATCATTGTTCCACTCTTTTCTTGGTACTACTTACATAAATATAAGGTATTCTCTAGTATAACCCATATTAGGAATTTGTCAATATCTGCTAGTTAGTTGAATTCGAACAGCACAATAAAGAAGTCGCACAAATTTTATTATCGTCGTTCTACTTCTACCTGTTCGCACATAAAATTCTGCGACCGGGACCAGACATATTTTTTCTCAAATTTCGTGACTGGGTCAAATTTCTCATCTCATCTACCATCCAATTTCCGACCTATCAAAAATCCATCAGAGCTAACCGTTTCGAATGCAAGACCTGGAGAACTTGGAAGCATCATTTCCACCACACATCAAGTCCGGCGTTAAGCATCTGATCAGCAGTAAGGAAATTACACCAAAACCATTCTAAATATTTATTTGCGCATACGTATTAATAATTTTCATACATATTAATCGCTTAATAAATACGGTTTCGTTTAATTGTTAGTACTCACCCAACATACATATATACTTACTCGCATATTTTTGCAATAATTTGAAGCATTAATTTCAGTCGGTAAAGATTTCCACGTTGATGTGGAAAGTCAATCGAAGGTCAAACGTTATCATATCATTCTTTAGCATTATTTTCGTTTACAATTATTTGTGCTGTATGCACTTTGTTGGTCGCTGTACTTGTAGAGCTCTGTGTCTTGGTGCGGGTGATGAAGGTGAATTGCCGTCGCTCAAACAGCAGAGAGCCCCTTTGAAAGGGAATATCAACAATTGGAAAAACCCTCAATATTTTTCGACACTGCTGCACAAGGGTCAGCCATAACACACAATCAGCACACTCTGCCAACCGCACACTTAGCCACATTAGAAGCTGCCACACACATATCACAACATAAACAACACAACTCGCTTCCAAATTCAACAGCTGCCACATTACATATATATCATCAACAAATTCTGCCGATCACCACATCAAAGCACTTCAGTTGTATAAGTTAACACACTATAAATTACTTACCTTTTGCCTTTGCTAAAACATAGCAAATTACATATTTACATTAATTCTGGCTATCGCTGCAACAGCTTGTTTACCTTTTGCTTCCGCTTCAGTAAAGCTAATTACATACTTACATTCTTTTGGCAACAGCCACAAGAACTTACAATAAACGAAGTGTTGCTGACACTTCATATAAAATTCATTTCGCAATAATAATTCCCACAGGTGAATTTTTAATTGCTAACTAATATTCTCTTAGAAATGTTTTTTTTGTGAAAGGGAATTTTTTATCATAACAATTAAATTAGTTTTTGGAAAAAATTTTCTTGTTTTTTCAAAGGAACTTTTTTTGAGGAAAAAAAAAGGGAAAAATAGAAGGAAGGTTTTTTTTTAGTCTGCGTGAAAACAAAAAAATAAATTAATCATGGCAAACCCCAACAATTTAATTAGGCCACCTGTACTAGCCAGCCCCAACCCACAACCAGTCGCAAACCCGTCCCTACAAGCCACTCCAGAACTACAAAGTTTAGTAAGAAATTTACTGACACAGATACTGACTACAGAGGGCCGAGCGTTAATACAGGACATAGTGAGAACAGACTCAAACCCAGTACCCACTACAGACCAGACGATTGATGAAAGACATAGGGACAATCTGACGAAAATCGACAAAATACCGGATGTGGTAAAGTGTCTTCGCGAATCCTCAGGAAAACCTGGAGAATTTAACTCATGGAAGAAGTCTGTGGATAGAATTCTTCAAATTTACGAGCCTCAAAGGGGATCCCCCAAATACTATGGGATCCTTAACATTATCCGCAATAAAGTTGTCGGAAACGCCGACATAGCCTTGGAGTCGTACAATACTCCACTCGATTGGAAGGCAATTTCCAGATGCCTAACACTCCACTACGCGGATAAACGCGACTTAGGTACCCTCGAGTACCAGATGACGTCGCTTCTGCAGGGTAACCTGACAATAGAAGAATTCTACCAGCGGGTATATTCGCACTTGTCTCTTATCCTAAATAAGCTCGGCTGCATGGGGGTCGGCGCAGAAGCCATGCATCTGCTCACCCGCACATACAGGGACAAAGCCCTAGACTCGTTCATTCGTGGTCTTAAAGGAGACTTGCCAAGACTTCTAGGAATGAGGGAACCAGCGGACCTCCCTCAAGCACTCCACTTGTGCCTAAAGCTTGAAAATCAAAACTTTAGGTCCCACTATGCCTTAGCAAATAACGGCCAAGCTAGGAGAACATTGGACATCCGTCCACCCCTTCCTCCCAAACGAATTAATAACGAATTCTACCCCGAATTGGCGTTTATGCCCCAACCCAGGTTGAACACGACTCCTCTGTACAGGCCTCCCCAACCGAACTATCAATATCAGCATCCTCAACCGAACTACCAATATCAGCATCCCCAACAGAACTACCAACCGAATAATCGATTCCAACATCCGCAACCGAACTACCAACACCAATATCCCTACCAATCAAAGCAGCAGAATCCTTCTTATAACCCACCACCTAGACCTGCAGCACAGAAACCACAACCAAAGCCTGAACCCATAGACGTAGATCCCAGCATCAGAACAAATGCCGTTAACTACGCAAACAGACCAAGCTTTAAATACGCCGGTAAAAGACAAGGCGACTCAAATTTAACAAATCCACCCGTAAAAGCGCAAAGGAATTTTCATGTGACCTCTAGCCCAGAAGTTAACGACCCATTAGACAGCATCTCACATGACACACCTGAACAATACGATAGAGAGAACCCCGAGGATTATCCATATGACGCAGATTTCACAGACATCCATTTTTTAGAATAAGGAACTCTTCACTGCGTTATTTCAACTGCAAGACGAGGAGTGGAGATATCTTAAAAATCCTAGTTGACACAGGATCAAATAAAAATTACATCCAGCCCCAGTTGGTAAAGAAGAAAATTCAAAACGAAAAGAACTTTTTTGCAAACTCAGTAGGAGGAAAAATAGAAATTACCCATCATACGTATGTAAATCTCTTTAATTTGCCAAATATTAACTTACAATTTTATCTTCTGCCTTCCCTCACATCCTTCCATGCAATATTAGGCAATGATAGTTTAAAATAGTTATCAGCAGTCATTCATACAAAAGAAAACTTCATGACCATTAACAATTCAGTCAGAATACGCCTCAAACAATTACTTTCTGAAAACGTGAACCATATCCCCATAAAAAATGAACATATGAACAGTTTCCAAAAACAAGTAATGAGCTCACTAGTAAACCGAAATGTAGACCTTTTTTCTGATCCCAACGAGAAACTAACTTATACCACCAAAGTTGTCGCAACTATTAGGACAAACTCCAATGAACCAGTTTACACGAAATACTACCCGTATCCCATGTCCTTAAAAGAAGAAGTAGAAAAACAGATAAAAAAATTACTAGACGATGGTATAATAAGACCTTCACGGTCACCATACAACTCACCGATATGGATAGTACCCAAAAAACAGGATGCCTCTCAAGAAAAAAAATACAGGCTGATGATCGACTATAGGAAACTTAACTCCATAACTGTAGCCGACCGCTACCCAATTCCCGATATAAATGAAGTGCTATCTCCGTTAGGCCAAAATACTTTCTTCTCAATAGTAGATCTGAAAAGTGGTTTCCACCAGATTCCTTTGAAGGAATCTGATATCGAGAAAACTGCTTTCTCAGTCAAAAACGGAAAATACGAATTCACGCGCCTGCCCTTTGGACTGAAAAATGCTCCTGCTATTTTCCAGAGAACACTGGATGATATTCTGAGAAAATTCATCGGCAAAATCTGTTATGTTTATATCGATGATATAATCATATTCAGTAAAGACGAAAGGTCTCACGCTCAAAACATCCAGACCATAGACCAGACTAGTTGAAAAAATGAATAACGTTTTAGATAACAATAATAGGCAAGTTATAATTAACAAATTATCCAGCGAAAAAATGAATGAAGTGATAGAAAATACTAACAAAATATCTAAACTAGTTAAAGAAGAGAAATAAATTGATAACGAAATATTACTAGAAACAAAATTTAAATTAGAAGCAATAAAGGAAGAATTAATAAATATCGCTTACGCCATTCATTGGGCAAAATCAAACATTATAAATTCGTATATTTTATCCGATAGAGAAATGGAAATAACAAGACAGTTTTTAGAAGATGAAAACATCCCTCATATAAATATGGACGAAGCATTAGAATTCGCCGACATAAAAATTGCCTCAAATAAAGAAAGGCTAATCTATATAGTAAACCTGCCTACGACAGGAGTAGAAAATTGTAGATCATTAGAAATTAGATCAGTAAAAAATGGAAAATTTATAAATAAAATTAAATTCGAATCTATACTAGTATGTAAGAATGAAATATATCGAAAAACAAAAAATTGTAAATCATACAATAACTTATCAATATGTTTAAAAAATTCAGTAGTAAATATTACAAACGGCACTTGCATAGCACATCTGCTGAAAAGTAAATTAGATAATTGTACGAAAATAAAGAATCAACATATAAAAACTATCGAAGAAATTTCAAATTTAACTATTTTTAAATGAATACCAAGGTTTCGTTAAATTTGAGAACGAAAGTATAAAAATAAATGGAACATACCTAATAAAGCATTTTGATACAAATATAGAAGTAGGAAATAAATTGTATTTTTCAAAGGAAATAACAGGGAAAAAACCCCTGCCTGCTATTTTACAGCCTATGGCAAAACACGAAAAAATCGAAGAAATATTGTCATTAAACTCAATAAAAGAATACCAGAATAACGAATTAAAAGAATTGGAAATGTTAAAAAAAAGAAATCAAATATATTTTAGTATTAATACAATATCTATAGGAATTATCGCTTAGCTATTATAATTTAATTGTTAAGATTAAGATTTTTACGAAAAATAAATAAAGAGAAAAACCCGAACCGAAACACTATAGAAGTAGGAATAGAAGACGTACAAAAGTTTTACGTTAACTCATCCATCGAGGACGCTCGATTTTAAGGGCGGAGGAGTTAACACACTATAAATTACTTACCTTTTGTCTTTGCTAAAACATAGCAAATTACATATTTACATTAATTCTGGCTATCGCTGCAACAGCTTGTATACCTTTTGCTTCCGCTCCAGTAAAGCTAATTACATACTTACATTCTTTTGGCAACAGCCACAATAACTTACAATAAACGAAGTGTTGCTGACACTTTATACATATAAAATTCATTTCGCAATAATAATTCCCACAGGTGAATTTTTAATTGCTAACTAATATTCTTTTACATTTCCTGTTTTGAAATCGAAGTTGCGCCAATTCAAAGAATTAGCGCAACAACCGAATTATTTGTCAATAAGCAGTTGCACGCGCATCCGGTAAAATGCAAAGTGCTGATGCCAGCGTCTGGCACATTTTCACAAGCAAGTTGTTGTTGCTTTCTTAATTAAATTTTAGCTTTAATATTTCAATTATTCAATTTGGATAGTCAGTCTCATTCTGTAGTGCGATCGGTTCGGTATTGAAAACCAAAATTTCCTTGTTTTATATATCTTTACACTTTTTTGTTTTGGTGTTGCAAATAATTAAGTGCAGCGATTGTTATCCAAACGTAAGTGCGGTAAATGAAAAAATTAAAAAGTGAAAATTAACTAGATTCTTGTTCATTTAATTACAATTAAACGTTTTACGAGCTTTGTGGTGATCTGGTTATCCCCCCACCAGCTGTAAGGTTATTCAGACACAGCGCAAGGCAAGAGGTAACATAACCTCACATTCACCAAGCCTTCCGATCGTCTTAATTTGTTGTTGCTTTCCACATTTTTTTGTAACAAACATTATTTAAATCCAAAGCTAGTTTTGTTAATTTTTTAGTAAAAGCTTAAAATTTCACTGCTAATAATTCACTTTGTTGCTCGTGTAGAGATACAGATCACATTTTTGTATTTTGTTGTTTTTCCGAAAATGTACATATTTACATATACATTAGAGAGTCTCGCCTTACAGGAAAAAAAAAGTCGTCCGTACCTCCCCTCATATGAAGTGTTTTTGAAAAATATTTAAAAAAAAATGTTTTTTTTTCTGGCAACCCTAGATGTCGCCCAATTGCATTTTTCTTCATATCTTCGGCATTTATTGTCGGATTTTAAAGTGTGATACACCAATTTTTTTGTCTCAAGGAGTGGGTTTTTGCTAAAAAAATCTCATTGATCTCAGGCGCTCCGTTGTGGTACCTACCTACCATATCTCAGTTGCTACCACCCTAATGTACCGATCTAATAACAGCAAATTTAAGACCGTAAAAAATCGTTAATCTTTTGCGAAAAAAGTACTTCAAATAATTCAGTAGAACTCGAAATAAACCAAATTTTATTTTGAGTTGAAAGCCATACACTAGATTCCTTATTTTCTTTATACATTTTTCTTTATGAAGACCGTTTTTTTATAAATTAACTGGACTATTGTTTATCTACTTGACTGACAACAGCGTCTCGAATTCTTCGCTATTATATAACGCGCGAGCAACCCTCAATAACACTAAAAACACTTGCTGACCTTATTGTAAAAGTTTATGCTCCTTTCTGGTTAAAAACCAACCACTTGTAATTCACGGATGTCGTCACGTTTTCAAATACATCACATGGATTCGCCAATTGCCACAAGACATTCAAAATATTGTCCGCCCGGTCATAAAAAATAACTCATACTTTCTGCACCCAGAAAATATTTTGATATCGATGATAACCGATACAGATGCATTCGTACGTTCAGATGGGCACACGAGGATCTTGGCAGCCCGCAGAGAAGCTAATGGATGTGTTCGTCAAATGTTTGGTCCGAAAGAGGATAATTTTATAAATTTCGAGAGTGACAAATATTTTAATGTAATAGATTGGGATAGATTCGAACCGGCTGAACCACCATGCTTGTAGTTCTTCGCGAAAGATCACCTCGAAACATTACAATATTCCAATGAAATAATTGAAGTACCAGGTATGCACAACGAAAACCATTAATTTTTCTTTGCTTCTCTTTTATCGGCATTTTCACTGATCTTTTTCACAGCATATCCTTGTCATTCCCAAAATATCGAGCGATTTGTTCATACAGTTCATGAATCTGCAATGGCGGTCACCGATGAACAACGCATGGGCCACATTTTATCTAAGCTCGAGAGCCGGCAGAAATACAGCAAGCTTGAATCCCGACAAAACTTTATGGACTAAAATTTCCGTTACAAAACAAACAATTCACTAACTGTTTCGCGAGCGAGGAAAATAAATAAAATTTACTTTTTCTTGTATGGCTTTAGACTAAAAAGAAATTGTGTTATATTTCTGGTTCTACTGATTGAATCGAAATACTTTTTTCGCAAAAGATTTATGATTTTTACGGTCTTCAATTAACTCGCATTAGGTTGTTACATTAGGGTGGTAGAAACTGAGATATGGTGGGTAAGTACCACAACGAAACGCATGAGCTCAATGAACTTTCTTGAGAAAAACCTCTTCTTTGAGGCAAAAAAATTGATGTGTCACACTTTAAAATCCGACAACAAATGCCAAAGATATGAAAAAAATGTAATTGGGCGACATCTAGGGTTTTTCAAAAACACTTCATATGAGGGGAGGTACGGCCGACTTTTTTTTGGTGATACGCTCTAATATACATATAACCCTAATATACGTGTGGGTGGCGAGAAAGCCAAAGAGTGTTGTTGTTGTTATTGTTAGAACAAATAATAACTCGGCCAAGTCTGCAAATAAATAAATAAAATTAATAAAACAAAAATGAATTGCGTTGACTTAAAAATGTTATTGAATTTGGTTTTCGTTTTCCTAGGTTAAATCCGTCCCCACCTTATCTGTTAGGCATTTATCTTTGTCCGATTGAGCCTGTCATCATGCCTTCAAAGTAATTCTGCTTTGGTTTGATACCGTCTATACTCTTAGTCCAAAATATGGAAAGTTTCATTAGGCTAGCTGATTCGATTGGTGAATTCGAATCAGTCTACAATGAAATAGAGGATTCGGCTTACAATAAGTATACTCTTGAGCTTCAACAAGAGGACTTGAAGTCAATGTGGAGGAAAACCAGGACGGCTTATGATGAGTTATTAAACTCAGATAAGCTAAAAGTTTCTGGTATAGTTTCTGTCAAGTACAAATACAAAAGGGCATACGCAGTCTACTTGCGCTGTATGCCAGATATGGCTACAAGCCAGTCGACTTATAACAAACTAGAAAATAAATCTAAAGAGCAGCCCGAACGTGAACACAATATTCGCCTACCTCCATGCGATACTGAAGTCTTCAAGGGCGATTATTTGTCATGCCCAACATTTCGTGATATGTTCACGGTCATATACATTTTGACAAACGCCTAACACCGGTTGAGAAACTATTTCATCTCAACCATAAGACGCAAGGTGAGGCGAAGGATATTGTCAAAAAATGCCCACTCACAAATGAGGGTTTTGATACGGCCCGGAGAAATTTATGCGAGAGATACGAAACCAAACGTATCTTAGTAAACGTTCAGCTCCAAATTCTGTTTAATTTGAAAAAGGTAGAGAGTGGGTATGGTAGCGCGATTAAAACCGTTCAACGCGAAATAAATAATTGCCTTTCTTCCCTCCGAAGTCACAAAATTGACACATCGAATTGAGATGCAATTATTAACTACCTGTTTTCGACAAAATTTCCGGAAAGTATGCTTGGTCTATGGGAGCAAAATATAGACCACAAAGTGGAAATATCCAAGTGGGAGGATATGGACAAATTTTTGTCCAACTGCTTCCAGACTCTCGAAACAGTGTCTGGGGTTATAGGGAGTTCAGCTTCGAAGGTGCGAAAACAGCAAATACCAAATACGCGAATGCCAACAAAGTCCTTTGAAAAAACTTGGTGATTACCAAGCAAACATCACAAAGGTATTTTGCAAAAACTGCAAATCCAACGCTCCTGCATGCGGAGTCTCCTCAGAAGTATAATGCTGATAACGCTGCCTCAACTTCTAAACAGACACAAAAGACACGGAAAGTTGAAAAATCTAGTTCGCCGCACACCGAAATGTAAAATCCTGCCATGTGCAATGGAGTGCAGGTGTGCTGTTAGGAACAGCTCGAGTCACCATTCATTATAATGGAAAAGAAGTCCGATCAAGAGCATTAATTACTACTAGTTCAGAGTGCTCTTCCATGACTGAAATACTTAAAAGGATAATCAATTTACCGGAAAAAAGGATGCATACTCAAGTTTCGGGCATCACTAATGCCGTGTCGTCTCAGGTCAAGGAGGCATCCAATATAGAACTCCGTTCACCAGTGGACTCTTGCTTCAGCGTAACGACTTCAATGTTAATTCTAGCCAAACTAACGACGACTATGCAGACATTCCCAGACTTAGTCTTGGCAGATAAGAGATTCTACATCAATGGGGAAGTTTATATCATACTTGGTGGAGACGTATATCCGCAAATAATACTGAGCGGGCTGAAAAAGAATGTACTTAGTACACTTCTGGCCCAAGAAACGGTATTCAGTTGGATATTAACCGGTCGTATAGAAGCACCGAATCCAACCAGGAATATAGTGTCCTTTTTGCAGCGAAGTTACTTTGGTCAAACCGCTTAATTCTGCACAGGTATCTCTTTCATTCTGACAGGAATACCTAGATCATATAAATATAGGAGGATCTCTAAAGCGGGCGTGTTCCCAATTATTTGGGAATGAAACGCACTTAGCAAAGAACCAGGAATCAGCGAAAGAATATGTTTAAGGGTCCTGTCTGAATACGACACATTATGTCATATGAGAAAAATTAATGCTCTTTTGCTCCATCACGCCGTAGTAAAAGCGGAAAGTACCACCACTAAGGTACGCGTCGTGTTTAATGCTTCAACTCAACGGCGAACGGTGCTAGTTTAAGCGACATCCTCCTCCAAGGCCTAGTACTTCAGTTATATGTTCTAGTACTTGTACTTCGGTGGAGACTATATCGTTTCGTTTTCAATAGTCACAACGAAAAGATGTATAGGAAAATTTGGATGAGCGATGATCACTTCAAATTCCAACGAATTGTCTACCGAACATCTGATTAGGAACACATAAGCCTTTCCGAGCTGAAAACGGTCACTTTCGAGGTCAACTGCCTGCCTTATCTCGCAATTAGAACCCTTTTGCAACTAGCAGATGATGTAGAAAGTTCTTACCCTATAGCATCTAGTATACTAAAGGAAGGCATGTACGTAGATGACGTATTAGCGGGAAGACACACACTCGCATCGGCCATTAATGCGAGAAATGAGATTCGCCAAGTCTTACACTCCGCTCGCTTCCCACTACGGAAATAGACATCGAATTTTGAGGAAATTCTCAACGACATCCCAAATCAGATCGATTGAGCGAAGAATCTCTGGCAACACTGTTAAGGCATTGGGCATAAGATGGAATGCCACTTCTGACCTATTCTACTTTCAAGCAGGGTCACTGAAAGAAAGTCCGCCGTCCAAAAGCTCTTCGACCCCTTAGGATGGCTCGCACCAATGGCCATTGTGGGCAAAATTATGATGCAGAACATCTGGTTAGAGGGCGCCGATTGGGATGAGCCAGTCTCGTCCAATACATTGGAACGATAGAAGAACTTCAGACAGCAATATCATGAAATCGACAAGATAAGGATACCACGATCGGTAAGCTTTTCACCAGAAGATGAAGGCGAAATTCATGGATTCTGTGACGCGTCAGAAAAGGCACACGTTGCAGCTATCTACATGTGCGTCAGAAGAGATGATGACATCTTTGTAAATCTACTCTTTGCCAAAACCAGAGTAGCACCAGTGAAGAGCATTTCACTTCCGTGTTTGAATCTTGCAAAAATTATTGAATCGCTTTTCCGAAAAATTTAATTGGGACCGCTAAAACAACATTTATGGACGGATTCTACCATCGTTCTAGTATGGGTAAGGAAACCACCATGTTCCTGGTCAACTTTCGTCGCACACAGGATAAGAAAGATCATCGACCTGGTTAGCAGCAAGGACTAGCTTCATGTCAACTCCTAATCGAATCAAGAAGACTTAGGAAGCAGAGGACTACTGGCATCGGATTTGGTCAACAATTCTTTCTGGTGGCAGGGACCTTCTTGGCTACAAGTAGACAACTCCCAAAGGCCAGTACTAGAGAACAAGTATCATACATACGTGAAGGAAAATAGAGCGCAGAAATACGCAATATCAAAGCAACAAGGAATCGATCTTTTCGACCGTTTTTCGGATTTTCCGAGGTCTTTAAAGGTACTATCATACGTCATAAGATTCTTTCGAAGAACTTATCCCAAAACAAAAGATTCCTTTCAGGAAAAATTGTGGGTAATCTCATTCGATGATATCAAGACAACGACTCAACTCTTGATTAAACTGTTTGACTGTACTGATGGTACATCAGATCCCTTTATGGCTAAAACAAACCAAACAAACCATGCTCCGTCTTATCCGCACCAAATACTAGATTGCGAGTGTCAAGAACATGACTAGGGCCATCATCCATAACTGTAGAGTCTGCACAATCTATGAAAAACGGGCGTGAAACCAATTGATGGGTACCCTTCCTTGCGAACGCACTACGTTCACCCGCGAGTTTACAAATTCCGGGGTGGACTTTCCCAGGCCTTTCGACATCAAAAGTTACCAGAGTAGAGTATGTCGACTACCAAAGGGCTACGTTTGCCTTTTTGTTTGTTTTACCACCAGAGCGATCCATCTGGAAGCGACCAGTGTTAGTACCCCAACCTTCCTAGCAGCCTTTTCGCGTTTTATATCTAGAAGAAAATGTCCGAAAAACGTTTACTACAATGGTACTATTTTCGTTGGAGCTTCACGATCTTTCCGATCTGAATTCAAGGCATTTATCTCTCAAAGAGCCACTTCAAGAAGATAGCCTCACCTCATAAATTCACGTATGGGGAATTCCACACGCTATTATATCGGATTGAGGGATGCCTCAAATGACTTACGTGTATTATTAGTAGTAGGTGGGTGGAATTCTTGTAGTAGTCCCTCAACAACAGGCAAAGAAGAATACATTTTCAGGAATGGAAAGGTGGCTGTCACTTTGGCAAAACGTTATTAAAATGTGCAAATCTATTATTTACGCTAACGTTTATTTACTTTCTCGCCATAGTACCAAGCATCTGCAAAGAAATAAAAAGTACTTATTACTATTTGCAGGTGCATATATATGTACACACATATAAAAGAAAAATGTGCCTCAATAGCATGCGCCGGGCCCCAAAGTGTGTGAGACACATTTTTCTTGGTTAAATTATTTGCGCTGCTACCGAACCGATACAACATTTCGGGCAACGCTAATGTATACTAACTAAACCAATTGTCCATGCGCCGGCTGGTCGGATCCTCCATAGCTGCAACTCCATGTATACATGAACATCTGAAAAGAAAAACATATAGGTTAATTACATATGTATATTTCAAAGGAAAAATCACTATTAACTTACCAGTTGAACTGCCATACCAAGCCATATCATTATGAATTGTTCTATTTTTCTCCACTACGCTAGTACCGGGAAAAATGAACAATGAATTTTTTTCATTTCTTTCTCACAATTCTGCAGTGAATGACATACATATATGTATGTGTGCGAAAAATCAATCAGAGAAAACCTGATGTGCCTAAATCGGTACCGCTTACTGCGGGCTAAATAGGGTGATAAAATCTACGTTCGTACCCGATGGAAGAAGATGCCGATTATATAAATATACCAAAATAAATAATAAACATACAAATAAAAAAAAAAACAATTTTTTAGAAATTTTTTTCGTTCGCGTTAGTTAAAAAATTGTTTTCTCTATCATTTGTTCTTTTTTTTTTTTCTTTGTTTGTTTTCGGAGGGGGCAGGACTGTTTTGCCCACAAAAAAAAACAAATAATTCTTAAACATTCACCACTCCCACCTTCTCTCTACCCGACTCGGTACCGAAAACCGAATACCGAAAAAGCGAAAATGTCTGACTTCACGCCACTACCGCCACTCATGACGGCGACCAGGCCAGTGAGCACGAGAAAAAAAAAATATCTACATAATAACCAGTAGCATAACGAACTACAGAGTGGTTCATGAATTTCAAATTAAAGTTTTTAGCGCAAGTAAATTTTCGTGCCGTACGGCAACTTGTCATCGCCATGCGCACGCATGAGAAAATGTTGTGATGCCTACCCAGCGCTCACAAACGTCGACATAATTTCGGTCTTCCGCAGCATGACTCGCTACGCTTTCTTCCGCAAGAGGACTGAACGCCTAGCCGGCCGGTACCGTAAGCTATGTCCGCTTTGTATTGAAAGCCACCCAATCCGGGAGTGCGCCGTATTTCTCGGGATGGCACCCCTCCAGCGCCTTAAGGATGCCTGTCAATGGTTCATTGTGCCAAGAAGTGCACAAGCGACGCCAGGTGCCGACGATGTGGTGGAAAACACCATACCAGTCTCCATCTGCTGATGGGTGATCCACCGTGCATGCCGACGGCCTGCAAAAACTGGGCACAACAAATAGAGGAGGCCGCAAACGAGGACGCCTTGAACGAGGGTCACTCACAATCACCAATCAGAGAACAAATCGAGGAAAGTCGGAAGGAGATGCTGTCACTCCATGCATCGGAGGCAGCTTTGTCGCCTGAAGAGGGCGAAATTGTCGCACCGCAGGGGATATTGGAATCACTGCCGTTCCGACCCTCTAGTCCGCAACAGCCGCAAACGTGGACAGTCAGCCGCGCCAGCTACGTACCAGCTACGATGATCACAACAACTGTCGCACATCCCACCGGGACTCCAACTAGCGTAGACTGGCCACACAGCCCGCCAGCTAAGCAAACTCAGCACATCGAGCAGCGCGAACAGCGACGGCAGACCGGCCCTCTAGCTGCGCCAGCTACCACAAGCTAAAGGTTCCCGCGACGGTCTCAGCCACGCTCTCTCCCTGGTGGGCCCTCCGTTGCGCCCTATGACCACTCTTTCGCTAACTGCGATTATAAAGCTGGAAGCCGGTGGGGATTGCTCCTCATCCGTGCCCTTATTTATGCCTGCGCTACACGTACAGCGATCGACCGCAGTTTGGCGGAAGAGTTAAGGCTGCATACGACCCACTCTGGCAGAGAACGCGGCTGCTTTCTACGGTTTCGCGGGAAACATGGGAATAATAAAACTATAACGGCGCACGCGTTATATGTCAGGAATTTTTAGCGGATCAGCCCAGGACGTCGATATTCGGCTGGCTGACCCGCAGTTTTACCAAGCCGCACCGATCCACCTGGTACTCGGTGGCGACGTATATGCCGACGTCGTGGCCTCGGGCACTTTACCAGCGTCATTTGGTTCACTGCTTGATCAAAGCACTATCTTTGCCTTTGTACTTTCGGGGGCATGTGGTATGTAAAGTTAGAGTTAAGCTTAAAATGAAAATTTCTTTTTCCTTTTTTCTTGTTTTTCCTTCAACAAACAAATAAAATAAACAGTTTCCTGGCAAGAAATATACAACGTCTTTATTTTCAAAGTTTCTTGCTCCTATTGTCTTAGCTCTAGGTACGAAACGATGGCGCCACCAGAGTCAAAAACGTCAAACTTCGGGAGGTAGGTCGAAGGCTGACGGCTGTGACAGCGCCATCGGACACTCACCATTCTAGTTTTTTAAGTCGTTAGCTGAAGAGAATTCGTGGTGGGAAATCCTGTGGCGGGTCAAGATGTTGCGTATCACAAGGGGGCCGGCATGTTTAGGCCCGATGCCTAAATTCTAAAAAATGTACCACCCTATGCCACTTTTAACGCCATTCCAATCACCTACGCCAAGCCACCCACCTGTATGTGCATGCATGCATATTCGTGTTTGTCAGCACACATATATATGCATGTGTGGGCTCAGCTCCGCTTAAAGCCGGAGAATGAGTTCTCGGGTTCAACGTTTATCCTCGATTTGACCACCGTCTACTTCGCCAGCGAACGTTCACGGCCACCCAGGGTTTACCACCACAGCCCATTACAGTTAACACAAATATTGTAAATTTTCATTTTTAATACCAAATACACGGCCTATATTACAACGAGAATTCTTGGTTGGTTTCCTTTTATTTCTTTACAAAAAAAATTCGACTGTGGTGCTTTCGAGCCACGGCCGCTCCCAAGGAATCACCACAGCCGAACTTACAGCGTTTGAAGGATCGATTCGACAATAACACCCTGATTTTACTCGACTACATTTAAACTTTGTTTAACATTTCACCCATGCAGAAGATTCCAACTCCTTACGTCTCATCATTGATAAGGTTTCAGCTGTCCGCGCATCACTACTATCGCTTAATATGATTCACATAGTTCTTTCAAAGTTTGATAGGCGATGCCAATTTCTGGAGAGTCATGTCAAACCCACGGAGTCTATTGATCATAATCGCGACTTCAAGCCTACTTCGAAATAGCCGTCACACACCTTTGTAAATTCTCAATAAACCTGTGCTCATTTCCGAAATGCAGAACACACATTGGGAACTTGTACAACGTTCTTGGCCCTTCTACTGTCTAGTAGGTTCGAATTTGTAAAGCGTTCAGGTCTTTGTATAAATTGATTGCGAAAGGGTAACTCTGTGTTAAAAAGCCGTTTTGAATATAAATGTCGAGTTAGTATGAATACCAGGGTATGAATTATACGCACTTACACAAATTTCGTTCTCGTTTTTTCAAATTTTGAATACTCTACACAATTTGCGGTAACTAAGAAAATATGGTGCAACCTAGCCAACTCATTTTCTCTGAAGGTATTAATCTCGCTGACCTGTTGGTTTACATGCCTCAAAAAATTGATGTACTGATCAGTACTAAATTTTTCCTCGAACTTTTGCTGGGAGACGAAATTTCTTTAGGCAGCGATTTGCCGGTCTTTATCAACCCTACTCTAGGATGGATTATAGGTGGGCGATGTGTCCAGCCAATTACTCAGGTCTTAACGTGCAACGTGGTGAGAGAAGTAATCCCTGTAGAGGCGTTGTTACGAAAAGAAGACATGCGAAGAACATATCCAATCTAATGTTTCCGTACATTCCGATGGTCGGTTGCAGGTAAGCTTGCCATTCAAGGAATCGACATCGGCCCTCGGAAATTCCGTTAAAAATGCACGTAAAAGATTCGTTGCTCTTGAACGCCACCTCAACAAAAATCCCACGCTTCATCAATCATATTGCGAAATTATCAGAGAAAACCCTTTTGAATATGGGTCATGTCACATATCAGTAGTTTCCGAAGCTTTACTTAATAGTCCACCTTATGTTATTCCATACGCTGCTTGTCGCACATTTCTGATTTATATGGGAATCGTTTTTCCATTAGAGCAAGGGTGTTTCGAGAAGATCTTTACGTTGACGATCTGTTGAGTAGGGCCAACAGCGTCGAAGAGTAGGCACAGATTAATGATAAAATTACCTCATTACTCCCACGTGCTGGCCTTCAGCTTGCAAAATGGAACTCAAATTATCCACAACTCATCGTGAGGTCAGCAGAAGATATTCAGATAGAAATTAGGGATGAGAATGTCACCAAGACATTATTGGAAACCTATGAAAGACGAGATCTGCTTCAAATTTGAAATCAATGATAGCCCCATTACAACTAAACGAACAATATTGTCAATTGTCGCAAAGATCTACGATGTTCTGGGTTTATTGGTCCCTGTTACAATTCGATGCAAAATTATACTTCAGATTCACCAAATTTATTGGGATGAACCACTTACAACAGATTTAAGTTCCATGTGGATGCAAATCAAAGAAGATTTACCTTACGTTCAGCGCATACAAGTGCCGCGTTATGTGTTCACTTGTCCTCATGATCTTGCAGAAATACATGGGTTCGCAGATGCGTCATCCGGGGCATATGAGTGCGCTACCTATATTTTCCAATCATTCGGTGGAACCTTCAAAAGCACTCTTCTCATCGCCAAATCAAGGGTAGCACATATAAATGCTATATCCGTACCTAAGTTGGGATTATATGCAGCAGTACTCCTCTGTAAAACTTGGGTAAATATAAAACATAGAGTTTTGAAGTACGTAAAAACCATTTACTTTTGAATAGATTCCATAATTATTCTACAGTGGTTGAGAATGCATTCTTTCAGCTTCGTTGGAAATCACGTCTCGGAGCTACAAGATAATACGAAAGGAATTAAGTACAGGCATGTACTTAACTAACAAAAAAAAAATCCTGCAGATATTGTTTCTCGCGCATTAGAGCTACCTAATATTGTATGGTTTAGAGGTACAAGCTTTCTGGAACAGTAAGCAGACAAGTGGCCCTCAGTCGAAAATCAAACCGAAACACAAACAGATATTGAGCGCAGACGAAAGGTTGCATTCAAATGCAATGCGAACAGTAGGTACCCCTATCGACATTATTCAGGAGAGCATTGAAAAAACTTCTGCGTTTAGTAAAATTGTACGAATTGTTGCCTTCATATACCGCACTGTGAACAAAATTCCTCCCAATTTTGAAATTAATTTAAAAACCGTAGTACATGTTCCAGCCACCGAACTGGATCATGCCTTTTGGATATTAGTATCTGATATTCAACGAATTCACTACAGTACTGAAGTTAATTGTTTAAAAACTGGCGGCATCCTCAAATCAGACCTCCAGCGGCTTTTACTGTTTTTACAACCCATAACTTTAAATAACAATATCAGATATATTCCAAGAGTCGGTGGGCTACTGGAAAATGCTGAAATTCCTTTAAACCATAGACATCCAGCACTTCTACCAAAATCACATCGATTTACGTATCTATACATTCAATATTTGCATCCAAAAAATCTTAATTCCCGATTCAAAGTATTGCTTTCATTACTGCGGCAACGAATATGGGTCGTGAATGAACGTGAAATCGTTCGCAAGGTAGTTCGGAAGTGTACGCATTGTTATCAGTACAAGCCGAAACTTATTGGTCAAGTAATGGGTGACCTTCCTTAAAGCTCAACGACCCTTTTTGGTATCGAAAATGGATTTTTGCGGTCCATTTCTGACATCATTTCGCTTACGAGGCAAACCGTACGCAGCGATATTTGTGTATTTTTCGAACTGGTTTAAGATCTTCAACCAATTCGTTCTTCCTGTGTCTTAAGCGCTTTGTTGGTCGACGCGGCACACCTTCACGATTGTATTGTGACAACGCAACAAATTTTGTTTGGCGCAAACACGCGACTCAAGGAGTTCGCAGAAAAATACTTTAACGATACAAGGTTGAATGAAGGAGTCAGCTACAGTAACGACATCAGAATTGACCCTCGGTTTATACCTCCAAGGGCACCCCACTCCGTTCAAGCTAACCTTACTTATGAAGAACTGCAAACACTTTTCATTGAAATCGAAGATTTGTTGAATTCGCGGACTACCGCTCTGGTATCGAATGAGCCAAACGACACTGAGGCAATTACGCCTGCACATTTTCTGATTGGTACCTCTCTGAAGGCGTTGCCTGACATGCAATTCGAATCTGAAAAAAAATATTTCGCACCTTATTTGTTGGCAACGCATAACATATCTTTACCCTCTAACCGACAGGACCGCCTTTAGGCGGGGTTAAGGTAAACAAACATCTACTTTTCTTCTATAATTATTGACACATAATCGGTGCCAAATATTTTACATATGTCGTAACCTTGATTTCATAGTTTTAAGTGGTGCCAGAGTCCCATTCTTTTTGAAAAATTAAGTGGAATTTGTGAAAAAAAAATTCGTTTTGAGAGAAGTGTTTTTGGTAACTACAAAAAGTTTATTAAAAGGATTTTGCAGTAAAAAACAAAATTGTTATTAAGTGAAATAATTGTTAAGGATTAGAAATTATGAAGAAGTGGATTTATAATGAAATTCATAGAATTATTGGCCAAAAATCATACCATACTTAAAGCCGGAGTTGGCAGCTATTAGGTGGAGGGTTTCAGCCTCGGAAGCAAAATTAGTAGCTTTTTTGGATATATGACTTAAAATTCGAGTTTATCGCACTAGAATTCCACACATGAGTTTTTTTATTTGAAACAAAAATTGGCGTGTTAGAAGGTTAAAACGCCCTTCTGGAAGCAGTAGACCCGTGATTATTTGCACACACTATAAGTACGAGCTAAGTGGACTAATGCTGAACCAAATATAAAGACTGGACAATTGGTGCTCGTGCCGGAAGACAACCTTCCACCCCTGCGATGATTATTAGCTCGGGTAATCAGTGTGATTTCAGGAAAGGAAGGTAAAGTGCGTGTGGCCGAATTACGCACTACTAACTATACAATTCACCGCTCCATACATCGACTGACCCCGCTACCTGTGAACGAAGATGCTTGAAATTCAGACCTTTCAACGGAGAGAGGACGGTAGTGGTACACTTAACTCGCCCAATCTGTTTGTAACAACTGATAAACCAATCATTGTATCGACAATTGTATAATATTGTTCTTGATACTACATATAGTTAATTTGATGATAAATACTCACGGTTAAGAACAATGGGTTTCGGCACAAGACTTCCCTTTTGGCAGCTACAGGATATATCCTGCGACTATTTCTTTGTATTGCGATTGGTTGTAGCTGTAATTCGGTGATTTTTAATATTCCGCAACCAGCTGGAGGATGGGGCCGTGTTCAGAAGCCCACGCTAGTGGGGAAAGTTTCTGATCGCCATTCACCTGGGAATGGCCAGAGCGATTCTTTTGCATGCGGTTCAAGCAGCTCACTACTTCCGGGCTTTGCGCATAAGTATCCTCTGGGTAATAACCGAACACCCGTTTGGTGGTGAGCTAAACGTGAGAAGGCGACAACCTGGTAAGGCCACTCCGATATAATCGGTTTAAGGACTTGCTGGGGGGTTCAAACCGCATCATATGATCACCATGTGGTGCGGCTGCAAGCGGGCGTCTGCCTTGGATCAAGCGGCTCGCTATACAAACGTGAAATAGAATTCAACCTCCCGTGAAACGGGTTGTGCGTTGTGTTTGGGAACCGCCACATAAAACAACGTTCCAATTAAATTCAACAACAAAGCCTCGGATATGAGAACCCCTTTTTAGATGACAACACCCGCAAACGAAATAAGGATTATGAGATAAGGGCATGTACCTGAAATGTCGGGTCCCTTAATTGGCAAGGTGCCGCTGCCCGGCTGGTTGAGGTCCTGAGGAAACAAAAGCTTACATCACCGCCATACAAGAGATGCGATGGACGGGGCGAGGAAACACGACCAAAGCACCTTGCAACATCTACTGGAGTGGGCATGAAGACAAGCGCAGATTCGGCGTGGGATTTGTGGTGGGAGAGAGACTCCGTCACCGAGTACTGTCGTTCACACCCGTGAACGAGTGTCTCGCTGCAATCCGCATAAAAGTACGATTTTACACTATATCGTTTATCTGCGCTCATGCACCGACGGAAGAAACGAACGACGTGGAAAAGGATACATTCTACGAGCGCTTGGAAGAAGCATACGAGCGCTGCCCCCGTCATGATATCAAAGTCGTGCTTGGCGTGCTCGCCAACGGGAATAATGCCCGAAAATTCTATCAAAAAATTCGGCGAATGACAGAAGGTTTTAAGCCCGGGGCAAACTCCTGTAAGAATGAGAACGGTGACCTGGTGGCCGATGTTCAGAGAGCACTCAGAAAATGGAGGGATCACTTCTCTGCCCTTTTAAATGGAGAAACTGAGCAAGAAACCAGAGAAGATGCCGAAGCCGAGCCAACAATCGAAGATGATGGAATTGACGTCCCACAACCTGACTATAATGAGGTGCGAATAGCAATATTCCGATTGAAAAATAATAAAGCAGCTGGCGCTGATGGTTTGCCTGCTGAGCTATTCAAACACGGAGGCGAGGAGCTGGTAAGGCACATGCATCAGCTTCTATGCAGAATAAGGTTGGATGAATGCATGCCTGAAGATTGGAATCTAGGTGTTCTCTGCCCAATCCACAAGAAGGGCGATCCTGCAAACTGCGCCAACTATCGCGGAATCAGCCTTTTGAATATCGCATATAAGGTACTATCAAGCGTATTGTCCGAAAGACTGAAGCCTGATGTGAACAGACTGATTGGATTGGACCTTATCAGTGTGGCTTCAGACCTGGTAAATCTACCATCGTGAGAAAAGAATCGACACACATCATCTCTTTGTTGATTTTAAAGCCGCTTCTGATAGCACGAAAAGGAGCTGCCTATATGGCGCTATGTCTGAATTTGGTTTCCCCGCAAAACTTATACGGCTATGCAAAATGACCTTGAGCAACACCGCCAGCTCGTTCAGAATTGGGAAGCACCTCTCCGAGCCGTTCGAAACTAAACGAGGTTTCAGACAGGGTGACCGCCTATCGTCCGATTTCTTTAATTTAATGCTGGAGAAAATAATACAAGCTGCAGAACTTAACCGCGCTGTAACAATATTTTATAAAAGCGTGCAACTGTTGGCATACGCTGACGATATTGAT
Organism: Merzomyia westermanni; assembly: GCA_949987695.1. NCBI lineage: Eukaryota > Metazoa > Arthropoda > Insecta > Diptera > Tephritidae > Merzomyia > Merzomyia westermanni. Next base: position 73,009,037 of record OX465292.1, read on the forward strand.
ATCATTGGCCTTAACAACCGCGCCGTAACTTCTGCTTACTCCAAATTAGAAAAAAAAGCGGAGAAAATGGGATTGGTGGTGAACGAGGGCAAAACGAAGTACCTTCTGTCATCATGCAAAGAGTCAGCGCATTCGCGCCTTGGCAACCAAGCCACTGTTGGCAGCAATAATTTCGAAATAGTAAAACATGTCATCCCATACCATCGCTGTGCATAATGTTGTAATTTTTCCTCTAATATCAATTAACAAACAAAACATAAAAATTCGAGCTTTGCTCCAACAACAATCACCATAACTATAATTGTTACAGGTACAGTGCGGGTGCATAACAAATAACACGGAAGTGTTGATATTCAAAAAAGTCCTTCTGTATCTAAAACTGTTCTATGAACGCGCCTAAAAATATTCCACTTTCCTTGAGTTGACATATAAAATATATGTACCAAAGAATGTATAAAAGGAATAAGCAAATGGCACATTAGAGGAAAAATGCATCGTGACGCCACAGGGCATCATAGCTTAGTTGTTAGAGTGTTCTATAAAAAATTTACGAGACGTATTCGCAACCTGTAGAAAATACAACTTAAAATTACACAAAGATAAATGTCTATTTTCAAGAAGTTACTTATCTAGGACATAAATGTACAATGTCAATTTTTCTACTACATTGGGCCATTATATTTAAGATGTCTTCAATGCTAATGTTGACATGCCTATGGACGTTTAGTAGAGCCAGACCATTCAGCCTCTCTGCACCTTAGGTATGTCTTGAGTCTTCGAAGCGATGAAAACGACCGTTCACTCGAAGCCACAGAAACTGGTAGAGTTGCGCCGATTTTTAATAGTGGATTTGTGTATGGAAACATCCTGGCATCACACACATTTAAGCAATCAATAAATGTTCCAGGTGGGTCTGTCTGATTCAAGTTGTGCCTGCAAGTAGACGTTAAAAATAAATTTCAAAGAAAAATATATTTGAAATAATTTGAAATCAAGGGAAAAATAATATAACTTACGTCTTCCACATTTTCAATTCTGCCACAAATTCCTCAGCGATCTCTAAATCATTAGGCCATTGCGATGCCAAAACACGAACTGTTTCCTCTATATGTGCATCGTTCAGTGTAACGCATTTTTTCGGCAAAATATTTTCTATTTTTGACAACAGCTTTCCATGTTTCACAAATCTATCCTTGAGTTGATCCAGAAAATGACCCAAGAATGGTATATATATGGACCGCCGATAGTAGTCCTCTGGCCCACCTTCATAATTATACCGATTTGTCTGGTGATTAGCTAAACGCGGAACTTTAATTTCCATATCAACGTCTTGGGCAATTTGTTGTATAGAGGCAAAAATGACTCTGAATGTTTGTTCGGCATTCTCACGCATCTCATTCACCTCGGCAAACAAAATATTGGAAAAGGCGACGCAAAATTCCAGTACAAATAGTTAAAAACTTATTCGCCATCTGAAGACGGTGCCTATTGCAGTTTTTGTGTTGCTTGTGGGTGGGAGAGTTTTGGACATGCAAGCCACCACAAGACCAATGCATTTGTGCAAAATTCATTCCGCAATTGGAAAAAAGCAATTGAGAAGTTTAACGATCACCAGCAAAAAGATTATCACAAAAGGGCAATGATAGACGCGGAAAACTTTAAATTAGTTTACGAAAATAAAAAAAAATTTATTTTATCTGAAATCGACACAGGACGCAGAAAACAACAGAAAGAAAATAGAGAAAAATTGGCATCTATAATACGTGTGGTTCTGGTATGTGGAAGGCAAGGTCTGGCTTTAAGAGGTCATAGAGATCAAGGACCACTCTCTTTAGAAATGCCATCTGAAAATGACGGAAATTTCAGGGCTTTATTACGTTTATCTTTGAACATTGGAAATGAGACGTTAAGAAAGCATATTGAAGCTGCAGCTGGTAATGCTAACTACATCAGCTGGCGGATTCAAAATGAGATTATTGCAACAGCAGGCGAGTTGATACAAAAAAAAATTATCGACCGTATCAATAATGCCACATGCTTCGCCGTTATTGCTGATGAAACAACAGATGTAAGCGGTGTTGAGCAATTTTCACTATGCATTCGGTACGTCCATAACTTCGAAAATGAAATTATTATGAAATTTTTTTAAAGGCTATAATGGTGCGCGTGCAATGAGTGGACAATTCAACGGTTGTGCAGCGGTCTTCCAAAAGCAATATCCGGAGCCTGTTTATGTTCATTGCGGAAATCATAGTTTGAATTTAGCCATTGCAAATGCCTGCAAAATACCCGCTGTTAGAAACTGTATTTCTTCAATAAAAGAGACGGTCAATCTGTTTCGTTCATCTTCTATAGCTGGTAAAGTCTTGAAAGATCTCATTCTGCAATCGGAACCAAATTCAAAGCAGGTGCGCCTTCTGAAATTTTGCGAAACGCGTTGGGTTGAGCACCTAGACTCGCTGTCCTTATTTTTCGATGTCTTTCAATGCATATGTGCGGCTTTGGAACAGCTTGATAAGGAACATTTGAGGTCTGACGTGTCAAAACCACATGCTCTTTTGGCGGCAATCCATACGCCCCAATTTATTATTGCTATCGCGGTCCTTAAGCCCATTTTTGCTTTGTCAAAAAACTTAAGCATACTGCTACAGCAAAAAAACTGCGATTTAAGCAGCTGCGTCGCCTTTTCCAATATTTTGTTTGCCGAGGTGAATGAGATGCGTGAGAATGCCGAACAAACATTCAGAGTCATTTTTGCCTCTATACAACAAATTGCCCAAGACGTTGATATGGAAATTAAAGTTCCGCGTTTAGCTAATCACCAGACAAATCGGTATAATTATGAAGGTGGGCCAGAGGACTACTATCGGCGGTCCATATATATACCATTCTTGGATCATTTTCTGGATCGCCAGAAGACGGGAAGTTAAAGGTTAAATCAGGTACCCATGCGTTCGTTAAAACTTCATATTTTTCTTTATCATTCAGTTTTTTACAAAAGTTGCAAACATCATTTGAAAATTTCTACAAATACATACTTAATAACAATAATAGTAAAACATGTAAATAGAAAAAAACGTACATTTGGTATTGCCAACCCTGCATTGCGAATTTTAGGTGCACTGGAAGTTTCGGCACTACTATCTGCTCCTCGCTTTAAAATAATTTTGTGGAAATAGTTTGTAATTGAATTTGACATTATATAATATGATGTTATCACTTTTAAACTTTAACAGAAACTAAATACTAACAACTCACTTCTGTTGATATTGCAGTCCATCGCTACTACGATAACGGTTCTTTAACGAAAATTGGCGTGTGTCTATCAAAAATATGTAGAAAATAAGGCACTGCGACACCTCGTTTTTTAGCATAAAAAACTCTTGCTCTCGCCTGGCCGAAAAACAACGTGAACAATTTCGTAGCACTGCTCTCGGTCTCTGAGAGTGCTGAGAACGATTTTTGATTTTGCGTGTATTTGGCGTTGCGTCTGTTTGTTGTTAATGACCATGGTACCGCACGCCATAATTTTCAGTAGCAAAATTCAAAAACTGAACGGACGCATCTCTGTACATATATCTACAGTCTCTAGTAGTGGCTTGAATACATATGTACAATCTATCTCTGTATGCAGAGAGATAGATTGTAAATTGTTCTTGGTCGTAGCAAAAAGTATTGTAAATAGAAACAGTAGCACTAAGGCCCATGCACAAAAATATTGTTGCTAAGAGTGTTTTATCTGGACAGCACAAAAGAACAAAATAAATAAAATATTTTTTAATATTATATAACGAATAAAGTGTATATGGTTATTATTGATTAATTTTCATATGATTTGGGGGGGGGAGGGGTTTGAACCACCAAACTCCCCCCCTGAGTGCGCGCCTGCCATCAGCTGATGTAGCAGTCAGTGACCTACTTTGCTTTTGTAATTACAATTTGTCAAAGCAGTTTCTCCCAACTCCCAACAAGTGAGAGAATCAACAAATATTAAAAAATGCATTTATGTATGTATGTATTTAAAGCATATAATAACTTTAAGTATAGCAGAATTCTTGTGCGTGCAAGTGTTCGGACTTAAGAAAGTGCAGCCAGTGCTAATACTACATAGTACAATTAGGAGTAGATGATATGAGTAGAGTAGTACAGTAGGTAATTAAACAAAGATATTTCTAAATTCACAAAAAGTTATACCGAAATAACTGGTAACCCTAATTCTCTCTTACATATACGCCACCAAAAATATTTCCGTAGCAATTTCCAAAGATGTTATCACAATAACAGTTATAGAAATAATCAAAGGTGTGCATTCCCCATGTGCTTCAAATTATAACAAGCAGGAAAACCAGCAAACTCCTCTTCAACAGAAAATAGTGAAATGAAAAAAGTATGTATATTTAACTTATATCTAAGCAGCTACATATCTTCCAGAACATCTCTGAATAACTCAACTTCAACCCTCCTGATAGATACAGGAACGGACATCCCAATTCTTAAAAAGGGTCAAATCGACAAAAATGTCACAATTAATACTTCACAAATAATAGATTTCAAAGACATTGGTTAAGGTGTAACAAGCACAAAAGGAACTGTAAAAAACAATCTAACAGACTGGCTAGATTAGCCATAACACTGGCGGGTGCAACCCTGCCGCCAACATTCACCATATCACACAGCCACACTTACACGCACGCATAATTTGTCAACACCAAACACACACACACTTTGTAAACAAAACACAATTTGAAAACTTTTGCGCAAGACAGTCGCGTAGAGCCTGAGGCAAATAAAGAATCATTGTTAATTGATGTATATTGGACCGATTTTCCGTCATCCCTTGTCAAATTTGGTTTTAAGACAAACGGGTTTCGGCGTTGTGCCGTCATCAGCGTCGATTTTTGTTCATTGGTAACATTTAAAAATTGAATCAAATTGTTTTACCATTTTATTGAGCGAGTTCCGTGTCGAGGTGAGTGCAGTGAAAAGTTAAAAGTGCAGTGCCCCGAAAAATACATATGGCTAAAAAGAAAGGCCCTATGGACAGTTAAAATAATTTGAAAAACAAAAAAATAATTGTAAAGAGGTACATTTACCCAAAACACAACAATTTAAAAAGTTCAAAAAAGTGGTATTTTAACAATTATAAGCACAAACATAAATAACTAACTTTAGGGCGCGAAAACAACAAGCATATAAAACTAAAATATACAGTAAAACCAAATTCGGGCGCGAACAATTAAATAAAAAACTAAAGCAACACAACTGCACAAACTCATAAATATATGCAACTGCACAACAACAAATAAAAAAAATGGTAATAATTCAACTAAAAGGATAAGTACCCCTAACCCCTTAGAAGCGGTACCAGAGTAAGTTGTATCTCAATAATTTATTTAATATTAAAATTTGCTTAACATATTTTTTATATGCAAGAATATCGGACTGCAAAACCCTTTGAAAAAGTTTCCTGTTGCTAAAACAATAGCAACCAAAAATCCTAATTTTTGAACATACATAAGTACATATTTACAAAAAAACAAACAAACAAAAATTCCCTCAAAAACGGAATATTTCAGGGTAAACTGTAGTCGGTAAAAAACCCACTAAAAATTATACATATATACAGTCCTCCCGGTTTGATCAAAGTTCCGATAACCACTTACATAAATTCACATATATTTACATACATATAAAATTTTAATTCCCAAATTAAGTCCCGCACAAAAAGTATACTAACAAAATAGTTATCTAAATTTTAAATCGCGGCTCTTCTGCTTATTTTTCGTGTCATCAAGCACAAACAAAAATCAACAAAAAAAATATTCAAGTTTCACTTGCAAATTTACCCGGCAATACCCCCTCTGCTTGCGTTCCCTTACACACTTACATAAGTCAAGCAGAGCCAGGATTGTAACAATAAATAAGCAGAAACTAACAAGCAAAAGAAACGAAGCAACTTCCGGCATATATCTCAAAGTGCCAGCCTGTGATACTGAAGTATTTCATGGGGGTTATGAACAATGGCCGTCCTTCAAGGATATGTCCTCGGCCGTGTACATAAACCACCCAAAGCTATCACAAGCGCAATAACTATATCACTTTCGAAATAAAACAAAATGTCCCCACTGAAAACTGGGACCCCATTATGGTCAATATATGTGCTGCCACATTACCAGAAAAATCACTACCCAGAACGAAATGGCAGAACGGGTAGATAATAACGTATCAAAGCCGAAAAATATACACGAAGACCATAATAGAAGCTTTAATAATAGAAGCTTTGCACCCCAAGCCACTAAAAATAATTCAAATAATAAGAGTTTCAATAAGTCTCAATCGTTCACCTCTGAACAACTCAGACATATGTCATGCGAACTGTGCAGCGGAGGTCATCAATTACGATCTTGCGAGAGATTTAAAAATGTATCAATAAACGAAAGAAAGAACTTAGTCAGAACTAAGAAACTTTGCAACAACTGCCTGTCACCTAATCACACTAGACAGGCATGCGCGAGTAAATATAGTTGCTTATATGCTGCATAATAATAATTATAACACCACCCAAAATAATCCAAATGCCAAAAGAACTACGGGACTAGCTGCAACAGCTAGATCGGATAATCCCGAAAAAGACAATCCCGAAAGTTGGCAAGAACAACCATGCTGCGCAAACGCAGCCCAAATACAAAGCTTCATTCAGAAAATGAAAGCAAAGCAATATTACCGATAGTCTCCATAACACCGAGGGGAACTATTTAAGCTAAGGGCCTTAATAGATCAAGGATCATAGCGATCATTTATAGCAACTAAGGTCCAAAAAAGTTTAAAATTGCCAACCAAACAAGCCAATTTCGAAATTTCAGGAATGGGCGGAAGAGTTGTTCAAACCTCAAATAAAATATGCTTCGTGACCCTGGTTTCAACAAGCGCGGATCAAAGAATAGAAGCACAAGCTATCGTTCTGCCGCGAATTGCCAACATGCTTCCAAGCTATAACATAAATAGCAAACACTGAAAAAAGTTTTCACATCTGAAACTAGCCGATCCCATCTGCCACACACCCTATCAAATTGACATATTTTTGGGAAGCGATCTAATCCCCCAAATAATACTTCAAGGTGTTGAGAAAATCTCCAACAACCTACTAGCCCAAAATACCATCTTTGGATGGATTTGAAGCGGTCAAGTCAAAGAGAAAATCTCCAGCTTCACAACGCAAGTGAAAGATATTTCAAATGACTATCTTAACTCACAATTGAGAAAATTCTGCGAGGTAGAAGAAGTATTGTGAAAACTTCTACGAAGCCACAACTACAAGATCAGACAACGGGCGGTACGTCGTTCGACTACCATTCAAACAACACTTTCCCAACGCACTCGCCTTAGGTCACTCCCGAACCTAAGCGCTACAGCAGTTTTGAAGTATGGAAAGAAACATACTTAAAAAAGGCGAGCTTAAAACCTCATATGACAACGTCCTTGAGGAATACATAAAATTGGGTCATATGGAACCGGCAAATTCCCATGAGAAAATAACAAAAGGCAAACACTCATCCTTTTATCTACCACACCACGCGGTTATCAAACCGGAAAAACTTACAACAAAAGTACGAGTGGTATTCAATGCATCTAAATGCACGAGCTCAGGTAACTCTCTAAATAACGTGTTATGCACGAGTCCAACATTATAACCCGATTTAGTGCTACTTATCCTACAGTGACGTATGTATAAATACGTATTCGAAAAGATGTACAGGCAAATCCTAGTACATAAAGACGACCAAGACTATCAGCGCCTTATATTCCGCAATTCACCTAGTAGTCCACGGTGACATTTGGCGTGACCTGCGCTCCGTTTCTAGCCATTCGAACATTACACAAACTGGCAAAAGACACTAAAGCAAAACTATACCTAGCCGCACCGGTGCTAAGCTCTCAAACATACGTAGACGATGTACTGTCTGGCAGCCGCAACCTTCCTCTAGCGTGCGAGTCACGAGCTCAAGTTATCGAAGCCCTCGACTCAGCAGGGTTCACATTAAAAAAGATAACTTCTAACCACCCAGGAATACTGGCAAATATAAATAAAGAAAACTTGCTAGATACCAATTTTCTAAAGTTTGAAAAGGAGAGCACAACAAGAGCAAAACTCTGGGCATACAATGGAACGCAATATCAGACCAATTTCCATGCACTCTTGAGTCGATATCTGCAAAATCCGCAAAAACGAAAAGACAATTTTGTCATTTATGGCAAAACTTTTCGACCCCGCAGGATGGCTTGCACCAATTATGATACAAGCTAAAATCTTCATTCAAGAATTATGGCTAGATGGAACCGATTGGGACGAAGTGGTTAAGCCACTCCGCTTAATAACATGGTCCCATTTGCAAACAACTTGCACACTATATCCGAGATACAGATACCTCGGTGGGTGAATTTCTCACTCGACCATCAAGTCGAAATCCACGGCTTCTGCGATGCTTCTGAAAAAGCATACTGCGCAGCTATTTATGTGCGAAATCAGCACAATGGCAAGATTACTAGTCACCTATTAGTGCTAGCAAAACTAGCCTCGACCGTACAAAGACACTTAAAGCTGAGCAATTGGAAATTTTACCTATGGTCCGATTCAGAAATCGTGGAAAACATACGTGTCAAACCACAAGCACGTTGCCAGTGCTGACAACAGCAGCTTTTCTCGCGGCATTTGCACGCTTTGTCGGCGAGGTTTTCCCTCTAAAATCATGAGCGACAATGGCAAAATCTACATCGGGGCCCAACGGGCTACCGAAAAGGAGTTCATACAGTTCGCCAAAGAAGTCTCGCCGCATATCATTGAAAAATACGCACCTCAAGGCATTAATTAGTAATTTATCCCCCCAAGCGCCCCACACATGGGTGGCCTATGGAAATCAGCTGTGGAAAGCTTTTAAACACATTTCAAGAAAACCGCTGGCAACAATAAATTTACATTTGAATAGTTCACTACCCTACTCATTCGAGTTGAAGCCGTTTCACACTCACGGCCGCTATCAGCACCCTCGCAATGTGACGGACTTTTCCTTTATGACGGGGCTAGCTCAGTCCGTCCGGGGTTCCTGTGGGATAGAGACCGAATCCCTAACGTCTCCTTTTAAAGAGAAAACCCACTGTTTAATAAATTGTATACAAATATATGTTTTATTTGGTAATTCAATGCTACTTTATCCAAAACTACTTCTCCTACGGCGAGGCTAGGAAAACCCCCCGCGTATACTTTAATAATACCCTGCTCTACTAAAGGTCGCGGAGGTAGGAAACCACCACTAGCCTTCCAAACAGTAGAATTAGAAAAATCCCTACTGTATATAAAATATAAAGTTCGTGAGTTAGGAAACCCCAGGAACTTCTTTCACCGCTGAGCAATGCGTCAGCAGGCTACTATGCCTATCTAGCTTCTCCCTGACTTAGCAAAATTGTCGCCCTTTTATACTTGTCCCAAAATCCCAATCTTAGGTTATTACATTATTTACCGTAGCTCGATATATATATACAATATTATTTACTTTATATTAATAGTGTGCGCCCTTTCCACTTGGAATGCCCCTTTCGCCCGCTATCATATGTTCGCTCATATTGGTGCTAGCGCTGCTTAGATCAGCTGACTATATATTCCTCACTATGTGTGATGCTGCTAAAAATTTGCTTCATTCCCATCATGTGCTAAGAATGCTTTTTTTTCCTTTTCTTCTTTATGCTATGTCCGCTTGCATTGGGTTGCCCAAATATGTAGACGTGTGCGTGAATGTGAACAAAGCACTGCTGCTTGAGTTGGCTGGCTGGAATGCCGGTTAATTTGTTTGTGCAATATTTGTTTATTGCAAACTAAAACTGTCGCTTGGTTAGCTGCTCATATCTTGCCTAATTATTAAAATGTGTATTAGGGGGTTCGGGAAAAAAGTGTATATTAGAGCACCCAGAAAAATATGTGCATTTGTACCAATTTACTCGTATACCGCGGAATTCATTGTGGTATAATATAATAAATATTCAAATATATATAAATAGGTATGTAACTATGTACACTAGGGTGTTCCAAAAATTTAGAAACTAAACTAAAAACTAATATGTAAAATCATTATAAAATAAATTATGGAGCAATTGATCCACCGAATCGATGTTGCTACCCGAAATAAATACTTCACTCCTAAAGGGTTTGCTCGAAGAACTGTCGTTTCACATTTGCCTATGTGTTGATAAAATGCTTTAATCAAGCACCCACATTCATTTATAAGACACTAAAGTCTACTCTTTTTCCATACATATCACAATGAATATGGAAGTTGATAAAGTCGCCCCGACACTAACAATCCACTCCGCGGTTACCGTGCCACGAGCACGAGCAGTACCTACTGCAGCACCGCGTACTGCTACTCCTAGGGCAACAACGGCGCCCACCGTACCGCCTCAACGATCACAGGCCACCAGGGCGAGGAATGGCCGGAAACACCACCGAGGAACCCCGTGGCAGCGCATGGCGTCCGTTGCCCTCTCTGCTGTCGCCCGCATGCACTACGCTTATGAGCTATTTTTAAAGGCATGCAGCCGCAGCAACATCAGCAAGTAGCGCAGGCCCACGGGTACTGCCCTAATGGTTTGGCACTATGGCATGCCACTGCAGAGTGCACCTCGACCTACATGTGTCACCTGTGCGACAGGCCACATCACACTCTTCTGCACCAGACCTCCAGGCGTAGCGCCCCAGTGGCGCCGCCTTCACGACCCAGATCGCAACCACCTCGCGCCACGCAACCTCGTCGAACAACAGCGAAATCCAATCAATTTCCGCGGACATTGACTCATCCCGGCGCCCGTCATCGCTCTCCAGCAACATCAACATACCAGCGACAGCCAGAAAGGCTAGGCTGACGTCGCACAACCGGGCTTATCAACATGGTGGAGACCCTGCAGTAGCTGCAATGTTTGCTAGGCTGATGACTCGCCTAGGGAGGCCGGGATGGCTAGATTAGCCGTAACACTGGCGGGTGCAGCCCTGCCGCCAACATTCACTACATCACACACCCACACTTACACAGTCATGCACGCATAATTTGTCAACACCAAACACCCACACTCTTTGTAAACAAAACGCAATTTGAAACGTAGAGCCTGAGGCAAATAAAGAATCATTGTTAACATTTAAAAATTTAATCATATTGTTTTACCATTTTATTGAGCGAGTTCCGTGTCGAGGTTAGTGCAGTGAAAACTTTAAAAGTGCAGTGCCCATAAAAATATATAGATTTCATATAATAGATGATAATTTCCCAATCCCTTGAGACGGAATTTAAGGACTTGATTTCATTAAAAAATATAATTGCATTATAGATTATCAAAAAGACGAAGATAGGCTAATACTACGACCATATGATTACACAGTGCATATAGTAATACAAATGACAAACAAACCAACCATTAATAACAAGACAGTACTCACAAGATCAGAAGTAATTGGACAAATTAATATAAAAAGTAATAATGAAGAATTATTCATACCTTATCAACAACTAGCTGAAGGCATGTTTATTGCTAACGGCAGAGTATATCTATATCAAACATTTAGAACTATTAACACAACAGACAAAAACGCAACTATCCAGGAATCTATATACAGGGTGGCTGATGAATTTTGCTACATTAAGAAACTCAAATAATTTTTTTTTCAGTGTATGGAATTCATTTTTCTTTTATTCATGTTAAAGCCCATTAAATTTTATTAAATATAGCTTAATTAGTTTTAAAAATAATGGAATTTAAATGCCCCCCCTGCTCGTCGATGCATGTGCGGCATCTTACCAAAAAGTTGTTCATTACTGCTTGGAGAGTTGAGACAGGAATAGCCGCAATTGTTTCTCGAATGGATTGCCTTAGTTCATTCAAATTTGTTGGTTTTGCTTTGAAGACTTCCTGTTTGCAATAACCCCACAAGAAAAAGTCAGGTGCAGTAAGGTCAGGCGACCTGGGTGGCCAACGGAATGTGGAGTTTCTGGATATCAGCTTATTGGGAAATTTTCGTCGCAATTCTGTCATAACAGGTTGGGCTATATGAGGAGCTGCACCATCTTGCTGAAACCACACAGAGTTGAAAGAAATTCTCATTCGGCGTAATTCTGGATAGAAAAACTCTCTCAACATGCTCAAGTAACGGTCTCCAGTAACCGTAACGGTGTGACCGTTTTCTTCGAAGAAGTAGGGCCCGACAATGCAGCGTGATGAAACTGCACACCACACTGTGACACGAAGTGGATGCAATTCCGTCTCATGGAGTATCTGTGGGTTGGAAGCACTCCATATTCGACAATTTTGTTTGTTTATGTTGCCGTTTAAATCGAAATGGGCCTCGTCAGACATGAAAAGACAGTTCAACATGTTTCCATCCTCTTCCACCATTTGAAGCATCTTCTGGCAAAATTCCAAGCGAATCGGCAAGTCTGCAGCGTTCAGTTTGTTGGCCATTTGAATTTTATATGGGAATAAGTCCAAATCTTTGTGCATAATTGACTGTAATGACTGTCTGCTTACACCCATTTGAGCAGATAAGCTTCTTGTCGAAACACGTGGATTGTTTTGTATGGCAGCAGCTACAGCAGCGATTGTTTCCTCCGTTCGAACTGAAGGGTTTCGATGGTAAGGTCTTCTGTTGACTGTCCCATGCTCGGCAAAATTGTTTACAAGTCTTATTATGGTCCATCTGCTCGGAGGATTACCGCCAAACGTGCGCCTATACTCTCTTTGAACCGAAACTACGGACTCCAGTGCGTGATAGCGGCGGACAATCCAAATTCTTGTTTCAGCGTCCCAGTTATCCATTTTTGTTAAATGTAAAAGTCAATCTGCAAAATAAAAAAAAAATTAACCAGATTCATTAAATAGAAAAAAAGTTATTTAATTTTTTTTTGGTAGCGGCTTTCATTAGCCACCCTGTATATAAAAATGGTGTGAAAAATGTATAGTAATTCATCAATTGAGAACGGCTGGACCGATTTGGCTCACATTTTTTTTCAGTTCTTCGTAATTGCTAGGAGAAAGTTTTTACGAAAGAAAATTTTAGGAAAACCCTGGGGAAAAGTCGGAAAAGTGGAGAAATCGAAAATTGATTATTAATAAAGAATTTTGTGTGCAATTGTCCAGGAATGGCTTTAATTGTCATTTTTTATTATACAAATGTCATTTTTTATTAAACAAATGTGCTATTTTTCTTGCTGCAATTGATTCGAGTTTTTTGACTTTCGTGTTGATCGACTTATTTTTCTGATTTCGCATAGTCATATATCGCGTATCACATACACTTTATTGCATTTTAGCTAGAGTTATTTGCTTGAGTAATGCCTCCTATTAGACGATCAAACCTTGGACGACGTACACGCCGAACACCAGTCATAAATGTAGGCTTGAATCTCGCTGCTTTCGAATACGATTCCGCAATAACCTACAAAGATCTTCTCTGCGTTGATATCGGCTCATTGTCTGTCGTATGCAAGCATTGCAATGCTTTCAAGTTTCAATCAGAAATCATCGGCTTATGCTGCGCTGGTGGCAAAGTGATATTATCCGTTTTGACTCACCCGCCAGAGCCATTGTATTCGTTAATGTATGGAAATACAACCTAATCAAAACATTTTCTAGAGAATACACAAAAATATAGCGGATGCTTTCAAATGACATCATTTGGAGCCCAAGTTGTTGATCTACCCGGCTACAATCTCAGTTTTAAGGTAATGATGTCCCATTATTATCAAAATGAACAATTATTGTTATATTTTTTCGAAATTGCTTCCAAACATTCAGATTCAAGCGCAAATTCACCATCGAGGGGGCGCTTTGTTACCACTACCGAACGAAGATCATAAGTTCTTTCAGATCTATTTCGTTGGTGATTCAGCAATTGAACTAGATCAGCGTTGTGCAATTTTTACTGCGACTAAACGTGAAATGATCGAACATGAGCATAATGAATTGGTCAGATTGTTCAAAACAGCATTGGATATGCTGTGAGACGCATCGGTCATATGATGCACTTCAATACCCGTTGATGTTCTGTCGTGGAGAGGATGGATATCGCTTCAATATAAAGATGGTTACTCCAACGACAGGTTTGTTTACAAGTCATCACTTCTATTTTATTTTGCAACTGAGTTCGAATTCAAATTTCAGGAGATGAAACGAATAAGAAGGTCAGCTCAATGAATTTTTATGCGTGTCGTTTGATGATTCGGCGCAATGTTGACAATCATCTGTTGAGATATCGCCGGTTGTTTCAACAGTACTGCGTTGACATGTACGTCAAGGTCGAAACGGAGCGCCTCAATTTCATTCGTTTCAATCAGTCCAAGTTACGATCAGATGAATACATGCACTCGCGTGATGCCATCGCTACTGAAGGAGTCGCAACCAACATCGTTGTTTGACCATTCTTCCAGCTACTTACGTTGGAAACCCGCGCCGCATGCATGAGTACGCTGAGGATGCGATGACGTATGTGCCGAATTACGGACGGCCGGATTTATTCATCACGTTCACTTGCAATCCGAAATGGCCTGAAATTACGAATCTGTTGCTGACAGGACAAACATCCAGCGATCGACATGACATCATTGCACGAGCGTTCAGACAAAAGATCAGAGTACTCATGGATTACATCGTTGAGCATAAGGTTTTTGGCATAATCCGTTGTTGGGTGTACTCGGTTGAATGGCAGAAGCGTTTCTTACCCATGCACACATTTTGCTTTGGATGCTCGACACGATCCGTTCAGATGATATTGATTCGATCATTTCGGCCGAAATACCAGATGCAGAAACTGATCCGGAGCTGTATTCCATTGTGACGACGAACACGATTCATGAGCCTTGCGGAGTAAACAACCCAGACTCGCCATGCATGGAAAACGGAAATTGCACAAAGCGTTTCCCTCGTCCGTTGATGGTTGACACAATCACTGGAATCGACGGATATCCATTGTATCGGCGTCGTTCTCCAGATGACAACGGCAGATCAATCGTGATGAAAGTGAAAGGAAACAATATCATCGTCGATAACCGCTGGATCGTTCCATATTGTCCGCTTTTGTCGAAAAAGTTCTCAACTCACTGCAATGTTGAGTACTGCAATTCCATTAAATCCATCAAATACGTTTGCAAAGGGAGCGACACGGCGATATTTGGCATTGTTGAACCGAATGCAAACGACGAGGTAACGAAATTTCAACTTGGACGTTACGTGAGTTGTAATGAGGCAATTTGGCGCCTGTTTTCGTTTCTAAATCATGAACTTCACCCGACTGTGGTACATTTGGCAGTACACTTGGAGAACGGCCAGCGTGTCTACTTTACGGACGCAAATGCAGCGCAAAGAGCGGAACAACCACTAGCTACTACGTTCACAAATTTCTTTTCGACATGCGAAAGCGATCCGTTCCCAAGGACTTTACTCTATTCGGAAATGCCACGCTATTAAACATGGAACGCTCAATCAAAGAGGTTTCAAGGCCGGAAAAAAGGTAATAATGTTGCTGGCTTTACTGATGTCTATTCCACCGATGCTCTCGGACGAATATACACAGTTCAACCACGCGAAGACGAATGCTTCTATCTTCGCTTGCTTTTGGTTAACATCAGAGGCCTTACATCCTTCGATTCCCTGCGTAGTGTGGATGGTATGCTATGCGCCATTTTCCGAGAGGCTTGCCAACGTTTTAAATTGTACGAAAACGATACACATTGGGACTCCACTCTCGCCTATGCAACTGTTTCTTCACCAGCGAATCAAATTCGTACATTGTTTGCGATCATCATAGCCGCATGTCTGCCATCGAACACGACCGCATTGTGGGACAAATATAAGGACGAGATGGCTGACGCAGATTTTGCATGACAACTTTGAATTTCGATTTTCAAATTAATGACGAGATGCGCAGCGAAGCGTTAGTTTTGATCGAAGACATGTGTATGCTCCTGTGCGGCAGTCTGATGTCGACATAGGGAATGCCAGCGCCAAATCGTTCGTTAAACGATGCATTCAATCGGGGAACTGCAACGGGAACAAGACTATGATCGAGATGAGCTGGCCGAAAGAGCCCGAACAAATGTGCAGCTGTTGAATGCAGAGCAGAAGAACGTGTACGATTCCCTGATGAAGGCTGTTGACGATGGAACGGGAGGAATTTATTTTTTCGATCCTCCCTGTGGGACAGGAAAAACATTCCTCATTTCTTTGATTCTGGTTACAATTCGGACAAGATCTCAAATTGCGTTGGCTGTTGCTTCCTCTGGCATTGCTGCCACATGAATCTATTCGTACTGCCGATGAATCTACTCTGCGGTAAACAAGCCAAAGTGCACAATGAACAAGAATTCAGCGACAGCGAGAATGCAAAATCATCGTTTGGGATGAATGCACGATGTCGCATAAACGAGCTTTCGAGGCACTTGACCGAACGATGAAGGATTTACGAGGTGATTCGAGACAATTTGGTGGGGCTATGATATTGCTCTCCGGAGATTTTCACCAAACGCTACCTGTCATCCCGAAATCTACTGCTGCCGATGAACTTCATGCATGCCAGAAATCGTCGTCTTTGTGGCGGCATGTAAAGAAGTTGAAATTGACCACGACCATGAGAGTTGCGTTGCAGAACGACTCATCGGCTCTTGAATTCTCGAGACAACTGCTGGCGCTTGGCAATGGCCAAATAACTGTTGATGTTTCCACTGGATTAATATCGTTCCCGGTAAATTTTTGCGAGTTCACATCGTCGAAAGAGGAAATCATCACCAAAGTGTTCCCCGGCATTGCACAAAATTATAAAAATCTCGATTGGATTAGTGAACGGGCATTACTTGCAGCGAAGAATAAGCACGTCGATAGCTTGAATTTGGTTATTCAAAGTCAAATAGCTGGAGAACTCCATTCGTACAAATCCGTTGACAGCGTGCCCGACGAGGATGAAGCGACAAACTATCCGACAAAATTTTTGAACTCGCTTGATATGCAAGGAACTCCGCCGCATAATTTACAGTTGCAAGTGGGATCGATCATAATCATGTTGCGGAATCTAAATCATCCGAAATTGTGCAACGGTACGCGGTTGTCCGTCAAGAAACTGATGAACAATGTGATTCAAGCTACGATCATCAAGGGCAAATTCAAGGGAGAGGAAGTCCTTATCCCACGAATTCCGATTATTCTATTTGATCTTCCATTCCAATTTAAGCGGATTCAGTTTCCCGCTTTTGCGATGACAATCAATGAATCGCAAGGTCAATCGTTGGAAGTCTGTGGGATTGATCTCGAATTTCCCTGTTTTTCGCACGGTCAGTTGTACCTTGCCTGTTCGCGTGTTGGGAAACCGTTTTCGTTGTTTGTTTTTGCGCCGGAAAACAAAACAAAAAACATTGTTCATCATATCGCTCTCTACTGATTTCGATTCCATTCAAATAAATAACATTGAAATTTGAACTATTTGTGTTTTATTATCCTTGAAGTTTATCTGAAGGCTTTAAATTATGGCGAGTTGAACTTCGCCGGGTCCGCTATTTTATTGATATATGGAGAAGTAAAACGTATGTAAAACTGGGAGGTGCCACACCTCTTTTTTAAAAATGTTCTGACGGTAGACCGCTTTTCATGAAATGTTCACGGTCAGGTCAAGGTGGTATGGAAATAATCGTCTGCAATATTTATTTCTAATTCAAGTTGGTATATAGTTCTGCGGCAGGACAAAGTCCGCCGGGTCACCTAGTTCAATTTAAAAATTTAACGCTATTTGTACAAAGTACAACCATACATATGTATGTGCATATGCGGTATAGAACATTAAGATATGGAAGCGCAGCAAGACAGCAGCATTCTTGTGCTTAGCTTAATAAATGCGTTAGCTAAAAGAGATTAGTAAAGTATACAGACATACATATAATTGCGTGACGGAAAGCAATGATAGCGGAAGAATGCAAGCAAAGACAATAATAGAGAGTGCAAGCACAACTATTATTGGGGTGAATGACATAAAAATGTTGTGGCCTTGAATATTTTTGGCATATAGTTGAGCGATGATAAGTACATACAAAACATATGATCGAAGAACGCAGCGTTTGCCAATCTGCGACCCAACAGTAAACATTATCTATATATTAATAGGCTAAAATTTATTCCATACAATCAATTGACAGAATATATCTATTTCTAAACATGCGTAATTTCAATAAGAATGTATTTTGATATCTTCTTATGGGTCAGGATCGGTGCATAGGCATATTATGTTTAACAAATAATGCTTCATTTATTTGTAATAATTCATTAAAGTTTTCTGCATGAAGCCAAAGCTGTCAGTATCTGACTGCGTTATTGTACATACAGTAAGCTTTTCGGCTATGACGCTTACATTCCAAGGTTCGAGCCCAGGTTCCGGACAATTATTTTTTTGTTTGTTAAGTTTAATTTCTTTTTAAATGTGTATATGAAAACTTCTTATTATGATTCTTTTTAAATTTATTATATTTTCAACGCAATATTTTTCTGTGTATGACCTCAATCTTGGAGTGAAAAATCAAATTTTGCAAAAAAATGCCAGAATATCAAAAAAAAACCTTAAAAAATACCAACATCTTACTTATATTATAAATGCGTAAGTTTGTTAGTGAGTGTGTTTGAACCGTTTTCACGCCCAAACTACTGCACCGATCTGTACACTTATTTCCCGATGTCTCGGATAGGTAACAGGTTTCTTGAAATCTCAATACCTCACATGGTTATGGAGTTATGGGCACTAATGTGACCCAACTAACCCAAAAATGTATTTTATCCAATGAATTTATGCAATTTGGTGCCCTAAAACCTTAAAATGTGCAACAATATGGGTTTTGAACGAAAGGGGAAGGCCACAGTATTATTTTGGACTTTGCAGTATTTCGATAAATTAATCGATAACTGAGTTATCGATCAGAATGTGGTTGCCCAAAAAACCACGAATTTGCATACAATATGGATATCAAACGAAAGGGGGAAGGTCACATTATTCTTTTGGACCCTGCAATATTTCGATAACTTTATCGATAACTGAGTTATCGGTCAGAATGTGGTCGCCCAAAAACGCCTGAATTTGCATACAATATGGATATCAAACGAAAGGGGAATACCACAGTATTCTTTTGGACTCTGCAATATTTCGATCAATTAATCGATAACTGAGTTATCGGTCAGAATGTGATTGCTCCAAAACCCCTTAATTTGCATACAATATGGATATCAAATGAAAGGGGGAAGGCCACAGTATTCTTTTGGACTCTGCAATATTTCGATCAATTAATCGATAACTGAGATATGGGTCAGAATGTGGTTGCTCCAAAACCCCTGAATTTACACACAATATGGGTATCAAACAAAAGGGGAAGGCCACAGGATTCTTTTGGACTCTGCAATATTTCGTTCAATTCATCGATAACTGAGTTATCGGTCATAATGTGGTTGCTCCAAAACGCCTAAATTTGCATACAATATGGGTATCAAACAAAAAGGGGAAGGCCACAGGTTTCGTTTGGACATTGCAATATTTCGATAAATTAAATTTGCATTAAATATGGATATGACACGAAACGGAAAGGCCAAAGATTCATATGGATTTCTCGATATTTCAATAAACTAACCGATACTGCTATGTTTCGTTATATAAGTTAATCGATAACTGAGTTATCGGTCAAAACGTGACTAAAAAATGCATCGCCATATCTACAAAAATACTTTTAAAAACTAATTGCTATGATTTTAATAAGTTTAGTTACTATACATCAAGGCGAATTCATATAAGGTGAGAGCAAGGCGAATTTAGCATATTCAGAAATGTCAGATCAAAAGAAAATAACGTTCATGTAATGAATTCGCCTTGCTATGCATACAATACCAATTTTATTTTGCGTTTTCGGTACTTTTTCTGTCACTTAGGGAAAACAGATTCAAGACGACAACGACGGTGCGGCATCTGTCAAATTATTTTTACACATGTTCTTATGTGGAGGAATTTTTCATGAATGCCGCTGTCGCCAGATTAGCTCTATTTCTAATTTGACAGCGACGGTCGTGGCGTCCTTTTTTCTTTTTCTGAATTAAATCGAAAATATATGCAAATTGCTTCAAATATGTGTTGAAATTGATTCTGCTTGGCGGCAATTATCGTCAAGCTTCGGTTTTTCGCCGTTGTCGTTCGCAGTCGTCGTTTTGAATGTTGGCCGGGCTATTGTCGTCGTTAATTAATACATATGAGTAAATCGTCACCTGTCAAACATAAAATCAAATATTTGGAATGAATTTTTTGTAACGTTTGAGCAAAATAGTTGTGCATTTTAAAGATATTGATATCGTTGTTGCGCAAAATATCCTTTTAGTAAGTTTAGCAATTCTTCATATTTTGGTTGCTTCGCTGTTTCCTAAAAATTAAATTTTTATGAGTGTTTATATAATAATACAATTTATGAAGCTCTTACTTTTTGTTCTGTATGTATCTCTTCTTCAATTTGATCTGAAAAATAATTAATAGCTTTGGCTTTTGTTTAGAATCCTGTATTAGAAGTTGGTGCTCTGTGTGAATTTAATTGTTTACAAGTGCTGCTAAGAAATTTTTAATATTTGGTGTGTAACCTGATTATTTAAGGTTTTTTGTATATCATTATTGTAAGGAACATGTGAACTTTAAAACTTATCTGTGTGATAAATAAAAATGTTTTCAAAAGAAGCTTAGTTATTTGGCTTATTTCTTTGATGCGAGCGGAGCCGCGGGTAAATGCTAGTAGCTTCATAAATTTTTTAAGGAATTAAATTTTTTCTCGATAATATTTGATTAAAGGTAAACATATATGTAGCCCATATGTAAAAATATTATAATAATTTTATATATCACAACCCGTTCCAGTTCCGTCGGAAAGAGAAACTCAGTAGAGAATTTTGATAATTTTCATTATTTCTTTTGGTGTTTTCCGATGATACAAAATGACTGATAGAGCCTATATTTAAATACAAAAAGGCGAAAATACAGTTTGTAGCTTCTTCAATTTTCTATTTACGAAGTGTTTAGAAATCGTGTTAACTTTCCTCAAGACATCAACTATTTTCCTCTTCAAATATTTTAATTTGTCAAAGGGCAGACATATAACCCAAACCTTACATATGTAGAATAAATTTGACCAGTTAAGATGATAACCTTCCTTAAAAATCCACATGAAATGTGTTTTAAACATGTCTACGTTGTGGTTGAGGAAAAAAGCCAGA
This sequence comes from Merzomyia westermanni, assembly GCA_949987695.1. Taxonomy (NCBI): domain Eukaryota; kingdom Metazoa; phylum Arthropoda; class Insecta; order Diptera; family Tephritidae; genus Merzomyia; species Merzomyia westermanni. The sequence continues at coordinate 73,030,334 of OX465292.1, forward strand.
AACCCATAATTTCATTGTAACTTTCTCCCCCTAAATAGGATTCAAAAAAGCCAGATGTAAAGGAAAAATTCAGAAAACTGCCTGTATATAAAAAAAAACCAATATGCAAGCCGACGTCACGCTAATATTGAGAAATTTGTGGAACTTCCAAATGGACGTTTCATGCATTTTCAAAAGACATATGGATATGTATGTATACACCTAATGGTGCAAATATTTTCTGAAGCGTGCATTCCATGGTTCGAGCCCAGGCTCCGGAGAATAATTTTTTTATATAATTGAGTTTCTTATTATATGTGCACACACTCCTAACGGTTAAATATTTTCATTCTCTCACTTATTGAGCATATTGAGTTAAAGTAGTGGCGTCGGTGGGTCCAACTCATATTTCATTTGCTTTCCAAAAATATTTCTAATATTTTCATTCTCTTACTCATAAAGCAAATTGAGTTAAAGTATACACCAGCGTCGGCGCGTCTGTTTTCAACATATCTCGCGCGTTTTATTGCAAGCAATAGTTCACAATTAGAATTTTTAGGGAAAACACAACAAAGACTAAATTTTTTTAATAGAACTCTATTATAAAAATGAGATTCGAAAGCATACAAAGTCGCTGCTGTTCACATAATTCAAAATTTAAATTTTTTTAGAAACGCAATCAAGCTTCTATTTTTTGTAAAATTCTATAATGAAAATGAGATTCAAAGGTATTCGTGGCTAGTATTTTCGTTCAGTTATTTAGATGCGTCATAAAATATTTGTTTTCAACATATCTCGCATGTTTTATTGGAAACAATAGTTCAAAATTAAAATGTTTACTCCATTATAAAAACGAGGTTCAAAAACACCCATAGTCGCCCCCTGTTCAAGTAATTGAAATTTTTTTTTATACGCAATCAAACTTCTGCTGTTTTTTTTTTAAATTCCATAATTAAAATGAAATTCAAAGGTATTCATGGCCTCTATTTTCGGTCGGGTATTTATATCCACCTAAGTACTTACAAAAAAATGTAAATTTTTACTAGGTTAGATGGTAGCTGTCCCACTAGCAGGGCAGCTCACTAGGACACTTATAAGGTCCGTTGTGATACCACATTCTAAACGGTGACACTAACTTAAGATTGCTTAGCAAATCGCTGCGTAGCGACAATAAAACTCCGGATTTGGCACACATCTATGTTCGACACGTCTTCCGGAGACCTTAGAACATCCGAACCGAGATACCTGTGCCTGGTCCTAGCAAACGCTGGACAACTGAGCATGAAATGATTTGATGATTCCACCTCGTCATCCTCCATGCAGCTCGGGTTATCAAGTACACCTAATTCTGTTTTTACACGATAGAATGGTTCCCGAGAAATTCGTGTAAAAAAAAATCGTGTAAAAAAAGATACTGGCCAAGTACAAAAATAATAGATTGGTTCTAGACCTCAAGAAATAAGTTAAAATTAGACTAAATAATATAAAAAAAATATTGTTGTAGTTATTTTAAGAATTTATTTTCGTTTTAATTTATTAAATAAACTAAATTATAATAAAATAAATTAAAATTTAGATTTCATAAAAAAAATAATACCAGAAATTCATTGCCAAAAAACTTAAATAACATAAAGTACAACCATAAGAAAAATTTAAACATTAAACAATTTTATTTATTGTCACTGTCTGATAATAAACGCAAACGTTTGCGAAAGACTACAATATCACTGCCATCACTGGAATGATTTTGTCGATCATTATCATTTCTAGCCGACTGTGTTGGGACATCAGTAGATTTTTGAACGAAATCAGTTATCTTAGATTGAGTTTTATTTCGCGTTAACCCATTATAAACTTCCCTGTAAGATGCCATTAATGATTTCGTCATGATCATGTTGTTCAAAATGACTACCTAATTTTGTAGCGAGATCAAGACCTTCTTTAATTAGAGATGCTTTCAAAATTGGACGATCTCTTTCGTCACTGTCACTATGTTCTTTATCATAACGAGTCTCAAGGGTGAGATCTATAATTTCATTTTCGCTCAAGCTTTCATCTACCAACAATTCTTCTACATCTGCTAACGATAGGTCATCGAATCCATCCCCACCGATTGCATTGGCCATTGTTATTATATCAGCAAGTTCAGCGTTATTATCGATAACAGGATCTTTGCATTTTACGCATTCTGGCCAAATATTTTTCCAACACGAGTTCAAAGTTGATGGCTTTAATAAATCTAACGCGATCTTGACTTGATTAATGCAGTCCATTATAGAAAATTTTTTCCATTCATCTATGACTGATGATTCCTCATAATTATCAAGTTTTTCTACAACATAATGAAATGAACTTCTTATGTAATACGTTTTAAACGTAGCAATTATCCCCTGGTCTAGTGGCTGTATAAGGGAAGTGGTATTAGGCGGCAAAAAACAAAATTGTACGTTTGGGTGCTCCAAAACTGGATGGCCTGGTGCATTGTCTAGAATCAAAAGAACTTTAAATTCGAGACATTTTTCTTTCATGTAGCGCCTAACTTCTGGGATGAAGTGCTTCTGAAACCACTCTGTGAAAATTGCACTGGTTACCCAAGCCTTTTTGTTCGCCATCCAGTGTATAGGCAATTTATTGAAATCTACACTTTTCATGGAACGTGGTCTTAAGGCACGATGTACTAGGAGTGGCTTAAGAATACGTTCTCCTGAAGCATTGGAACAAAACAACAACGTAATACGGTCCTTTGCTACTTTAAAACCACCGGCTGTTTTCTGCGATTTTGCTACATAAGTTCTTCTAGGCATTCTCTTCCAAAAAAGGCCGCTTTCATCTAAATTCCAAACTTGGTCTGGAGTATATTCTCCATCTTCAATAATTTTTTTTAGTTTTTCGGGAAATTCTTTAGCAGCCAATTCATCAGCGGATGCAGTTTCTCCCTTAATTTTTATATTGTGGAGAGCGTGTCTTTTTAAAAAACCAGTCATCCAACCAGTACTTGCGGAAAATGCATGTTGTTTTGACTGAGATGATGTATCTGGATCAATTTCCTGGATACGTTTATAGATTCTTAATGCTGTCTGCTTGATAGCAAGTCCGTCTACTGGTATTCTCTTTTGGGATTTGTCTTCTATCCAGATTACCAAAGCTTTTTCCATTTTCTCTTTAACAACATCCCTTACATACGATGATGACTTTGCACTTAATTTTGTTCCAGAACATACTGATGCTCTAATTGCAGTTTCATTTTTTTTAATTGTTCTTACAGTAGCTTCATGGATTCCGAAATTCTTTCCCACAACCGTTGCGCCTTGTCCCGTTGCAAGTTGATCTAAAATTTTGATTTTGGTATCTAAGCTGATCGCTTTCCTCATTTTTAATGCAGGAGAATTATGTAACATGGCGTGTGGCTACCAAAATATATTTTATTAATCAAAAATGCAAAAATCTAAAATTAAATATTTGAAACTAACCTGTTATTGGTCTACCAAAATTATATGAGCTTCTACTTTATTTTACTTAGCACTTGTTAAAAATCAGCAAAAACTAACGATCTTTCAATTATAATTGTCAAATAGGAACTAAATTGTGTGTACAATACATTATGTACATTTTTACTTTTTCAATAATTCGGGGAATCCCGCATTTCCCGTAAAACAGAAATTACGCATACATAGACATAACTCAGAATACACACCAGAATTATTTTAAGTAGAAAAAAATTCATTGAAAAAAAACGTGTTAAATCCAATAATTCATGTAAAAAAAGTAATTTTGTTTTTTTGTATTCGTGTTATTTCAAATTATGTCGTGTAAAAATAGAAATATTTTTTCGTATTTACTCGTGTTATTTCAAATTCGTGTAAAAATAATTCGTGTAAAAACAGAATTAGGTGTATATTCAACCGCACCGCATGGACCCCCATCGGACAGTGCCCAGTCAACACCCCAATGAACATGGAAAGATGTAACTTGGAGAACCCTAGTACTTCCATTGAACGCCTGGAGTCAACCACCGGCTAGAAGGACTTCGACACCTGACATGAGGTGGTGTCAGCCCAGCGTTTGCTTAGCTGATCCGAAGCCCACCTGCCCAGAAGCAACCTACAGGTGATAAGGGGAATACCCAGTGTTCTGGAGGCAGGCACATCTGCCTCACGACTGCCCGCTCTGGCCAAGAGATCCGCATGGCAATTGCCGGGAATGTCACAGTGGCCTGGCACCCAGAAAATTTTTATTTTAAAATAGTTGGACGCAATAGCAAGCGATTTGAGACAGTCGCTCACTGTCCTCGATCGAACGTTGGCTGCACTCAGCGCCCTAATTGCCGCTTGACTGGCGGAGTAGATGTTGAACTCCTTGGCAGCGAATGCTCTGGACAGCATCTCATCCACCGCATAGTTTATGGCGGTAACCTCCGCTTGGAAGACGCTACAATGATCAGGGAGCCTAAATTTCGTGTCAATCTCAGGTTCCTGACAGTAAACACTAGGCCGGGTCGATTTGTGGGGAGACAAAAAATCGCCCATTGCTCTGTGAAATTCATATTCTAGGGATCAAAATAAGAAACTTTGCCGAAGGAACCATACCTCTAAAACGAATTCTGATGTCACCCAATTTGGGTCGAACTTTTGGGTAGGGGCAAATTTTGAAAAATCCCACTTTGCCCCATTTGGAGTGCTCCAATCGGGTCCAAATGTATGACCGACCCCCACTAACTTTGGAGGCCCGACCCACCGATGCCAGTAGCACACCCCCTGGAACCCCCCTGGGGGTTCACCATACAAACATTTCAAAAAAACGCCGGGTTTGCACTTTACATGAAAAAACCAGCGAAATGCCTGTTTTTTCTTTATTTTTATTTATTTATTTATAATAATATTTATTATTTATTTATAATAATATATATTTTTTCAATTAAGAAATTTATTTAGTCAGAACATATGTAAATGAAAAAATTAATTTAAGTGAGTTCTAGAAAAGAAACTAAAAAAAATTATTGTTTGAAGTCTTTTTTACTTTCAAGTATAGGCAATTTCAAACGGCTCTCTAATGTCGTCGCCATAACAGCCTCTACATTTTCCGGTATAACCCGTTTGGAAACGCTAGCTAGCAATTGAACATGTCGTTCCGTTCCTTGTATGTGTGATGGAATTTTTGGATCATTAAACGATGGATCATCTTGATTTAAATATTCTTTCAATGTATCGTACGGAATGCTTCGCGTGAATGGTGGTTCAAATACGATATTTATATCATTCAAATTGATCATTTCCGTATAACTTGTGCAATTAAAGTTTATATCTGGCTTTTATAAACTCTAAGTTCAATTGGCTCCTCAACATCGGTTCGATAGCGTAGAATTTTCTTGATGGCACAGTCGCGCTTTTCTTACCTATCATCAAACAACATTGATAAAAAGAAATTTTCCGAATGCGCATAATATAAATTATCTTTAATTACTTGATTGACAATTTTGCGTAAACGAGGTTGTAGAAATCGTGACCAATCAATGAACTTGAAAAATAATGCACTGCCGTAGACGACAGAGCTGTAATACTTGATATTGCAGTATATTGGCACATAACATTTAATTATAAATTCAACCCGAATTCTTAAATTTGCATCTGGATTTTCCGTTGTCACATATAATCGCAATAATCTAGCGGCCTTGGTGAGCCACCAAGAATGTACAATTTTCCCTGGTTTGATGTTAGCCAGATCCACCGGAACCACGCCGCACAGGAGTTATGCCATCTGGCGCGCAACTGCCTCAGAATTCTCTCTGGCTGATAAGGTTCGGCAGGTAACCACACCCGAGCCCTTGGTCGAAGAGGGAGGTCCCTCCTGTCCACGGCCTCGAGCCTAGCTCCCCGCCACAACTTTCCAACCAGCGAGACAAGACACCTCCAGAAGCTCGCTAACCGCTCGTCAGCGCACTCAATAAGCCTAAACCCATGATACCATCCCATATATTCTATGGATGGCTGCGGCCAAGGGTCCCTTTCAACGGCAGTCAAAAAGGCTTCAGAAATGGCGTTGGCCACCCAGCTCCACTCCTCCCTGGAGATGGCCCCGTCTTCCCTGATACCATCCCATATATTCTATGGATGGCTGCGGCCAAGGGTCTCTTTCAACGGCAGTCAAAAAGGCTTCAGAAATGGCGTTGGCCACCCAGCTCCACTCCTCCCTGGAGATGGCCCCGTCTTCCCTGCTCCTGTCAACTACCCGCAGGGTGATGGAGCCAGCACGTCTAGCGACTTCGCTAAACGTGCGTTGCACAGCTTCACCACCCCGGTGTACCGCGCTATTCTGCCTTTTCCGCAGAGCTTTGTCACTGAGCGTGGCCGTCTCCCCACCTGCACTAGGTGCAGGAAGCTGATCACCGCTGCTCAAAACATTCCTGGCCCACTCCAGCGTACGGGAATGCTTCTCAGAAACCTGAGAACCATCCAGACCGCCATAGCGTTCCAGGATTTTCGCAGGCAAGCGCTGATCGCAGATGGCTTTCCTTCTCGGTGTCGCTCTCTTGCTTCTGCCTCCGCTTCGCTGTATTCAAAGCAATGTTGGGAGACCTCCCACTACTGGTGGTCGCCACGTTATCAATGTTTCCCACCGGATGAGCCCTCTGTAGCTGAGCACCTACTTGTACACCGGAACCTTGTCCATCAGATGTCGACTTCGACGCTCCTTTGTTGCCAGCAGAGCCCGCACTCACAGGGACGCCAGCCCTGCTGCAACCTAAGGGGGGGGTTGCTTCCAAGTTTCGGAGCTTGTCCGTCCTTTCCGCCCTGTTGTTGTGTCGCGTTTGGGCGTGTCTGCGGCCTGATTTCAGGCCACCAGTTATGTCTGGTCGCATCACTTCTATTATTATTATGATATATTGCATCAAAAGTAAAACGCGTGCTTTCAGTTCAAGTGTTTTATCCAATATCATTTTTCTTGTTTTTCTTACACACTAATTTACTGATGACAGCAGGTAGAAAGCATAAATATATGGCTGCATTAGACAGCTAATATTGAATGCTAAATATTCTACATACCACCGATCAAGCTGATTGGTTTTCATATACATACATTCAAATGTGCATATTAGGGAAATAATTTGATCAATACATGAACATAAGCTTCAGGCCTACCTAAGCTCTTTTACATTGGTAAGATGATAACTTCATGTCTAACCTTCAATACATGTACAAAAAGAAAACTTACAGCCTTTTTATGCATTTATAAATACATTATGTTTAACATTACTGAGTAATAGCCTTTCCTCCTACCCGAGGTCTGCGCTGTCTGCGTGGCGTACCTTCAAACCCTGTTCCATGGTTTTGATCTTCGATGGATGCTGTGGAAGTTGTTGGCTCTATTGTACTTAGTTCCGAATTTGAGTCTCGATCTGCTAGTGATGCGTTAACGGATCCATCAGTATTGAGTACACGAATTTGATTTTTTATTTATTTATTTTTAGAGAAACAGGCATTGCACATCTAAGACAGTGTCTTTTTAAAGTGCATCAGACGCATAATATAAAAAGTATACATTTACATAAATTCTTACATAACTAGTGAGTAACTACTTAATAAAATAGTAGCAGAAAAGTAGTAGACAAGATTGAAGTTAAGGGGAAAGAAAAAGAAAAGAAAATGAGAGGTTCCCTGTCCCCGTTGTCCGTGCCCGTCTTCCTCCCGTTCTTCTCCCCTCCTTAACTTCCTTGTTGTTGTTTTTATTATTATTATTATTATGATATATTGCATGAAAAGTAAAACGCGTGCTTTCAGTTCAAGTGTTTTATCCAATATCATTTTTCTTGTTTTTCTTACACACTAATTTACTGATGACAGCAGGTAGAAAGCATAACTATATGGCTGCATTAGACAGCTAATATTGAATGCTAAATATTCTACATGCCACCGATCAAGCTGATTGGTTTTCATATACATTCAAATGTGCATATTAGGGAAATAATTTGATCAATACATGAACATAAGCTTCAGGCTTACCTAAGCTCTTTTACATTGGTAAGATGATAACTTCATGTCTAACCTTCAATACATGTACAAAAAGAAAACTTAAAGCCTTTTTATACATTTATGAATACATTATGTTTAACATAACTGAGTAATAGCCTTTCCTCCTACCCGAGGTCTGAGCTGTCTGCGTGGCGTACCTTCAAACCCTGTTCCATGGTTTTGATCTTCTAAGCTATTCCAAATTTCATTAATTAAGAATTAAAAGTTAAATTCAACAAAAAAACAAAAAGTTGTTCGGAACCTGGTCTCGAACCTTGGAATGTAAGCGTTCTAGCCGAAACGCTTACCACCTGTGTTACTAATCTACAGGGTGGCGCAAAAGTAATCCTCCTATCAGAAAATGCTATAAATTTTGCGATTGGCCCCTAAAGTCAGTTCTGTTTTGACATTTGTGTAGTAAACACATGCGAAATACACGTTAATAAACAATGTTACGCTACACTGCTCTAGAACGCGGAATATTGCTGACTATTTATTTGACCAATAATCGGTCGGGGCCAAACGGTTACTGTGAATGGTGAGCGCACAGAGCAATGATCAACGAGTTCTTTTTGCCGCAACTTGATGAATTGGGATTGGAAAACATGTGGTTCCAACAAGACGGTTCAACAGCACACACTGCACGTGCCACAACCGATATGCTGAACATCGGAAGCTTACTTTTGCGCCACCTTGTATGTACAATAACGCAGTCAGATACTGCACTTGACAGCTTTGGCTTTATGCAGAAAACTTTAATGAATTATTACAAATAAATGAAGCATTATTTGTTAAACATAATATACCTATGCACTGCTCCTGACCCATACGAAGATATAAAAATACATTTTTATTGAAATTATGCATGTTTAGATATAGATATACTCTGGGCATTGATTGTATAAAAAAAAATGTTAGCCTATTAATATATAGATAATGGTCAAATAGAATGATGCCATATCTTAGAAATTGTCCCCCTTTTGGATTTTCGATTTATATGGCGCAAGGGATGCTTTTGAATCCCATTTTTATGTTATAGTTTTATGGTCAAATCAAATTTTATTGCGTTTTCAGGATGCACTAAATTACTCACCGGAAATAGTGGAATTTAACAAAAAAGTATAGTTTGATTGCGTTTTTGAAATAAACATAAACATTTTGAATTTTATTAACAGAGGCGGCTAAGGATTCTTTTGAACCTTATTTTTATAATAGAATTCTATAAATATATAAAACATGTATTCTGTTTTCCGTAAACATTTTAATTTGAGTTATTGTTTGGAATAAAATATTCGAGATATGTTGAAAATAAAATAACCGGCCGAAGAAAGTGGCCATGAATACCTTTGAGTCTCATTTTTATTTGGAATTTTACTTTGAAGTAGAAGTTTGATGCGTTTTTAAAAAAGCTGCTCAATGAGTAAGAGAACGAAAATACAGAGCGTATGAAACCTAAGTTGAACGAACCGACACCACTCAATGTGCTCAATGAGAGAGTACAAATATTTTACCGTTAGGAATGTGTCCACATATACAAATTGTGTTTTAAATGAATTTAGCGTTTATTTTGAAGTTTCTCAATAGGAGCATGACGCCGGTTTCCTTTTTGCATTTTTTTATATACAGACAGTGCTGTCCTTTAGATCTGGCTTTTTGGAAAACCATTTAGCGGGGGATTATTACAAAGTCAGCATATAATGGGTCTTTGGCTTTTTACCTTAACTACATGTATAAAATACACTTTATCTCTTTAATTCACTTCATATCATCAATTTTAATTTTGAACCATTGTTAGGAATAAAACGGTCGAGATATGTTAAAAATAAATATTTATTTGTTAATTGATATTAGAGGAAAAATTACAACGTTATGCACAGCGATGGTATGGGATGACATGTTTCGAAGTGCCCAGCTTCTCATCAGACCCCTTCTCGGACACTGAGATACGAACCCAAGTGTCTGCACCAATTAACAAACAAACATAAAAATTCGAGCTTTGCTCCAACAACAATCACCATAACTATAATTGTTACAGGTACAGTGCGGGTGCATAACAAATAACACGGAAGTGTTGATATGCAAAAAAGCCTTTCTGTATCTAAAACTGTTCTATGAACGCGCCTAAAAATATTCCACTTTCCTTGAGTTGACATATAAAATATATGTACCAAAGAATGTATAAAAGGAATAAGCAAATGGCACATTAGAGGAAAAATGCATCGTGAAGCTACAGGGCATCATAGCTTAGTTGTTAGAGTACTCTAACAGTGGCTTTGGTGCAGACACTTGGGTTCGTATCTCAGTGTCCGAGAAGGGGTCTGATGAGAAGCTGGGCACTTCGAAATATGTCATCCCATACCATCGCTGTGCATAACGTTGTAATTTTTCCTCTAATATCAATTAACAAACAAACATAAAAATTCGAGCTTTGCTCCAACAACAAACACCATAATAAATATTTAAATTATATCTAAATCACCGGCTGAAAAAAGTGGACATGACACCTTTTTATCTCATTTTTATTACAGAGTTTTACAAACAAAATAGAAGTTTGATGGCGTTTTTGAAATTTATTTTAATTTGGCATTATATGAACAGCAGCGACTACATGAAAGGTTTCATTGTGTTTTCTCTAAAAACTTAAATTTTTAACTAACATTATTTGTAATAATACGTTCGAGATATGTTGAAATCAAATATTTAAGGATGTATCTAAAGCCGGAAGAAGAAAGTGGCCATGAAAACCTTTGAATCTAATTTTATTGCGTTTTTAAAAAACAATTGAAATTTGAGTTACATACACAGGGCTCCTAAGCATCTCTTGAACATCATTTTTGTAATAGAGTTCTATAAAAAAACAAAACTTTTACTGTGTTTTCTCTAAAAATTTTAATTTTGAATTATTGCTTGCTTGTAATACAACGCGCGAGATATGTTAAAATATAATGGAATTTTTATTTTAAGATTTTAGTACAGATCAGCATAAAGGGGGGCAACTCTAAATCAAATTAGACAGACTCGCCAAAGCTGCAGTATACTTCAACTCAATTTGAGAATGAAAATATAGAGCAAATGAAATATGAGTTGACCGAACCGACGCCACTCAATGTGCTCAATGAGAGAGTACACATATTTTACTGTTAGGAATGTGTTCACATATACATATTTTTTTTGAAAATGAATTTAGCGTTTATTTTGAAGCTCCTCAATTTCTCAATATGAGCATGATACCGGTTTCCTTATCGTGTTTTTATAAGCAAACAGTGCTGCCCCTTTAGATATGGTTGTATTGGCGGGGGAAAATTGCAACTTCAGAATTTGATGGTATTCTGCTTTTTTCCTAAACCCTAATTAAGACATATTTAGCCATTTCATATTGACTTTTATAGCATTTTGTAGCAGTTCATTATCGTTATATGTTATTAAATATAGTTGATTAGTATTTACCTTACCTAAATGTTCATATTGTAATTATTTTCAATACTTATATGTTATTTCGTTGATCTGGCCACTCCTTATTATGACAGTTTCTAAAGTATGTAAATATGTATTGTTGTCCTTTTCTTACATATCGTTCATTTTGTACACTAAGATGATATATAAGAAGGCACAGAAGACAACTGCTTTCAATTGTGTTTGACGATTGGAGAAATTGAGAACCCGCTAATTATTATTTTAAATAAAAGAGTTTAATAAAACTACATCAATTAAAATTAAACACTTCAACTGGCGCCCAACATAGTGGCCAATTTCACCAATATATTTTTACGACGTAGCCCAAGACTACAAGGCAATATGGCTGTTTCCTTCACCGACGACCTAAGGTAGAAGAATTTATTGCCGTTATCTCAACGTTTAAAATGGTAGAGAAAATCAACGATGTCGACACGATCAATGGAATGCCAATGTTGCTTGAGGGTGATGCTGCAGAATGGTGGCGTGGTGTTAAGGACCAGGTTACAGATTTTCCTGATGTCGTACGCAGACTGCGCGAAAGTTTTTCACCCCCAAGACCTGCATGGCGTATTTATGCCGAAATATTCGAACTTAAGCAACATAAGAACGAACCTACGGACACCTTTGTTCGAAAGAAGCGAGCATTATTTTCGCAGCTAGAGAAAGTTCCTGCCGAAGCAGAACAACTAGACATGCTGTTTGGGATGATACATGCTCAAATTCGAGAAAGAGTAAGCCGACAGCGAGCCTCGTCCTATGAGCAGTTGCTTAACGAATGTCGAGAAGCAGAACACTTTTTAAGCAAGCGTAAGAGTGAATATAAGGACCAGGGTGGAAAAACTGCAAATCTTGAAGTTGCACCGCGCTGCAATTTTTGTAGGAAAAAGGGTCCCACTATATAATAATAATAATAATAATAATAAAGCTGTTTTAAAAAACAAAAAGCTGACGCTGCTGAAGCCCATTCCGCTGTTATTGCGCAGGCGGTTGTGGCAAAACCTAAATTTGCTTGCTATGGGTGCAACACGCCTGGCGTCACTCGCGCAAATTGCCCAACTTGCCGAAATAAAATCAAACCCTCTGAGGGCTCTGTGAATTTCAATTCGGTATCTGTAGATGGTATTGGGAGAGACATTCCCATGGTAAACGTAAAACTTTGTGGTATAACAGGCCAAGCGTTTTTCGATTCAGGTGCACGTACAAGCGTAGCGAGCGCTAATCTGAAGGCTGTGATGGACTATATGGGCTGTAAATACCGCAACGTCAAATGTGAAGTCACTCTAGCCGATGGAAGCACATCTATGCGAGAATGTTTGTCCACCGTGTGCAAAATTGTGATCGGGGGCCGGTGCCTCAACATCGAATTTATGATTTTGCCCAATGCTACCGGTAATCGCACTCTGATTGGCACTGATTTTCTTGAACAGGCTGGTATAGTCTTAAACATGGGCCAAAAGTATTGGTACTTCGAAAGTTGTCCGACGCAGCATTTTGATTTCGCCTCTCCCTTGCCTCTTAAAGTAAACATTTTCGAGACCGTAAAAGTGCCAAAGACGCAGCTAAAGCGAATGGCAGCTGAGAAGCTGGAGCCGGAGGTAGAAAAACCGAAAGTTTATGTGTCCGATTTCGAGTCGTATGGTCCGGAGTTTCTGAAAAACGACTACTCCCCGCATTCTGTTCAAGCTATTTTCAAAGATGCTTTACCAGCTACTGCTGCAACACCAGAGAGAAATTCACAACCATATCTTTTTAATGGTTCACTTTTTAAGGTAGTCCCCTATGACGACAATGATTTCACGAGATTGTATTCAATAGATTTTAAGGTAGTTAAACCTACCGATGGCAATGGCTTGAGGGAAGATCAGAAGAAACAACTTGACGACGTTCTTCAGAACTATATAGAAGCATTTGGAAATATTGACGAACCAACTCCGTATGCGGAGCACAAAATTGACACTGGTACTCATGAGCCCATCTTCAGCCCACCATACCGCTTATCATTTGCAAAAATGCACGAACTAAAAGCTGAGATAGGAACAATGCTGGAAAATGACATTATCAGGGAGTGTGAGTCTGCATGGGCATCTCCAGTTTTTATGGTGCCGAAAAGAGATGGTGGAGTACGGGTATGCGTTGATTACCGTAAATTGAATGCGGTGACTGTATCAGACCGATATCCTTTGCCCCGCATTGAAGATATTTTACATGCAGCAAAAAGTACAAAATTCATGACGACATTGGATCTTCAAAGTGGATACTATCAAATTAAGGTTCGAGACGAAGATCGGGATAAAACATGTCTCATCACACCGTTCGGTACATTTTCTTTTAATAGAATGCCTTTCGGGTTGCGCAACGCTCCTGCAACGTTCCAGCGTCTTATTGACCGTTTCAAAGCAGCAGTCCCGGAAGTGCAGCTCTTTGCATATATCGATGACCTGATTGTTTGTTCACCGTCCTTCGTACAACATCTTGAGGATCTCAATATAGTGCTAAGTAAGCTATGCCAATTTAAACTGCGAATCAATAATTCCAAAAGCCGATTTTGCTGTGAGCACGTGAAATATCTTGGCCATATTCTAACAGCCGATGGTATATATGTTGATCCGGATAAGACGAATGCAATAAGTCAGCGAAAAGCGCCAAAAAATGTAAAAGAACTCATATCTTTTATACAAACCTGCTCATGGTACAGAAGATTTGTAGAACACTATGCAGAAATTTCTAAACCACTAACGGATTTAACAAAAAAGAATGCAGTATGGGCTTGGTCTGAAAAGCAGGAAACGTCATTTAATTCGTTAAAACGTCTGTTGGTAGCAGCTTCGATTTTGAAACAGGCTCAAGATAACATGCCTTTCGTGGTAAAAGCAGACGCTAGCGCATATGCTGTAGGTGCAGCTTTGCTCCAGGGGGAGGGGCCAAATGAGCACCCAATCGAATATGCGAGCCGACTATTAACTACAGCAGAGCGTAATTATTCTACTACAGAACGAGAAGCCTTAGCCATAATATGGGCGTGCTCCAAATTCCGAGGCTATATCGAAGGAGCTGAAATTACGCTAATGACGGATCACCAGCCCCTGAAATGGTTGCTCTCGATGAAGTCTCCATCAGGACGCCTCGCACGATGGGCTTTACAGATTCAGCAATATAATTTCAAGGTCAAATATACTCCTGGAAAAAGCAACTGTTTAGCTGATCTCCTATCACGCCCACCATGTCAAGCGGACGAGCATTCAAATTCGCAAACCTGTATTTGTGCTTTCCATGTCGATTTACCCACAAGAAGCACGAAAGAGATACGAGATGAGCAGCTCAAAAACAAATACGTTAAAACCATCATTGATTCCTTAGAATCTCAAAACGACGACATCTTGCTTTGGATCAATAGAGGCTATATCCTAAATGACGGTATACTTTATTGCTATAATAGCGACGCGGAAGATGCACAATTAGTTGTTCCTTCTCATGAACGGAAGGCGATCCTCAAGCAATATCACGATGACGATACAGCTGGTCATTACGGTGTAGAGCGCACTATCTCGCGTATCGTAAGCCGTTACTTCTGGCCAGGTATAAGGGGAGAGATCGCTAAGTACATAAAAACCTGTATCGAATGTCAGCGATACAAGGCTTCCAATATGAAACCCATGGGCTTGCTGCAAACAACCAGCAGTAAAATGCGATTTGAGGTGTTAGCAGTTGATCTCTTCGGACCATTGCCAAGAGCAGAGGAGGGCTTCCAATGGATATTGATAGCCGAAGATGTGGCGTCACGATGGACAGAAATCTTTCCCTTACGCGAAGCAACTGCAGAAGTATGCGCAAAAACACTCATAGATGAAGTCTTCCTACGATACGGTATACCTCGACGTCTGAAGTCCGATAATGGCGTCCAGTTTGTGTCGGTAGTCATGCAAAAGGTCGCATATTGTATGGGAATCGAGCAGCAGCTTACACCCGTCTACCACCCAGAGGCTAACCCAGTTGAGCGCAGAAATCGAGACCTCAAAGCACAGTTGGCAATACTTGTTGGCAATGAGCACACTATGTGGAGTCAGTACCTACCTTCCATAAGATTTGCTATGAACACCGCTAAATGCCAAAGTACAAATTTTACCCCAGCGTATCTAACTTTCGGCAGAGAGCTGCGCACAATCGATGATGTCCAACATGATGTCCGCGCCATAGTAGAAAGGGAGAATTTCATTCCACAAATCTCGCCGTACCTTCAAAGCATCAGTAGTAAATTTAAATTGGCGAAAGAAGTTGAGCAGCGCCTCCAAGATAAAAATAAATCTTCTGCTGATAAACACAGACGTCCCCAAGATGATTTCAAGATTGGTTCAGAGGTATTAGTAGCGACACACGTACTTAGTCAAGCGGCGAAGGGCGTTACAGCGAAATTCGTGCCAAAGAGAGATGGTCCCTACGTAATCGTACGTAAGATTGGGTCTACCTCATATGAAATTGCGGCTCGAGAAAACCTGAACATTCCCTTAGGCACTTATCACGTGTCTGCTCTTACACTATACAAGGGAACCAACAAAGACGAAGCTCCAAATCCTGTCCAGCCTTTGAAAAAGCGTGGCCGCCCAAAGAAGACTCGAGTTGACATGTGCTCGGGACGAAAATAACATGTCAAAGGGGGAGATTGTAGCAGTTCATTATCGTTATATGTTATTAAATATAGTTGATTAGTATTTACCTTACCTAAATGTTCATATTGTAATTATTTTCAATACTTATATGTTATTTCGTTGATCTGGCCACTCTTTATTATGACAGTTTCTAAAGTATGTAAATATGTATTGTTGTCCTTTTCTTACATATCGTTCATTTTGTACACTAAGATGATATATAAGAAGGCACAGAAGACAACTGCTTTCAATTGTGTTTGACGATTGGAGAAATTGAGAACCCGCTAATTATTATTTTAAATAAAAGAGTTTAATAAAACTACATCAATTAAAATTAAACACTTCAATTTCAATAATATTTTGTGATTGATATATGACCTCAACTTATTATTTATCATATAAGTGTACCCTAAATCCTATATCCATCCAAATATAAAGGCAGTAAAAAAGCAAACTCCTTAAAAAACCATCAAACTTTGTAAGTATTTACCTTACATATTTTGTTATGGTAAATTTTAGTAATTTTCTTGCGTTTTTTTGCAAAAAAATTTGTTTAGGAAAATATTGCTCTAAAATCTTAATACATTCTAAAGTCAAGATAAGAAGAAAATCTATTAAAAAAAAATGTTTGTCCGGAACCTGGGCTCGAACCACAGAACGCACGAATTCTGTTGCGGTCGCAGCGAAACGGATTTTTTAAAAACTGAAGTTTTATAAGCGACAGACCAAACTGAATTATAGTTTTATTGTATTCAATTACGAAACCTTAAGTGCTGTTGAGGTGACCTAGAAGGTTCCTCTGGTCATACCAAATCGCTACCACGACAGTCGGGCAGTACGGCAAGGGAGTACCGGAGCGAACCGGATTCATATCCGGCCAAGGACTGTCAGTTCGACAGCAACCCCCAAAACCTTCGGGGAGTGTTTTTGTCGTTACAACAACAACAACTAAAGTAAAAATGCTTAGTCTTAATTAACTGATATTATATTATTATTATAATCTTCATTAGGTATTGGAATGAGATATATAATATTGACATATACAGACGTCATTGGGATTTTTATGCTGATTATCAAATGTGTGTTATTAAAATAAGCTGATTGTAGAAATTTTAATTTATTGAAATCAACATGATATTTAATTATTTCATTGCTTGTTAGTATGCTGGAATGCATAATACTATATTGAGATGCAACTACGCTATCAAGTATTTGCTCGATTCTAGCTTTTAGCAATTGTATTTTTGTTAATTGTTCTAGGTATAAACTTCGTTCGTATTCTCCATCTATAATTTTTTGTATGGCATTAAATTCTTTTTCTAATATTACCCTGTCGCTATTAATAACACTATTTAACTGTTCTAATGCTATACTGAAATAATTATTTACTTCTACCTGTTTGTTAATTTTTTCTCCTGTCTGTAAAAGGTGGTTTTTTATGTCCCGTCTATCTTCATCATCCACCGTTCCAAATATCCATTTAGATAGGCTACCAACTGCATTTACTAAACCTCGCTTATGTCTTATTCCTGTCGGTTTTAATGCCAGTAGTTCCGTGTATCTTTTATTTCTATTGGAAGTAGTTCTTTGTATTTCGCTTTCATTAATACTACATTGTCCGTCGTTTAGTCTAAAATGTCCTCTATTTTACTAATGTTGATCATGTAAAGAACTGTTTCTGTGTCCTTAACTATTTCTTGATCTCTCATTTGTATATCTGCAAATCCTGTTTCCTCCCTTATTTTTGTTACAGTCCGTTAATTTGGCATATGCATTGTATTGTCAATATCAGTATCATCATTATCTGAAAATTTAAATGGTCTTTTAATATTGCATGGGTGTATGCCTTCTAAGTTCTTCTTTCTATATTTTGGCTGCTCCTTATGCCTCAATGCCTTATAATTCTTTATGAATCCTTCTTTCCTGTTTTCGGTATAAACCTCTCTTTTTTTGTTTAGCTTTTCTATAACTCTTTTTTTATTTTGCTCCATATTTTTTAAAATTTTTGTTTTACTAACTTTCCGCTTTGTAAATCTATGGGTGTACTTTTAATAGTAGAGAGATATCTATTATTGTCACTTCTAACAGCTCTTTGCATTTTTTGTTTGATTGGCACATTTTTTTTTGAAGAATATATAACTCTTAAAGTTTCTGCTTTTGAATTATGAATTCTTTCTATATCTGCATTGCCTGTATGACTGTTTGGTTTGGTTAGATGAATTTGAACCCCCTCTTGGTCTAAAAATTCTTTAATATGTGTTGTCTTGAATTCATTATCTGCAACGATTTTTTTTGGTTTTCCGATTTTCGAAAAATGGTTTTCAAATTGTTCAATTAACGATATGTGGTTTCTGTCATTTAGGGAAGACACTGCCCCAAATTTAGAGAACTTGTATATTACCGTTAAAAAATGTAACCTTTTTATAACGTATGTACCTATGTGCATTATTTCGTTTATGTCCGATGGTGTCTCGGTGTAATGAAATTTATTTTTAATGGTACACCAGTCATATTTTACTCCTTTACATATATCGCAATGGTTGATTACTATTTGCACTAATTCCATTAGCTTTGGGTAATAGATTTTAGTTCTTATTTTATTGTATGTCTCCTGTATGCCTGAATGCATACTTTCTTTAACATGGTATAAGGATATTTGTTTATTAGCTTCAACCTCTGTTTCTAAATCCTGTGCCCTATTGGTGCACTTAATGAATTTTATTTGGTTATCATTTGAGTACATAGAAATAAGTTTTTCCTGTACTATATTATATTTGTGATCGCTAGGTTCTGAAAATATTCCTATTTTTCCTTTTCTTATATATTTTCGAAATATTTCGCCCATATTTTCAAAATCATTTTCTGCTATACAAATTATATTTTTTCCATGAACTATTTTTAATTCAGTTTTATTATTTGTCAAGATTATGTGTATTTTATACTTATTTACAATTTCTTGCTTGATAAGAAAATATTCACCTAAATTTTCTTCTGCGGAATGTATAGTAGCTATTGTTGCGTCGTCCTCTATATTATCCATTATATTTAGATCTGAACAATCGTATTCCATATTTTTCGAAAAACTTTCTGAGTTCGAGTTCTCTCTTTTATTTATTTCACTTTCATTTTCTTATCGACTTAAAAAATACTCCACCTTATTCTCTTTTTCTTTAAAATATTCTATCTCACAATCATATTCTCCTAACTTCAAAAGCCATCTATGGTGTCTAGGTGAAATGTCTTTTCCCTTGTATTTTGAATGTAAATATTTTATTGGTTGGTGATCAATTACAATTTTACGTTTTCTACCGTAAAGATAAGGTCTAAGATAACCTAGACTTCACATGATTGCTAGATGTCTTTCGTGTGACAAAACCGCTCCTAATGCATAATTGGATGCATCGGTTGTTAAGGTAAATTTCTTTTCGAAATTTGGAAATCGAAGTATTTGATGTGATTTAATCAAATGTTTAAGATTTTCAAACGCTTCAATATATGTAGGATTTTTTGTATAAATCCTTACACCCTTTTTTTAATACGTAGTAATTGGTTGTGCCACTTTGGCATAGTCTTTAATAAATTTGCTGTAATATCCTGTAACACCTAAAAAACTTTTGATTTGACTCTTTGTTCGTGGTAACTCTAATCCTTCTATAACTTTAATTTTATTGGGGTTAGGTTTAATTCCTTTGTCAGGTAAAATGTGTCCTAAAAACTCAGTCTCATTTTTCACACAATTACATTTGTCAACTTGAATTTTTAACTGGTTTTTCTCTAGTTCACTAAAGATTTCCTTAAGTGCTTTGATATGTTCTTGTAAAGAAGTACTAAGTATTAATATGTCAGCTAAAAACACTAAATTTATGTATTCCCGCAAAATTTCGTTCATAAGCCTTTGAATTGTCGCTGGGGCATTCTTTAATCCGAATGGCATTCTCACAAATTCATATAGTCCGTGTGGAGTAACAAATGCCGTTTTTCCTTTGTCTTCCTCTTTTTTCAATATTTGTTGGTAACCTTTTGCTAAGTCTATTGTAGTAAAATATTGAGCTCTTCCTAATTTATCTAAGATTTAATCAATATTTGGTAATGGATATTTGTCATCGACTGTAATCTCATTTAATTTTCTAATACTTTTTCTAATAATGCCTTGTTCTGTCATCTCTTTTATTTGTCTCCTAACTTCTTCCTCATGTTGCGGTGGGTATCTATATAACTTTGAGTTAATTTGTCCGTCTGTCGTCCTAATTTTATGTAGAACTTTCGTCGTGCTTGTTAGCTGGTCACCTTCTTTGACAAATAAGTTTTTAAATGTTTTTATTATTTTTTCTATCTCCTCTCTTTTTTCCTTGTTTAAGTGGTCAAGTCTTATTCTGCTCCAGTCAAACTCTTTTGCTTCTAGCGCATGAACTTTAAGGTTTTTATACGGGTTATTTACAAAATAAGTTGTGTTGTCATTAAGTGTTATACATCCATCTATTAAGTTAATTGTTGTGTTAAAACAATTGAGTAGATCGACACCTATTATAAAATTATATTTTCTACCTTTTAATGGAGTTACTTTCCACTTAATTCTTGCATAATTCGGAAGATTAAATTCCATGGGTGCTTTTGTCAGTACTTCATATATAATTATATAATTTTTAGTTATTCTACTAAATACAATAGGTTTCTTCAGCAACATTTTTTTTGAACTTTTTTATATCACTATCCATTAAACTTATGCTTGCCCCAGTATCAATCAGAGCAAAATATTTCTTGTTCCGCAATGTAAGTGTTATGGTGGTAAGAAAGTCGGAACTGGTCCCTCGAAAAAATTTTGCTCTTCTTCATCTGGATTTTCATTAAATTGAGTCCTATAACACTCACAATTATTTAATACTTCTTTTCTTTCTTCTTGTTTTGTTCGAATTTTTTCTAAATTGTCAATCTCCATTGGTACCGTTAGGTCTTGCCTAGGTTGATTACCGCGATTTTGGCCGGAATTTGGCCTAGGGTTTCCTTCCTGTGGGTACCTCTGAAGTTGCCCTGAACTACTTCTGTAGTTATTATTTTGGTAATAATTTTGTAGACTTTGCCTCCTTTGTAACGACGCATTTTCCCTATTTTGGTATGGTCCCTGCTGATTTGGTTTTACTTGTACTGAGTATCCTTGATTATTTCTAAATTTACCTGAACTTCCCTCGCCTTGGCCTGTATTTTTTTGGCACTTGTGTAATGTATGCGATGTAAACATCAATTGTATGTACCTTAAGTGAATGAAATACAGCTAGATATGTATCGGAGGTTACCATTGGGAGGAAGACGGTATGCGGGCATAACATTATACCTTCCTCAATTCTTTTCACTAAGGGCAGTTGAGAGGTCAAGGCGGGGGAGTCCTCTGGACCGTAGCTCTTTCGGGATGGGGTGGGTTGTTGCCTTTTCTCAACCGATGTTACATAAACTTTAATTTTAGGACTCCTGACCTGAATCTAAACTCGGGAGCTTTACTCCCTTAACTCAAAAATCTCGAAATCATACTCAAAAAAGACTGCAAATGGGAAAACTAAAATCACTCTATGTTGTATCTGTCATCGATTTAGGTTCCTATTGGGGCGAGGTCTGAGGTGATAATCGACATTCGCTTTCTTTACCCTACCCTAACATGATCTTCGGTGCGAATGATTCGAAGATCCCAATACACATTTCCTACCTTTTAAGTCATCAACATTTTTGCCTCCAGGAACATACTAATAACTTAACTCATGAATTTTAATTACTAAAATCAATCTTTATTAAACATTCTTATTTACTAACAAAATATATTTTATGCACTAACAATAATTCCTAGGGGGTATTTTTTCTTTTTGCAACTATAATGGAACATTCAAACTAATTTAGTCAATTTGAAAAAAGTTACAAAAATGCTATATGGGGATTAGGTTAAACTAACCTATTAAGCTAACCTCAGGTTAAAATGAACCGAACGGGAGAAACTTCGATTAAATTATCGGGTTAATAATATAATAACGCGAGATTAATTCCTGTAAATATTGGTTACCATATCAGGGGATCATACTTATAGCATAATCGATTTTGATTTTACTATTTCATTTTGTTTTTAATATTTGTTTGTTTAATATTACATGTTGGTATGTGAGTATGTGGGCACATTTCTTCAGAGTGGGGCATTGGGAAATATTTTTATAAACAAATGAAAAAATACTTTTATACTTTAAGGAATTAATATTTTAAACTAGTATCCATAATAAAATTAAACTCGAAAATTATTTAATAGAAGAACCAAAAAAAAAACAAGTGCAATGAACGGTTTACTTAAAATTTCTTTACATTCTTCTAAGTTGAATATATTTATTTTTGTTATCAAACAATTTGTTTTTATTAATTGACAGAAACTTTATTATATTCATTCTAAGATTATTTAGTTAGAACAAATCAAATTTCTAATAATTTTTACATGATATGATATATTTTTATCTTGGGACAATTGTACGAGTATGTATGTATGTTATGCACTCCCGCGATGAAAGGCCCTTCAGCGATGCGACGGCGGCAAGCTGTACTCTTGACAAGTTGTTTTGGCAATATTCTATTGTCTTCATGCTTTGATTTTTTATGATAAGAGATTTCGAATATGCTCGGGGACAGTGGCACATTATAGTGTCGTACACACTCAAAAAAAATATTATGCAATTTCCATGCTTTTTTTGTTGTTTGCAAATATTGCAACTTTCAATTTCACATTAGCAATAGTATCCAATATTTACAAAATTTACTGCTGTTAATTAACAAAACTATTTAATGCGAAAACATAATTTCAATTAAATTCTTTTTGTTGTTGTTTCTTTCGATTAAATAAAATTTTGTAGTTTTCGCTAAACGTTAACGTAATAGAAATTCTGGTACTTCATGCACTTTCTACAACTTAAGCTATTAAGTTATTATAATTTGTTATTTTTATAATTTTTTTTTTTTTTTTAGAATTTCGGAACACTAAATTTTTCTCGTTTCTTTTCTTTCTAATTTTTCGATTTGCTGTATGTGCTAATTACATAAAAATTTTCAAATTTTAATTTTTACGTTAATTAATTTTGCACATCACGGTTCTAAATTAGAGATAATTTTATCTCTAGATATTTTGTTTTTCTTTAAAAATAAACCATATGTATTGGTTTTCAATTAACAAAAAAAACCTGCGGTTTAGAAAAATCTATGTTTGATGCCTGTATAAACTATCACAAAATAGGGCTTTTAATCACAAACAATTCGGGTTTTTAAGCACTGTTCACTATATTGCGTTTATATTGTTGGTAGCAGGAACCTTTTTGGACGTGCTGCTGCTAACTTTATGAGCGCCTGGTAGCTATTGGATGGAGGATTCTGCGGAAGAAGCTCCGATGGCTGCTAGTAGCCACTGATTGTGCTCTAAGATGGGTGTGTCTGGACACGATTTGTCAAGATGTATGATCAATCACTATCCCAAGGAAAAAATATTACCACACCCACACCTATGCTTGATAGAGCTTAACTTCTCCAAGTGGCTTTTAGCTACGTTTGATGGTGATGGGTGTGGTCGAAGATTATGGTTCCAAGAGGATTTGATAGCACTCTAAGGGACAAAAAAAAACTTTATGCTACCTTTGGAATAGATTTCCGAAATTTCAATTGTCTTACCTGGTCTACTAAGCAGAAACCACGAGTTTCCTAGTATTGGGGATAATTGTGTGTATTTGGACTGTCCGTCCACTCCTATGGTCTGATGAAAATTTTCGCAAAGAGGCTAACTGTAGCTACGCAAGCCTTTTTAAACCTCGGATTTGCCTTTAAGCTTATATTTTTTGACAAATCAACAACATAAAGTTAGTCGCATTTCCGTGTGAAATAAGTGCGGCATTTCTTTTATTAATTTTCGGATTTACTATAAAAAACTGAGGGATTAAGGAGCTTGATACGACGACAATCTTAAGACAATTGTATCGCATGCGACAAATTTTGTTGCAAGCGGAATGCGGTACAATTCTAAATAAGTAATAGCCTTACGCTGACCATTACACTTGTGGCATTTGGTTTTAGTTTTTCTTCGACCACTCTCTATATCTTTTTTCCCTTCTATATATTTTTCTATATTCGGTCGGATACACGTATCCTCGAACCTTCTTTGTTTCATTATGGATATAATTTGGCCTAGTTCTCTACATTCATATATTTTGTCTAGCAATGTGCCTTGTGTCATCTCCTGGGTTGTGTTTACTAGGAGGCTCTATATTAGTGAGATCTTTTCCCTGTCCTCCCCTATAGTATACTATAAGCTCATCGGCTTTATACTTGCTATTTTGGATCTCAATAGCTAATTCACTTACCGAGTTAACCTTAAGGGCTGTAATTCTTCTATATATCTCTTGGGGCCCCGTATCCGGCTTATATCTCATCTTTAACGTTTCCTTGATTAGTTGCCAATCGTCTGGGCGAGGGATATTAATTACCACATTCTTCGCCTCACCCTGGATAGTTCGAAAGAAGACCATTCTTGTTGCCTCTTTTTTCTCGTTGTCGTTTTCTATTGCTGATAGTAGATATTCTATGCTTGAGAAAAAGGAGTTTACCGATACCGCCCATCGCCCGGTAAAAATCGGTATCTTAGCGATGTTTTTCGATACCCGGTGCGTCCTCGTATGATCAATTCTATACTGCAATTCCAGGTACGCTGTCCTCAATGCCTCCAACTGTTGCTCTCGTCTGGCAAGCTCCTCAACCACATCTGCTGTTGTCATTTGAGAATGATCTTGTGCCATATTCCTTCTTATGTCGTGTTCTCTTTGCCTCTTTGATGCCAATTTTATGCCGCTTTGCTGCTGATTTATGGGTGGTGGCTATATATTACTTATATGCGCACTACAATACCACTTTTTTCTTTGTTACTGTTTAGTTATGGGTGGTGGCTATATGTTACTTATATGCACACTACACTACCGCTTTTTGTTTGTTTCTGTTTAGTTATTGGTGGTGGCTATATATTACTTATATGCGCACTTCACTTCCAAAATTTTTGTTTTTGTTTTAACGATATTCGAACCACGATCCTTATATTCTACTCACTAAAAGGACTCCCGACTGCGCCAATTCTGTTGTGGTCGCAGCGAAACGGATTTTGTAAAAATATACAAATAAATTAGACCAAATTGAACTATAATTTTATTTTATTCAAATAAGAAACCTTAAGTGCTATTGATTAACTAAAGTAAACATGCTTAGTCTTAATTAACTAGTATCAAAAGCTTATTTTGCATTCTGCAAATATTGATTTACCAAATTAGGACGGAAGTGAATTTCCTGTTATGCTCAAAATAAATTTATCAAAACTGTCTGGTGCTGATTGTGCACTTATGTAACTATTGCTTAAGTTATTCGTAATAGGGGGGTTGTTGGCATTATACATAACTCACGCGTTCCACTGCAGACGCGTCCACCTGCGCTGTTCCGATACATACATATGTGCTATCAAATACCTTACCTAAGCGCTATAGCCAGAGAAAAATGCCCACCGTTGGGAGTATACCTACATGCATACCTATCCATATGGCTTTTGAAATAAATGAAGCGCTCATTTTGAAGTTCCGCAAATTTCTCAACATTAGCCTGACTCCAGTTTTCACATCGGTTTTTTTTTTATATACAGGCAGTTTTCGCAATTACAACTTTAACATATGATAGTTTTCCGGCCTTTTACCCCAACCACAACTTGTACCCAATATAACGGGTCAAATTCAGTCTACATATATGCAAGGTCTCAAACCAAGAAAACAATTGATACATTTAGAAAAATGAACACGATTTCTAACCCTTATTAAATATAAATTTGAAGTAGCTACAAACTGTTTTTTCTCTTTCTGAATTTTATACATAAGTTCTATCTCATCGGAAAACCCCGATAGAGATAATGAGATCCGATAAATTTCAAAATGACTATAAAGTTTCTCGGTCCGACAGAATTTGCTTTTTTACTTTGATGTATATAGTGCATATGAGCTGCATATAATAATTTTATGTTTTGAAAAATTAGGGTTTTCACTCTAAGATAGAGGTTATGAACAGAAAAATATTGGGCTAAGAATATAATAAATTTAAAAAAAAAAACCAACATAAGAAGTTTTCATATATTTAGAGACAAATTAAAAAAAAAAAGTTGTCCGGAACCTTCCCTCGAACCTTAGAACATACCGTCCTAACCGAGACGCTTATCATCTGCGCCACTGCTGTATGTGCAATGACACAGTCAGATACTGTAGTTAACAGCTATGGCTTTTTGCAGAAAACTTTAATTAATTATTACAAATAAATGGTGCATTATTTATTAAATATAGTATGCCTATGCACCGCTTCTGTGCCATACGAAGACATCAAAATACATGTTAATTTTAAATATGCATGTTTAAATGAGATACACTCTGGCAATTGATTGTATGGAAAAAATGTTAGCCTATTAATATATAGAGTACCTGGGTAACCGAGCGTTGCTCGATGGCAACCCTAGGTGGCAACCCTACTCTAAAATACTTTGGTTGATATGCGGCCTAAAATACCTTTCATTTGCTCCTTCATTGTCGCCTTGCCGTGGAGAAGGGGCTTAAGTTTCGCATTGAAAGCACTCGGGTGACGGCTCTCAATGCCGTATGAACGGAGAGGAACACCTCATATTTCCTACAGACTCTGGCAGAGGGTACTGCAGGAAATGTGAGGACATCCGTGCCAACGCCACCCTAAGCCAAGGTGTTAGACACCGTGCTGATGGCTGAATGGTCAGCGGGTGTATATCGCGAACGGTTCCCTCCGACGCCCGGGCAAGGTCGGTTGTATAAGTGCCTTCTCGCGCGCATGCCGGCTCTGCGATCGGGTGACCAACCCCTTTCCGTGCATACTCGTGGGACCAAATTATGAACAATTCAACAAATACCAACAACAAAACAAAGATACGAAAACTACTGCCGAACGACAGGAAGGGACACTAGACACTACGCCAGGGACATCACGGACGAACACAGGCGACATTAGACGAAAGGAGGACACTAGTACGGGACTAAGGCTGGGGAAGACGAACTTCTCTGATGACGAGTTCCTCTCCTCCAGTGAAGAGACGGACGGACGAAGCGTCGGAGCAAGTACCGTAGGAAACAGTACTCCGCCACGCAATCAACCATCTTCGAAGGCTGCCAGGAGGCAGTCTTCTATTAAAAAGACGCAGTCTAAAGCATCTTTAGGGAGAAAACGATACCAGCTCGCTCTGTCTGTCCTGGAGAGGATAGAACGGAACAGGGTGAATGGTACCGTTCATCCCAAAGATGCCGCCGACCGCGCCAGTTTTCAAGCGGTGGTGGACGAGTACCGGGCGTACTTGAACACCCAGCAGAGATCCCCAGCAGGTAAAAGGAATCGGTCTCTGGAAGAGGCCCCTGAAGGCTCTAAGAGGAGCAGGGTTACCGGTGGGGAGGCCTCCACTTCAGCCGGAGTGCTAAAGGGGGCAAAGTCTTTCGCCGACATGGCCAGGTGCAACCTTCACGTTGCCCTCGTGGATGAGACCACAAACAGCGGCAAGCCCGTCCTGGAGAGGTGGGGGGCGATTGAAGCTAAGTAGTCTCAAATGGTCATCGACTTCGTGATGGCCAACCCGGAGGGAAATCTCCCCTCATTCGACTCGGCGGAGGTTGTCCGCGGTTACTGGGTGGTCAAATGCGAGGACCAACAATCTAAGGACTTCCTGGCGAAGTGCCTCGTAGATTTGCGCGGTGCCTGGGAGGGCTTACGGCTAAAGCTCATCCCAGCGGCCGAAATTCCTCGACGACCAAGAGCTCGGGTGTGGATCCCGAGGATGAATATCGACAGCGGGACGCTGTTGAAATACCTACAGGCACACAACCGGCAGGTTCCGATGGGTGACTGGATGGTCATCAAGGCCGAAGAGTCGAAGAGGAACAGCCTATCTTTCCTACTCCTCATCAACGAGGAAATTATTGCCCCACTGGAAAGAACGGACTTTCTACTGAAGTTTGGCGTGCGGCGCGCCAAAATCAAAATACTTCGACCTCTTCAGGGGGATAAGGAAGAGGTGGATGAGGTCGACGACACTCACAAGCTCCTGGAGGACTTGCAGCTCGCCGACCAAGCATCCGGACCCTCATAGGCATGTTGAGTCCTGAAGTTGTCCAGATCAATCTCCAGCACTCCAAGCTCGCCTCGGACAACCTTGGCGTCTTCCTAAAGGAGAAGGACGCTGATATTGCCCTAATACAGGAGCCCTGGGTGAGGAACACTGAGGTGAAGGGGCTCTCGATAAGGGGCTATTCTGCGTTTTACAAACGCAAGGACGGTAAGCCGAGGACATGCGTTTTGGTAAAATCTAACTACAATGCTTTTCTTATTTCTTCCCACAGTTCTCTAGATCTCACGGCGATCACAATGGAGACAGCTGACGGAGTCAGCACGGTTATTGCCTTGTGCTACATGTCGCACGACAGAGAAACTCCGCCGGAGGAGGTCCGAAACTTGTTGCGGGACTGGAAGTCACAAAACATAATAAACGGGGGGGATGCCAATGCAAGACACTCTCTATGGTGGAGTTCGGAAATAAACATGCGTGGTGAGTCACTTTTCGATTACAATATTATTATGGATTTAATAGTTTGTAATCAGGGAAGGACACCCACCTTTGTATTTCCTAGCACGGATACTTTCAACGGGTGGGAGGAGTTGCTAGATGTAACGCTACTAAATGGTAATAGTAGTATTCAGGTAAATAACTGGAGGGTATCGGAACGTCTATCTTTTTCAGACCACAGGTGGATACTCTTCGACATAGGTCTCAAATTAGAATCCTTTATTCCTCACCGCAATCCAAGAAGGACTAATTGGCATAAGTTC
This sequence comes from Merzomyia westermanni, assembly GCA_949987695.1. NCBI lineage: Eukaryota > Metazoa > Arthropoda > Insecta > Diptera > Tephritidae > Merzomyia > Merzomyia westermanni. The sequence continues at coordinate 73,059,333 of OX465292.1, forward strand.
TGTAGGCTGGTAAGCAACAAGCTAGGTATATCTTCGGTTCGGGAAATCACATCAGTGGGTGACCTGAACGCAAGCTAGAGAAGGCCTTGGGGTCGGCTCTACGGATAGTTTGTCCTAAGAGCTTTAGTAAAAAGTCTTATCCACTTTGGTGGAACACGGATCTCTTCAGGCTCAGAAGAGAGACGCGCAAACTCTTCAATCTGAGTCACTCTACTGGTAACTGGCAACCATACAAAGAGAGTCTCAGGTGCTATAAAAAGGCGATTCGAAAGGCCAGGCAGGAATCCTGGAGGGACTTCTGCTCATCTATCGAATCGACCAAAGAATCTTCGAGAATGGGAAAAATTCTCTCAAAAGAAAAGTCCTGTCCATCCTTCATCAGGAAGGATGATGGGTCATGGACAAGCAGCTCGGTGGAAACTCTTGAGCTGCTTATAAGTACACACTTCCCAGGCTGTAGCTCCATGGATATGGAACCAAGGGAACGTACTGGGACAGTACCCTCCCCTCAGCTAGTGAATGGGCTTATAACGCAAAAGAAGATTGAATGGGCAATCAACAGTTTTTCACCATATAAATCACCAGGTTCGGATGGAATTTTCCCAGCCATTCTGCAGAGGGCAAGCTCGGCGGTGATACCCTGGTTGGAACTTATTTTTAGGGCTTGTATTCGGCTAAATCACGTCCCTCTAAACTGGAGAGGAACCCGGGTGGTCTTCATCCCAAATGTCAATAAGAGGGGCCATGAGAAGCCTAAGCATTTTAGACCCATTAGTCTATCGTCATTTGTTCTAAAAACCTTCGAAAGACTAGTGGATGTTCATATTCGCGGATGTTTGGGTACCCCTGGGTTGTCAACAGCGCAACACGCGTATCTCAAGGGTAAATCAACCGAAACCGCTCTTCACGAAGTAGTACACAAGGTGGAAGGTTCATTGGAAAGAAAACAGTACATGCTGGCGGCTTTCTTGGACATAGAAGGAGCCTTCAATAACGTTCGATTAGAGGCGATAGAGGATTCGCTCTTTACACTTGGCATAGAGGATCCTATTGTAAACTGGATAGGAACTGCTCTGAGGTCAAGGTTGATAAGTGCCAAGCTTGGAGATAGTGAGGTCACTACGCATCGGTGGAGGGGTACTCCACAGGGGGGCGTTCTGTCCCCACTTCTCTGGGTCTGCGTTTTAGACGGCATACTTCGCCAACTCAACAGGGGGGGAGTGAAGGTGGTGGCCTACGCGGACGATGTAGCCATAATGGTGTCTGGTCTATGCCCCAATGTGCTCAGTGGAATAATGCAGGGAGCGCTGGCGAAGCTGAGCGAATGGGCACAGACTGCTGGGCTCAACCTAAACCCTTCCAAGACGGAGTTGGTTCTCTTCACAACTAGGACGAAAATCCCAATATTTTCTCTACCTTCTCTCAACGGCCAGGAGTTGAGTCTTTCTGACAGTGTGAAGTATCTAGGTGTATTTCTGACGCCTAAGTTGAATTGGAGACTAAATACAGAACACAGAGTCAAAAGAGCTTATGGGGCTCTGTATGCATGCAAAAGAATGCTAGGGAGACAGTGAGGTCTCAGGCCGGAACTCACGGCATGGATGTACAAGGCAGTCATCCGACCGATACTTACTTACGGTGCACTTGTGTGGTGGAAGGCAGTCGAGGCGGACTACATAAGTAGCATCCTTTGCAAAGCTCAACGAGCTGCCTGTGGAGCAATCACAGGTGCCATCAGATCATGCCCTTCAGAGGCTCTGAACGTGATCTGCAACATGCTACAGATCGATCTCTTCATTAAGGAGACAGCATCACAGGGGTACTTAGGCTCCGCGAGTTGGAACTATGGAGAGAACGCACGTACGGACACGGCCGCATACTCATCAATATTAACGACTCTTGTATTGCAACCCAATCGGACTATATCTGTCCCAGGACAGCGATAGATATAAATTATTCGATTCTCTTTCCAACCAGAAAGGACTGGAATGAAGGCGAATTCACTCATAATTTCGACATTTCAGTGTTTACGGATGGCTCCAAGATGGCCTGTGGAGTTGGATCAGAAGTCTTCGCAGCACACCCGGCTCTTTTCATTTCAGCGAGCGTGTTTCAATCAGAGATCTTTGCAATCCAGGAGGCATGCAAGGCTTTGCTGGAAACGGAAGGCACAGGTAAAATGATAGCAACATTTTCTGATAGCCAAGCAGCCCTGGGGGCTCTGGGGTCTGCAACGATAACATCGAGCCTGGTAAATCAGTGCAAGGAGTGGGCCACGAGGCTGGCTCGTCAGCATATCGTTTCCTTAATTTGGGTGCCGGGCACCGAAATATAGAGGGAAACGAGATGGCAGATGAGCTACCCCGAGGTGGATCGGCTCTTGATGTCACAGGAGCGAAGGAGGTCCTCGTACCCCTGGGACTTATCAAGGGCAGAATCTCTCAGCACTGGTTTAGCGAGGCAAATAAAAGGTGGAAGCGTCTGCAGTCCTGCAGAGTTTCTAGGAGTATATGGCCATCTTACAACGAGGCACGATCCCTATCCATTCTCAGGATGAATAGAAGGGGCATTTTCAGGCTGATAGCAGTACTAACAGGGCACTGGACTATTGGGGCTTACGCGGCGAGGACGGGGCTAGAGCATAACGTTTCGTGCCGCAGTTGCAATCTCCCGGGGGCGGAAGAGACGGTAGAGCAGCTTCTGTGCGTATGTCCAGTGCACTGGGGGAAGAGAACTAAATACCTTGGTAGGCCCTTTTTCGAAAACCTCTCAGAGCTTAGGGACATGAAGGCTGGGGACCTCCTTAAATATTTGAACTCCGCAGGGTGGATATAGTCGGATGGGATTCCAACTATACTCTATACGCACATTTAAAGTCTTCTATAATACATCCTTCATTGGTTAATTCACGAGTTGTGGTATCAAAACGGCGCATCAGCGCTAATTGGAGTCGCAGGAGACTCGCCACCAGAACCAACCAACCTTTCATTTCATACGCATATTCCCATATATTGCTTAGTATTTAAAAAAAAAATTATATAGGTGGCAACCCTGTGAACCACCCCAAGTGGCAACACCAAAGCAGAAAATCTTAAAACAAAGGATACTAAATATACAAATATACAAGAATAACTCGTTTAACGTTATAAGATTTATAGGAAAATTAACACGATTTCTAATCACTTCGTAAATAGAAAATTGAAGAAGCTACAAACTGTGTTTTCGCCTTTTTGTATTTGAAATTTAGGGTTTATAAGCCATTCTGACTCATCGGATAACCCCGATAGAAATAATGAAAATTATCAAAATTCTCTACTGAGTTTCTCGTTCCGAAGGAATTGGGTTGTGATATATAAAATTATTATAATATTATTACATATGGGCTACATATATGTTTACCTTAAGTCAAATATTATTGAGAAAAAATGTTATTTCTTAAAAAATTCATGATGCTATGTAGGTATTTTTTTAAGTATTTTCTTTTGATAAACTGGAAATATTTTCTGGCATTTTCTTTGCAAAAATTTGATTTCTTAACTCAAAGATAGAGGTCATACACAGAAAAATATTGGGTTAAAACAATAACAAATTCAAAAAAAATCATGATAAAAAGTTTTTATATACATATTTAAAAACAAATTAAATTCAACAAAAAAACAAAAAGTTGTTCGGAACCTGGGCTCGAACCTTGGAATGTAAGCGTTCTAGCCGAAACGCTTACCACCTGTGTTACTAATCTACAGGGTGGCGCAAAAGTAATCCTCCTATCAGAAAATGCTATAAATTTTGCGATTGGCCCCTAAAGTCAGTTCTGTTTTGACATTTGTGTAGTAAACACATGCGAAATACACGTTAATAAACAATGTTACGCTACACTGCTCTAGAACGCGGAATATTGCTGACTATTTATTTGACCAATAATCGGTCGGGGCCAAACGGTTACTGTGAATGGTGAGCGCACAGAGCAATGATCAACGAGTTCTTTTTGCCGCAACTTGATGAATTGGGATTGGAAAACATGTGGTTCCAACAAGACGGTGCAACAGCACACACTGCACGTGCCACAACCGATATGCTGAACATCGGAAGCTTACTTTTGCGCCACCTTGTATGTACAATAACGCAGTCAGATACTGCACTTGACAGCTTTGGCTTTATGCAGAAAACTTTAATGAATTATTACAAATAAATGAAGCATTATTTGTTAAACATAATATACCTATGCACTGCTCCTGACCCATACGAAGATATAAAAATACATTTTTATTGAAATTATGCATGTTTAGATATAGATATACTCTGGGCATTGATTGTATAAAAAAAAAATGTTAGCCTATTAATATATAGATAATGGTCAAATAGAATGATGCCATATCTTAGAAATTGTCCCCCTTTTGGATTTTCGATTTATATGGCGCAAGGGATGCTTTTGAATCCCATTTTTATGTTATAGTTTTATGGTCAAATCAAATTTTATTGCGTTTTCAGGATGCACTAAATTACTCACCGGAAATAGTGGAATTTAACAAAAAAGTATAGTTTGATTGCGTTTTTGAAATAAACATAAACATTTTGAATTTTATTAACAGAGGCGGCTAAGGATTCTTTTGAACCTTATTTTTATAATAGAATTCTATAAATATATAAAACATGTATTCTGTTTTCCGTAAACATTTTAATTTGAGTTATTGTTTGGAATAAAATATTCGAGATATGTTGAAAATAAAATAACCGGCCGAAGAAAGTGGCCATGAATACCTTTGAGTCTCATTTTTATTTGGAATTTTACTTTGAAGTAGAAGTTTGATGCGTTTTTAAAAAAGCTGCTCAATGAGTAAGAGAACGAAAATACAGAGCGTATGAAACCTAAGTTGAACGAACCGACACCACTCAATGTGCTCAATGAGAGAGTACAAATATTTTACCGTTAGGAATGTGTCCACATATACAAATTGTGTTTTAAATGAATTTAGCGTTTATTTTGAAGTTTCTCAATATGAGCATGACGCCGGTTTCCTTTTTGCATTTTTTTATATGCAGACAGTGCTGTCCTTTAGATCTGGCTTTTTGGAAAACCATTTAGCGGGGGATTATTACAAAGTCAGCATATAATGGGTCTTTGGCTTTTTACCTTAACTACATGTATAAAATACACTTTATCTCTTTAATTCACTTCATATCATCAATTTTAATTTTGAACCATTGTTAGGACTAAAACGGTCGAGATATGTTAAAAATAAATATTTATTTGTTAATTGATATTAGAGGAAAAATTACAACGTTATGCACAGCGATGGTATGGGATGACATGTTTCGAAGTGCTCAGCTTCTCATCAGACCCCTTCTCGGACACTGAGATACGAACCCAAGTGTCTGCACCAATTAACAAACAAACATAAAAATTCGAGCTTTGCTCCAACAACAATCACCATAACTATAATTGTTACAGGTACAGTGCGGGTGCATAACAAATAACACGGAAGTGTTGATATGCAAAAAAGCCTTTCTGTATCTAAAACTGTTCTATGAACGCGCCTAAAAATATTCCACTTTCCTTGAGTTGACATATAAAATATATGTACCAAAGAATGTATAAAAGGAATAAGCAAATGGCACATTAGAGGAAAAATGCATCGTGAAGCTACAGGGCATCATAGCTTAGTTGTTAGAGTACTCTAACAGTGGCTTTGGTGCAGACACTTGGGTTCGTATCTCAGTGTCCGAGAAGGGGTCTGATGAGAAGCTGGGCACTTCGAAATATGTCATCCCATACCATCGCTGTGCATAACGTTGTAATTTTTCCTCTAATATCAATTAACAAACAAACATAAAAATTCGAGCTTTGCTCCAACAACAAACACCATAATAAATATTTAAATTATATCTAAATCACCGGCTGAAAAAAGTGGACATGACACCTTTTTATCTCATTTTTATTACAGAGTTTTACAAACAAAATAGAAGTTTGATGGCGTTTTTGAAATTTATTTTAATTTGGCATTATATGAACAGCAGCGACTACATGAAAGGTTTCATTGTGTTTTCTCTAAAAACTTAAATTTTTAACTAACATTATTTGTAATAATACGTTCGAGATATGTTGAAATCAAATATTTAAGGATGTATCTAAAGCCGGAAGAAGAAAGTGGCCATGAAAACCTTTGAATCTAATTTTATTGCGTTTTTAAAAAACAATTGAAATTTGAGTTACATACACAGGGCTCCTAAGCATCTCTTGAACATCATTTTTGTAATAGAGTTCTATAAAAAAACAAAACTTTTACTGTGTTTTCTCTAAAAATTTTAATTTTGAATTATTGCTTGCTTGTAATACAACGCGCGAGATATGTTAAAATATAATGGAATTTTTATTTTAAGATTTTGGTACAGATCAGCATAAAGGGGGCCAACTCTAAATCAAATTAGACAGACTCGCCAAAGCTGCAGTATACTTCAACTCAATTTGAGAATGAAAATATAGAGCAAATGAAATATGAGTTGACCGAACCGACGCCACTCAATGTGCTCAATGAGAGAGTACACATATTTTACTGTTAGGAATGTGTTCACATATACATATTTTTTTTGAAAATGAATTTAGCGTTTATTTTGAAGCTCCTCAATTTCTCAATATGAGCATGATACCGGTTTCCTTATCGTGTTTTTATAAGCAAACAGTGCTGCCCCTTTAGATATGGTTGTATTGGCGGGGGAAAATTGCAACTTCAGAATTTGATGGTATTCTGCTTTTTTCCTAAACCCTAATTAAGACATATTTAGCCATTTCATATTGACTTTTATAGCATTTTGTAGCAGTTCATTATCGTTATATGTTATTAAATATAGTTGATTAGTATTTACCTTACCTAAATGTTCATATTGTAATTATTTTCAATACTTATATGTTATTTCGTTGATCTGGCCACTCCTTATTATGACAGTTTCTAAAGTATGTAAATATGTATTGTTGTCCTTTTCTTACATATCGTTCATTTTGTACACTAAGATGATATATAAGAAGGCACAGAAGACAACTGCTTTCAATTGTGTTTGACGATTGGAGAAATTGAGAACCCGCTAATTATTATTTTAAATAAAAGAGTTTAATAAAACTACATCAATTAAAATTAAACACTTCAACTGGCGCCCAACATAGTGGCCAATTTCACCAATATATTTTTACGACGTAGCCCAAGACTACAAGGCAATATGGCTGTTTCCTTCACCGACGACCTAAGGTAGAAGAATTTATTGCCGTTATCTCAACGTTTAAAATGGTAGAGAAAATCAACGATGTCGACACGATCAATGGAATGCCAATGTTGCTTGAGGGTGATGCTGCAGAATGGTGGCGTGGTGTTAAGGACCAGGTTACAGATTTTCCTGATGTCGTACGCAGACTGCGCGAAAGTTTTTCACCCCCAAGACCTGCATGGCGTATTTATGCCGAAATATTCGAACTTAAGCAACATAAGAACGAACCTACGGACACCTTTGTTCGAAAGAAGCGAGCATTATTTTCGCAGCTAGAGAAAGTTCCTGCCGAAGCAGAACAACTAGACATGCTGTTTGGGATGATACATGCTCAAATTCGAGAAAGAGTAAGCCGACAGCGAGCCTCGTCCTATGAGCAGTTGCTTAACGAATTGCGAGAAGCAGAACACTTTTTAAGCAAGCGTAAGAGTGAATATAAGGACCAGGGTGGAAAAACTGCAAATCTTGAAGTTGCACCGCGCTGCAATTTTTGTAGGAAAAAGGGTCACACTATAGAAAGCTGTTTTAAAAAACAAAAAGCTGACGCTGCTGAAGCCCATTCCGCTGTTATTGCGCAGGCGGTTGTGGCAAAACCTAAATTTGCTTGCTATGGGTGCAACACGCCTGGCGTCACTCGCGCAAATTGCCCAACTTGCCGAAATAAAATCAAACCCTCTGAGGGCTCTGTGAATTTCAATTCGGTATCTGTAGATGGTATTGGGAGAGACATTCCCATGGTAAACGTAAAACTTTGTGGTATAACAGGCCAAGCGTTTTTCGATTCAGGTGCACGTACAAGCGTAGCGAGCGCTAATCTGAAGGCTGTGATGGACTATATGGGCTGTAAATACCGCAACGTCAAATGTGAAGTCACTCTAGCCGATGGAAGCACATCTATGCGAGAATGTTTGTCCACCGTGTGCAAAATTGTGATCGGGGGCCGGTGCCTCAACATCGAATTTATGATTTTGCCCAATGCTACCGGTAATCGCACTCTGATTGGCACTGATTTTCTTGAACAGGCTGGTATAGTCTTAAACATGGGCCAAAAGTATTGGTACTTCGAAAGTTGTCCGACGCAGCATTTTGATTTCGCCTCTCCCTTGCCTCTTAAAGTAAACATTTTCGAGACCGTAAAAGTGCCAAAGACGCAGCTAAAGCGAATGGCAGCTGAGAAGCTGGAGCCGGAGGTAGAAAAACCGAAAGTTTATGTGTCCGATTTCGAGTCGTATGGTCCGGAGTTTCTGAAAAACGACTACTCCCCGCATTCTGTTCAAGCTATTTTCAAAGATGCTTTACCAGCTACTGCTGCAACACCAGAGAGAAATTCACAACCATATCTTTTTAATGGTTCACTTTTTAAGGTAGTCCCCTATGACGACAATGATTTCACGAGATTGTATTCAATAGATTTTAAGGTAGTTAAACCTACCGATGGCAATGGCTTGAGGGAAGATCAGAAGAAACAACTTGACGACGTTCTTCAGAACTATATAGAAGCATTTGGAAATATTGACGAACCAACTCCGTATGCGGAGCACAAAATTGACACTGGTACTCATGAGCCCATCTTCAGCCCACCATACCGCTTATCATTTGCAAAAATGCACGAACTAAAAGCTGAGATAGGAACAATGCTGGAAAATGACATTATCAGGGAGTGTGAGTCTGCATGGGCATCTCCAGTTTTTATGGTGCCGAAAAGAGATGGTGGAGTACGGGTATGCGTTGATTACCGTAAATTGAATGCGGTGACTGTATCAGACCGATATCCTTTGCCCCGCATTGACGATATTTTACATGCAGCAAAAAGTACAAAATTCATGACGACATTGGATCTTCAAAGTGGATACTATCAAATTAAGGTTCGAGACGAAGATCGGGATAAAACATGTCTCATCACACCGTTCGGTACATTTTCTTTTAATAGAATGCCTTTCGGGTTGCGCAACGCTCCTGCAACGTTCCAGCGTCTTATTGACCGTTTCAAAGCAGCAGTCCCGGAAGTGCAGCTCTTTGCATATATCGATGACCTGATTGTTTGTTCACCGTCCTTCGTACAACATCTTGAGGATCTCAATATAGTGCTAAGTAAGCTATGCCAATTTAAACTGCGAATCAATAATTCCAAAAGCCGATTTTGCTGTGAGCACGTGAAATATCTTGGCCATATTCTAACAGCCGATGGTATATATGTTGATCCGGATAAGACGAATGCAATAAGTCAGCGAAAAGCGCCAAAAAATGTAAAAGAACTCATATCTTTTATACAAACCTGCTCATGGTACAGAAGATTTGTAGAACACTATGCAGAAATTTCTAAACCACTAACGGATTTAACAAAAAAGAATGCAGTATGGGCTTGGTCTGAAAAGCAGGAAACGTCATTTAATTCGTTAAAACGTCTGTTGGTAGCAGCTTCGATTTTGAAACAGGCTCAAGATAACATGCCTTTCGTGGTAAAAGCAGACGCTAGCGCATATGCTGTAGGTGCAGCTTTGCTCCAGGGGGAGGGGCCAAATGAGCACCCAATCGAATATGCGAGCCGACTATTAACTACAGCAGAGCGTAATTATTCTACTACAGAACGAGAAGCCTTAGCCATAATATGGGCGTGCTCCAAATTCCGAGGCTATATCGAAGGAGCTGAAATTACGCTAATGACGGATCACCAGCCCCTGAAATGGTTGCTCTCGATGAAGTCTCCATCAGGACGCCTCGCACGATGGGCTTTACAGATTCAGCAATATAATTTCAAGGTCAAATATACTCCTGGAAAAAGCAACTGTTTAGCTGATCTCCTATCACGCCCACCATGTCAAGCGGACGAGCATTCAAATTCGCAAACCTGTATTTGTGCTTTCCATGTCGATTTACCCACAAGAAGCACGAAAGAGATACGAGATGAGCAGCTCAAAAACAAATACGTTAAAACCATCATTGATTCCTTAGAATCTCAAAACGACGACATCTTGCTTTGGATCAATAGAGGCTATATCCTAAATGACGGTATACTTTATTGCTATAATAGCGACGCGGAAGATGCACAATTAGTTGTTCCTTCTCATGAACGGAAGGCGATCCTCAAGCAATATCACGATGACGATACAGCTGGTCATTACGGTGTAGAGCGCACTATCTCGCGTATCGTAAGCCGTTACTTCTGGCCAGGTATAAGGGGAGAGATCGCTAAGTACATAAAAACCTGTATCGAATGTCAGCGATACAAGGCTTCCAATATGAAACCCATGGGCTTGCTGCAAACAACCAGCAGTAAAATGCGATTTGAGGTGTTAGCAGTTGATCTCTTCGGACCATTGCCAAGAGCAGAGGAGGGCTTCCAATGGATATTGATAGCCGAAGATGTGGCGTCACGATGGACAGAAATCTTTCCCTTACGCGAAGCAACTGCAGAAGTATGCGCAAAAACACTCATAGATGAAGTCTTCCTACGATACGGTATACGTCGACGTCTGAAGTCCGATAATGGCGTCCAGTTTGTGTCGGTAGTCATGCAAAAGGTCGCATATTGTATGGGAATCGAGCAGCAGCTTACACCCGTCTACCACCCAGAGGCTAACCCAGTTGAGCGCAGAAATCGAGACCTCAAAGCACAGTTGGCAATACTTGTTGGCAATGAGCACACTATGTGGAGTCAGTACCTACCTTCCATAAGATTTGCTATGAACACCGCTAAATGCCAAAGTACAAATTTTACCCCAGCGTATCTAACTTTCGGCAGAGAGCTGCGCACAATCGATGATGTCCAACATGATGTCCGCGCCATAGTAGAAAGCGAGAATTTCATTCCACAAATCTCGCCGTACCTTCAAAGCATCAGTAGTAAATTTAAATTGGCGAAAGAAGTTGAGCAGCGCCTCCAAGATAAAAATAAATCTTCTGCTGATAAACACAGACGTCCCCAAGATGATTTCAAGATTAGTTCAGAGGTATTAGTAGCGACACACGTACTTAGTCAAGCGGCGAAGGGCGTTACAGCGAAATTCGTGCCAAAGAGAGATGGTCCCTACGTAATCGTACGTAAGATTGGGTCTACCTCATATGAAATTGCGGCTCGAGAAAACCTGAACATTCCCTTAGGCACTTATCACGTGTCTGCTCTTACACTATACAAGGGAACCAACAAAGACGAAGCTCCAAATCCTGTCCAGCCTTTGAAAAAGCGTGGCCGCCCAAAGAAGACTCGAGTTGACATGTGCTCGGGACGAAAATAACATGTCAAAGGGGGAGATTGTAGCAGTTCATTATCGTTATATGTTATTAAATATAGTTGATTAGTATTTACCTTACCTAAATGTTCATATTGTAATTATTTTCAATACTTATATGTTATTTCGTTGATCTGGCCACTCTTTATTATGACAGTTTCTAAAGTATGTAAATATGTATTGTTGTCCTTTTCTTACATATCGTTCATTTTGTACACTAAGATGATATATAAGAAGGCACAGAAGACAACTGCTTTCAATTGTGTTTGACGATTGGAGAAATTGAGAACCCGCTAATTATTATTTTAAATAAAAGAGTTTAATAAAACTACATCAATTAAAATTAAACACTTCAATTTCAATAATATTTTGTGATTGATATATGACCTCAACTTATTATTTATCATATAAGTGTACCCTAAATCCTATATCCATCCAAATATAAAGGCAGTAAAAAAGCAAACTCCTTAAAAAACCATCAAACTTTGTAAGTATTTACCTTACATATTTTGTTATGGTAAATTTTAGTAATTTTCTTGCGTTTTTTTGCAAAAAAATTTGTTTAGGAAAATATTGCTCTAAAATCTTAATACATTCTAAAGTCAAGATAAGAAGAAAATCTATTAAAAAAAAATGTTTGTCCGGAACCTGGGCTCGAACCACAGAACGCACGAATTCTGTTGCGGTCGCAGCGAAACGGATTTTTTAAAAACTGAAGTTTTATAAGCGACAGACCAAACTGAATTATAGTTTTATTGTATTCAATTACGAAACCTTAAGTGCTGTTGAGGTGACCTAGAAGGTTCCTCTGGTCATACCAAATCGCTACCACGACAGTCGGGCAGTACGGCAAGGGAGTACCGGAGCGAACCGGATTCATATCCGGCCAAGGACTGTCAGTTCGACAGCAACCCCCAAAACCTTCGGGGAGTGTTTTTGTCGTTACAACAACAACAACTAAAGTAAAAATGCTTAGTCTTAATTAACTGATATTATATTATTATTATAATCTTCATTAGGTATTGGAATGAGATATATAATATTGACATATACAGACGTCATTGGGATTTTTATGCTGAGTATCAAATGTGTGTTATTAAAATAAGCTGATTGTAGAAATTTTAATTTATTGAAATCAACATGATATTTAATTATTTCATTGCTTGTTAGTATGCTGGAATGCATAATACTATATTGAGATGCAACTACGCTATCAAGTATTTGCTCGATTCTAGCTTTTAGCAATTGTATTTTTGTTAATTGTTCTAGGTATAAACTTCGTTCGTATTCTCCATCTATAATTTTTTGTATGGCATTAAATTCTTTTTCTAATATTACCCTGTCGCTATTAATAACACTATTTAACTGTTCTAATGCTATACTGAAATAATTATTTACTTCTACCTGTTTGTTAATTTTTTCTCCTGTCTGTAAAAGGTGGTTTTTTATGTCCCGTCTATCTTCATCATCCACCGTTCCAAATATCCATTTAGATAGGCTACCAACTGCATTTACTAAACCTCGCTTATGTCTTATTCCTGTCGGTTTTAATGCCAGTAGTTCCGTGTATCTTTTATTTCTATTGGAAGTAGTTCTTTGTATTTCGCTTTCATTAATACTACATTGTCCGTCGTTTAGTCTAAAATGTCCTCTATTTTACTAATGTTGATCATGTAAAGAACTGTTTCTGTGTCCTTAACTATTTCTTGGTCTCTCATTTGTATATCTGCAAATCCTGTTTCCTCCCTTATTTTTGTTACAGTCCGTTAATTTGGCATATGCATTGTATTGTCAATATCAGTATCATCATTATCTGAAAATTTAAATGGTCTTTTAATATTGCATGGGTGTATGCCTTCTAAGTTCTTCTTTCTATATTTTGGCTGCTCCTTATGCCTCAATGCCTTATAATTCTTTATGAATCCTTCTTTCCTGTTTTCGGTATAAACCTCTCTTTTTTTGTTTAGCTTTTCTATAACTCTTTTTTTATTTTGCTCCATATTTTTTAAAATTTTTGTTTTACTAACTTTCCGCTTTGTAAATCTATGGGTGTACTTTTAATAGTAGAGAGATATCTATTATTGTCACTTCTAACAGCTCTTTGCATTTTTTGTTTGATTGGCACATTTTTTTTTGAAGAATATATAACTCTTAAAGTTTCTGCTTTTGAATTATGAATTCTTTCTATATCTGCATTGCCTGTATGACTGTTTGGTTTGGTTAGATGAATTTGAACCCCCTCTTGGTCTAAAAATTCTTTAATATGTGTTGTCTTGAATTCATTATCTGCAACGATTTTTTTTGGTTTTCCGATTTTCGAAAAATGGTTTTCAAATTGTTCAATTAACGATATGTGGTTTCTGTCATTTAGGGAATACACTGCCCCAAATTTAGAGAACTTGTATATTACCGTTAAAAAATGTAACCTTTTTATAACGTATGTACCTATGTGCATTATTTCGTTTATGTCCGATGGTGTCTCGGTGTAATGAAATTTATTTTTAATGGTACACCAGTCATATTTTACTCCTTTACATATATCGCATTGGTTGATTATTATTTGCACTAATTCCATTAGCTTTGGGTAATAGATTTTAGTTCTTATTTTATTGTATGTCTCCTGTATGCCTGAATGCATACTTTCTTTAACATGGTATAAGGATATTTGTTTATTAGCTTCAACCTCTGTTTCTAAATCCTGTGCCCTATTGGTGCACTTAATGAATTTTATTTGGTTATCATTTGAGTACATAGAAATAAGTTTTTCCTGTACTATATTATATTTGTGATCGCTAAGTTCTGAAAATATTCCTATTTTTCCTTTTCTTATATATTTTCGAAATATTTCGCCCATATTTTCAAAATCATTTTCTGCTATACAAATTATATTTTTTCCATGAACTATTTTTAATTCAGTTTTATTATTTGTCAAGATTATGTGTATTTTATACTTATTTACAATTTCTTGCTTGATAAGAAAATATTCACCTAAATTTTCTTCTGCGGAATGTATAGTAGCTATTGTTGCGTCGTCCTCTATATTATCCATTATATTTAGATCTGAACAATCGTATTCCATATTTTTCGAAAAACTTTCTGAGTTCGAGTTCTCTCTTTTATTTATTTCACTTTCATTTTCTTATCGACTTAAAAAATACGCCACCTTATTCTCTTTTTCTTTAAAATATTCTATCTCACAATCATATTCTCCTAACTTCAAAAGCCATCTATGGTGTCTAGGTGAAATGTCTTTTCCCTTGTATTTTGAATGTAAATATTTTATTGGTTGGTGATCAATTACAATTTTACGTTTTCTACCGTAAAGATAAGGTCTAAGATAACCTAGACTTCACATGATTGCTAGATGTCTTTCGTGTGACAAAACCGCTCCTAATGCATAATTGGATGCATCGGTTGTTAAGGTAAATTTCTTTTCGAAATTTGGAAATCGAAGTATTTGATGTGATTTAATCAAAGGTTTAAGATTTTCAAACGCTTCAATATATGTAGGATTTTTTGTATAAATCCTTACACCCTTTTTTTAATACGTAGTAATTGGTTGTGCCACTTTGGCATAGTCTTTAATAAATTTGCTGTAATATCCTGTAACACCTAAAAAACTTTTGATTTGACTTTTTGTTCGTGGTAACTCTAATCCTTCTATAACTTTAATTTTATTGGGGTTAGGTTTAATTCCTTTGTCAGGTAAAATGTGTCCTAAAAACTCAGTCTCATTTTTCACACAATTACATTTGTCAACTTGAATTTTTAACTGGTTTTTCTCTAGTTCACTAAAGATTTCCTTAAGTGCTTTGATATGTTCTTGTAAAGAAGTACTAAGTATTAATATGTCAGCTAAAAACACTAAACAGGTTTTATTTATGTATTCCCGCAAAATTTCGTTCATAAGCCTTTGAATTGTCGCTGGGGCATTCTTTAATCCGAATGGCATTCTCACAAATTCATATAGTCCGTGTGGAGTAACAAATGCCGTTTTTCCTTTGTCTTCCTCTTTTTTCAATATTTGTTGGTAACCTTTTGCTAAGTCTATTGTAGTAAAATATTGAGCTCTTCCTAATTTATCTAAGATTTAATCAATATTTGTTAATGGATATTTGTCATCGACTGTAATCTCATTTAATTTTCTAATACTTTTTCTAATAATGCCTTGTTCTGTCATCTCTTTTATTTGTCTCCTAACTTCTTCCTCATGTTGCGGTGGGTATCTATATAACTTTGAGTTAATTTGTCCGTCTGTCGTCCTAATTTTATGTAGAACTTTCGTCGTGCTTGTTAGCTGGTCACCTTCTTTGACAAATAAGTTTTTAAATGTTTTTATTATTTTTTCTATCTCCTCTCTTTTTTCCTTGTTTAAGTGGTCAAGTCTTATTCTGCTCCAGTCAAACTCTTTTGCTTCTAGCGCATGAACTTTAAGGTTTTTATACGGGTTATTTACAAAATAAGTTGTGTTGTCATTAAGTGTTATACATCCATCTATTAAGTTAATTGTTGTGTTAAAACAATTGAGTAGATCGACACCTATTATAAAATTATATTTTCTACCTTTTAATGGAGTTACTTTCCACTTAATTCTTGCATAATTCGGAAGATTAAATTCCATGGGTGCTTTTGTCAGTACTTCATATATAATTATATAATTTTTAGTTATTCTACTAAATACAATAGGTTTCTTCAGCAACATTTTTTTTGAACTTTTTTATATCACTATCCATTAAACTTATGCTTGCCCCAGTATCAATCAGAGCAAAATATTTCTTGTTCCGCAATGTAAGTGTTATGGTGGTAAGAAAGTCGGAACTGGTCCCTCGAAAAAATTTTGCTCTTCTTCATCTGGATTTTCATTAAATTGAGTCCTATAACACTCACAATTATTTAATACTTCTTTTCTTTCTTCTTGTTTTGTTCGAATTTTTTCTAAATTGTCAATCTCCATTGGTACCGTTAGGTCTTGCCTAGGTTGATTACCGCGATTTTGGCCGGAATTTGGCCTAGGGTTTCCTTCCTGTGGGTACCTCTGAAGTTGCCCTGAACTACTTCTGTAGTTATTATTTTGGTAATAATTTTGTAGACTTTGCCTCCTTTGTAACGACGCATTTTCCCTATTTTGGTATGGTCCCTGCTGATTTGGTTTTACTTGTACTGAGTATCCTTGATTATTTCTAAATTTACCTGAACTTCCCTCGCCTTGGCCTGTATTTTTTTGGCACTTGTGTAATGTATGCGATGTAAACATCAATTGTATGTACCTTAAGTGAATGAAATACAGCTAGATATGTATCGGAGGTTACCATTGGGAGGAAGACGGTATGCGGGCATAACATTATACCTTCCTCAATTCTTTTCACTAAGGGCAGTTGAGAGGTCAAGGCGGGGGAGTCCTCTGGACCGTAGCTCTTTCGGGATGGGGTGGGTTGTTGCCTTTTCTCAACCGATGTTACATAAACTTTAATTTTAGGACTCCTGACCTGAATCTAAACTCGGGAGCTTTACTCCCTTAACTCAAAAATCTCGAAATCATACTCAAAAAAGACTGCAAATGGGAAAACTAAAATCACTCTATGTTGTATCTGTCATCGATTTAGGTTCCTATTGGGGCGAGGTCTGAGGTGATAATCGACATTCGCTTTCTTTACCCTACCCTAACATGATCTTCGGTGCGAATGATTCGAAGATCCCAATACACATTTCCTACCTTTTAAGTCATCAACATTTTTGCCTCCAGGAACATACTAATAACTTAACTCATGAATTTTAATTACTAAAATCAATCTTTATTAAACATTCTTATTTACTAACAAAATATATTTTATGCACTAACAATAATTCCTAGGGGGTATTTTTTCTTTTTGCAACTATAATGGAACATTCAAACTAATTTAGTCAATTTGAAAAAAGTTACAAAAATGCTATATGGGGATTAGGTTAAACTAACCTATTAAGCTAACCTCAGGTTAAAATGAACCGAACGGGAGAAACTTCGATTAAATTATCGGGTTAATAATATAATAACGCGAGATTAATTCCTGTAAATATTGGTTACCATATCAGGGGATCATAATTATAGCATAATCGATTTTGATTTTACTATTTCATTTTGTTTTTAATATTTGTTTGTTTAATATTACATGTTGGTATGCGAGTATGTGGGCACATTTCTTCAGAGTGGGGCATTGGGAAATATTTTTATAAACAAATGAAAAAATACTTTTATAAGGAATTAATATTTTAAACTAGTATCCATAATAAAATTAAACTCGAAAATTATTTAATAGAAGAACCAAAAAAAAAACAAGTGCAATGAACGGTTTACTTAAAATTTCTTTACATTCTTCTAAGTTGAATATATTTATTTTTGTTATCAAACAATTTGTTTTTATTAATTGACAGAAACTTTATTATATTCATTCTAAGATTATTTAGTTAGAACAAATCAAATTTCTAATAATTTTTACATGATATGATATATTTTTATCTTGGGACAATTGTACGAGTATGTATGTATGTTATGCACTCCCGCGATGAAAGGCCCTTCAGCGATGCGACGGCGGCAAGCTGTACTCTTGACAAGTTGTTTTGGCAATATTCTATTGTCTTCATGCTTTGATTTTTTATGATAAGAGATTTCGAATATGCTCGGGGACAGTGGCACATTATAGTGTCGTACACACTCAAAAAAAATATTATGCAATTTCCATGCTTTTTTTGTTGTTTGCAAATATTGCAACTTTCAATTTCACATTAGCAATAGTATCCAATATTTACAAAATTTACTGCTGTTAATTAACAAAACTATTTAATGCGAAAACATAATTTCAATTAAATTCTTTTTGTTGTTGTTTCTTTCGATTAAATAAAATTTTGTAGTTTTCGCTAAACGTTAACGTAATAGAAATTCTGGTACTTCATGCACTTTCTAAAACTTAAGCTATTAAGTTATTATAATTTGTTATTTTTATAATTTTTTTTTTTTTTCTTTAGAATTTCGGAACACTAAATTTTTCTCGTTTCTTTTCTTTCTAATTTTTCGATTTGCTGTATGTGGTAATTACATAAAAATTTTCAAATTTTAATTTTTACGTTAATTAATTTTGCACATCACGGTTCTAAATTAGAGATAATTTTATCTCTAGATATTTTGTTTTTCTTTAAAAATAAACCATATGTATTGGTTTTCAATTAACAAAAAAAACCTGCGGTTTAGAAAAATCTATGTTTGATGCCTGTATAAACTATCACAAAATAGGGCCTTTAATCACAAACAATTCGGGTTTTTAAGCACTGTTCACTATATTGCGTTTATATTGTTGGTAGCAGGAACCTTTTTGGACGTGCTGCTGCTAACTTTATGAGCGCCTGGTAGCTATTGGATGGAGGATTCTGCGGAAGAAGCTCCGATGGCTGCTAGTAGCCACTGATTGTGCTCTAAGATGGGTGTGTCTGGACACGATTTGTCAAGATGTATGATCAATCACTATCCCAAGGAAAAAATATTACCACACCCACACCTATGCTTGATAGAGCTTAACTTCTCCAAGTGGCTTTTAGCTACGTTTGATGGTGATGGGTGTGGTCGAAGATTATGGTTCCAAGAGGATTTGATAGCACTCTAAGGGACAAAAAAAAACTTTATGCTACCTTTGGAATAGATTTCCGAAATTTCAATTGTCTTACCTGGTCTACTAAGCAGAAACCACGAGTTTCCTAGTATTGGGGATAATTGTGTGTATTTGGACTGTCCGTCCACTCCTATGGTCTGATGAAAATTTTCGCAAAGAGGCTAACTGTAGCTACGCAAGCCTTTTTAAACCTCGGATTTGCCTTTAAGCTTATATTTTTTGACAAATCAACAACATAAAGTTAGTCGCATTTCCGTGTGAAATAAGTGCGGCATTTCTTTTATTAATTTTCGGATTTACTATAAAAAACTGAGGGATTAAGGAGCTTGATACGACGACAATCTTAAGACAATTGTATCGCATGCGACAAATTTTGTTGCAAGCGGAATGCGGTACAATTCTAAATAAGTAATAGCCTTACGCTGACCATTACACTTGTGGCATTTGGTTTTAGTTTTTCTTCGACCACTCTCTATATCTTTTTTCCCTTCTATATATTTTTCTATATTCGGTCGGATACACGTATCCTCGAACCTTCTTTGTTTCATTATGGATATAATTTGGCCTAGTTCTCTACATTCATATATTTTGTCTAGCAATGTGCCTTGTGTCATCTCCTGGGTTGTGTTTACTAGGAGGCTCTATATTAGTGAGATCTTTTCCCTGTCCTCCCCTATAGTATACTATAAGCTCATCGGCTTTATACTTGCTATTTTGGATCTCAATAGCTAATTCACTTACCGAGTTAACCTTAAGGGCTGTAATTCTTCTATATATCTCTTGGGGCCCCGTATCCGGCTTATATCTCATCTTTAACGTTTCCTTGATTAGTTGCCAATCGTCTGGGCGAGGGATATTAATTACCACATTCTTCGCCTCACCCTGGATAGTTCGAAAGAAGACCATTCTTGTTGCCTCTTTTTTCTCGTTGTCGTTTTCTATTGCTGATAGTAGATATTCTATGCTTGAGAAAAAGGAGTTTACCGATACCGCCCATCGCCCGGTAAAAATCGGTATCTTAGCGATGTTTTTCGATACCCGGTGCGTCCTCGTATGATCAATTCTATACTGCAATTCCAGGTACGCTGTCCTCAATGCCTCCAACTGTTGCTCTCGTCTGGCAAGCTCCTCAACCACATCTGCTGTTGTCATTTGAGAATGATCTTGTGCCATATTCCTTCTTATGTCGTGTTCTCTTTGCCTCTTTGATGCCAATTTGATGCCGCTTTGCTGCTGATTTATGGGTGGTGGCTATATATTACTTATATGCGCACTACAATACCACTTTTTTCTTTGTTACTGTTTAGTTATGGGTGGTGGCTATATGTTACTTATATGCACACTACACTACCGCTTTTTGTTTGTTTCTGTTTAGTTATTGGTGGTGGCTATATATTACTTATATGCGCACTTCACTTCCAAAATTTTTGTTTTTGTTTTAACGATATTCGAACCACGATCCTTATATTCTACTCACTAAAAGGACTCCCGACTGCGCCAATTCTGTTGTGGTCGCAGCGAAACGGATTTTGTAAAAATATACAAATAAATTAGACCAAATTGAACTATAATTTTATTTTATTCAAATAAGAAACCTTAAGTGCTATTGATTAACTAAAGTAAACATGCTTAGTCTTAATTAACTAGTATCAAAAGCTTATTTTGCATTCTGCAAGTATTGATTTACCAAATTAGGACGGAAGTGAATTTCCTGTTATGCTCAAAATAAATTTATCAAAACTGTCTGGTGCTGATTGTGCACTTATGTAACTATTGCTTAAGTTATTCGTAATAGGGGGGTTGTTGGCATTATACATAACTCACGCGTTCCACTGCAGACGCGTCCACCTGCGCTGTTCCGATACATACATATGTGCTATCAAATACCTTACCTAAGCGCTATAGCCAGAGAAAAATGCCCACCGTTGGGAGTATACCTACATGCATACCTATCCATATGGCTTTTGAAATAAATGAAGCGCTCATTTTGAAGTTCCGCAAATTTCTCAACATTAGCCTGACTCCAGTTTTCACATCGGTTTTTTTTTTATATACAGGCAGTTTTCGCAATTACAACTTTAACATATGATAGTTTTCCGGCCTTTTACCCCAACCACAACTTGTACCCAATATAACGGGTCAAATTCAGTCTACATATATGCAAGGTCTCAAACCAAGAAAACAATTGATACATTTAGAAAAATGAACACGATTTCTAACCCTTATTAAATATAAATTTGAAGTAGCTACAAACTGTTTTTTCTCTTTCTGAATTTTATACATAAGTTCTATGTCATCGGAAAACCCCGATAGAGATAATGAGATCCGATAAATTTCAAAATGACTATAAAGTTTCTCGGTCCGACAGAATTTGCTTTTTTACTTTGATGTATATAGTGCATATGAGCTGCATATAATAATTTTATGTTTTGAAAAATTAGGGTTTTCACTCTAAGATAGAGGTTATGAACAGAAAAATATTGGGCTAAGAATATAATAAATTTAAAAAAAAAAACCAACATAAGAAGTTTTCATATATTTAGAGACAAATTAAAAAAAAAAAGTTGTCCGGAACCTTCCCTCGAACCTTAGAACATACCGTCCTAACCGAGACGCTTATCACCTGCGCCACTGCTGTATGTGCAATGACACAGTCAGATACTGTAGTTAACAGCTATGGCTTTTTGCAGAAAACTTTAATTAATTATTACAAATAAATGGTGCATTATTTATTAAATATAGTATGCCTATGCACCGCTTCTGTGCCATACGAAGACATCAAAATACATGTTAATTTTAAATATGCATGTTTAAATGAGATACACTCTGGCAATTGATTGTATGGAAAAAATGTTAGCCTATTAATATATAGAGTACCTGGGTAACCGAGCGTTGCTCGATGGCAACCCTAGGTGGCAACCCTACTCGAAAATACTTTGGTTGGTATACGGCTTAAAATACCTTTCATTTGATACCCATATTCCCATACATTGCTTAGCATTTAAAAAACAATTGATATATGTGGCAACCCTGTGAACCACCCATAGTGGCAACACCAAAGCATAAAATCTTAAAACAAAGGATACTACCCATATATTTACAAAATTTCATCCAAATCGGTTAAGTCGTTCCTGAGATAGTAGTGGATATACAAATATACAAGAATAACTCGTTGAAAGTTATAAGATAATGGTTACTTTAACTCAGCGCTCAGTGAGTGAAAATATGTCCACCGTTTAGACATGGTTGCCATATTGGAACTTTTTGGTTATTAGTATACAGGCAGTGCTTTTTGTAATCCATTTGCCTATTTTGACTCTGCTTTCTTTTTGATCTGAAATTTTGAATTATAAGGCGGCCATGGCTGGTTTGGAATCCCGTTTTAATATTGGAGTTTTATGAACAGTAAACATTTAAATTTTATTATAAACACTTAGGTGCATATAAATACCCGACCGAAAATAGAGGCCATGAATACCTTTGAATCTCATTTTAATTATGAAATTTAAAAACAAAAACAGCAGAAGGTTTTATTTTTTAATTTTAATTTCAAGTATTCATGAAACGAGCTCAAGGCCAAGAATAATAATTTTTCACTTTTTGAGTTTTTATGAAAATTATTATTGTTTTTAAGTATTCATGAAACGAGCTCAAGGCCAAGAATAATAATTTTTCACTTTTTTGAATTTTTATGAAAATTATTATTGTTTTTACTTATTAATAATCATTTTAATTAATTATTAAAAGTTTTTTGATTGAATAGAGTAGGAAAAATGTTTAGAGACAACTGCCATAGCTTTTCTTATAGATCCATTTCGGAAGCTGCTAGACTTCACTCATCAGAGAAATTTTGGCACGCATTGCTAACCATTAAGCTAACAATACGCTGGGTTTGATATCACCTAAACTCCTAGTTCTATTGTTCTTTACCATATGCATGAACAAACCCCGCCATCTGGCAGTTAGTAGTGTGATCATGATGGATTTTTTGACAGATCTGTTTTATCAGCAGAACTGCCCTACCGTGTGCTCTCGGTTTTTTATTATTGCTTTTTTATACCAACAATATTTGTTGATTTACGGCCTGTATATTTTCAAGTATTCATGAAACGAGCTCAAGGCCAAGAATAATAATTTTTCACTTTTTGAGTTTTTATGAAAATTATTATTGTTTTTTTTTTTTTATTTAAAAAACCGAGAGCACACGGTAGGGCAGTTCTGCTGATAAAACAGATCTGTCAAAAAATCCATCATGATCACACTACTAACTGCCAGATGGCGGGGTTTGTTCATGCATATGGTAAAGACGAATAGAACTAGGAGTTTAGGTGACATCAAAACCAGCGTATTGTTAGCTTAATGGTTAGCAATGCGTGCCAAAATTTCTCTGATGAGTGAAGTCTAGCAGCTTCCGAAATGGATCTATAAGAAAAGCTATGGCAGTTGTCTCTAAACATTTTTCCTACTCTATTCAATAAAAAAACTTTTAATAATTAATTAAAAATGATTATTAAAAAATAAAAAAATAAAAACAATAATAATTTTCATAAAAACTCAAAAAGTGAAAAATTATGATTCTTGGCCTTGAGCTCGTTTCATGAATACTTGAAAATATACAGGCCGTAAATCAACAAAAATTGTTGGTATAAAAAAGCAATAATTTTAATTTTAATTATATGAACAGGTGGCGACTATGGG
The DNA here is from genome assembly GCA_949987695.1 of Merzomyia westermanni. Taxonomy (NCBI): domain Eukaryota; kingdom Metazoa; phylum Arthropoda; class Insecta; order Diptera; family Tephritidae; genus Merzomyia; species Merzomyia westermanni. The sequence goes on from OX465292.1 coordinate 73,083,151, forward strand.
TGTTTTTAATAGTTGCCAATAAAACGTGCGAGATATGTTGAAAACAAATATTGTATGATGCATCTAAATAACCGACCGAAAAAAGTGGCCACGAATACCTTTGAATCTCTTTTTCACTATAGAATTTTACAAAAAATAGAAGTTTGATTGCGGTTTTAAAAAAAATTTTAATTTTTGAATTATGTGAACAGCATTGTCCTTGAATGCTTTTGAATCTCATTTTTATAATAGAGTTCTACTAAACAAATTAAGGTTTTGTTGTGTTTTCCTTAAATATTTTTAAATTATTGCTTTCAATAAAATGAGCGAGATATGTTGAAAACAAATTTGTATTTTTTTTAAGACTTTGGTACAGTTCAGTTTAGTGGAGGCCAACTCTCGCGCAAAAACAAATTGGGCGACGCCGGTGTACACTTTAACTCAATTTGCTTAATGAGTAAGAGAATGAAAATATTTCTACCTTTTGGAGAGCAAATGATATATGATTTGGACCCACCGACGCCGCTACTTCAACTCAATGAGTGAGAGAATGAAAATATTTCACCGTTAGGAGTGTTTCCACATATACATATTTTGATTCAAAATGAATTTATCGTTTATTTTGAAGTTCCTTAAATTTCTCAATATGAGCATGAAACCGGTTTCCATTTTGGTTTTTTTGTTTTGGATATACAGACAGTGCTGTCAATTTAGCAATTTTCCTTTGGATCTGGTTTTTTTGTTTTTTTTTGAAACCCATTTAGCGGGGAAAAATTACAACTTCAGTGGTTTCTGGTTTTCTGGTTTTTTTCTTTAACCACAATTTAGACATGCATAAAGACATTTCATTTTCACTACCTAGTAGCAGCCAAGATTCGTACCCGCCTCTGTACGACAAAACAGGCGCAACAAAAAACGCAGGGAAAGCTGGACGTCGAAAAGCTGCAATCGCAACAGACCACCAATTATTTCGCAGATCGCCTCGCACACCTGGTCTCCGAGAGCACAATTCAACCTGGTGGAATGCATGAGCAGTTGGATCATATCTCAGGAGCACTCCGTACCGCAGCCGAAGAAGTAATTGGATTCCGGCGAAGAGTGCCACGCTGCAACGAAAAGAAAGGACGAAGCCTACAAGGCAACGCTGAGATCGAATGCAACGAGGAGTGTATGTGAACATTACCGCCAGTTGAAGAGGGAAGCGAGGCGGCTTTTCCGGGCGAAAAAAAGAGAGGCAGAAAGGCGTGAAATAAAGGAGCTTAAGATGCTGGCCAATGGGAATAATGCCCGAAAATTCTATGAAAAAATTCGGCGAATGACAGAAGGTTTTAAATCCGGGGCAAACTCCTGTAAGAATGAGAACGGCGACCTGGCGGCAGATGTTCAGAGAGCACTCAGAATAAGGAGGAATCACTTCTCTGCCCTTTTAAATGGGGAAACTGAGAAAGAAGATGATGGAATTGACGTTCCACAACCCGACTATAATGAGGTGCGAATAGCAATATCTCTATCTCTCTATCTCTATGGCGCGATATACAACAGGTATATCATCATAAACCTCCTAAGAGATTTTTGCGCCAAGCTTCTCTTCCAATTTGTGGTGTGCCGATTTGAATTTTCCCTACAAATTGGTGGGACCTACAGTTTTTGCCGACTCCGAACGGCATCTACAAAGGAGACGAATTTTTGCTGAGAAGCCTGTCATGGCAGAAATACACTCGGAGAGTTTGCCAAACCACTGCCGAGGGGCGACCCCGTTTTGAAAAACTTTTTTTCAAATCACTTTTGATGTTACCTGTACCAGGGCTCGAACCATGGACCTTCGGTGTGGTAGGCCGGCAACACTACCTTCACACCACGGCGGCCGCCGAATAGCAATATCCCGATTGAAAAACAATAAAGCGGCTGGCGCTGATGGTTTGCTTGCTGAGCTATTCAAACACGGAGGCGAGGAGCTGGTAAGGCGAATGCATCAGCTTCTATGCAGAATATGGTTGGATGAATGCATGCCTGAAGATTGGAATCTAAGTGTTGTCTGCCCAATCCACAAGAATGCCGATCCTGCAAAATGCGCCACCTATCGTGGAATCAGCCTTTTGAATATCGCATATAAGGTCCTATCTAGCGTATTGTGCGAAAGACTGAAGCCTGCTGTGAACAGACTGATTGGACCTTATCAGTGTGGCTTCAGACCTGGTAAATCTGCCATCCACCAGATTTTTATAATACGCCAAATCTTGGAAAAACCCCGTGAGAAAAGAATTGACACACATCATCTCTTTGTTGATTTTAAAGCCGCCTTTGATAGAACGAAAAGGAGCTGCCTATATGCCGCTATGTCTGAATTTGGTTTCCCCGCAAAACTTATACGGCCATGCAAAATGACCTTGAGCAACACCGCCAGCTCGGTCAGAATTGGGAAGTACCTCTCCGAGCCGTTCGAAACTAAACGAGGTCTCAGACAGGGTGACCCACTATCGTGCGATTTCTTTAATTTAATGCTGCAGAAAATAATACAAGCTGCAAAACTTAACCGCGCTGGAACAATATTTTATAAAAGCGTGCAACTGTTGGCATATGCTGACGATTGCGATATCATTGACCTAAACAACCGCCCCGTAACTTCTGCTTACTCCAAATTGGTAAAAGAAGCGGAGAAAATGGGATTGGTGGTGAACGAGGGCAAAACGAAGTACCTTCTGTCATCATGCAAAGAGTCAGAGCATTCGCGCCTTGGCAACCAAGCCACTGTTGGTAGCAATAATTTCGAAATAGTAAAGGACTTCGTTTACTTGGGAACCAGCATTAACACCAACAATAATGTTCGCCTACGAATCCGACGAAGAATTACTCTTGGAAACAAACTCTACCTCGGACTGAGTAGGCAATTGAAAAGTAAAGTCCTCTCGACGAACGAAAATAACACTCTACAAGTCACTCATCGCACCCGTCCTGCTATATGGTGCAGAAGCGTGGACACTAACAACATCTGATGAGGCGGCTCTGGGAGTATTCGAGAGAAAGATCCTTCGAAAGATTTGTGGACCTCTACGCGTTGGCGACGGCGAGTACCGAAGAAGATTTAATGATGAGCTGTATGAACTTTACGCAGACGCCGACATAGTTCAGCGAATTAAAACACAGCGGCTTCGCTGGCTAGGCCACGTAGTGCGAATGAGCGAAGATGCTCCAGCGCGGAAGGTATTCTTATCGGCACCCGCCGGTGGAAGCAGAGAAAGAGGGAGACCACCACTCCGATGGAAGGACCAAGTGGAGACCGATTTGCGATCCAGCGGGGTTTCCAATTGGCGCACCGAAGAAACGACTGGCGAGCTATGTTGGACGGTCAAAATCGCCCAGGCGGTTAGATGGCCATTTAAAGAAGAAAGAAAAGAAAGAGTAAAGACATTTTGTATTGACTTTATAGCATTTCAATAATATTTTGTGTTATATATGTATATGAATTTTCCTAGAACGATTTTCCGTCATCCCTTGTCAATCTTGGTTTGGAGACAACCCGGTTTCGGCATTGTGCCATCTTCAGTGTCTTTCTTCGTTCTGTTGCGTTCGTGCTTTATTTGTCTGCTTTTATAGTTCTTCGCTGTGCTGTTTATTAGGTACGTTTTGTATGTGCAGCTGGTAGCTGATAGTTTGTGTGTGTGTACGATTGAGCTCGTTAAGTTAGTTTTCGGTTTGTAGTCCTTTGTTCTGCTGTGTCGTTTATTTAGTTAGGTACATTTTGTATGTGTTGCAGGCAGCAAATAGTTTGTGTATGTGTATGCATGCGCTCTGTCTATAATTCTGACTTGTATACACTCTGAGGGTTGATTGCGTGTTTTTGTTCTCGCGTCAATTGCCTGTGCTATGTTCGTTTTTCTGTATATCAATTTCAGAGGTTCGCATAATGCGTCTGAAACGGTGTTTGTTGTTAATTATATTTCCTTGACATTTTTTTTGTCTATATATTTCCATGTTCTCCAGTATGCTTAAACGTAGACCTTTTTGTTCTGTATGGAGAAGGTTGGCTGTGTTTTTGATTGTGCTATTGAGTTTTTGGGTTTTCTTGCTGAAATCTCTTATGTGTTCCCGGAATCTAGTTCTAATTTTACGTCTCGATTGCCCTATGTAGCTTTGTTGGCATTCGCATGTTAACCTATATACACCCTGCTTTCCTAATGGGCCTTCCTCGTTTGTGCCATTGTTTAAAAATTTTCCTACGTTGTTCCACGTTTTAAAAGCAGTCTGGATGTTATGCTTTTGCAATACCTTTGCTAATTTGTGCGATACTTTTCCCATGTATGTTAGTAAAGTCCAAGATTTCTCTTTTGGAGGGGAAAGTATCGAAAGCCCTATATCAATCTGAAAAAAGTAAATTCTTTAAAAAAAATGCATAAAACTATGTAAGTATTTATCTTACATATTTTGTTATGGTAAATTTTTAGTAATTTTCTTGCGGTTTTTTTTGCAAAAAATTGGTTCTAAGAAAAGATTGCTTTCAAAACTTAACAAATTCAAGTGAAGGTAAGAAATTCAATTTTATAAAAAAAAAAAATTATTGCCCGGAACCTGGGCTCGAACCATGGAACGTACGCGTCAATTGGGTTGTGATATATATGAATATTCTAATATTTTGACATATGGACTGCATATAAGTTTACCTTAAGCCGAAAGTTATTGAGAAAAAAGTAAATTTCTTCTGGCGGTTTTTTGAAAACAAATTCGTTTTCTCACTTCAAAATAGAGGTCTTAAACCGAAAAATATTAGGTTAAAAATTTAATAAATTAAAAAAAGAAAATCAAGATAAGAAGTTTTCATATGGATTTATATTTGAACGAATTTTCGTCATCCCTTGTCAATTTTGGTTTTGTAACAAACCGGTTTCGGCGAACCGCCATCTTCAGTGCTTTATTTCGTACACTGAAGATGGCGGTTCGCCGAAGCCGGTTTGTTACAAAACCAAAATTGACAAGGGATGACGAAAATTCGTTCAAATATAAATCCATATGAAAACTTCTTATCTTGATTTTCTTTTTTTAATTTATTAAATTTTTAACCACCCTGTCGGAAAAACACAAAACCAAATCAACTGAAGTTTTCAAATATTTAAAAACAAACTCAATTTATAAATAAAAAAACAAAGTGGTTCAGAGAACCTGTCCTCGAACCTTGGAACACACGCGTTCTACCTCAGACGCTTACCACCTGCGCTACTTCGGTATGTAGGACAACGCAGTCAGATACTGCAATTAAGCGCCATGGCTTTATGCAGAAAACTATAGTGAATTATTACAAATAAATGAAGCACTATTTGTTAAAGTAAATATGCTTATGCACCGGCCCTGATCCATAGGAAGATATCAAAATACATTTAAATAGGAATTATGCATGTTTAGGTAAGATATACTCTGGCAATTGATTGCATGGAAAAAATGTTAGCCTATTAAGGCCCGGTTTTTCAGTCCTTGGTTAAGCTCAGTTTAAACTAAGTTTGCTTAAACTCGGCATAAATTTAAACTCCAGTTTAACTGCAGAGCGGTTTTTCAGTGTGAGTTTAAGGCCGCTTTTAATATTTGCTTTTTATACGGCAACATTGGTTTTTTCTTTATCTAGATACGGCAACAGATAATATTTGTATACATATTCAACGCCATTGCTTCTCCTCAGTATTGTAATAGTGAGCATTTCGCCAATTTCTGCATCACTATAATCACTTTCGTCAGATGATATATCCAGTATTTAATTAAATATAAAAATATCGTCCTTTCTTAATTGCGTTCAGCTTATTGTTTCACAACCAAAACCATCAAATATGCAAAACAGCTGACAGGTTAACTAGAGTTTAACCCTGCCGAATTGACAGCTTAAACTACGTTTAAACTTCGTTTAAAGTTGACTGAAAAACTGCGTAACAAGTTTAAGCTTAGTTTCACTGACAAATTGAGTTAAACTTGTACTGAAAAACCGGGCCTAATACATAGATAATGGTCAAATAGAATGATGCCATATCTAAGAAATTGTCCACCGTTAGGATTTTCGATTTATATGGCGCAAGGGATGCTTTTGAATCCTATTTTCATGCCTTTCATGAACATGAAATGGTATATTAACTTTGGTCCGATGTTTGTACGTTTAGAAATATCGTAGACCCACCAATAAGTATACCAAATTGATCAGGACGATGAACTGAGTTGATACAGCCATGTCCGCCTGTCCGTCTGTCCGTCCGTCCGTCTGTTTGAACGCAAACTAGCCCCTAGATTTTTGAGATATCTCGATGAAATTTGGCACACGGATGTATTTTTGTATTATATTAGGCATTTGTCGGATCCGGTATAATCGGGTAACTATAGCATATACATATCTCCCATACAACCGATCGTTCAGATAAGAGGATTATGACCATTTCTCCCTCATTTAAAAGATTAAAACTTGAAACTTGGTGCGATATTTTCTTATGGATATCAAAAGATTTCGTAAAAAAATCACCAAGATCGGAGCTATATATAGTATATATCCCATACAACCGATCGTTCAGATAAGAGGATTATGACCATTTCTCCCTCATTTTTAAAGATTAAAACTTGAAACTTGGTGAGATATTTTCTTATGGATAGCAAAAGATTTAGAAAAAATATTCCCAAGATCGGAGCTATACATATATAGTATATCTCCCATACAACCGATCGTTCAAATAAGAGGATTATGACCATTTCTCCCTCATTTTTAAAGATTAAAACTTGAAACTTGGTGAGATATTTTCTTATGGATAGCAAAAGATTTCATAAAAAAATTGCTAAGATCGGAGCTATATGTAGTATATATCCCATACCACCGATCGTTCAGATAAGAGGATTATGGCCATTTATCCCTCATTTTGGAAGATTAAAACTTGAAACTTGGTGAGATATTTGCTTACAGATAACAACAAATTTGGTAAAAAAAATTGCTAAGATCGGAGCTATATATAGTATATATTCCATACAACCGATCGTTCAGATAAGAGGATTATGGCCATTTCTCCCTCAACAACAATGCGTATTTAAGTTTGCACGTATTCATGAAAGGTATAAAGACTTCGGCACAGCCGAAGACAGCGCCGTCCTTACTTGTTATGTTATAGCTTTATGGTCAAATTAAATTTTATTGCGTTTTCAGGATGCACCTAAATTACTCACCGGAAATAGTGGAATTTAACAAAAAAGTACAGTTTGCGTTTTTAAAATAAAAATAAAAATTTTGAATTTTATTAACAAAGGCGGCTAAGGATGCTTTTAAACCTTATTTTTATAATAGAGTTCTATAAAAATATAAAACATGTATTCTGTTTTCCGTAAAAATTTGAATTTTGAACCATTTTTTGGAATAAAAGGTTCGAGATATGTTGAAAATAAAATACTTTAAAGTAGAAGTTTGATAGCGTTTTTAAAAAATTCAAATTTGAATTATATACACAAGGGCTGCTTGATGCTCTTGCACATCATTTTTATAATAAAATTTTATAAAAAACTTAAACTTTTATTGTGTTTTCTCTCAAAATTTTAATTTTGAATTATTCCTTGCTTGCAATACAACGCGCGAGATATGTTGAAACAAATTGGAATTTTTTTTTAAGATTTTAAAAAGGTGGGCAACTCTCGTTTAAAATCAAATTGGACAGCCGCGTCGCAGCTGCTCAGTGAGTAAGATAACGAAAATATAGAGCGAATGAAACATAAGTTGAACGAACCGACACCACTCAATGTGCTCAATGAGAGAGTACAAATAGTTTACCGTTAGGAGTGTGTCCACATACACATTTTTTTTTTAAATGAATTTAGCGCTTATTTTGAAGTTGCTCAATATGAGCATGACGCCGGTTTCCTTTTTGCATTTTTTTTATATGCAGACAGAGCTATCCCTTTATATCTGGCTTTTTGGAACCCCATTTAGCGGGGGCTTATTACAAAGTCAGCATATGATGGTTCTTTGGCTGTTTACCTTAACTACCTGTATAAAAGACACTTTATCTCTTTAATTCACTTCATATCATCAATTTTAATTTTGAACCATTGTTGGGAATAAAACGTTCGAGATATGTTAAAAATAAATATTTAAATTATATCTAAATAACCGGCTGAAAAAAGTGGCCATGACGCCTTTGAATCTCATTTTCATTACAGAGTTTTACAAACAAAATAGAAGTTTGATGGCGTTTTTGAAATTTATTTTAATTTGGAATTGTATGAACAGCAGCGACTACATGAAAGCTTTCATTGTGTTTTCTCTAAAAACTTAAATTTTTAACTAACATTGTTTGTAATAATATGTTCGAGATATGTTGAAAACAAATATTTAAGGATGTATCTAAAGCCGAAAGAAGAAAGTGGCCATGAAAACCTTTGAATCTAATTTTATTGCGTTTTTAAAAAACAATTGAAATTTGAGTTACATACACAGGGCTCCTAAGCATCTCTTGAACATCATTTTTGTAATAGAGTTCTATAAAAAAACAAAACTTTTACTGTGTTCTCTCTAAAAATTTTAATTTTGAATTATTGTTTGCTTGTAATACAACGCGCGAGATATGTTAAAATATAATGGAATTTTTATTTTAAGATTTTGGTACAGATCAGCATAAAGGGGGGCAACTCTAAATCAAATTAGACAGACTCGCCAAAGCTGCAGTATACTTCAACTCAATTTGAGAATGAAAATATAGAGAAAATGAAATATGAGTTGACCGAACCGACGCCACTCAATGTGCTCAATGAGAGAGTACACATATTTTACCGTTAGGAATGTGTTCACATATACATATTTTTTTTGAAAATGAATTTAGCGTTTATTTTGAAGCTCCTCAATTTCTCAATATGAGCATGATACCGATTTCCTTATAGTGTTTTTATAAGCAAACAGTGCTGCCCCTTTAGATATGGTTGTATTGGTGGGGGAAAATTGCAACTTCAGAATTTGATGGTATTATGCTTTTTTCCTAAACCCTAATTAAGACATATTTAGCCATTTCATATTGACTTTTATAGCATTTCAATAATATTTTGTGATTGATATATGACCTCAACTTATTATTTATCATATAAGTATACCCTAAATCCTATTTCCATCCAAATATAAAGGCAGTAAAAATGCAAACTCCTTAAAAAAACCATCAAACTTTGTAAGTATTTACCTTACATATTTTGTTATGGTAAATTTTAGTAATTTTCTTGCGTTTTCTTGCAAAAATTTGTTTGAGGAAAATGTTGCTTTAAAATCTTAATAAATTCTAAAGTCAAGATAAGAAGAAAATCTATTAAAAAAAAAGTTTGTCCGGAACCTGGGCTCGAACCACAGAACGCACGAATTCTGTTGCGGTCGCAGCGAAATGGATTTTTTAAAAATATACAAATAAATTAGGCGAAAGCACGACTGAAGTTTTATAAGCTTCCGACCAAACTGAATTATAATTTTATTGTATTCAATTAAGAAACATTAAGTGCTTTTGATTAACTAAAGTAAAAATGCTTAGTCTTAATTAACTAGTATCAAAAGCTTATTTTGCATTCTGCAAATATTGATCTACCAAAATTAGGACGGAAGTGAATTTCCTATTATGCTCAAAATAAATTTATCAAAACTGTCTGGTGCTGGTTGTGCACTTATGTAACTATTGCTTAAGTTATTCGTAATAGGGGGGTAATTGGCATTATACATAACTACTCCGCCTTTTAGATTGGAATTCTCCTGATTTCGACTATTTAATTTTATTATTACACGTTTATACACGTTTATGATTTATCATTGAAATTGCAAGAATTGAAAATATGGCTATTGATATGATTACAATACATACATATGAGATTGTGTTATGAAAGTACAAATTTGCAATGTTACTGAAATTTAGTTTATTTATTTTGATCATATCGCTTAGCGCAATTTTTTGTGTAAAATTTTGTCTCTTTTCTTATTAATTGTGTACAATTTTTTCTTCTATAACTTCTTCTGAATTTTAGAAATAGTACTCAGTTATTTAAAGTGAACAATTTCTGTATTGTATTAAATTATTTTTATTTAGTATAATTTAATTTTAATGCATGTTTGATTAATTAACAAATTTTTTGCATTTTTAATAATTATTGTATCTATACATATCTATTTCTATTATCTCTAACTCCTTATTTCTAGCGAATTGGCAATTTGATTTTATTGTACAATGTGAGCTATTTTTTAATTTTCGCAACTGTTGATTTTTTTCAAACCTAAAGATTTGATTCTCATATTACAAATTTTCGTTATAATCTTCATTAGGTATTGGAATGAGACATATAATATTGACATTTACAAACGTTATTGGGATTTTTATGCTAAGTATCAAATGTATGTTATTAAAATAAGCTGATTGTAGAAATTTGATTTATTGAAATCAACATCATATTTAATTATTTCATTGCTTGTTAATATGCTGGAATGCATAATATTATATTGAGATGCTACTACGCTATCAAGTATTTGCTCGATTCTAGCTTTTAGCAATTGTATTTTTGTTAATTGTTCTAGGTATAAACTTCGTTCGTATTCTCCATCTATAATTTTTTGTATGGCATTAAATTATTTTTCTAATATTACCCTGTCGCTATTAATAACACTATTTAACTGTTCTAATGCTATACTGAAATAATTATTTACTTCTACCTGTTTGTTAATTTTTTCTCCTGTCTGTAAAAGGTGGTTTTTTATGTCCCGTCTATCTTCATCATCCATCGTTCCAAATATCCATTTAGATAGGCTACCAACTGCATTTACTAAACCTCGCTTATGTCTTATTCCTGTCGGTTTTAATGCCAGTAGTTCCGTGTATCTTTTATTTCTATTGGAAGTAGTTCTTTGTATTTCGCTTTCATTAATACTACATTGTCCGTCGTTTAGTCTAAAATGTCCTCTATTTTACTAATGTTGATCATGTAAAGAACTATTTCTGTGTCCTTAACTATTTCTTGGTCTCTCATTTGTATATCTGCAAATCCTGTTTCCTCCCTTATTTTTGTTACAGTCCGTTAATTTGTCAATATCAGTATCATCATTATCTGAAAATTTAAATGGTATTTTAATATTGCATGGGTGTATGCCTTCTAAGTTCTTCTTTCTATATTTTGGCTGCTCTTTATGCCTCAATGCCTTATAATTCTTTATGAATCCTTCTTTCCTGTTTTCGGTATAAACCTCTCTTTTTTTTTAGCTTTTCTATAACTCTTTTTTTATTTTGCTCCATATTTTAAAAAATTTTTGTTTTACTCACTTTCCGCTTTGTAAATCTATGGGTGTACTTTTAATAGTAGAGAGATATCTATTATTGTCACTTCTAACAGCTCTTTGCATTATTTGTTTGATTGGCACATTTTTTTTTGAAGAATATATAACTCTTAAAGTTTTTGCTTTTGAATTATGAATTCTTTCTATATCTGCATTGCCTGTATGACTGTTTGGTTTGGTTAGATGAATTTGAAGCCCCTCTTGGTCTAAAAATTCTTTAATATGTGTTGTCTTGAATTCATTATCTGCAACGATTTTTTTTGGTTTTCCGATTTTCGAAAAATGGTTTTCTAATTGTTCAATTAACGATATGTGGTTTCTGTCATTTAGGGAATACACTGCCCCAAATTTAGAGAACTTGTATATTACCGTTAAAAAATGAAACCTTTTTATAACGTATGTACCTATGTGCATTATTTCGTTTATGTCCGATGGTGTCTCGGTGTAATGCAATTTATTTTTAATGGTACACCAGTCATATTTTACTCCTTTACATATATCGCATTGGTTGATTACTATTTGCACTAATTCCATTAGCTTTGGGTAATAGATTTTAGTTCTTATTTTATTGTATGTCTCCTGTATGCCTGAATGCATACTTTCTTTAACATGGTATAAGGATATTTGTTTAATAGCTTCAACCTCTGTTTCTAAATCCTGTGCCCTATTGGTGCACTTAATGAATTTTATTTGGTTGTCATTTGAGTACATAGAAATAAGTTTTTCCTGTACTATATTACATTTGTGATCGCTAAGTTCTGAAAATATTCCTATTTTTCCTTTTATTATATACTAGCTGGCCCGACGAACTTTGTTCCGACTTAAAAGCACAAATCATACAGTCACCCTGGGTCCACATTTAGGTCAATAAATTCGGACCCGGGTAAAATATCGAGGTGAAAGATATCTTAAATTTTAGGAGAGACGTCTAGAGAATGATTATTGAAAGTTTCATTCATTTCTATGCGGTCGTTTTTGTGTGACGCTGGCGTTATGGTAAAAAAACCACATTTTTGGTCACATTTCTCCCACATTTTGGTCAATAACTCGGGAACTGGATGAGATATCCTAAATTTTAAGTTAGACGTTAAGTGATAGAATGGTGAAAGTTTCATGCAATTCTATTCAGTAGTTTTTGCGTGATACGCGCACAATCATACAGACGGACAGACAGACAGACAAAAATTAAAAAAATTGTAGATTTGGGTTCCGCTGGTCCAATAACGACCTCTCCTATCAGTTTTTCTTGAATATCTTCAATGTACAGACATCGACAATTTTATTATATGTAAAGATTTTCGAAATATTTCGCCCATATCTTCAAAATCATTTTCTGCTATAAAAATTATATTTTTTCTATGAACTATTTTTAATTCTTCAGTTTTATTATTTGTCAAGATTATGTGTATTTTATACTTATTTACAATTTCTTCCTTGATAAGAAAATATTCACCTAAATTTTCTTCTGCGGAATGTATAGTAGCTATTGTTGCGTCGTCCTCTATATTATCCATTATATTTAGATCTGAACAATCGTATTCCATATTTTTCGAAAAACTTTCTGAGTTCGAGTTCTCTCTTTTATTGATTTCACTTTCATTGTCTAATCGACTTAAAAAATACGCCACCTTATTGTCTTTTCCTTTTAAATATTCTATCTCACAATCATATTCTCCTAACTTCAAAAGCTATCTCTGGTTTCTAGGTGAAATGTCTTTTCCCTTGTATTTGAATGTAAATATTTGATTGGTTGGTGATCAATTAAAATTTTACATTTTCTACCGTAAAGATAAGGTCTAAGATAACCTAGACTTCACATGATTGCTAAAAATTCTTTATCCGTTGCTGAATAGTTTCTTTCATTATTGTGTAGCGTCCTTGATGCGAAACAGACTGGATGTCTTTCTTGTGACAAAACCGCTCCTAATGCATAATTGGCTGCATCGGTTGTTAAAGTAAATTTCTTTTCGAAATTGGGAAATCGAAGTATTGGATGTGATTTAATCAAATGTTTAAGATTTTCAAACGCTTCAATATATGTAGAATCTTTTGCATTAATCCTTACACTCTTTTTTAAATACTTAGTAATTGGTTGGGCCACTTTGGCATAGTCTTTAATAAATTTGCTGTAATATCCTGTAACACCTAGAAAACTTTTGATTTGACTCTCTGTTCGTGGTAACTCTAATCCTTCTATAACTTTAATTTTATTGGGGTTAGGTTTAATTCCTTTGTCAGGTAAAATGTGTCCTAAAAACTCAGTCTCCTTTTTCACACAATTACATTTGTTGTTTACTTGAATTTTTAACTAGTTTTTCTCTAATGCACTAAAGATTTCCTTAAGTGCTTTGATATGTTCTTGTAAAGAAGTACTAAGTATTAATATGTCAGCTAAATACACTAAACAGGTTTTATTTATGTATTCTCGCAAAATTTCGTTCATAAGCCTTTGAATTGTCGGTGGGGCATTCTTTAATCCGAATGGCATTCTCACAAATTCATATAGTCCGTGTGGAGTAACAAATGCCGTTTTTTCTTTGTCTTCCTCTTTTATCAATATTTGATGGTAACCTATTGAGCTCTTCCTAATTTATCTAAGATTTAATCAATATTTGGTAATGGATATTTGTCATCGACTGTAATCTCATTTAATTTCCTATAATCCACTACTAATCGATATTTCCTTTTACCTGAATTGTCAATTTTTTTAGGTACTGCAATAAGTGGGCTAGAGTATTTTGATTTACTTTTTCTAATAATGCCTTGTTCTGTCATCTCTTTTATTTGTCTCCTAACTTCTTCCTCATGTTGCGGTGGGTATCTATATAACTTTGAGTTAATTTGTCCGTCTGTCGTCCTAATTTTATGTAGAACTTTCGTCGTGCTTGTTAGCTGGTCACCTTCTTTGACAAATAACTTTTTAAATGTTTTTATTATTTTTTCTATCTCCTCTCTTTCTTCCTTGTTTAAGTGGTCAAGTCTTATTCTGCTCCAGTCAAACTCTTTTGCTTCTAGCGCATGAACTTCAAGGTTTTTATACGGGTTATTTACAAAATACGTTGTGTTGTCATTAAGTGTTATACATCCATCTATTAAGTTGATTGTTGTGTTAAAACAATTGAGTAGATCGACACCTATTATAAAATTATATTTTCTACCTTTTAATGGAGTTACTTTCCACTTAATTCTTGCATAATTCGGAAGATTAAATTCCATGGGTGCTTTTGTCAGTACTTCATATATAATTATATAATTTTTAGTTATTCTACTAAATACAATAGGTTTCTTCAGCAACATTTTTTTTGAACTTTTTTATATCACTATCCATTAAACTTATGCTTGCCCCAGTATCAATCAGAGCAAAATATTTCTTGTTCCACAATGTAAGTGTTATGGTGGTAAGAAAGTCGGAACTGGTCCCTCGAAAAAATTTTGCTCTTCTTCATCTGGATTTTCATTAAATTGAGTCCTATAACACTCACAATTATTTAATACTTCTTTTCTTTCTTCTTGTTTTGTTCGAATTTTTTCTAAATTGTCAATCTCCATTGGTACCGTTAGGTCTCGCCTAGGTTGATTAGCTCGATTTTGACCGGAATTTGGCCTAGGGTTTCCTTCCTGTGGGTACCTCTGAAGTTGACCTGAACTACTTCTGTAGTTATTATTTTGGTAATAATTTTGTAGACTTTGTCTCCTTTGTAACGACACATTTTCCCTATTTAAGTATGGTCCCTGCTGATTTGGTTTTACTTGTACTGAGTATCCTTGATTATTTCTAAAATTACCTGAGCTTCCCTCGCCTTGAGCTGTATTTTTTTTTGGAACTTGTGTCATTTGGTTTTAGTTTTTCTTCGACCATTCTTTATATGTTTCTTCCCTTTTATATATTTTTCTATATTCGGGTCGGATACACGTATCCTCGAACCTTCTTTGATTCATTATGGATATAATTTGGCCTAGTTCTCTACATTCATATATTTTGTCTAGCAATGTGCCTTGTGTCATCTCCTTGGTTTTATTTACTAGGAGGCTCTCTATATTAGTGAAATCTATTCCCTGTCCTCCCTTATAGTATACTATAAGCTCATCGGCTTTATACTTGCTATTTTGGATCTCAAAAGCTAATTCACTTACCGAGTTAACCTTAAGGGCTGTAGTTCTTCTATAAATCTCTTGGCGCTCCGTATCCGGCTTGTATCTCATCTTTAACGTTTCCTTGATTAGTTGCCAATCGTCTGGGCGAGGGATATTAATTACCACATTCTTCGCCTCACCCTGGATAGTTCGGTAGAAGACCATTCTTGTTGCCTCTTTTTTCTCGTTGTCGTTTTCTATTGTTGATAGAAGATATTCTATGCTTGAGAAAAATGAGTTTACCGATACCGCGCATCGCCCGGTAAAAATCGGTATCTTAGCGATGTTTTTCGATACCCAAACTGAATTATAATTTTATTTTATTCAAATAAGAAACCTTAAGTGCTATTGATTAACTAAAGTAAAAATGCTTAGTCTTAATTAACTAGTATCAAAAGCTTATTTTGCATTCTGCAAATATTGATTTACCAAAATTAGGACGGAAGTGAATTTCCTGTTATGCTCAAAATAAATTTATCAAAACTGTCTGGTGCTGATTGTGCACTTATGTAACTCTTGCTTATTACTAATAGGGGGTCCTTGGCATTATACATAACTCACGCGTTCCACTGCAGACGCGTCCACCTGCGCTGTTCCGATACATACATATATACTATCAAATACCTTACCTAAGCGCTATAGCCAGAGAAAAATGCCCACCGTTGGGAGTACGAGTATACCTACATACGCACATGTTTTGGATCGTCTTCGATTTTTACGCGAAATTCGTACCAAAATTGCTCAATTGTGACCAAAAAAAGCATCGCATGAACATTGTTAATGAGAGAGAGGGTCATAACTGGTGACGAATCGTGGGTTTATGGTTATGACGTGGAAACCAAAGCTCAATCATCTCAATGGAAGCTGCCGCACGAACCAAAACCGAAAACAGCGCGCCAAGTTCGGTCGAATGTGAAAGTTTTGCTGACAGTTTTCTTCGATTGCAGGGGGTGGTGCATCATGAGTTCTTGCCATACTTTTTGAACACACCTCGTACATACATATCCATATGGCTTTTGAAATAAATGAAGCGCTCATTTTGAAGTTCCGCAAATTTCTCAACATTAGCGTGACTCCAGTTTTCATATCGGTTTTTTTTTTATATACAGGCAGTTTTCGCAATTACAACTGTAACATATGATAGTTTTCTGACCTTTTCCCCAACCACAACTCATCAGTCTACTCAGTCTACATATATGCAAGGTCTCAAATAAAACTATTTGAAGAAGAAAACAATTGATACATTAAGAAAAATGAACACGATTTCTAACCCTTATTAAATATAAATTTGAAGTAGCTACAAACTGTTTTTTCTCTTTCTGAATTTTATACATAAGTTCTATCTCATCGGAAAACCCCGATAGAGATAATGAGATCCGATAAATTTCAAAATGACTATAAAGTTTCTCGGTCCGACAGAATTTGCTTTTTTACTTTGATGTATATAGTGCATATGAGCTGCATATAATAATTTTATGTTTTGAAAAATTAGGGTTTTCACTCTAAGATAGAGGTTATGAACAGAAAAATATTGGGCTAAGAATATAATAAATTTAAAAAACAAAACCAACATAAGAAGTTTTCACATATTTAAAGACAAATTAAAAAAAAAAAAGTTGTCCGGAACCTGCCCTCGAAGCTTGGAACATACCGTCCTAACCGAGACACTTATCACCTGCGCCACTGCTGTATGTGCAATGACACAGTCAGATACTGTAGTTAACAGCTATAGCTTTTTGCAGAAAACTTCATTGAATTAGTACAAATAAATGATGCATTATTTATTAAATGTAATATGCTTCCGAGCCATACGAAGACATCAAAATACATGTTAATTGGAAATATCCATGTTTAAATGAGATACACTCTGGCAATTGGTTGTATGGAAAAAATGTTAGCCTATTAATATATAGATAATGGTTACTTTAACTCAATGTGGCCACTGAGTGAAAATATGTCCACCGTTTAGACATGGTTGCCATATTGTAATTTTTTGGTTATTAGTATACTGGCAGTGCTTTTTGTAATCCATTTACCGGGAGAAAATTACAAATTCAATTAAGCAATTCCGACTCAACGACGAACCTTCCTATTTTGACTATGCTTCATTTTTGATCTGAAATTTTGAATTATAAGGCGGCCATGGCTGGTTTGAAATCCCGTTTTAATATTGGAGTTTTATAAACAGTAAAAATTTACATTTTATTATAAACACTTAGGTGCATCTAAATAGCGGACCGAAAATAGAGGCCATGAATCTCATTTTAATTATGGAATTTTACAAAAAAATCAGAAGTTTGATTGCGCATGAAAAAAAAAATTACAATTACATGAACAGGGGGCGACTATGGGTGTTTTTGAACCTCATTTTTGTAATGGAGTAAAAATTTTAATTTTGAACTATAGTTTGCAATAACGTGCGAGATATGTTGAAAATAAAAATATTTTATGATGCATCTAAGTAACCGACCGAAAATAGTGGCCACTAATACCTTTCAATCTCTTTTTCATTATAGAATTTTACAAAAAATAGAAGTTTGATTGCGTTTTAAAAAAAAAAATTTTAATTTTGAACTATGTGAACAGCAGCGACTTTGAATGCTTTTCAATCTCATTTTTGTAATAAAGTTCTATTAAACAAATTAAGGTTTTTTTGTGTTTTCCCTAAATATTTTAGTTTAGAACTATTGCTTGCAATAAAACGAGCGAGATATGTTGAAAACAAATTGGAATTTTTTAATGTAAATATTTATCTTACATATTTTGTTATGGTAAACTTTTAGTAATTTTCTTGGGGGCTTTTTGCAAAAAATTGGTTATAGGAAAAGATTTCTTTAAAAACTTAACAAATTCAAGTCAAGGTAAGAAAATCAATTTTATAAAAAAAAAAAATGATTGTCCGGAACCTGGGCTCGAACCATGGATCGCACGCGTCAATTGGGTTGTGATATACAATATTATGATAGAAGTTTACCTTAATCCGAAAGTTATTGAGAAAAAAGTAAATTTCTTCTGGCGGTTTTCTCACTTCAAAATAGAGGTCTTACCGGGAAATATTAGGTTAAAGATCTAATAAATTAAAAAAAAAAATCAAGATAAGAAGTTTTCATATAATTAAGAACAAATTCAATTTAATAAAAAAACAAGTAAGAAGTCTAAGTTCGGGTGGAACAGAACATTATATACCTAGTAGTGATCTAATATGTCATTCCAATTTACGCCGGTCTATTTTAATACTTTCAGTTCGTATTTGCGTTCAAAAAGACAGACGGACAGACAAATAGACGTATCGAGAGACGGACATGGCTACATCGACTCAGCTCATTCTCCTCATCATTTCAGTGTACTTTTTGATGGGTCTATCTCTTTTTCTTCTCATACGTACAAACATTTCATGTTCATGAAAGGTATGAAAATCGAAAAAGATATGCAACTTCGATTTTGCAGTGGGGCATTAACTACTTGGCCGGATATTTAACTTTTTATCCAGAACGTTTAGATATACATTAATAAATATATATCTCGATTCGTTTATGCCGAATAAAGTAATATACCTTGTGTGCGTAACAAAAGTAGATATAAAAAAGGGTGTCTTTCATAGGCGCCAAAGGACTCAACGCTCTTTATGAAATTTTCACAATATATACTTGGGTTCACTGGGTACAGCATAGACACTATATAGTTTTATAAAGGTAGGCGGAGCCATGCCCCCAGGCTATATAAAGTTTCATGTCGTCATAATTCCGAATTTTTTGGTCTAAATTAATGAAATTTTGATACATGTATGTGTCACTTAGTCAATATCTATATAATTTTCCAAAAGTGGGCGGTGCCACGCCCACACATTTTGTGTTTTGTTTTGCTCTTGAACTTTCACGATAGGTTCAGGAATTCGCTGGGCACGACACGGTCTATATATAGCTTTTGGAAAAGCCCCCAGGTTATATAAAGCTGCAGTTCGGTATAGTTAGGAGTTTATTTGGTTCAAGTTAATTACATTTTATATATAGAAGTGGTCTATGCATCAAAACGGCAAAACAATGTCTACCGGGTTTGCTAGTATATTATGAAATGGCGAAAGCAAACAACGAATTTCAGCATTCTTTTGTAAAACTGAGATACTACTTTGCGTTCAAAAAGACAGACGGACAGACAAATAGACGTATCGAGAGACGGACATGGCTACGTCGACTTCGCTCATCGTGTTGATCATTTTGGTGAACTTTTCTCTTCTTGTTCACATACTTACATTTATTAAATGTTTATGAAAGGTATGACAATCAAAAAAGACAGTGGGCTATTAACAACGTGCCCGAATATTTTGCTTGTGTGTTTCCCGATTTGGCAAATTTTTGGCAGGAGTATAATACATACTTCTGAGCAGCAGCTGACAAATTTGCATTTTTATATCAAGATTGAATTATAAGCGATTGCCTTTGAAATTAACGGAAATTTTATGCTGAGAAGTGGGAGGCGCCACGCCTATTTCTTCAGAATTGACAAAATTTTCTTAAAAAGCTTATTATGTGTGCAAAATATGATTGATATAACTTGCTCAGTTGTAGAAACATCGCTTTTTAAATTTTACAAAAAAATTTTTCAGAACTATGTTAAAAAACTGGGCGTGGACATTAACTGATTTCGCGCATTTTTACAGAAAATAGTTACCTTTATATATAGAACATTGTCCCCAAATTTTGTTTCGACAAATCAATATTTGGCGGAGTTATGGCATAAAAAGTTTTGTGGAATAGTCCAGTATAAAAGGGGCGGGGCCACGGCCATTTTCGAAAATTTTAAGTTTTTGTATTTCTTTGTTTACGGAAACTTTAAAAGGGAAATATAAATGATGTAAACCTATTTGGCGCAAATTTATTGCATATTTAATATATCTACGATCCTCTTCAAAATCTTTCATATAAAAGTGGGCGTGGACCTTAACCGATCTCGCCTATTTTTTCCTGGAACATTCCTTGCATACCTGGCAACCCGCGTGCTGAATTTCGTTTCGATATCTTGAACAGTTTTTGATTTATGATTAATATTATTTCGAAATTTGACTTAATCAAAAGTCAGCGGTGCCACGGCCATTTTCAAAAATTTCTTAAAAAATTTATTTTATGCCCCTTTCTCAATGTAGGCACCAAATTTTATCCTTATAGGTGTATTATGTACTGAGTAATCACTTTTCTTGTGTTTTCGAAAATATTCTATATATAAAGAGTGGGCGTGGCTATCATCCGATTTTGCCCATTTTAAATAGCGCTCGGAGATAAGTGCCAAGGAACCCGCATACCAAATTTCATTAAGATATCTCAAAATTTACTCAAGTTATCGTGTTCACAGACGGACGGACATGGCTTAATCAATTTCTCTTTTCGTCCTGAACATTTTGATATATATAAGTCAATATCTATCTCGATCCGTTTATGCCGTTACGTACTGCCGTTAGGCGACTAAAGTTAATATACCTTGTGTGCGTAGCACTACTAGGTATGAAAAACAACAAAGGTGCCCAAAGGACCTGTACTCGAACCTTGGAAAACACGCGTTCTACCTCAGACGCTTACCACCTGCGCTACTTCGGTATGTAGAACAACGAAGTCAGATACTGTAGTTAAACGCCATGGCTTTATGCAGAAAACTTTAGTGAATTATTGCAAATAAATGAAGCATTATTTGTTGAACATAATATGCCTTTACACCGCACATTTTTATTGAAATTATGCATGTTTAGATATAGATATACTCTGGCAATTGATTGTATGGAAAAAATTTTGGTTACTTTAACTTAATGTGCTCAGTGAGTGAAAATATGTCCACCGTTAAGAAATGGTTGCCATATTGTAATTTTTTGGTTATTAGTATACTGGCAGTGCTTTTTGTAATCCATTTACCGGGAGAAAATTACAAGTTCAATTAAGCAATTCCGACTCAACGACTCACTTTCCTATTTTGACTCTGCTTTCTTTTTGATCTGAAATTTTGAATTATAAGGCGGCCATGGCTGGTTTGGAATCCCGTTTTAATATTGGAGTTTTATAAACAGTAAAAATTTACATTTTATTATAAACACTTAGGTGCATCTAAATAGCCGACCGAAAATAGAGGCCATGAATCTCATTTTAATTATGCAATTTTACAAAAAAATCAGAAGTTTGATTGCGCATAAAAAAAAAATTACAATTACATGAACAGGGGGCGACTATGGGTGTTTTTGAACCTCATTTTTGTAATGGAGTAAACATTTTAATTTTGAACTATAGTTTGCAATAACGTGCGAGATATGTTGAAAACAAATATTTTATGACGCATCTAAATAACTGAACGAAAATACTAGCCACGAATAGCTTTGAATCTCATTTTCATTATAGAATTTTACAAAAAATAGAAGCTTGATTCCGTTTCTAAAAAAAATTTATTGAAAACAGACTCGCCGACGCTGGTGTATACTTTAACTCAATTTGCGTTATGAGTTAGAGAATGAAAATATTTCTACCTTTTGGAAAGCAAATGAAATAAGAGTTGGACCCGCCGAAGCCACTACTTTAACTCAATATGCTTAATGAGTGAGAGAATGAAGATATTTCACCGTTAGGAGTGTGTGCACATATAATAAGAAATTCAATTTTATAAAAAAAAAATTATTATCCCGAACCTGGGCTCGAACCATGGAATGCACGCTTCAGAAAATATTTGCACCATTAGGAGTATGCATACATATCCACAAGAAAAATGATATTGAATAAAGCACTTGAACTGAAAGCACGCGTTTTACTTTTGATGCAATATATCATAATGGCGACGAGTAAAAAAAATTTATATATATGTATACATGTACATAAAAAGTTAATTTTTGTGCTTTTTAGTGTACATAAACGGCAGTACATACTGTGGCAGCCGAAATAAAAATTGTAAAAATAAATATTAAAAAAGAATGGCTACAGCCCCAGTAAGTGTAATCCAGTTTCAAGCAATCTCAGAGTTTTGTCCAAGCTCGGATAATTGGACACTGTGGAAAGAAAGATTGGACATATACTTCACTGAAGTAAACTGTGAGAAGACAACACAAAGAAAGCTATCTTATTAAAATTCATTGGTAGTCAAAAAGCATATAAGTATTATACCAATTATTAGCACCGCAATATTCACCACCTACAATCGTATTTCAACAGCGTCGAATATTTCATACGGCTTCCAAACGCGATGTCGAAACAATGGCGGGATGGTTTGCCAGGGTAAAAAAACTGGCGTTAGGCTGCAAGTTTGGTAGCAATTTGGTGCGTTTGTGACGAATCAATTCATCATGGGCATGCCGCAGAAAATCATTGACAAACTGTGTGAGGAAGATGAAAAACTAACCTCAACAGAGGCATTACGTAGGGCGATCATATTTGAAGCAAATTTTCAATTGTCAGCAAGTACGGTAGAGAAGGATAGCATTAATTACGTCAGCAACAAGGCACGTGGTCAAACAAAACCAAGTGATGAAAAATCAAACAGTGGGTACAAAAACAACTCTAGCAAAGGGAAGTACAACAACAGTGCTGGAAACAAAGGCAAAACCAAAAAGAAAGCTTGCGCGCATTGTGGTTGGCACAATCACGAGACGATGGAATGCAAATACAAAAATAGCAAATGTCAATTTGTAGAGATAAGTTAAAAAAGGTTAACTATGTTTCAGAAAATAATTATAATGTGTATTCTATATTTAGTTCTGATGTTAAGAAGACGGCGTACCTTTACACCCTGCCAATTGAGATAGATGGCACCAAAGTGGAAGCGATGTGCGATACTGGCGCACCTTGCATGTTGATCTCAGATGAGTTGTACAGGGTGTTTTTTTTACAGGTTTGTTTTTCGAATAGAGATAAAACGGGCATTTTGTGGTCAAATCTGGCAACTCTAATGTTATTTATGTTCAGTTTGGTTTGCCATTTCATCGTGAACAGGTTGACAAAAGAACAACGCTTGCAAATCGTGCAAATTTATTTCGAAAATAATGGTTCAGTTCGCGAAGTTTACCGTGAGCTCCGTCCATTTTATGGTCGACATAATCGTCCATCAGAGCAATTAATTCGGTTAACCATGGATCGTTTTCGCACTACGTTTACTCTATGTGATAATACGCATCCGCAGAGACGTCGAACAGTGCGCACCGAAGAAACAATTGCCGCTGTAGAGCAAAGTGTTGAAGAGGACCCGAATGAATCGATTCGCCACCGTGCACAGCAATTGGAGCTTTGTCCATCAACTTTATGGAAGATTTTGCGCAAAGATCTTGGCTTGCGACCTTACAAGATCCAGCTTGTGCAAGAATTAAAGCCGCGAGACCATGCAATGCGTCGTGATTTTGGTGTATGGGCCGAAAATGAGATTGATTTCGATGCTGATTTTCATCGCAAAATTTTGTTCAGTGATGAGGCTCATTTTTGGTTGAATGGCTACGTCAACAAGCAAAATTGCCGCATTTGGAGTGAAGAGAATCCACATGAGACCCTTGAAACGCCATTACATCCACAAAAACTGACTGTTTGGTGTGCTCTATGGGCTGGTGGAGTCATTGGGCCATACTTCTTCCGCAATAATGCTGGAGAGGCAGCTACCGTTAATGGAGACCGGTATAGAGCCATGATAACCGACTATTTTGTTCCCGAATTGGATGGCATGAATGTGGATGAGTTGTGGTTCCAACAAGACGGCGCTACATGCCACACAGCGCACGTCACAATCGATTTATTGAAGGAAACATTCGATGAGCGCATAATTTCGCGGAATGGACCTGTCAATTGGCCACCAAGGTCGTGTGATTTGACACCATTGGATTATTTTCTTTGGGGATATGTGAAGTCGCTCGTCTACACCAACAAACCAGAAACGTTAGGGGAATTGGAAGCCAACATTCGTGGCGTTATTGCCGACATACGGCCCCATATGCTCGAAAAAGTGGTTGAAAATTAGACCTGTAGAATTGGCTTTATTCGAGCCAGCCGCGGCGGCCACATGCCCGAAATCATATTTAAACATTAATGGCATAAAATTATCCTTCCAATAAAGCCAAATTGATGGACCTTAAAACGATTTTCTTGTGTTTTATTTCAATTCGAAGTTCTATACCCCTAAAAAAAACACCCTTTATCAAAAAAAAACAAAATGAAATGGAAAAAATGAGCAGATTCTTCATTATTTTATATCGTTACAAACCACCGTTATGTGGCCAAAACTACAGCTGGATATAAAAATGAGTTCCTCGACCCAGAAAACAATAAACCATAAATTTTCAAATATCATATAAAATTGTCTCATTTGGTCAAGCTTTGCAACATTTTTCCGTTCACAGGGTTACCAACTTTAAGTGCAAATAAAAATTAAACCAGAACTATCGAGCTGAAATGCATTTCGAGGCTTTGTTATCAGTGGTATAAGCGTTTCTTTTCCATTTTTTCATAGCTGCAAATTTTCTAGTACTTTGAAAAAAAGAAACACGCTCTCTTAAATATTTTCTTCAAACAAAACTTTTTATTAACAAAGTACCTTCTAGTATTTGATAATTCAATTCGGAGTGTAAGTAGTACTTATCGCCACAGTGAAACAGTGAGCCAATTGCTGGCAACATGCTTATTTGAAATAATTTGTATGGGCCACTAAATTGCTTGTATTAACCCTTTGAAAACAATTGGCCGAAAAGTTCACAAAAGCTCCAGTTACTATTTCACATATTTACGTTTCGTATGCAAGAATGAGTTATATTTACATATATGAACTTAGAACTTTTTAAAATTATATAAAACTTTTATACCTAGTATTGCTAAGCACACAAGGTATATTAACTTCATGTATGTAATGGCATAAACTAATCGAGATAGATATTGACTTATGTGTATCAAAATGTTCAGGAAAAGAGAAATTGATTAAGCCATGTCCGTCCGTCTGTGAACACGATAACTTGAGTAAATTTGGAGAATGCAAGTTCCTTGGCACTCATCTCCGGGCGTGAAATCGGCTGATAGCCCATAATACACCTATAAGGATTAAATTTTTTGTGTACTTTAACATTTAGGCAGAAAATAAAATTTTCAACAGGTAACTACATCACAAAAAGAACTAGGGGGCAATATACCAAAGTAACGCGGACATATTTAAATGTACAGGCTCATTCTCCAGCCAGTCCACACCGGAGTGAAAGATCGAGGGACATTGCATATTGATGGCAACTACATTCTGGACCCGGTCCAGCGGATTTAATACTCGAAAGTAGAAAAACCGCATAGTAGGAAACAGCCCGTGTTGCTGAACTGGTTTGTCAATGTGGGAGAGGAATTGCGTGGAATTGCGCATAGGCAGCGAGTTCACTCGGAGGACAATAATAATTTTGCATTTATGTACTATGTCTTTTTCCGTGGGAGGTAGAAGTACTTAGATTGCATTCTGAGTTAAGATAACTGAAAAAAAAAAATTGTAGAAGAAACAAAAGAAATACAAGTACTGGAAATAAGGGGTCAGAGGAATGAAATAAAAGTTGACGTCTAACCTGTGGCATGCTAATTGCACTAGTTATTTGTAGGGTGCAATGCATGGGGGTGTGGAGATTTTGCGCAGTTAGCTGCCCAAATCTATTATCTTATAGCTGAGTCGCCTTAGGTTTGAGTTGATAGTGGTTGAGGTTGTGCAGTGACAACATGCGAGACTGCGGAACCCCTTTGTTACCCCATCCCCTTATTTGCGAGAAGCGCTTGCAAAGAAGAGACCCTTAGAATAAGAAAATGATAAAATTGATAAACATATAGTGAACGTGAATCGAGAGAATAAATATACAGATGGCACTTGTGTGTCAATAGGTATAAAGGTGTAAGAAGAAAAGAAATAAGAAGAAAACAAAAGAAAAAGAAAACGTAGAATGTAAGAAAAGATAAGTAATCGTTGTGACTGGCATTGCATGCAACGTTTGTTAACTATAGCTACTAAATGAAGTACGGAACAAAGTAAATTGTGTGTGTGTGGTGAAGGGTCCTCCTTGTCCTCGGTGACGGAAAAGGTTAGGGAGCAGGGCCATTCCGGGTGGCTCCGGCTGTGGTCATGTGAGATGTGAAAGTAGTGGCGTAATGGGGATTTTATCTGTATCAGGGTCTGACCAAATGAGGCCTTTGGTCAGAATTGGCATGGGTGGGACAGCGAACAGGTCGGCCTCAAGTATGCAGAGGCGAGTCGCATAGAGGAGGGATATAGGAGTGTATGACGAGCCACTAGCATTAGAACCAACGAAAGAGGACGAGTTCTGCTCGATAACCTTTCATCTCTGATGCTAGCACTACTTGATAAAGGGCTAAATTTAACTACGTTACGGGCAACAGACGTTCCATTATAGATCTCACTTTCGCTAGCAGTGACATCGCAAGACGAATAGTATGGTCTGTCAGTCACGTCAACACATATAGCGACCATAAAGTAATAAACATAGAGCTTCTGGAAGCCCCGCGAAGGGTTGTGTCAAGCAGAGTGAAAAATGGGAGATGGAAACAATATTTTTTCGACCAACAACATTTGATACCATGCGGGATAATACCTCAGTTCTGGACCGCTTGCGGAAGAGCTAGCGATGCAAATAACGAAGCCACTGTGGGCTGCATGTGATGCCTCCATGCCTAAAAGTCGCGGAAACTCTCATCGTACCTCGGTTTATTGGTGGAGCGTAAGAAATGGCATATAGCACGGCGAAGAGCGCAGAGAGCTCACGCATCCCCACAATGAGACGAGCTTCATAGTACGTATATAGCTCAAAGAAAATTGCTTAAGAATACTATAAAAAGAAGCAAGAAATCGTGCTTCAAGGAATTACTAGAAAATTACGAACTGGACTCTTAGGGATCAGTATACAGGACGGTGATGGCCAAGGTCAAAATGCAGGTATCACAGCTAGTGGGTTGCTTTTGAATCGTGCTTCCAAAACCTTTTTCCAAGACATGAACTGTGGACTTTCTAAATTGGAGACATCGAAGAATGTAGCAGAACTCCAAGGATCACCGAGCAAGAGGTAAGGGATGCTGTATGCAGAGTTGTTGATAATAAATAAATAATAAATTAATAGTGATTTAGGTTCATAAAGGGTGTTTTTTTAGGGGTATAGAACTTCGAATTGAAATAAAACACAAGAAAATCGTTTTAAGGTCCATCAATTTGGCTTTATTGGAAAGATAATTTTATGCCATTAATGCTTAAATATGATTTCGGGCATGTGGCCGCCGCGGCTGGCTCGAATAAAGCCAATTCTACAGGTCCAATTTTCAACCACTTTTTCGAGCATATGGGGCCGTATGTCGGCAATAACGCCACGAATGTTGGCTTCCAATTCCCCTAACGTTTCTGGTTTGTTGGTGTAGACGAGCGACTTCACATATCCCCAAAGAAAATAATCCAATGGTGTCAAATCACACGACCTTGGTGGCCAATTGACAGGTCCATTCCGCGAAATTATGCGCTCATCGAATGTTTCCTTCAATAAATCGATTGTGACGTGCGCTGTGTGGCATGTAGCGCCGTCTTGTTGGAACCACAACTCATCCACATTCATGCCATCCAATTCGGGAACAAAATAGTCGGTTATCATGGCTCTATACCGGTCTCCATTAACGGTAGCTGCCTCTCCAGCATTATTGCGGAAGAAGTATGGCCCAATGACTCCACCAGCCCATAGAGCACACCAAACAGTCAGTTTTTGTGGATGTAATGGCGTTTCAAGGGTCTCATGTGGATTCTCTTCACTCCAAATGCGGCAATTTTGCTTGTTGACGTAGCCATTCAACCAAAAATGAGCCTCATCACTGAACAAAATTTTGCGATGAAAATCAGCATCGAAATCAATCTCATTTTCGGCCCATACACCAAAATCACGACGCATTGCATGGTCTCGCGGCTTTAATTCTTGCACAAGCTGGATCTTGTAAGGTCGCAAGCCAAGATCTTTGCGCAAAATCTTCCATAAAGTTGATGGACAAAGCTCCAATTGCTGTGCACGGTGGCGAATCGATTCATTCGGGTCCTCTTCAACACTTTGCTCTACAGCGGCAATTGTTTCTTCGGTGCGCACTGTTCGACGTCTCTGCGGATGCGTATTATCACATAGAGTAAACGTAGTGCGAAAACGATCCATGGTTAACCGAATTAATTGCTCTGATGGACGATTATGTCGACCATAAAATGGACGGAGCTCACGGTAAACTTCGCGAACTGAACCATTATTTTCGAAATAAATTTGCACGATTTGCAAGCGTTGTTCTTTTGTCAACCTGTTCATGATGAAATGGCAAACCAAGCTGAACATAAATAACATTAGAGTTGCCAGATTTGACCACAAAATGCCCGTTTTATCTCTATTCGAAAAACAAACCTGTAAAAAAAACACCCTGTATAATGGTGAAAAGATTGCACTAGGCATGAGTGAATCTTCTATACCCATATTTTTCAAACCTCGCCCATTGCCTTTAGCGTGGAAACCCAAAGTAGAAAATAAATTGAGACTAATGATTGCCCAAGGAATTTTGGAACCTGTTGGGAATTCTGAATGGGGTACTCCTTTGGTACCCATATTGAAGGAAAATGGAGAGTTTCGTCTCGAGGATTTTAAATATCCCTTACCTACAATAGAAGAAATATTTGCTACTCTTCAGGGAGGTGAACTATTCACCAAGCTACACTTGTCGAACGCTTATAATCAACTAATTTTAAATGAAAGTTCACAAATGTTGTGTTCGTGGAGTACGCACATTGGCATATTAAAAATGAAACGGTTGCCATTTGGCATTAAAACTGCATCCGCAATATTCCAAAAAACATTTGAAAATTTATTGCGTGGCATTGAAAGTGTAGTAGTATATCAGGATGATATTATCATCACAGGAAAAAATTTATTGGACCACTTAAAAACAATAAAACTTGTTCTTAATAAGCTAAAATCCGCTGGTTTTAGATTAAATGCAGAAAAATGTGTTTTCTTTCAAAAAGAAGTTTCGTACTAGGTTTTACCATCAATAGGCATGGTCTAAAAAAAAAACGAGGAAAGAACCGCACCACCTCCGATGAATTTCTCGGAGCTCAGGGCAATAGTTGGCATGTTGCAAAATTCATTCCCAATTTCGCAGAAAATATGCATCCATTATATGAGCTGCTACGCAAAAACGTAAAATTTAATTGGACCCAAAAATGCCAACAAGGGTATATAGGGCTAAAAACGGTCGTTACCAATGACCAAATTTTGGTGCACTTCAATCCCAATTTGCCCATTGTCCTGACTACGGATGCATCCAACAATGCAGTGGCAGGAATCCTATCCCATAGATTCTCTGATAACACGTTGAAACCAGTCGCATTCGTTTCACGAGCACTTACAATCAGTGAGAAAAATTACAGTACGCTAGAAAAAGAAGCTCTAGCAATTACATTCTGTGTAACTAAACTTAAGCAATACTTACTTGGAAATAAGTTTATCTTGCGTACCGATCACAAAACCTTGACCTCTCTCTTTGGAGAAAACAAAGCCTTACCTTTAATGGCATCAGCTCGTGTCCAAAGATGGGCACTAACCTTGTCGGGGTTTGATTACAATGTCGAATATGTTAAAGGGATTGTAAACGACACAGATAAGCTTTCGCGAATTCCGCAAATCGTTGCTTCAGAAGGCCATGTTGAATGCAACTACGTTAACGTCATTGAAGAGGAAAATTTTTTGAATTTACATTTTAAAGTTACTGGAAAAGAAACAAGACGTGACCCAATCGTGTCCAAAGTAACAGAGGCCGTAAATACAGGCACCGTTCATAAATTACGTAGAGATGAATTTGCTCCATTTCGCGAGAAAGCTCTTGAACGGTCATACCACAGAAGCTAAGAAGATACGTTTTGGAAGAACTGCACCGATCACATTTTGGCATAGTCAAAACCAAGGCACTTGCACGTTCCTATGTATGGTGGCCTGCCATTGATAAGGATATGGATAAGGATAATTCGCGGTTGCAGCTCTTGCCAACAATTGCTACCTGACCCAGAAAAAGCTGAATTGAGGCCTTGGAGTCCATCTGAATCTGCTTGGAGTCGCATACACATAGATTTTGCTGGCCCAATAAAACATTATTTTTTTCTTATATTAATTGATTCGTACACCAAATGGGTGGAAGTTTTCAAAACCAAAACTATCACATCTTCGTTTACAATCGATACACTCAGGGAAGTATTTTGCCGATACGGTTTAGTAAACACGTTAGTGAGTGACTATTTCTCTGGTAGAAATATAAAAACACGCCTCAGTGTCGTTAAACCCCCAAGAACTAAGGAAATGATAGTAGAAAGTCAGATTAAAAACGTACGTCATCACAAAGGCAATCGCAAAGCACAATTTTCAGAAGGTCAAAATGTTCTAATACGTGATTATAAAGACCCAAATAAACCCAAATGGTCACCTGCAAAAGTAAAAAAAAGTTGGTACACAATCATACATATGCGTTATGCATAGAAACAATCAACCAATAAAAAGATCACTTAATTGTGTAACTCGTTATGTGTATGGCCTTAAAAAGTTTGATCATATCTCTTTATGGAGGAATTCGATTTTGGGATGTAGCCTTGAAAATTATCTAGCAGCAAGAAACTACATATTTTTGTATAAGCTGATTGAGTTTCGATCTCCTCAGTATCTCTACGATAAGCTTACCATGACCAGGTCGCGACGACATCAAATTCTGATTGTTCCTAGGTACACCTACTTATCATCCTCAAGATTATTTTTCATTAATGCTGTGAGGCTATGGAATTCCATACCGCAGCCTATAAAGGCAGTGCTGAATAAAGGAAACTACAAGGTAGTAATACTTGATTACTTTAAAAGCATATACAAGTGACGTTGCAATATTCTCATTTTCTTTTCTTTTTCTTGCCCCTTAACTTCAATCTTCTCTACTACTTTTCTGCTACTATTTTATTTAGTAATTACTCACTAGTTGTGTAAGAATTTATGTAAATGTATACTTTTTATATTATGCGTCTGATGCACTTTAAAAAGACACTGTCTTAGATGTGCAATGCCTGTTTCTCTAAAAATAAATAAATAAAAAATCAAATTCGTGTACTCAATACTGATGGATCCGTTAACGCATCACTAGCAGATCGAGACTCAAATTCGGAACTAAGTACAATAGAGCCAACAACTTCCACAGCATCCATCGAAGATCAAAACCATGGAACAGGGTTTGAAGGTACGCCACGCAGACAGCTCAGACCTTGGGTAGGAGGAAAGGCTATTACTCAGTAATGTTAAACATAATGTATTCATAAATGCATAAAAAGGCGTTAAGTTTTCTTTTTGTACATGTATTGAAGGTTAGACATGAAGTTATCATCTTACCAATGTAAAAGAGCTTAGGTAGGCCTGAAGCTTATGTTCATGTATTGATCAAATTATTTCCCTAATATGCACATTTGAATGTATGTATATGAAAACCAATCAGCTTGATCGGTGGTATGTAGAATATTTAGCATTCAATATTAGCTGTCTAATGCAGCCATATATTTATGCTTTCTACCTGCTGTCATCAGTAAATTAGTGTGTAAGAAAAACAAGAAAAATGATATTGGATAAAACACTTGAACTGAAAGCACGCGTTTTACTTTTGATGCAATATATCATAATAATAATAGAAGTGATGCGACCAGACATAACTGGTGGCCTGAAATCAGGCCGCAGACACGCCCAAACGCGACACAACAACAGGGCGGAAAGGACGGACAAGCTCCGAAACTTGGAAGCAACCCCCCCCTTAGGTTGCAGCAGGGCTGGCGTCCCTGTGAGTGCGGGCTCTGCTGGCAACAAAGGAGCGTCGAAGTCGACATCTGATGGACAAGGTTCCGGTGTACAAGTAGGTGCTCAGCTACAGAGGGCTCATCCGGTGGGAAACATTGATAACGTGGCGACCACCAGTAGTGGGAGGTCTCCCAACATTGCTTTGAATACAGCGAAGCGGAGGCAGAAGCAAGAGAGCGACACCGAGAAGGAAAGCCATCTGCGATCAGCGCTTGCCTGCGAAAATCCTGGAACGCTATGGCGGTCTGGATGGTTCTCAGGTTTCTGAGAAGCATTCCCGTACGCTGGAGTGGGCCAGGAATGTTTTGAGCAGCGGTGATCAGCTTCCTGCACCTAGTGCAGGTGGGGAGACGGCCACGCTCAGTGACAAAGCTCTGCGGAAAAGGCAGAATAGCGCGGTACACCGGGGTGGTGAAGCTGTGCAACGCACGTTTAGCGAAGTCGCTAGACGTGCTGGCTCCATCACCCTGGGGGTAGTTGACAGGAGCAGGGAAGACGGGGCCATCTCCAGGGAGGAGTGGAGCTGGGTGACCAACGCCATTTCTGAAGCCTTTTTGACTGCCGTTGAAAGAGACCCTTGGCCGCAGCCATCCATAGAATACATGGGATGGTATCAGGGAAGACGGGGCCATCTCCAGGGAGGAGTGGAGCTGGGTGGCCAACGCCATTTCTGAAGCCTTTTTGACTGCCGTTGAAAGGGACCCTTGGCCGCAGCCATCCATAGAATATATGGGATGGTATCATGGGTTTAGGCTTATTGAGTGCGCTGACGAGCGGTTAGCGAGCTTCTGGAGGTGTCTTGTCTCGCTGGTTGGGGAGTTGTGGCGGGGAGCTAGGCTCGAGGCCGTGGACAGGAGGGACCTCCCTCTTCGACCAAGGGCTCGGGTGTGGTTACCTGCCGAACCTTATCAGCCAGAGAGAATTCTGAGGCAGTTGCGCGCCAGATGGCATAACTCCTGTGCGGCGTGGTTCCGGTGGATCTGGCTAACATCAAACCAGGGAAAATTGTACATTCTTGGTGGCTCACCAAGGCCGCTAGATTATTGCGATTATATGTGACAACGGAAAATCCAGATGCAAATTTAAGAATTCGGGTTGAATTTATAATTAAATGTTATGTGCCAATATACTGCAATATCAAGTATTACAGCTCTGTCATCTACGGCAGTGCATTATTTTTCAAGTTCATTGATTGGTCACGATTTCTACAACCTCGTTTACGCAAAATTGTCAATCAAGTAATTAAAGATAATTTATATTATGCGCATTCGGAAAATTTCTTTTTATCAATGTTGTTTGATGATAGGTAAGAAAAGCGCGACTGTGCCATCAAGAAAATTCTACGCTATCGAACCGATGTTGAGGAGCCAATGGAACTTAGAGTTTATAAAAGCCAGATATAAACTTTAATTGCACAAGTTATACGGAAATGATCAATTTGAATGATATAAATATCGTATTTGAACCACCATTCACGCGAAGCATTCCGTACGATACATTGAAAGAATATTTAAATCAAGATGATCCATCGTTTAATAATCCAAAAATTCCATCACACATACAAGGAACGGAACGACGTGTTCAATTGCTAGCTAGCGTTTCCAAACGGGTTATACCGGAAAATGTAGAGGCTGTTATGGCGACGACATTAGAGAGCCGTTTGAAATTGCCTATACTTGAAAGTAAAAAAGACTTCAAACAATAATTTTTTTTAGTTTCTTTTCTAGAACTCACTTAAATTAATTTTTTCATTTACATATGTTCTGACTAAATAAATTTCTTAATTGAAAAAATATGTATTATTATAAATAAATAATAAATATTATTATAAATAAATAAATAAAAATAAAGAAAAAACAGGCATTTCGCTGGTTTTTTCATGTAAAGTGCAAAACCGGCGATTTTTTGAAATGTTTGTATGGTGAACCCCCAGGGGGGTTCCAGGGAGTCTGCTACTGGCATCGGTGGGTCGGGCCTCCAAAGTAAGTGGGGGTCGGTCATACATTTGGACCCGATTGGAGCAGTGGGATTTTTCAAAATTTGCCCCTACCCAAAAGTTCGACCCAAATTGGGTGACATCAGAATTCGTTTTAGAGGTATGGTTCCTTCGGCAAAGTTTCTTATTTTGATCCCTAGAATATGAATTTCACAGAGCAATGGGCGATTTTTTGTCTCCCCACAAATCGACCCGGCCTAGTGTTTACTGTCAGGAACCTGGGATTAGCACGAAATTTAGGCTACCTGATCATTGTAGCGTCTTCCAAGCGGAGGTTACCGCCATAAAGGATGCGGTGGATGAGATGCTGTCCAGAGCATTCGCTGCCAAGGAGTTCAACATCTACTCCGCCAGTCAAGCGGCAATTAGGGCGCTGAGTGCAGCCAACGTTCGATCGAGGACAGTGAGCGACTGTCTCAAATCGCTTGCTATTGCGTCCAACTATTTTAAAATAAAAATTTTCTGGGTGCCAGGCCACTGTGACATTCCCGGCAATCGCCATGCGGATCTCTTGGCCGTGAGGCAGATGTGCCTGCCTCCAGAACACTGGGTATTCCCCTTACCACCTGTAGGTTGCTTCTGGGCAGGTGGGCTTCGGATCAGCTAAGCAAACGCTGGGCTGACACCACCTCATGTCAGGTGTCGAAGTCCTTCTAGCCGGTGGTTGACTCCAGGCGTTCAATGGAAGTACTAGGGTTCTCCAAGTTACATCTTTCCATGTTTATTGGGGTGTTGACTGGGCACTTTTCGATGGGGGTCCATGCGGTGCGGTTGAATATACTTGATAACCCGAGCTGCGTGAGCTGCATGGAGGATGACGAGGTGGAATCATCAAATCATTTCATGCTCAGTTGTCCAGCGTTTGCTAGGACCAGGCACAGGTATCTCGGTTCGGATGTTCTAAGGTCTCCGGAAGACGTGTCGAACATCGATGTGTGCCGAAGCCGGAGTTTTATTGTCGCTACGCAGCGATTTGATAAGCAATCTTAAGTTAGAGTCACCGTTTAGAAATTTAAATTTTGAATTATGTGAACAGCAGCGACTTTGTACGCTTTCGAGTCTCATTTTTATAATAGAGTTCTATTAAAAAAATTTTGTCTTTGTTGTGTTTTCCCTAAAAATTCTAATTGTGAACTATTATATAATAAAACGCGCGAGATATGTTGAAAACAGACGCGCCGACGCTGGTGTATACTTTAACTCAATTTGCTTTATGAGTAAGAGAATGAAAATATTAGAAATATTTTTGGAAAGCAAATGAAATATGAGTTGGACCCACCGACGCCACTACTTTAACTCAATATGCTCAATGAGTGAGAGAATGAAAATATTTCACCGTTAGGAGTGTGTGCACATATAATAAGAAACTCAATTATATAAAAAAAATTATTCTCCGGAGCCTGGGCTCGAACCATGGAATGCACGCTTCAGAAAATATTTGCACCATTAGGAGTATACATACATATCCATATGTCTTTTGAAAATGCATGAAACGTCCATTTGGAAGTTCCACAAATTTCTCAATATTAGCGTGACGTCGGCTTGCATATGGGTTTTTTTTTATATACAGGCAGTTTTCTGAATTTTTCCTTTACATCTGGCTTTTTTGAATCCTATTTAGGGGGAGAAAGTTACAATGAAATTATGGGTTTCTGGCTTTTTTCCTCAACCACAACGTAGACATGTTTAAAACACATTTCATGTGGATTTTTAAGGAAGGTTATCATCTTAACTTTTTTTTTTTTTTTTTTTTTTTTTTTTTATGGCGCGTTATACAACAGGTATATCATCATAAACCTCCTAAGAGATTTTTGCGCCAAGCTTCTCTTCCAATTTGTGGTGTGCCGATTTGAATTTTCCCTACAAATTGGTGGGACCTACAGTTTATTGCCGACTCCGAACGACATCTACAAAGGAGACGAATTTTTGCTGAGAAGCCTGTCATGGCAGAAATACACTCGGAGAGTTTGCCAAACCACTGCCGAGGGGCGACCCCGTTTTGAAAAACTTTTTTCAAATCACTTTTGATGTTACCTGTACCAGGGCTCGAACCATGGACCTTCGGTGTGGTAGGCCGGCAACACTACCTCCACACCACGGCGGCCGCCAAATCATCTTAACTGGTCAAATTTATTCTACATATGTAAGGTTTGGGTTATATGTCTGCCCTTTGACAAATTGAAATATTTGAAGAGGAAAATAGTTGATGTCTTGAGGAAAGTTAACACGATTTCTAACCACTTCGTAAATAGAAAATTGAAGAAGCTACAAACTGTATTTTCGCCTTTTTGTATTTAAATATAGGCTCTATCAGTCATTTTGTATCATCGGCAAACACCAAAAGAAATAATGAAAATTATCAAAATTCTCTACTGAGTTTCTCGTTCCGACGGAACTGGAACGGGTTGTGGTATATAAAAGTATTATAATATTTTTACATATGGGCTACATATATGTTTACCTTTAATCAAATATTATTGAGAAAAAATTTAATTCCTTAAAAAATGTATGAAGCTACTAGCATTTACCCGCGGCTCCGCTCGCATCAAAGGAATAAGCAAAATAACTAAGCTTCTTTTGAAAACATTTTTATTTATCAAACAGATAAGTTTTAAAGTTCACATGTTCCTTAAAATAATGATATACAAAAAACTTTAAATAATCAGGTTACACACCAAATATTAAAAATTTCTTAGCAGCACTTGTAAACAATTAAATTCACACAGAGCACCAACTTCTAATACAGGATTCTAAACAAAAGCCAAAGCTATTAATTATTTTGCAGATCAAATTGAAGAAGAGATACATACCGAACAAACCGTAAGAGCTTCATAAATTGTATTATTATATAAACACTCATAAAAGTTAATTTTTACGAAACAGCGAAGCAACCAAAATATGAAGAATTGCTAAACTTATTAAAAGGATATTTTCCGCAGAAACGATATCAATATCTTTAAAATGCACAACTATTTTGCTCAAACGTTACAAAAAATTCATTCAAAATATTCGATTTTATGTTTGACAGGTGACGATTTACTCATTTTTATTAACGACGACAATAGCCCGGCCGACATTCAAAACGACGACTGCGAACGACAACGGAGAAAAACCGAAGCTTGACGATAATTGCCGCCAAGCACCGACGACATGATTAAAATGAAAGCGGCAACGACAGTTCTGCATTAGCTCAAACAACAGCAAAAAAGTTTTGACAAAAGTATTGCATGTGTAAAAAAAAAACGTAAAACTAATCAATTTCAACACAAATTTAAAGCAATTTGCATATATTTTCGATTTAATTCACAAAAAGAAAAAAGGACGCCACGACCGTCGCTGTCAAATTAGAAATAGATCTAATCTGGCGACAGCGGCATTCATGAAAAATTCCTCCCCATAAGAACATGTGTAAAAATAATTTGACAGATGCCGCACCG
Source organism: Merzomyia westermanni (assembly GCA_949987695.1). Classification (NCBI taxonomy): domain Eukaryota; kingdom Metazoa; phylum Arthropoda; class Insecta; order Diptera; family Tephritidae; genus Merzomyia; species Merzomyia westermanni. Next base: position 73,120,830 of record OX465292.1, read on the forward strand.
TCGTTGTCGTCTTGAATCTGTTTTCCCTAAGTGACAGAAAAAGTACCGAAAACGCAAAATAAAATTGGTATTGTATGTATAGCAAGGCGAATTCATTCCATGAACGTTATTTTCATTTGATCTAACATTTCTGAACATGCTAACTTCGCCTTGCGCTCACCTTATATGAATTCGCCTTGATGCATAGTAACTAAACTTTAAAATCATAGCAATTAGTTTTTAAACGTATTTTTGTAGATATGGCGATGAATTTTTTAGGCACGTTTTGACCGATAACTCAGTTATCGATTAACTTATATAACAAAACATAGCAGTATCGGCTAGTTTATTGAAATATCGAGAAGTCCATATGAATCTTTGGCCTTTCCGTTTCGTGTCATATCCATATTTAATGCAAATTTAGAGGTTTCAGGGCTTTTACATTTTGACCGATAGCTCAGTTATCGGTTAATTTATCGAAATATTGCAATGTCCAAACGAAACCTTCCCCTTTCGTTTGATACCCATATTGTATGCAAATTTAGGCGTATTGGAGCAACAAGATTCTGACCGATAACTCAGTTATCGATTAATTGATCGAAATATTGCAGAGTCCAAAAGAATCCTGTGACCTTCCCCTTTCGTTTGAGACCCATATTGTATGTAAAATCAGGGGTTTTGGAGCAACCACATTCTGACCGATAAATCAGCTATCGATTAATTGCTCGAAATATTGCAGAGTCCAAAAGAATCCTGTGACCTTCCCCTTTCGTCTGATACCCATATTGTATGCAAATTCAGGGGTTTTAAAGCAACCACATTCTGACCCATAACTCAGTTATCGATTAATTTATCGAAATATTGCAGAGTCCAAAAGAATACTGTGGCCTTCCCCTTTCGTTTGATATCCATATTGTATGCAAAGTTATGCGTTTTGGAGCAACCACATTCTGACCGATAACTCAGTTATGGATAAAGTTATCGAAATATTTGGAAGTCCAAAAGAATCCTGTGGCCTTCCCCTTTCGTTTGATATCCATATTGTATGCAAATTCAGGGGTTTTGGAGCAGCCACATTCTGACCGATAACTCAGTTATCGATTAATTGATCGAAATATTGCAGAGTCCAAAAGAATCCTGTGACCTTCCCCTTTCGTCTGATACCCATATTGTATGCAAATTCAGGGGTTTTGGAGCAACCACATTCTGACCGATAACTCAGTTATCGATTAATTGATCGAAATATTGCAGAGTCCATAAGAATACTGTGGCCTTCCATTTTCGTTTGATATCCATATTGTATGCAAATTCAGTGATTTTTGGGCGACCCCATTCTGACCGATAACTCAATTATCGATAAAGTCATCGAAATATTGCAGGGTCCAAAAGAATACTGTGGCCTTCCCCATTCGTTTGATACCAATATTGTATGCAAATTCATGGTTTTTTGGGCAACCACATTCTGATCGATAACTCAGTTACCGATAAAGTTATCGAAATATTGCAGAGTCCAAAAGAATCCTGTGACCTTCCCCTTTCGTTTGATACCCATATTGTATGCAAATTTAGGCGGTTTGGAGCAACCAGATTCTGACCGATAACTCAGTTATCGATTAATTGATCGAAATATTGCAGAGTCCAAAAGAATCCTGTGACCTTCCCCTTTCGTTTGATACCCATATTGTATGTAAAATCAGGGGTTTTGGAGCAACCACATTCTGACCGATAAATCAGCTATCGATTAATTGCTAGAAATATTGCAGAGTCCAAAAGAATCCTGTGACCTTCCCCTTTCGTCTGATACCCATATTGTATGCAAATTCAGGGGTTTTAAAGCAACCACATTCTGACCGATAACTCAGTTATCGATTAATTGATCGAAATATTGCAGAGTCCAAAAGAATACTGTGGCCTTCCCCTTTCGTTTGATATTCATATTGTATGCAAATTTATGCGTTTTGGAGCAACCACATTCTGACCGATAACTCAGTTATGGATAAAGTTATCGAAATATTTCAAAGTCCAAAAGAATCCTGTGGCCTTCCCCTTTCGTTTGATATCCATATTGTATGCAAATGCAGGGGTTTTGGAGCAGCCACATTCTGACCGATAACTCAGTTATCGATTAATTGATCGAAATATTGCAGAGTGCAAAAGAATCCTGTGACCTTCCCCTTTCGTCTGATACCAATATTGTATGCAAATCCATGGTTTTTTGGGCAACCACATTCTGATCAATAACTCAGTTATCGATAAAGTTATCGAAATACTGCAAAGTCCAAAAGAATCCTGGTGCCTTCCCCTTTCGTTTGATATCCATATTGTATGCAAATTCAGGGGTGTTTGGGCGACCCCATTCTGACCGATAACTCAGTTATGGATTAATTGATCGAAATATTGCAGAATCCAAAAGAATCCTGTGGCCTTCCCCTTTCGTTTGATACCAATATTGTATGCAAATCCATGGTTTTTTGGGCAACCACATTCTGATCGATAACTCAGTTATCGATAAAGTTATCGAAATATTGCAAAGTCCAAAAGAATCCTGGTGCCTTCCCCTTTCGTTTGATATCCATATTGTATGCAAATTCAGGGGTGTTTGGGCGACCCCATTCTGACCGATAACTCAGTTATGGATTAATTGATCGAAATATTGCAGAGTCCAAAAGAATCCTGTGGCCTTCCCCTTTCGTTTGATATCCATATTGTATGCAAATTTATGCGTTTTGGAGCAACCACATTCTGAACGATAACTCAGTTATGGATAAAGTTATCGAAATATTGCAGGGTCCAAAAGAATCCTGTGGCCTTCCCCTTTCGTTTGATATCCATATTGTATGCAAATTCAGGGGTTTTGGAGCAACCCCATTCTGACCGATAACTCAGTTATCGATAAAGTTATCGAAATATTGCAGGGTCCAAAAGAATACTGTGGCCTTCCCCATTCATTTGATACCAATATTGTATGCAAATCCATGGTTTTTTGGGCAACCACATTCTGATCGATAACTCAGTTATCGATTAATTGATCGAAATATTGCAGAGTCCATAAGAATCCTGTGGCCTTCCCTTTTCGTTTGATATCCATATTGTATGCAAATTCAGGGGTTTTGGAGCAACCCCATTCTGACCGATAACTCAGTTATCGATAAAGTTATCGAAATATTGCAGGGTCCAAAAGAATACTGTGGCCTTCCCCATTCATTTGATACCAATATTGTATGCAAATTCAGGGGTTTTGGAGCAACCACATTCTGACCGATAACTCAGTTATCGATTAATTGATCGAAATATTGCAGAGTCCATAAGAATACTGTGGCCTTCCCCTTTCGTTTGATATCCATATTGTATGCAAATTCAGTGATTTTTGGGCGACCCAATTCTTACCGATAACTCAATTATCGATAAAGTTATCGAAATATTGCAGGGTCCAAAAGAATCCTGTGGCCTTCCCCTTTCGTTTGATATCCATATTGTATGCAAATTCAGGGGTTTTGGAGCAACCCCATTCTGACCGATAACTCAGTTATCGATAAAGTTATCGAAATATTGCAGGGTCCAAAAGAATACTGTGGCCTTCCCCATTCATTTGATACCAATATTGTATGCAAATCCATGGTTTTTTGGGCAACCACATTCTGATCGATAACTCAGTTATCGATAAAGTTATCGAAATATTGCGAAGTCCAAAAGAATCCTGGTGCCTTCCCCTTTCGTTTGATATCCATATTGTATGCAAATTCAGGGGTGTTTGGGCGACCCCATTCTGACCGATAACTCAGTTATGGATTAATTGATCGAAATATTGCAGAGTCCAAAAGAATCCTGTGGCCTTCCCCTTTCGTTTGATATCCATATTGTATGCAAATTTATGCGTTTTGGAGCAACCACATTCTGACCGATAACTCAGTTATGGATAAAGTTATCGAAATATTTCAAAGTCCAAAAGAATTCTGTGGCCTTCCCCTTTCGTTTGATATCCATATTGTATGCAAATTCAGGGGTTTTGGAGCAGCCACATTCTGACCGATAACTCAGTTATGGATAAAGTTATCGAAATATTTCAAAGTCCAAAAGAATTCTGTGGCCTTCCCCTTTCGTTTGATACCCATATTGTATGCAAATTCAGGGGTTTTGGAGCAACCCCAATCTGACCGATAACTCAGTTATCGATAAAGTTATCGAAATATTGCAGGGTCCAAAGGAATACTGTGGCCTTCCCCATTCATTTGATACCAATATTGTATGCAAATTCAGGGGTTTTGGAGCAACCACATTCTGACCGATAACTCAGTTATCGATTAATTGATCGAAATATTGCAGAGTCCAAAAGAATACTGTGGCCTTCCCCTTTCGTTTGATATCCATATTGTATGCAAATCTATGCGTTTTGGAGCAACCACATTCTGACCGATAACTCAGTTATGGATAAAGTTATCGAAATATTTCAAAGTCCAAAAGAATCCTGTGGCCTTCCCCTTTCGTTTGATATCCATATTGTATGCAAATTCAGGGGTTTTGGAGCAGCCACATTCTGACCGATAACTCAGTTATCGATTAATTGATCGAAATATTGCAGAGTCCAAAAGAATCCTGTGACCTTCCCCTTTCGTCTGATACCCATATTGTATGCAAATTCAGGGGTTTTGGAGCAACCCCATTGTGACCGATAACTCAGTTATCGATAAAGTTATCGAAATATTGCAGGGTCCAAAAGAATACTGTGGCCTTCCCCATTCATTTGATACCAATATTGTATGCAAATCCATGGTTTTTTGGGCAACCACTTTCTGATCGATAACTCAGTTATCGATAAAGTTATCGAAATATTGCAAAGTCCAAAAGAATCCTGGTGCCTTCCCCTTTCGTTTGATATCCATATTGTATGCAAATTCAGGGGTTTTTGGGCGAACCCATTCTGAGCGATAACTCAGTTATGGATTAATTGATCGGAATATTGCAGAGTCCGAAAGAAGCCTGTGACCTTGTCCTTTCGTCTGATACCCATATTGTATGCAAATTCAGGGGTTTTGGAGCAACCACATTCTGACCGATAACTCAGTTATCGATTAATTGATCGAAACATTGCAGAGTCCATAAGAATACTGTGGCCTTCCCCTTTCGTTTGATATCCATATTGTATGCAAATTCAGGGATTTTTGGGCGACCCCATTCTGACCGATAACTCAGTTATCGATAAAGTTATCGAAATATTGCAGGGTCCAAAAGAATACTGTGGCCTTCCCCATTCGTTTGATACCAATATTGTATACAAATTCATGGTTTTTTGGGCAACCACATTCTGATCGATAACTCAGTTATCGATAAAGTTATCGAAATATTGCAGAGTCCAAAAGAATCCTGTGGCCTTCCCCTTTCGTTTGATATCCATATTGTGTGCAAATTCAGGGGTTTTTGGGCGACCCCATTCTGACCGATAACTCAGTTATCGATAAAGTTATCGAAATATTTCAAAGTCCAAAAGAATTCTGTGGCCTTCCCCTTTCGTTTAATATCCATATTGTATGCAAATTCAGGGATTTTTGGGCGACCCCATTCTGACCTATAACTCAGTTATCGATAAAGTTATCGAAATATTGCAAGGTCAAAACGAATACTGTGGCCTTCCCCATTCGTTTGATACCAATATTGTATGCAAATTCATGGTTTTTTGGGCAACCACATTCTGATCGATAACTCAGTTATCGATAAAGTTATCGAAATATTGCAGAGTCCAAAAGAATCCTGTGGCCTTCCCCTTTCGTTTGATATCCATATTGTATGCAAATTCAGGGGTTTTGGAGCACCCACATTCTGACCGATAACTCAGCTATCGATTAATTGATCCAAATATTGCAGAGTCCAGAAGAATCCTGTGGCCTTCCCCTTTCGTTTGATATCCATATTGTATGCAAATTCAGGGGGTTTTGGGCGACCCCATTCTGACCGATAACTTAGTTATCGATAAAGTTATCGAAATATTGCAGGGTCCAAAAGAATACTGTGGCCTTCCCCATTCGTTTGATACCAATATTGTATGCAAATTCATGGTGTTTTGGGCAACCACATTCTGATCGATAACTCAGTTATCGATCAAGTTATCGAAATATTTGCAAAATCCAAAGAATACTGTGGCCTTTCCCTTTCATTCAATACCCATATTGTATGCGCATTTTAAGGTTTTAGGGCACCAATTGCATAAATTCATTGGATAAAATACATTTTTGGGTTAGTTGGGTCACATTAGTGCCCATAACTCCATAACCATGTGAGGTATTGAGATTTCAAGAAACTTGTTACCTATCCGAGACATCGGGAAATAAGTGTGCAAAATTTCGTACAGATCGGTGCTGTAGTTTGGGCGTGAAAACGGTTCAAACACCCTCACTCACAAACTTACGCATTTATAATATAAGTAAGATATGGAACATTTCAGATGAAAGCTGTGGCCTTCCACTTCCGTTTCATATCCATGTTGTATAAAAATTTAAAGGTTTTAGGGGAACCACATTTTGACCGGTAACTCAGTTATCGTTATATACGATACATCGGATCACTTCACATCACTTTTATTGGTAAATATATCGTACATCGTAATATAGCAAAGTCCAAATGAAACCTTTGGCCTTGCCCTTTCGTTTGATACCGATATTGCAACCAAATTTTAAGGTTTCATTACAACCACATTTTATGGGAACTACACTTTTATTGGTAAATATATCGAAATATGGAACATTTCAAATGAAAGCTGTGGCCTTGCACTTCCGTTTCATACCCATGTTGTATACAAATTTTAAGGTTTTAGGGCAACCACATTTTGACCGGTAACTCAGTTATCATTAGATATATCGTAATATAGCAAAGTCCAAATGAAACCTTTGGCCTTGCCCTTTCGTTTGATATCGATATTGCAAGCAAAATTTTAAGGTTTCATTACAACCCCATTTTATGGGAACTACACTTTTATTGGTAAATATATCGAAATATGGAACATTTCAGATGAAAGCTGTGGCCTTGCACTTCCGTTTCATACCCATGTTGTATACAAATTTTAAGGTTTTAGGGCAACCACATTTTGACCGGTAACTCAGTTATCGTTAGATATATCGTAATATAGCAAAGTCCAAATGAAACCTTTGGCCTTGCCCTTTCGTTTGATACCGATATTGCAACCAAAATTTTAAGGTTTCATTACAACCACATTTTATGGAAACTACACTTTTATTGGTGGCGGCCGCCGTGGTGTGAAGGTAGTGTTGCCGGCCTACCACACCGAAGGTCCATGGTTCGAGCCCTGGTACAGGTAACATCAAAAGTGATCTGAAAAAAGTTTTTCAAAACGGGGTCGCCCCTCGGCAGTGGTTTGGCAAACTCTCCGAGTGTATTTCTGCCATGACAGGCTTCTCAGCAAAAAATTCGTCTCCTTTGTAGATGCCGTTCGGAGTCGGCAAAAAACTGTAGGTCCCACCAATTTGTAGGGAAAAATTCAAATCGGCACACCACAAATTGGAAGAGAAGCTTGGCGCAAAAATCTCTTAGGAGGTTTATGATGATATACCTGTTGTATATCGCGCCATCGATAGATAGATAGACACTTTTATTGGTAAATATATCGAAATATGGAACATTTCAAATGAAATCTGTGGCCTAGCTCTTTCGTTTGACACCCATGTTGTATCCAAATTTAAGGTTTTACGGCAACCACATTTTGACCGGTAACTCAGTTATCATTAGTTATACCGTAATATAGCAAAGTCCAAATGAAACCTTTGGCCTTGCCCTTTCGTTTGATACCGACATTGCAAGCAAACTTTTAAGGTTTCATTACAACCACATTTTATGGGAACCACACTTTTATCGGTAAATATATTGAAATATGGAACATTTTAAATGAAAGCTGTGGCCTTGCACTTCCGTGTCCTACCCAAGTTGTATAAAAATTTAAAGGTTCTAGGGGAACCACATTTTGACCAGTAACTCAGGTATCGTTAGATATATCGTAATATAGCAAATTCCAAATGAAACCTTTGGCCTTGCCCTTTCGTTTGATACCGTCATTGCAAGCAAAATTTTAAGGTTTAATTACAACCACATTTTATGGGAACCACGCTTTTATTGGTAAATATATCGAAATATGGAACATTTCAAATGAAAGCTGTGGCCTTGCACTTTCGTTTCATATCCATGTTGTATAAAAATTTTAAGGTTTTAGGGCAACCACATTTTGACCGGTAACTCAGTTATCATTAGATATATCGTAATATAGCAAAGTCCAAATGAAACCTTTGGCCTTGCCCTTTCGTTTGATATCGATATTGCAAGCAAAATTTTAAGGTTTCATTACAACCACATTTTATGGGAACTACACCTTTATTGTAAATATATCGAAATATGGAACATTTCAGATGAAAGTTGTGGCCTTGCACTTCCGTTTCATATCCATGTTGTATAAAAATTTAATGGTTCTAGGGAAACCACATTTTGACCAGTAACTCAGGTATCGTTAGATATATCGTAATATAGCAAAGTCCAAATGAAACCTTTGGCCTTGCCCTTTCTTTTGATACCGATATTGCAACCAAAACTTTAAGGTTTCATTACAACCACATTTTATGGGAACTACACTTTTATTGGTGGCGGCCGCCGTGGTGTGAAGGTAGTGTTGCCGGCCTACCACACCGAAGGTCCATGGTTCGAGCCCTGGTACAGGTAACATCAAAAGTGATTTGAAAAAAGTTTTTCAAAACGGGGTCGCCCCTCGGCAGTGGTTTGGCAAACTCTCCGAGTGTATTTCTGCCATGACAGGCTTCTCAGCAAAAAATTCGTCTCCTTTGTAGATGCCGTTCGGAGTCGGCAAAAAACTGTAGGTCCCACCAATTTGTAGGGAAAAATTCAAATCGGCACACCACAAATTGGAAGAGAAGCTTGGCGCAAAAATATCTTAGGAGGTTTATGATGATATACCTGTTGTATATCGCGCCATCGATAGATAGATAGACACTTTTATTGGTAAATATATCGAAATATGGAACATTTCAAATGAAATCTGTGGCCTAGCTGTTTCGTTTGCCACCCATGTTGTATACAAATTTCAAGGTTTTAGGGCAACCACATTTTGACCGGTAACTCAGTTATCATTAGATATATCGTAATATAGCAAAGTCCAAATGAAACCTTTGGCCTTGCCCTTTCGTTTGATACCGATATTGCAAGCAAAATTTTAAGGTTTCATTACAACCACATTTTATGGGAACTACACTTTTATTGGTAAATATATCGAAATATGGAACATTTCAAATGAAAGCTGTGGCCTTGCACTTCCGTTTCATACCCATGTTGTATACAAATTTTAAGGTTTTAGGGCAACCACATTTTGACCGGTAACTCAGTTATCATTAGATATATCGTAATATAGCAAAGTCCAAATGAAACCTTTGGCCTTGCCCTTTCGTTTGATATCAATTTTGCAAGCAAAATTTTAAGGTTTCATTACAACCACATTTTATGGGAACTACACCTTTATTGGTAAATATATCGAAATATGGAACATTTCAGATGAAAGCTGTGGCCTTGTACTTTCGTTTCATATCCATGTTGTATAAAAATTTAAAGGTTCTAGGGGAACCACATTTTGACCGGTAACTCAGTTATCGTTAGATATATCGTAATATAGCAAAGTCCAAATGAAACCTTTGGCCTTGCCCTTTCGTTTGATACCGATATTGCAAGCAAAATTTTAAGGTTTCATTACAACCACATTTTATGGGAACCACACTTTTATTGGTAAATATATCGAAATATGGAACATTTCAGATGAAAGTTGTGGCCTTGCACTTCCGTTTCATATCCATGTTGTATAAAAATTTAAAGGTTCTAGGGGAACCACATTTTGACCGGTAACTCAGTTATCGTTAGATATATCGTAATATAGCAAAGTCCAAATGAAACCTTTGGCCTTGCCCTTTCGTTTGATACCGATATTGCATGCAAAATTTTAAGGTTGCATTACAACCACATTTTATAGGAACCACACTCTTATTGGTAAATGTATCGAAATATGGAACATTTCAAATGAAAGCTATGGCCTTGCACTTTCGTTTCATATCCATGTTGTATAAAAATTTAAACGTTTTAGGGCAACCACATTTTGACCCGTAACTTAGTTATCATTAGATATATCGTAATATAGCAAAGTCCAAATGAAACCTTTGGCCTTGCCCTTTCGTTTGATACCGATATTGCAAGCAAACTTTTAAGGTTTCATTACAACCACATTTTATGGGAACCACACTTTTATTGGTAAATATATCGAAATATGGAACATTTCAGATGAAAGTTGTGGCCTTGCACTTCCGTTTCATATCCATGTTGTATAAAAATTTAAAGGTTCTAGGGGAACCACATTTTGACCGGTAACTCAGTTATCGTTAGATATATCGTAATATAGCAAAGTCCAAATGAAACCTTTGGCCTTGCCCTTTCGTTTGATACCGATATTGCAACCAAAATTTTAAGGTTTCATTACAACCACATTTTATGGGAACCACACTTTTATTGGTAAATATATCGAAATATGGAACATTTCAGATGAAAGTTGTGGCCTTGCACTTCCGTTTCATATCCATGTTGTATAAAAATTTAAAGGTTCTAGGGGAACCACATTTTGACCGGTAACTCAGTTATCGTTAGATATATCGTAATATAGCAAAGTCCAAATGAAACCTTTGGCCTTGCCCTTTCGTTTGATATCGATATTGCAAGCAAAATTTTAAGGTTTCATTACAACCACATTTTATGGGAACTACACCTTTATTGGTAAATATATCGAAATATGGAACATTTCAGATGAAAGCTGTGGCCTTGCACTTTCGTTTCATATCCATGTTGTATAAAAATTTAAAGGTTCTAGGGGAACCACATTTTGACCGGTAACTCAGTTATCGTTAGATATATCGTAATATAGCAAAGTCCAAATGAAACCTTTGGCCTTGCCCTTTCGTTTGATACCGATATTGCAAGCAAAATTTTAAGGTTTCATTACAACCACATTTTATGGGAACCACACTTTTATTGGTAAATATATCGAAATATGGAACATTTCAGATGAAAGTTGTGGCCTTGCACTTCCGTTTCATATCCATCTTGTATAAAAATTTAAAGGTTCTAGGGGAACCACATTTTGACCGGTAACTCAGTTATCGTTAGATATATCGTAATATAGCAAAGTCCAAATGAAACCTTTGGCCTTGCCCTTTCGTTTGATACCGATATTGCAAGCAAACTTTTAAGGTTTCATTACAACCACATTTTATGGGAACCACACTTTTATCGGTAAATATATCGAAATATGGAACATTTCAAATGAAAGCTGTGGCCTTGCACTTCCGTTTCATATCCATGTTGTATAAAAATTTAAAGGTTCTAGGGGAACCACATTTTGACCGGTAACTCAGTTATCGTTAGATATATCGTAATATAGCAAAGTCCAAATGAAACCTTTGGCCTTGCCCTTTCGTTTGATACCGATATTGCAACCAAAATTTTAAGGTTTCATTACAACCACATTTTATGGGAACCACACTTTTATTGGTAAATATATCGAAATATGGAACATTTCAGATGAAAGTTGTGGCCTTGCACTTCCGTTTCATATCCATGTTGTATAAAAATTTAAAGGTTCTAGGGGAACCACATTTTGACCGGTAACTCAGTTATCGTTAGATATATCGTAATATAGCAAAGTCCAAATGAAACCTTTGGCCTTGCCCTTTCGTTTGATACCGATATTGCATGCAAAATTTTAAGGTTTCATTACAACCACATTTTATAGGAACCACACTCTTATCGGTAGATATATCGTAATATAGCAAAGTCCAAATGAAACCTTTGGCCTTGCCCTTTCGTTTGATACCGACATTGCAAGCCAAATTTTAAGGTTTCATTATTACAATAAATATATCGAAATATGGAACATTTCAAATGAAATCTGTGGCCTAGCTCTTTCGTTTGACACCCATGTTGTATACAAATTTTAAGGTTTTACGGCAACCACAGTTTGACCGGTAACTCAGTTATCGTTAGATATATCGTAATATAGCAAAGTCCAAATGAAACCTTTGGCCTTGCCCTTTCGTTTGATACCGATATTGCATGCAAAATTTTAAGGTTTCATTACAACCACATTTTATAGGAACCACACTCTTATCGGTAGATATATCGTAATATAGCAAAGTCCAAATGAAACCTTTGGCCTTGCCCTTTCGTTTGATACCGACATTGCAAGCAAAATTTTAAGGTTTAATTACAACCACATTTTATGGGAACTACACTTTTATTGGTAAATACATCGTAATATATCGTAATATAGCAAAGTCCAAATGAAACCTTTGGCCTTGCCCTTTCGTTTGATATCGATATTGCAAGCAAAATTTTAAGGTTTCATTACAACCACATTTTATGGGAACTACACCTTTATTGGTAAATATATCGAAATATGGAACATTTCAGATGAAAGTTGTGGCCTTGCACTTCCGTTTCATATCCATGTTGTATAAAAATTTAAAGGTTCTAGGGGAACCACATTTTGACCAGTAACTCAGGTATCGTTAGATATATCGTAATATAGCGAAGTCCAAATGAAACTTTTGGCCTTGCCCTTTCGTTTGATACCGATATTGCAACCAAAATTTTAAGGTTTCATTACAACCACATTTTATGGGAACTACACTTTTATTGGTGGCGGCCGCCGTGGTGTGAAGGTAGTGTTGCCGGCCTACCACACCGAAGGTCCATGGTTCGAGCCCTGGTACAGGTAACATCAAAAGTGATTTGAAAAAAGTTTTTCAAAACGGGGTCGCCCCTCGGCAGTGGTTTGGCAAACTCTCCGAGTGTATTTCTGCCATGACAGGCTTCTCAGCAAAAAATTCGTCTCCTTTGTAGATGCCGTTCGGAGTCGGCAAAAAACTGTAGGTCCCACCAATTTGTAGGGAAAAATTCAAATCGGCACACCACAAATTGGAAGAGAAGCTTGGCGCAAAAATCTCTTAGGAGGTTTATGATGATATACCTGTTGTATATCGCGCCATCGATAGATAGATAGACACTTTTATTGGTAAATATATCGAAATATGGAACATTTCAAATGAAATCTGTGGCCTAGCTGTTTCGTTTGCCACCCATGTTGTATACAAATTTCAAGGTTTTCGGGCAACCACATTTTGACCGGTAACTCAGTTATCATTAGATATAACGTAATATAGCAAAGTCCAAATGAAACCTTTGGCCTTGCCCTTTCGTTTGATACCGATATTGCAAGCAAAATTTTAAGGTTTCATTACAACCACATTTTATGGGAACTACACTTTTATTGGTAAATATATCGAAATATGGAACATTTCAAATGAAAGCTGTGGCCTTGCACTTCCGTTTCATATCCATGTTGTATAAAAATTTAAAAGTTTTAGGGGAACCGGTAACTCAGTTATGGTTATATACATCGTAATATAGCAAAGTCCAAATGAAACCTTTGGCCTTGCCCTTTCGTTTGATACCGACATTGCAAGCAAAATTTTAAGGTTTCATTATTACAATAAATATATCGAAATATGGAACATTTCAAATGAAATCTGTGGCCTAGCTCTTTCGTTTGACAGCCATGTTGTATACAAATTTTAAGGTTTTACGGCAACCACATTTTGACCGGTAACTCAGTTATCATTAGATATATCGTAATATAGCAAAGTCCAAATGAAACCTTTGGCCTTGCCCTTTCGTTTGATACCGATATTGCAAGCAAAATTTTAAGGTTTAATTACAACCACATTTTATGGGAACCACACTTTTATTGGTAAATATATCGAAATATGGAACATTTCAGATGAAAGTTGTGGCCTTGCACTTCCGTTTCATATCCATGTTGTATAAAAATTTAAAAGTTTTAGGGGAACCACATTTTGACCGGTAACTCAGTTATCATTAGATATATCGTAATATAGCAAAGTCCAAATGAAACCTTTGGCCTTGCCCTTTCGTTTGATACCGACATTGCAAGCAAAATTTTAAGGTTTCATTATTACAATAAATATATCGAAATATGGAACATTTCAAATGAAATCTGTGGCCTAGCTATTTCGTTTGACACCCATGTTGTATACAAATTTTAAGGTTTTACGGCAACCACATTTTGACCGGTAACTCAGTTATCATTAGATATATCGTAATATAGCAAAGTCCAAATGAAACCTTTGGCCTTGCCCTTTCGTTTGATACCGATATTGCATGCAAAATTTTAAGGTTTCATTACAACCACATTTTATAGGAACCACACTCTTATCGGTAGATATATCGTAATATAGCAAAGTCCAAATGAAACCTTTGGCCTTGCCCTTTCGTTTGATACCGACATTGCAAGCAAAATTTTAAGGTTTAATTACAACCACATTTTATGGGAACCACACTTTTATTGGTAAATATATCGAAATATGGAACATTTCAGATGAAAGTTGTGGCCTTGCACTTCCGTTTCATATCCATGTTGTATAAAAATTGAAAGGTTCTAGGGGAACCACATTTTGACCAGTAACTCAGGTATCGTTAGATATATCGTAATATAGCGAAGTCCAAATGAAACCTTTGGCCTTGCCCTTTCGTTTGATACCGATATTGCAACCAAAATTTTAAGATTTCATTACAACCTCATTTTATGGGAACTACACTTTTATTGGTGGCGGCCGCCGTGGTGTGAAGGTAGTGTTGCCGGCCTACCACACCGAAGGTCCATGGTTCGAGCCCTGGTACAGGTAACATCAAAAGTGATTTGAAAAAAGTTTTTCAAAACGGGGTCGCCCCTCGGCAGTGGTTTGGCAAACTCTCCGAGTGTATTTCTGCCATGACAGGCTTCTCAGCAAAAAATTCGTCTCCTTTGTAGATGCCGTTCGGAGTCGGCAAAAAACTGTAGGTCCCACCAATTTGTAGGGAAAAATTCAAATCGGCACACCACAAATTGGAAGAGAAGCTTGGCGCAAAAATCTCTTAGGAGGTTTATGATGATATACCTGTTGTATATCGCGCCATCGATAGATAGGTAGACACTTTTATTGGTAAATATATCGAAATA
Source organism: Merzomyia westermanni (assembly GCA_949987695.1). Classification (NCBI taxonomy): domain Eukaryota; kingdom Metazoa; phylum Arthropoda; class Insecta; order Diptera; family Tephritidae; genus Merzomyia; species Merzomyia westermanni. Next base: position 73,135,924 of record OX465292.1, read on the forward strand.
TGGAACATTTCAAATGAAATCTGTGGCCTAGCTGTTTCGTTTGCCACCCATGTTGTATACAAATTTCAAGGTTTTAGGGCAACCACATTTTGACCGGTAACTCAGTTATCATTAGATATAACGTAATATAGCAAAGTCCAAATGAAACCTTTGGCCTTGCCCTTTCGTTTGATACCGATATTGCAAGCAAAATTTTAAGGTTTCATTATAACCACATTTTATGGGAACTACACTTTTATTGGTAAATATATCGAAATATGGAACATTTCAAATGAAAGCTGTGGCCTTGCACTTCCGTTTCATATCCATGTTGTATAAAAATTTAAAAGTTTTAGGGGAACCACATTTTGACCGGTAACTCAGTTATCGTTATATACATCGTAATATAGCAAAGTCCAAATGAAACCTTTGGCCTTGCCCTTTCGTTTGATACCGACATTGCAAGCAAAATTTTAAGGTTTCATTATTACAATAAATATATCGAAATATGGAACATTTCAAATGAAATCTGTGGCCTAGCTCTTTCGTTTGACACCCATGTTGTATAAAAATTTAAAAGTTTTAGGGGAACCACATTTTGAACGGTAACTCAGTTATCATTAGATATATCGTAATATAGCAAAGTCCAAATGAAACGTTTGGCCTTGCCCTTTCGTTTGATACCGATATTGCAAGCAAAATTTTAAGGTTTAATTACAACCACATTTTATGGGAACCACACTTTTATTGGTAAATATATCGAAATATGGAACATTTCAGATGAAAGTTGTGGCCTTGCACTTCCGTTTCATATCCATGTTGTATAAAAATTTAAAGGTTCTAGGGGAACCACATTTTGACCGGTAACTCAGTTATCGTTAGATATATCGTAATATAGCAAAGTCCAAATGAAACCTTTGGCCTTGCCCTTTCGTTTGATACCGATATTGCATGCAAAATTTTAAGGTTTCATTACAACCACATTTTATAGGAACCACACTCTTATTGGTAAATGTATCGAAATATGGAACATTTCAAATGAAAGCTATGGCCTTGCACTTTCGTTTCATATCCATGTTGTATAAAAATTTAAACGTTTTAGGGCAACCACATTTTGACCGGTAACTTAGTTATCATTAGATATATCGTAATACAGCAAAGTCCAAATGAAACCTTTGGCCTTGCCCTTTCGTTTGATACCGACATTCCAAGCAATATTTTAAGGTTTAATTACAACCACATTTTATGGGAACCACACGTTTATTGGTAAATATATCGAAATATGGAACATTTCAAATGAAAGCTATGGCCTTGCACTTTCGTTTCATATCCATGTTGTATAAAAATTTAAACGTTTCAGGGCAACCACATTTTGAGCGGTAACTCCGTTATCGGTAGATATATCGTAATATAGCAAAGTCCAAATGAAACCTTTGGCCTTGCCCTTTCGTTTGATACCGACATTGCAATCAAAATTTTAAGGTTTAATTACAACCACATTTTATGGGAACCACACTTTTATTGGTAAATATATCGAAATATGGAACATTTCGAATGAAAGCTGTGGCCTTGCACTTTCGTTTCATATCCATGTTGTATAAAAATTTAAAGGTTTTAGGGGAACCACATTTTGACCGGTAACTCAGTTATCGTTATATACATCGTAATAAAGCAAAGTCCAAATGAAACCTTTGGCCTTGCCCTTTCGTTTGATACCGACATTGCAAGCAAAATTTTAAGGTTTAATTACAACCACATTTTATGGGAACCACACGTTTATTGGTATATATATCGAAATATGGAACATTTCAAATCAAATCTGTGGCCTAGCTCTTTCGTTTCATATCCATGTTGTATAAAAATTTAAACGTTTTAGGGCAACCACATTTTGACCGGTAACTCAGTTATCATTAGATATATCGTAATATAGCAAAGTCCAAATGAAACCTTTGGTCTTGCCCTTTCGTTTGATACCGATATTGCAAGCAAAATTTTAAGGTTTCATTTCAACCACATTTTATGGGAACCACACCTTTATTGGTAAATGTATCGAAATATGGAACATTTTAAATGAAATCTCTGGCCTAGCTCTTTCGTTTGACACCCATGTTGTATACAAATTTCAAGGTTTTAGGGCAACCACATTTTGACCGGTAACTCAGTTATCATTAGATATATCGTAATATAGCAAAGCCCAAATGAAACCTTTGGCCTTTCCCTTTCGTTTGATACCGATATTGCAAGCAAAATTTTAAGGTTTCATTACAACCACATTTTATGGGAACCACACTTTTATTGGTAAATATATCGAAATATGGAACATTTCAGATGAAAGTTGTGGCCATGCACTTCCGTTTCATATCCATGTTGTATAAAAATTTAAAGGTTCTAGGGGAACCACATTTTGACCGGTAACTCAGTTATCGTTAGATATATCGTAATATAGCAAAGTCCAAATGAAACCTTTCGTTTGATACCGATATTGCAAGCAAAATTTTAAGGTTTCATTACAACCACATTTTATGGGAACCACACTTTTATTGGTAAATGTATCGAAATATGGAGCATTTCAAATGATAGCTATGGTCTTGCACTTTCGTTTCATATCCATGTTGTATAAAAATTTAAACGTTTTAGGGGAACCGCATTTTGTCCGGTAACTCAGTTATCGTTTGATATATCGTAATATAGCCAAGTCCAAATGAAACCTTTGGCCTTGCCCTTTCGTTTGATACCGATATTGCAAGCAAATTTTAAGGTTTCATTACAACCACATTTTATGGGAACCACAAGTTTTTGGTAAATATATCGAAATATGGAACATTTCAGATGAAAGCTGTGGCCTTGCACTTCCGTTTCATACCCAAGTTGTATAAAAATTTAAAGCTTCTAGGGGAACCACATTTTGGGCGGTAACTCCGTTATCGGTAGATATATCGTAATATAGCAAAGTCCAAATGAAACCTTTCGTTTGATACCGATATTGCAAGCAAAATTTTAAAGTTTCATTACAACCACATTTTATGGGAACCACACTTTTATTGGTAAATATATCGAAATATGGAACATTTCAAATGAAATCTGTGGCCTAGCTGTTTCGTTTGCCACCCATGTTGTATACAAATTTCAAGGTTTTAGGGCAACCACATTTTGACCGGTAACTCAGTTATCATTAGATATAACGTAATATAGCAAAGTCCAAATGAAACCTTTGGCCTTGCCCTTTCGTTTGATACCGATATTGCAAGCAAAATTTTAAGGTTTAATTACAACCACATTTTATGGGAACCACACTTTTATTGGTAAATATATCGAAATATGGAACATTTCAGATGAAAGTTGTGGCCTTGCACTTCCGTTTCATATCCATGTTGTATAAAAATTTAAAAGTTTTAGGGGAACCACATTTTGACCGGTAACTCAGTTATCATTAGATATATCGTAATATAGCAAAGTCCAAATGAAACCTTTGGCCTTGCCCTTTCGTTTGATACCGACATTGCAAGCAAAATTTTAAGGTTTCATTATTACAATAAATATATCGAAATATGGAACATTTCAAATGAAATCTGTGGCCTAGCTATTTCGTTTGACACCCATGTTGTATACAAATTTTAAGGTTTTACGGCAACCACATTTTGACCGGTAACTCAGTTATCGTTAGATATATCGTAATATAGCAAAGTCCAAATGAAACCTTTGGCCTTGCCCTTTCGTTTGATACCGATATTGCATGCAAAATTTTAAGGTTTCATTACAACCACATTTTATAGGAACCACACTCTTATCGGTAGATATATCGTAATATAGCAAAGTCCAAATGAAACCTTTGGCCTTGCCCTTTCGTTTGATACCGACATTGCAAGCAAAATTTTAAGGTTTAATTACAACCACATTTTATGGGAACCACACTTTTATTGGTAAATATATCGAAATATGGAACATTTCAGATGAAAGTTGTGGCCTTGCACTTCCGTTTCATATCCATGTTGTATAAAAATTTAAAGGTTCTAGGGGAACCACATTTTGACCAGTAACTCAGGTATCGTTAGATATATCGTAATATAGCGAAGTCCAAATGAAACCTTTGGCCTTGCCCTTTCGTTTGATACCGATATTGCAACCAAAATTTTAAGATTTCATTACAACCTCATTTTATGGGAACTACACTTTTATTGGTGGCGGCCGCCGTGGTGTGAAGGTAGTGTTGCCGGCCTACCACACCGAAGGTCCATGGTTCGAGCCCTGGTACAGGTAACATCAAAAGTGATTTGAAAAAAGTTTTTCAAAACGGGGTCGCCCCTCGGCAGTGGTTTGGCAAACTCTCCGAGTGTATTTCTGCCATGACAGGCTTCTCAGCAAAAAATTCGTCTCCTTTGTAGATGCCGTTCGGAGTCGGCAAAAAACTGTAGGTCCCACCAATTTGTAGGGAAAAATTCAAATCGGCACACCACAAATTGGAAAAGAAGCTTGGCGCAAAAATCTCTTAGGAGGTTTATGATGATATACCTGTTGTAAATCGCGCCATCGATAGATAGGTAGACACTTTTATTGGTAAATATATCGAAATATGGAACATTTCAAATGAAATCTGTGGCCTAGCTGTTTCGTTTGCCACCCATGTTGTATACAAATTTCAAGGTTTTAGGGCAACCACATTTTGACCGGTAACTCAGTTATCATTAGATATAACGTAATATAGCAAAGTCCAAATGAAACCTTTGGCCTTGCCCTTTCGTTTGATACCGATATTGCAAGCAAAATTTTAAGGTTTCATTATAACCACATTTTATGGGAACTACACTTTTATTGGTAAATATATCGAAATATGGAACATTTCAAATGAAAGCTGTGGCCTTGCACTTCCGTTTCATATCCATGTTGTATAAAAATTTAAAAGTTTTAGGGTAACCACATTTTGACCGGTAACTCAGTTATCGTTATATACATCGTAATATAGCAAAGTCCAAATGAAACCTTTGGCCTTGCCCTTTCGTTTGATACCGACATTGCAAGCAAAATTTTAAGGTTTCATTATTACAATAAATGTATCGAAATATGGAACATTTCAAATGAAATCTGTGGCCTAGCTCTTTCGTTTGACACCCATGTTGTATAAAAATTTAAAAGTTTTAGGGGAACCACATTTTGACCGGTAACTCAGTTATCATTAGATACATCGTAATATAGCAAAGTCCAAATGAAACGTTTGGCCTTGCCCTTTCGTTTGATACCGATATTGCAAGCAAAATTTTAAGGTTTAATTACAACCACATTTTATGGGAACCACACTTTTATTGGTAAATATATCGAAATATGGAACATTTCAGATGAAAGTTGTGGCCTTGCACTTCCGTTTCATATCCATGTTGTATAAAAATTTAAAGGTTCTAGGGGAACCACATTTTGACCGGTAACTCAGTTATCGTTAGATATATCGTAATATAGCAAAGTCCAAATGAAACCTTTGGCCTTGCCCTTTCGTTTGATACCGATATTGCATGCAAAATTTTAAGGTTTCATTGCAACCACATTTTATAGGAACCACACTCTTATTGGTAAATGTATCGAAATATGGAACATTTCAAATGAAAGCTATGGCCTTGCACTTTCGTTTCATATCCATGTTGTATAAAAATTTAAACGTTTTAGGGCAACCACATTTTGACCGGTAACTTAGTTATCATTAGATATATCGTAATACAGCAAAGTCCAAATGAAACCTTTGGCCTTGCCCTTTCGTTTGATACCGACATTCCAAGCAATATTTTAAGGTTTAATTACAACCACATTTTATGGGAACCACACGTTTATTGGTAAATATATCGAAATATGGAACATTTCAAATGAAAGCTATGGCCTTGCACTTTCGTTTCATATCCATGTTGTATAAAAATTTAAACGTTTTAGGGCAACCACATTTTGAGCGGTAACTCCGTTATCGGTAGATATATCGTAATATAGCAAAGTCCAAATGAAACCTTTGGCCTTGCCCTTTCGTTTGATACCGACATTGCAAGCAAAATTTTAAGGTTTAATTACAACCACATTTTATGGGAACCACACTTTTATTGGTAAATATATCGAAATATGGAACATTTCAAATGAAAGCTGTGGCCTTGCACTTTCGTTTCATATCCATGTTGTATAAAAATTTAAAGGTTTTAGGGGAACCACATTTTGACCGGTAACTCAGTTATCGTTATATACATCGTAATAAAGCCAAGTCCAAATGAAACCTTTGGCCTTGCCCTTTCGTTTGATACCGACATTGCAAGCAAAATTTTAAGGTTTAATTACAACCACATTTTATGGGAACCACACGTTTATTGGTATATATATCGAAATATGGAACATTTCAAATCAAATCTGTGGCCTAGCTCTTTCGTTTCATATCCATGTTGTATAAAAATTTAAACGTTTTAGGGCAACCACATTTTGACCGGTAACTCAGTTATCATTAGATATATCGTAATATAGCAAAGTCCAAATGAAACCTTTGGTCTTGCCCTTTCGTTTGATACCGATATTGCAAGCAAAATTTTAAGGTTTCATTTCAACCACATTTTATGGGAACCACACCTTTATTGGTAAATGTATCGAAATATGGAACATTTTAAATGAAATCTCTGGCCTAGCTCTTTCGTTTGACACCCATGTTGTATACAAATTTCAAGGTTTTAGGGCAACCACATTTTGACCGGTAACTCAGTTATCATTAGATATATCGTAATATAGCAAAGCCCAAATGAAACCTTTGGCCTTGCCCTTTCGTTTGATACCGATATTGCAAGCAAAATTTTAAGGTTTCATTACAACCACATTTTATGGGAACCACACTTTTATTGGTAAATATATCGAAATATGGAACATTTCAGATGAAAGTTGTGGCCATGCACTTCCGTTTCATATCCATGTTGTATAAAAATTTAAAGGTTCTAGGGGAACCACATTTTGACCGGTAACTCAGTTATCGTTAGATATATCGTAATATAGCAAAGTCCAAATGAAACCTTTCGTTTGATACCGATATTGCAAGCAAAATTTTAAGGTTTCATTACAACCACATTTTATGGGAACCACACTTTTATTGGTAAATGTATCGAAATATGGAGCATTTCAAATGATAGCTATGGTCTTGCACTTTCGTTTCATATCCATGTTGTATAAAAATTTAAACGTTTTAGGGGAACCGCATTTTGTCCGGTAACTCAGTTATCGTTTGATATATCGTAATATAGCCAAGTCCAAATGAAACCTTTGGCCTTGCCCTTTCGTTTGATACCGATATTGCAAGCAAATTTTAAGGTTTCATTACAACCACATTTTATGGGAACCACAAGTTTTTGGTAAATATATCGAAATATGGAACATTTCAGATGAAAGCTGTGGCCTTGCACTTCCGTTTCATACCCAAGTTGTATAAAAATTTAAAGCTTCTAGGGGAACCACATTTTGGGCGGTAACTCCGTTATCGGTAGATATATCGTAATATAGCAAAGTCCAAATGAAACCTTTCGTTTGATACCGATATTGCAAGCAAAATTTTAAGGTTTCATTACAACCACATTTTATGGGAACCACACTTTTATTGGTAAATGTATCGAAATATGGAGCATTTCAAATGATAGCTATGGTCTTGCACTTTCGTTTCATATCCATGTTGTATAAAAATTTAAACGTTTTAGGGGAACCGCATTTTGTCCGGTAACTCAGTTATCGTTTGATATATCGTAATATAGCCAAGTCTAAATGAAACCTTTGGCCTTGCCCTTTCGTTTGATACCGATATTGCAAGCAAAATTTTAAGGTTTCATTACAACCACATTTTATGGGAACCACACGTTTATTGGTAAATATATCGAAACATGGAACATTTCAGATGAAAGCTGTGGCCTTGCACTTCCGTTTCATATCCATGTTGTATAAAAATTTCAAGGTTTTAGGGCAACCACTTTTTGACCGTTAACTCAGTTATCATTAGATATATCGTAATATAGCAAAGTCCAAATGAAACCTTTGGCCTTGCCCTCTCGTTTGATACCGATATTGCAAGCAAAATTTTAAGGTTTCATTACAACCACATTTTATGGGAACCACACTTTTATTGGTAAATGTATCGAAATATGGAACACTAGCATTTATCCGCGGCTCCGCTCGCATCAAAGAAATAAGCAAAATAACTAAGCTTCTTTTGAAAACATTTTTATTTATCAAACAGATAAGTTTTAAAGTTCACATGTTCCTTAAAATAATGATATAAAAAAACCTTAAATAATCAGGTTACACATAAAATATTAAAAATTTCTTAGCAGCACTTGTAAACAATTAAATTCACACAGAGCACCAACTTCTAATACAGGATTCTAAACAAAAGCCACATTTTGACCGTTAACTCAGTTATCGTTATATACATCGTAATATAGGAAAGTCCAAATGAAACCTTTGGCCTTGCCCTTTCGTTTGACACCGATATTGCAAGCACAATTTTAAGGTTTCATTACAACCATATTTTATGGGAACCACACCTTTATTGGTAAATATATCGAAATATGGAACATTTCAAATGAAAGCTGTGGCCTTGCACTTTCGTTTCATATCGATGTTGTATACAAATTTCAAGGTTTTATGGCAACCACATTTTGACCGGTAACTCAGTTATCATTAAACATATCGTAATATAGCAAAGTCCAAATGAAACCTTTGGCCTTGCCCTTTCGTTTGATACCGACATTGCAAGCAAAATTTTAAGGTTTAATTACAACCACATTTTATGGGAACCACACGTTTATTGGTAAATATATCGAAATATGGAACATTTCAAATGAAAGCTGTGGCCTTGCACTTCCGTTTCATACCCAAGTTGTATAAAAATTTAAAGCTAGAGGAACCACATTTTGACCGGGAACTCCGTTATCGGTAGATATATCGTAATATAGCAAAGTCCAAATGAAACCTTTGGCCTTGCCCTTTCGTTTGATACCGATATTGCAAGCAAGATTTTAAGGTTTCATTACAACCACATTTTATGGGAACCACACTTTTATTGGTAAATATATCGAAATATGGAACATTTCAAATGAAAGTTGTGCCTTGCACTTCCGTTTCATACCCAAGTTGTATAAAAATTTAAAGCTTCTAGGGGAACCACCTTTTGACCGGTAACTCCGTTATCGGTAGATATATCGTAATATAGCAAAGTCCAAATGAAACCTTTGGCCTTGCCCTTTCGTTTGATACCGATATTGCAAGCAAAATTTTAAGGTTTCATTACAACCACATTTTATGGGAACCATACTTTTATTGGTAAACATATCGAAATATGTAACATTTCAGAAGAAAGTTGTGGCCTTGCACTTCCGTTTCATATCCATGTTGTTTAAAAATTTAAATGCTCTAGGGGAGCCACATTTTGACCGGGAACTCAGTTATCGTTAGATATATCGTAATATAGCAAAGTCCAAATAAAACCTTTGGCCTTGCCCTTTCGTTTGATACCGTTATTGCAAGCAAAATTTTAAGGTTTCATTACAACCATATTTTATGTTAACCACACTTTAGTGGTAAATGTATCGAAATATGGAACACTAGCATTTATCCGCGGCTCCGCTCGCATCAAAGAAATCAGCAATGTAACTAAGCTTCTTTGGAAAACATTTTTATTTATCAAACAGATAAGTTTTAAAGTTCACATGTTCCTTAAAATAATGATACACAAAAAACCTTAAATAATCAGGTTACACACCAAATATTAAAAATTTCTTAGCAGCACTTGTAAACAATTAAATTCACACAGAGCACCAACTTCTAATACAGGATTCTAAACAAAAGCCAAAGCTATTAATTATTTTTCAGATCAATTTGAAGAAGAGATACATACAGAACAAACCGTAAGAGCTTCATAGATTATATTATTATATAAACACTCATAAAAGTTTAATTTTTACGAAACAGCGAAGCAACCAAAATATGAAGAATTGCTAAACTTACCAAAAGGATATTTTCCGCAGAAACGATATCAATATCCTTTAAATGCACAACTATTTTGCTCAAACGTTACAAAAAATTCATTCCAAATATTTGATTTTATGAAAACCGAAGCTTGACGATAATTGCCGCCAAGCACAATCAATTTCAACACATATTTAAGCAATTTGCATATATTTTCGATTTAATTCACAAAAAGAAAAAAGGACGCCACGACCGTCGCTGTCAAATTAGAAATAGATCTAATCTGGCGACAGCGGCATTCATGAAAAATTCCTCCACATAAGAACATGTGTAAAAATAATTTGATAGATGCCGCACCGTCGTGGTCGTCTTGAATCTGTTTTCCCTAAGTGACAGAAAAAGTACCGAAAACGCAAAATAAAATTGGTGTTGTATGTAAGCAAGGCGAATTTATTACATGCACGTTATTTTCTTTTGATCTGACATTTCTGAACATGCTAAATTCGCCTTGCTCTCACCTTATATGAATTCGCCTTGATGTATAGTAACTAAACTTATTAAAATCATAGCAATTAGTTTTTAAAAGTATTTTTGTACATATGGCGATGAATTTTTTAGTCACGTTTTGACCGATAACTCAGTTATCGATTAACTTATATAACGAAACATAGCAGTATCGGTTAGTTGATTGAAATATCGAGAGGTCCATATGAATCTTTGGCCTTTCCGTTGCGTGTCATATCCATATTTAATGCAAATTTAGAGCTTTCAGGGCTTTTACATTTTGACCGATAGCTCAGTTATCGATTAATTTATCGAAATATTGCAATGTCCAAACGAAACCTGCGGCCTTCCCCTTTTTGTTTGATACCCATATTGTATGTAAATTTAGGCGTTTTGGAGCAACCAAATTCTGACCCACAACTCAGTTATCGATTAATTGATCGAAATATTGCAATGTCCAAAAAAATACTGTGGCCTTCCTCCTTTCATTTAATATCCATATTCTATGCAAATTAAGGGGTTTTGGTGCAACCACATTCTGACCGATAACTCCGTTATCGATAAAGTTATCGCAATATTGCAGGGTCCAAAAGAATAATGTGGCCTTCCCCATTCGTTTGATACCCATATTGTATGCAAATTTAGGGGTTGTAGGGTAACCACATTCTGACCGATAAATCAGCTATCGATTAATTGATCGAAATATTGCATAGTCCAAAAGAATCCTGTGACCTTCCCTTTTCGTTTGATACCCATATTGTATGCAAATTCAGGGGTTTTGGAGCAACCACAATCAGACCGATAACTCAGTTATCGATTAATTGATCGAAATATTGCAGAGTCCATAAGAATACTGTGGCCTTCCCCTTTCGTTTGATATCCATATTGTATGCAAATTCAGGGGTTTTGGAGCAAGTACAATCAGACCGATAACTCAGTTATCGATTAATTGATCGAAATATTGCAGAGTCCATAAGAATACTGTGGCCTTCCCCTTTCGTTTGATACTAATATTATATGCAAATTCATGGTTTTTTTGGCAACCACATTCTCATCAATAACTCAGTTATCGATAAAGTTATCGAAATATTGCAGAGTCCAAAAGAATCCTGTGGCCTTCCCCTTTCGTTTGATACCCATATTGTATGCAAATTCAGGGGTTTTGGAGCAAGTACAATCAGACCGATAACTCAGTTATCAATTAATTGATCGAAATATTGCAGAGTCCATAAGAATACTGTGGCCTTCCCCTTTCGTTTGATATCCGTATTGTATGCAAATTCAGGGATTTTTGGGCGACCCCATTCTGACCGATAACTCAGTTATCGATAAAGTTATCGAAATATTGCAGGGTCCAAAAGAATACTGTGGCCTTCCCCATTCGTTTGATACCAATATTATATGCAAATTCATGGTTTTTTCGGCAACCACATTCTGATCGATAACTCAGTTATCGATAAAGTTATCGAAATATTGCTGAGTCCAAAAGAATCCTGTGGTCTTCCCCTTTCGTTTGATATCCATATTGTATGCAAATTCAGGGGTTTTTGGGCGACCCCATTCTGACCGATAACTCAGTTATCGATAAAGTTATCGAAATATTGCAGGGTCCAAAAGAATACTGTGGCCTTTCCCTTTCGTTCAATACCCATATTGTATGCACATTTTAAGGTTTTAGGGCACAAATTGCATAAATTCATTGGATAAAATACATTTTTGGGTTAGTTGGGTCACATTAGTGCCCATAACTCCATAACCATGTGAGGTATTGAGACTTCAAGAAACTTGTTACCTATCCGAGACATCGGGAAATAAGTGTGCAAAATTTCGTACAGATCGGTGAAGTAGTTTGGGCTGGAAAACGGTTCAAACACCCTCACTCACAAACTTACGCATTTATAATATAAGTAAGATATGGAATATTTCAGATGAAAGCTGTGGCCTTGCACTTCCGTTTCATACCCAAGTTGTATAAAAATTTAAAGCTTCTAGGGGAACCACATTTTGGGCGGTAACTCCGTTATCGTTTGATATATCGTAATATAGCCAAGTCAAAATGAAACCTTTGGCCTTGCCCTTTCGTTTGATACCGACATTGCAAGCAAAATTTTAGGGTTTCATTACAACCACATTTTATGGGAACCACACTTTATTGGTAAATATATCGAAATATGGAACATTTCAAATGAAAGCTGTGGCCTTGCACTTCCGCTTCATACCCAAGTTGTATAAAAATTTAAAGGTTCTAGGGGAACCACATTTTGACCGGTAACTCCGTTATCGGTAGATATATCGTAATATAGCATAGTCCAAATGAAACCTTTGGCCTTGCCCTTTCGTTTGATACCGATATTGCAAGCAAAATTTGAAGGTTTCATTACAACCACATTTTATGGGAACCACACTTTTATTGGTAAATATATCGAAATATGGAACATTTCAGATGAAAGTTGGGGCCTTGCACTTCCGTTTCATATCCATGTTGTATAAAACATTTAAAGGTTCTAGGGGAACCACATTTGACCAGTAACTCAGTTATCGTTAGATAAATCGTAATATAGCGAAGTCCAAATGAAACCTTTGGCCTTGCCCTTTCGTTTGATACCGATATTGCAAGCAAAATTTTAAGGTTTCATTACAACCACATTTTATGGGAACTACACTTTTATTGGTAAATATATCGAAATATGGAACATTTCAAATGAAATCTGTGGCCTAGCTCTTTCGTTTGACACCCATGTTGTATACAAATTTCAAGGTTTTAGGGCAACCACATTTTGACCGGTAACTCAGTTATCATTAGATATATCGTAATATAGCAAAGTCCAAATGAAACCTTTGGCCTTGCCATTTCGTTTGATACCGACGTTGCAAGCAAACTTTTAAGGTTTCATTATTACAATAAATATATCGAAGTATGGAACATTTCAAATGAAATCTGTGGCCTAGCTCTTTCGTTTGACACCCATGTTGTATACAAATTTTAAGGTTTTACGGCAACCACATTTGGACCGGTAACTCAGTTATCATTAGATATATCGTAATATAGCACAGTCCAAATGAAACCTTTGGCCTTGCCCTTTCGTTTGATACCGATATTGCAAGCAAAATTTTAAGGTTTCATTACAACCACATTTTATAGGAACCACACGTTTATTGGTAAATATATCGAAATATGGAACATTTCAAATGAAATCTGTGGCCAAGCTCTTTCGTTTCATATCCCTGTTGTATAAAAATTTAAACGTTTTAGGGCAACCACATTTTGACCGGTAACTCAGTTATCATTAGATATATCGTAATATAGCAAAGTCCAAAAAAAACCTTTGGCCTTGCCCTTTCGTTTGACACCGACATTGCAAGCAAAATTTTAAAGTTTCATTACAACCACATTTTATGGGAACCACACTTTTATTGGTAAATATATCGATATATGGAACATTTCAAATGAAAGCTGTGGCCTTGCACTTCCGTTTCATACCCAAGTTGTATAAAAGTTTAAAGGTTCTAGGGGAACCACATTTTGACCGGTAACTCCGTTATCATTAGATATATCGTAATATAGCAAAGTCCAAATGAAACCTTTGGCCTCGCCGTTTCGATTGATACCGATATTGCAAGCAAAATTTAAAGGTTTCATTACAACCACATTTTATGGGAACTACACTTTTATTGGTAAATATATCGAAATATGGAACATTTCAAATGAAAGTTGTGGCCTTGCACTTTCGTTTCATATCCATGTTGTATAAAAATTTAAAGGTATTAGGGGAACCACATTTTGACCGGTAACTCAGTTATCGTTATATACATCGTAATATAGCAAAGTCCAAATGAAACCTTTGGCCTTGCCCTTTCGTTTGATACCGACGTTGCAAGCAAAATTTTAAGGTTTCATTATTACAATAAATATATCGAAATATGGAACATTTCAAATGAAATCTGTGGCCTAGCTCTTTCGTTTGACACCCATGTTGTATACAAATTTTAAGGTTTTACGGCAACCACATTTGGACCGGTAACTCAGTTATCATTAGATATATCGTAATATAGCACAGTCCAAATGAAACCTTTGGCCTTGCCCTTCCGTTTGATACCGATATTGCAAGCAAAATTTTAAGGTTTCATTACAACCACATTTTATAGGAACCACACGTTTATTGGTAAATATATCGAAATATGGAACATTTCAAATGAAATCTGTGGCCTAGCTCTTTCGTTTCATATTCATGTTGTATAAAAATTTAAAGGTTTTATGGGAACCACATTTTGACCGGTAACTCAGTTATCGTTAGATATATCGTAATATAGCAAAGTCCAAATGAAACCTTTGGCCTTGCCCTTTCGTTTGATACCGATATTGCAAGCAAAATTTTAAGGTTTCATTACAACCACATTTTATGGGAACCACACTCTTATTGGTAAATGTACCGAAATATGGAACATTTCAAATGAAAGCTATGGCCTTGCACTTTCGTTTCATATCCATGTTATATAAAAATGTAAACGTTTTAGGGCAACCACATTTTGACCGGTAACTCCGTTATCGGTAGTTATATCGTAATATAGAAAAGTCCAAATGAAACCTTTGGCCTTGCCCTTTCGTTTGATACCGACATTGCAAGCAAAATTTTAAGGTTTAATTACAACCACATTTTATGGGAACCACACTTTTATTGGTAAATATATCGAAATATGGAACATTTCAAATGAAAGCTGTGGCCTTGCACTTTCGTTTCATATCCATGTTGTATCAAAATTTACAACAAATTCAAAGGTTTTAGGGGAACCACATTTTGACCGCTAACTCAGTTATCGTTATATACATCGTAATATAGCATAGTCCAAATGAAACCTTCGGCCTTGCCCTTTCGTTTGATACCTACATTGCAAGCAAAATTTTAAGGTTTAATTACAACCACATTTTATGGGAACCACACGTTTATTGGTAAATATATCGAAATATGGAACATTTCAAATGAAATCTGTGGCCTAGCTCTTTCGTTTCATATCCATGTTGTATAAAAATTTAAACGTTTTAGGGCAACCACATTTTGACTGGTAACTCAGTTATCGTTATATACATCGTAATATAGCAAAGTCCAAATGAAACCTTTGGCCTTGCCCTTTCGTTTGATACCGACATTGCAAGCAAAATTTTAAGGTTTAATTACAACCACATATTATGGGAACCACACGTTTATTGGTAAATATATCGAAATATGAAACATTTCAAATGAAAGCTGTGGCCTAGCTCTTTCGTTTCATATCCCTGTTGTATAAAAATTTAAAGGTTTTAGGGCAACCACATTTTGACCGGTAACTCAGTTATCATTAGATATATCGTAATATAGCAAAGTCCAAATGAAACCTTTGGCCTTGCCGTTTCGTTTGATACCGATATTGCAAGCAAAATTTAAAGGTTTCATTACAACAACATTTTATGGGAACTACACTTTTATTGGTAAATATATCGAAATATGGAACATTTCAAATGAAATCTGTGGTCTAGCTCTTTCGTTTCATATCCCTGTTGTATAAAAATTTAAACGTTTTAGGGCAACCACATTTTGACCGGTAACTCAGTTATCATTAGATATATCGTAATATAGCAAAGTCCAAAAAAAACCTTTGGCCTTGCCCTTTCGTTTGACACCGACATTGCAAGCAAAATTTTAAAGTTTCATTACAACCACATTTTATGGGAACCACACTCTTATTGGTAAATGTACCGAAATATGGAACATTTCAAATGAAAGCTATGGCCTTGCACTTTCGTTTCATATCCATGTTGTATAAAAATGTAAACGTTTTAGGGCAACCACATTTTGACCGGTAACTCAGTTATCATTAGATATATCGTAATATAGCAAAGTCCAAAAAAAACCTTTGGGCTTGCCCTTTCCTTGATACCGACATTGCAAGCAAAATTTTAAGGTTTAATTACAACCACATTTAATGGGAACCACACGTTTATTGGTAAATATATCGAAATATGGAACATTTCAAATGAAATCTGTGGCCTAGCTCTTTCGTTTCATATCCATGTTGTATAAAAATTTAAACGTTTTAGGGCAACCACATTTTGACTGGTAACTCAGTTATCGTTATATACATCGTAATATAGCAAAGTTCAAATGAAACCTTTGGCCTTGCCCTTTCGTTTGATACCGACTTTTGCAAGCAAAATTTTAAGGTTTAATTACAACCACATTTAATGGGAACCACACTTTTATTGGTAAATATATCGATATATGGAACATTTCAAATGAAAGCTGTGGCCTTGCACTTCCGTTTCATACCCAAGTTGTATAAAAATTTAAAGGTTCTAGGGGAACCACATTTTGACCGGCAACTCCGTTATCATTAGATATATCGTAATATAGCAAAGTCCAAATGAAACCTTTGGCCTTGCCGTTTCGATTGATACCGATATTGCAAGCAAAATTTAAAGGTTTCATTACAACCACATTTTATGGGAACTACACTTTTATTGGTAAATATATCGATATATGGAACATTTCAAATGAAAGCTGTGGCCTTGCACTTTCGTTTCATATCCATGTTGTATAAAAATTTAAAGGTTTTATGGGAACCACATTTTGACCGGTAACTCAGTTATCGTTAGATATATCGTAATATAGCAAAGTCCAAATGAAACCTTTGGCCTTGCCCTTTCGTTTGATACCGATATTGCAAGCAAAATTTTAAGGTTTCATTACAACCACATTTTATGGGAACCACACTCTTATTGGTAAATGTACCGAAATATGGAACATTTCAAATGAAAGCTATGGCCTTGCACTTTCGTTTCATATGCATGTTGTATAAAAATGTAAACGTTTTAGGGCAACCACATTTTGACCGGTAACTCCGCTATCGGTAGTTATATCGTAATATAGAAAAGTCCAAATGAAACCTTTGGCCTTGCCCTTTCGTTTGCTACCGACATTGCAAGCAAAATTTTAAGGTTTAATTACAACCACATTTTATGGGAACCACACTTTTATTGGTAAATATATCGAAATATGGAACATTTCAAATGAAAGCTGTGGCCTTGAACTTTCGTTTCATATCCATGTTGTATAAAAATTTAAAGGTTCTAGGGGAACCACATTTTGACCGGCAACTCCGTTATCATTAGATATATCGTAATATAGCAAAGTCCAAAAGAAACCTTTGGCCTTGCCGTTTCGATTGATACCGATATTGCAAGCAAAATTTAAAGGTTTCATTACAACCACATTTTATGGGAACTACACTTTTATTGGTAAATATATCGATATATGGAACATTTCAAATGAAAGCTGTGGCCTTGCACTTTCGTTTCATATCCATGTTGTATAAAAATTTAAAGGTTTTATGGGAACCACATTTTGACCGGTAACTCAGTTATCGTTAGATATATCGTAATATAGCAAAGTCCAAATGAAACCTTTGGCCTTGCCCTTTCGTTTGATACCGATATTGCAAGCAAAATTTTAAGGTTTCATTACAACCACATTTTATGGGAACCACACTCTTATTGGTAAATGTACCGAAATATGGAACATTTCAAATGAAAGCTATGGCCTTGCACTTTCGTTTCATATGCATGTTGTATAAAAATGTAAACGTTTTAGGGCAACCACATTTTGACCGGTAACTCCGCTATCGGTAGTTATATCGTAATATAGAAAAGTCCAAATGAAACCTTTGGCCTTGCCCTTTCGTTTGATACCGACATTGCAAGCAAAATTTTAAGGTTTAATTACAACCACATTTTATGGGAACCACACTTTTATTGGTAAATATATCGAAATATGGAACATTTCAAATGAAATCTGTGGCCTAGCTCTTTCGTTTGACACCCATGTTGTATACAAATTTTAAGGGTTTACGGCAACCACATTTGGACCGGTAACTCAGTTATCATTAGATATATCGTAATATAGCACAGTCCAAATGAAACCTTTGGCCTTGCCCTTCCGTTTGATACCGATATTGCAAGCAAAATTTGAAGGTTTCATTACAACCACATTTTATAGGAACCACACGTTTATTGGTAAATATATCGAAATATGGAACATTTCAAATGAAATCTGTGGCCTAGCTCTTTCGTTTCATATCCCTGTTGTATAAAAATTTAAACGTTTTAGGGCAACCACATTTTGACCGGTAACTCAGTTATCATTAGATATATCGTAATATAGCAAAGTCCAAAAAAAACCTTTGGCCTTGCCCTTTCGTTTGACACCGACATTGCAAGCAAAATTTTAAAGTTTCATTACAACCACATTTTATGGGAACCACACTTTTATTGGTAAATATATCGATATATGGAACATTTCAAATGAAAGCTGTGGCCTTGCACTTTCGTTTCATATCCATGTTGTATAAAAATTTAAAGGTTTTATGGGAACCACATTTTGACCGGTAACTCAGTTATCGTTAGATATATCGTAATATAGCAAAGTCCAAATGAAACCTTTGGCCTTGCCCTTTCGTTTGATACCGATATTGCAAGCAAAATTTTAAGGTTTCATTACAACCACATTTTATAGGAACCACACGTTTATTGGTAAATATATCGAAATATGGAACATTTCAAATGAAATCTGTGGCCTAGCTCTTTCGTTTCATATCCCTGTTGTATAAAAATTTAAAGGTTTTAGGGCAACCACATTTTGACCGGTAACTCAGTTATCATTAGATATATCGTAATATAGCAAAGTCCAAAAAAAACCTTTGGCCTTGCCCTTTCGTTTGACACCGACATTGCAAGCAAAATTTGAAAGTTTCATTACAACCACATTTTATGGGAACCACACTTTTATTGGTAAATATATCGATATATGGAACATTTCAAATGAAAGCTGTGGCCTTGCACTTTCGTTTCATATCCATGTTGTATAAAAATTTAAAGGTTTTATGGGAACCACATTTTGACCGGTAACTCAGTTATCGTTATATACATCGTAATATAGCAAAGTCCAAATGAAACCTTTGGCCTTGCCCTTTCGTTTGATACCGACGTTGCAAGCAAACTTTTAAGGTTTCATTATTACAATAAATATATCGAAGTATGGAACATTTCAAATGAAATCTGTGGCCTAGCTCTTTCGTTTGACACCCATGTTGTATACAAATTTTAAGGTTTTACGGCAACCACATTTGGACCGGTAACAAAGTTATCGTTAGATATATCGTAATATAGCAAAGTCCAAATGAAACCTTTGGCCTTGCCCTTTCGTTTGATACCGATATTGCAAGCAAAATTTTAAGGTTTCATTACAACCACATTTTATAGGAACCACACGTTTATTGGTAAATATATCGAAATATAGAACATTTCAAATGAAATCTGTGGCCTAGCTCTTTCGTTTCACATCCCTGTTGTATAAAAATTTAAACGTTTTAGGGCAACCACATTTTGACCGGTAACTCAGTTATCATTAGATATATCGTAATATAGCAAAGTCCAAAAAAAACCTTTGGCCTTGCCCTTTCGTTTGACACCGACATTGCAAGCAAAATTTTAAAGTTTCATTACAACCACATTTTATGGGAACCACACTTTTATTGGTAAATATATCGATATATGGAACATTTCAAATGAAAGCTGTGGCCTTGCACTTCCGTTTCATACCCAAGTTGTATAAAAATTTAAAGGTTCTAGGGGAACCACATTTTGACCGGTAACTCCGTTATCATTAGATATATCGTAATATAGCAAAGTCCAAATGAAACCTTTGGCCTTGCCGTTTCGATTGATACCGATATCGCAAGCAAAATTTAAAGGTTTCATTACAACCACATTTTATGGGAACTACACTTTTATTGGTAAATATATCGAAATATGGAACATTTCAAATGAAAGCTGTGGCCTTGCACTTTCGTTTCATATCCATGTTGTATAAAAATTTAAAGGTATTAGGGGAACCACATTTTGACCGGTAACTCAGTTATCGTTATATACATCGTAATATAGCAAAGTCCAAATGAAACCTTTGGCCTTGCCCTTTCGTTTGATACCGACAGTGCAAGCAAAATTTTAAGGTTTCATTATTACAATAAATATATCGAAATATGGAACATTTCAAATGAAATATGTGGCCTAGCTCTTTCGTTTGACACCCATGTTGTATACAAATTTTAAGGTTTTACGGCAACCACATTTGGACCGGTAACTCAGTTATCATTAGATATATCGTAATATAGCAAAGTCCAAATGAAACCTTTGGCCTTGCCCTTTCGTTTGATACCGATATTGCAAGCAAAATTTTAAGGTTTAATTACAACCACATTTTATGGGAACCACACTCTTATTGGTAAATGTACCGAAATATGGAACATTTCAAATGAAAGCTATGGCCTTGCACTTTCGTTTCATATCCATGTTGTATAAAAATGTAAACGTTTTAGGGCAACCACATTTTGACCGGTAACTCCGTTATCGGTAGTTATATCGTAATATAGAAAAGTCCAAATGAAACCTTTGGCCTTGCCCTTTCGTTTGATACCGACATTGCAAGCAAAATTTTAAGGTTTAATTACAACCACATTTTATGGGAACCACACTTTTATTGGTAAATATATCGAAATATGGAACATTTCAAATGAAAGCTGTGGCCTTGCACTTTCGTTTCATATCCATGTTGTAT
Source organism: Merzomyia westermanni (assembly GCA_949987695.1). Lineage (NCBI taxonomy): Eukaryota > Metazoa > Arthropoda > Insecta > Diptera > Tephritidae > Merzomyia > Merzomyia westermanni. The sequence goes on from OX465292.1 coordinate 73,157,001, forward strand.
AAAAATTTAAAGGTATTAGGGGAACCACATTTTGACCGGTAACTCAGTTATCGTTATATACATCGTAATATAGCAAAGTCCAAATGAAACCTTTGGCCTTGCCCTTTCGTTTGATACCGACGTTGCAAGCAAAATTTTAAGGTTTCATTATTACAATAAATATATCGAAATATGGAACATTTCAAATGAAATCTGTGGCCTAGCTCTTTCGTTTGACACCCATGTTGTATACAAATTTTAAGGTTTTACGGCAACCACATTTGGACCGGTAACTCAGTTATCATTAGATATATCGTAATATAGCACAGTCCAAATGGAACCTTTGGCCTTGCCCTTCCGTTTGATACCGATATTACAAGCAAAATTTGAAGGTTTCATTACAACCACATTTTATAGGAACCACACGTTTATTGGTAAATATATCGAAATATGGAACATTTCAAATGAAATCTGTGGCCTAGCTCTTTCGTTTCATATCCCTGTTGCATAAAAATTTAAACGTTTTAGGGCAACCACATTTTGACCGGTAACTCAGTTATCATTAGATATATCGTAATATAGCAAAGTCCAAAAAAAACCTTTGGCCTTGCCCTTTCGTTTGACACCGACATTGCAAGCAAAATTTTAAAGTTTCATTACAACCACATTTTATGGGAACCACACTTTTATTGGTAAATATATCGATATATGGAACATTTCAAATGAAAGCTGTGGCCTTGCACTTTCGTTTCATATCCATGTTGTATAAAAATTTAAAGGTTTTATGGGAACCACATTTTGACCGGTAACTCAGTTATCGTTAGATATATCGTAATATAGCAAAGTCCAAATGAAACCTTTGGCCTTGCCCTTTCGTTTGATACCGATATTGCAAGCAAAATTTTAAGGTTTCATTACAACCACATTTTATAGGAACCACACGTTTATTGGTAAATATATCGAAATATGGAACATTTCAAATGAAATCTGTGGCCTAGCTCTTTCGTTTCATATCCCTGTTGTATAAAAATTTAAACGTTTTAGGGCAACCACATTTTGACCGGTAACTCAGTTATCATTAGATATATCGTAATATAGCAAAGTCCAAAAAAAACCTTTGGCCTTGCCCTTTCGTTTGACACCGACATTGCAAGCAAAATTTGAAAGTTTCATTACAACCACATTTTATGGGAACCACACTTTTATTGGTAAATATATCGATATATGGAACATTTCAAATGAAAGCTGTGGCCTTGCACTTTCGTTTCATATCCATGTTGTATAAAAATTTAAAGGTTTTATGGGAACCACATTTTGACCTGTAACTCAGTTATCGTTATATACATCGTAATATAGCAAAGTCCAAATGAAACCTTTGGCCTTGCCCTTTCGTTTGATACCGACGTTGCAAGCAAACTTTTAAGGTTTCATTATTACAATAAATATATCGAAGTATGGAACATTTCAAATGAAATCTGTGGCCTAGCTCTTTCGTTTGACACCCATGTTGTATACAAATTTTAAGGTTTTACGGCAACCACATTTGGACCGGTAACAAAGTTATCATTAGATATATCGTAATATAGCACAGTCCAAATAAAACCTTTGGCCTTGCCCTTTCGTTTGATACCGATATTGCAAGCAAAATTTTAAGGTTTCATTACAACCACATTTTATAGGAACCACACGTTTATTGGTAAATATATCGAAATATAGAACATTTCAAATGAAATCTGTGGCCTAGCTCTTTCGTTTCACATCCCTGTTGTATAAAAATTTAAACGTTTTAGGGCAACCACATTTTGACCGGTAACTCAGTTATCATTAGATATATCGTAATATAGCAAAGTCCAAAAAAAACCTTTGGCCTTGCCCTTTCGTTTGACACCGACATTGCAAGCAAAATTTTAAAGTTTCATTACAACCACATTTTATGGGAACCACACTTTTATTGGTAAATATATCGATATATGGAACATTTCAAATGAAAGCTGTGGCCTTGCACTTCCGTTTCATACCCAAGTTGTATAAAAATTTAAAGGTTCTAGGGGAACCACATTTTGACCGGTAACTCCGTTATCATTAGATATATCGTAATATAGCAAAGTCCAAATGAAACCTTTGGCCTTGCCGTTTCGATTGATACCGATATTGCAAGCAAAATTTAAAGGTTTCATTACAACCACATTTTATGGGAACTACACTTTTATTGGTAAATATATCGAAATATGGAACATTTCAAATGAAAGCTGTGGCTTTGCACGTTCGTTTCATATCCATGTTTTATAAAAATTTAAAGGTATTAGGGGAACCACATTTTGACCGGTAACTCAGTTATCGTTATATACATCGTAATATAGCAAAGTCCAAATGAAACCTTTGGCCTTGCCCTTTCGTTTGATACCGACGTTGCAAGCAAAATTTTAAGGTTTCATTATTACAATAAATATATCGAAATATGGAACATTTCAAATGAAATCTGTGGCCTAGCTCTTTCGTTTGACACCCATGTTGTATACAAATTTTAAGGTTTTACGGCAACCACATTTGGACCGGTAACTCAGTTATCATTAGATATATCGTAATATAGCACAGTCCAAATGAAACCTTTGGCCTTGCCCTTCCGTTTGATACCGATATTGCAATCAAAATTTTAAGGTTTCATTACAACCACATTTTATAGGAACCACACGTTTATTGGTAAATATATCGAAATATGGAACATTTCAAATGAAATCTGTGGCCTAGCTCTTTCGTTTCATATCCATGTTGTATAAAAATTTAAAGGTTTTATGGGAACCACATTTTGACCGGTAACTCAGTTATCGTTAGATATATCGTAATATAGCAAAGTCCAAATGAAACCTTTGGCCTTGCCCTTTCGTTTGATACCGATATTGCAAGCAAAATTTTAAGGTTTCATTACAACCACATTTTATGGGAACCACACTCTTATTGGTAAATGTACCGAAATATGGAACATTTCAAATGAAAGCTATGGCCTTGCACTTTCGTTTCATATCCATGTTATATAAAAATGTAAACGTTTTAGGGCAACCACATTTTGACCGGTAACTCCGTTATCGGTAGTTATATCGTAATATAGAAAAGTCCAAATGAAACCTTTGGCCTTGCCCTTTCGTTTGATACCGACATTGCAAGCAAAATTTTAAGGTTTAATTACAACCACATTTTATGGGAACCACACTTTTATTGGTAAATATATCGAAATAAGGAACATTTCAAATGAAAGCTGTGGCCTTGCACTTTCGTTTCATATCCATGTTGTATCAAAATTTACAACAAATTCAAAGGTTTTAGGGGAACCACATTTTGACCGCTAACTCAGTTATCGTTATATACATCGTAATATAGCATAGTCCAAATGAAACCTTTGGCCTTGCCCTTTCGTTTGATACCGACATTGCAAGCAAAATTTTAAGGTTTAATTACAACCACATTTTATGGGAACCACACGTTTATTGGTAAATATATCGAAATATGAAACATTTCAAATGAAAGCTGTGGCCTAGCTCTTTCGTTTCATATCCCTGTTGTATAAAAATTTAAAGGTTTTAGGGCAACCACATTTTGACCGGTAACTCAGTTATCATTAGATATATCGTAATATAGCAAAGTCCAAATGAAACCTTTGGCCTTGCCCTTTCGTTTGATACCGACATTGCAAGCAAAATTTTAAGGTTTAATTACAACCACATTTTATGGGAACTACACTTTTATTGGTAAATATATCGAAATATGGAACATTTCAAATGAAATCTGTGGTCTAGCTCTTTCGTTTCATATCCCTGTTGTATAAAAATTTAAACGTTTTAGGGCAACCACATTTTGACCGGTAACTCAGTTATCATTAGATATATCGTAATATAGCAAAGTCCAAAAAAAACCTTTGGCCTTGCCCTTTCGTTTGATACCGACATTGCAAGCAAAATTTTAAGGTTTAATTACAACCACATTTTATGGGAACCACACGTTTATTGGTAAATATATCGAAATATGAAACATTTCAAATGAAAGCTGTGGCCTAGCTCTTTCGTTTCATATCCCTGTTGTATAAAAATTTAAAGGTTTTAGGGCAACCACATTTTGACTGGTAACTCAGTTATCGTTATATACATCGTAATATAGCAAAGTCCAAATGAAACCTTTGGCCTTGCCCTTTCGTTTGATACCGACATTGCAAGCAAAATTTTAAGGTTTAATTACAACCACATTTTATGGGAACTACACTTTTATTGGTAAATATATCGAAATATGGAACATTTCAAATGAAATCTGTGGTCTAGCTCTTTCGTTTCATATCCCTGTTGTATAAAAATTTAAACGTTTTAGGGCAACCACATTTTGACCGGTAACTCAGTTATCATTAGATATATCGTAATATAGCAAAGTCCAAAAAAAACCTTTGGCCTTGCCCTTTCGTTTGACACCGACATTGCAAGCAAAATTTTAAAGTTTCATTACAACCACATTTTATGGGAACCACACTCTTATTGGTAAATGTACCGAAATATGGAACATTTCAAATGAAAGCTATGGCCTTGCACTTTCGTTTCATATCCATGTTGTATAAAAATGTAAACGTTTTAGGGCAACCACATTTTGACCGGTAACTCAGTTATCATTAGATATATCGTAATATAGCAAAGTCCAAAAAAAACCTTTGGGCTTGCCCTTTCGTTTGATACCGACATTGCAAGCAAAATTTTAAGGTTTAATTACAACCACATTTAATGGGAACCACACGTTTATTGGTAAATATATCGAAATATGGAACATTTCAAATGAAATCTGTGGCCTAGCTCTTTCGTTTCATATCCATGTTGTATAAAAATTTAAACGTGTTAGGGCAACCACATTTTGACTGGTAACTCAGTTATCGTTATATACATCGTAATATAGCAAAGTCCAAATGAAACCTTTGGCCTTGCCCTTTCGTTTGATACCGACATTGCAAGCAAAATTTTAAGGTTTAATTACAACCACATTTAATTGGAACCACACTTTTATTGGTAAATATATCGATATATGGAACATTTCAAATGAAAGCTGTGGCCTTGCACTTCCGTTTCATACCCAAGTTGTATAAAAATTTAAAGGTTCTAGGGGAACCACATTTTGACCGGCAACTCCGTTATCATTAGATATATCGTAATATAGCAAAGTCCAAATGAAACCTTTGGCCTTGCCGTTTCGATTGATACCGATATTGCAAGCAAAATTTAAAGGTCTCATTACAACCACATTTTATGGGAACTACGCTTTTATTGGTAAATATATCGATATATGGAACATTTCAAATGAAAGCTGTGGTCTAGCTCTTTCGTTTCATATCCCTGTTGTATAAAAATTTAAACGTTTTAGGGCAACCACATTTTGACCGGTAACTCAGTTATCATTAGATATATTGTAATATAGCAAAGTCCAAAAAAAACCTTTGGCCTTGCCCTTTCGTTTGATACCGACATTGCAAGCAAAATTTTAAGGTTTAATTACAACCACATTTTATGGGAACCACACGTTTATTGGTAAATATATCGAAATATGAAACATTTCAAATGAAAGCTGTGGTCTAGCTCTTTCGTTTCATATCCCTGTTGTATAAAAATTTAAAGGTTTTAGGGCAACCACATTTTGACCGGTAACTCAGTTATCATTAGATATATCGTAATATAGCAAAGTCCAAATGAAACCTTTGGCCTTGCCCTTTCGTTTGATACCGACATTGCAAGCAAAATTTTAAGGTTTAATTACAACCACATTTTATGGGAACTACACTTTTATTGGTAAATATATCGAAATATGGAACATTTCAAATGAAATCTGTGGTCTAGCTCTTTCGTTTCATATCCCTGTTGTATAAAAATTTAAACGTTTTAGGGCAACCACATTTTGACCGGTAACTCAGTTATCATTAGATATATCGTAATATAGCAAAGTCCAAAAAAAACCTTTGGCCTTGCCCTTTCGTTTGATACCGACATTGCAAGCAAAATTTTAAGGTTTAATTACAACCACATTTTATGGGAACCACACGTTTATTGGTAAATATATCGAAATATGAAACATTTCAAATGAAAGCTGTGGCCTAGCTCTTTCGTTTCATATCCCTGTTGTATAAAAATTTAAAGGTTTTAGGGCAACCACATTTTGACTGGTAACTCAGTTATCGTTATATACATCGTAATATAGCAAAGTCCAAATGAAACCTTTGGCCTTGCCCTTTCGTTTGATACCGACATTGCAAGCAAAATTTTAAGGTTTAATTACAACCACATTTTATGGGAACTACACTTTTATTGGTAAATATATCGAAATATGGAACATTTCAAATGAAATCTGTGGTCTAGCTCTTTCGTTTCATATCCCTGTTGTATAAAAATTTAAACGTTTTAGGGCAACCACATTTTGACCGGTAACTCAGTTATCATTAGATATATCGTAATATAGCAAAGTCCAAAAAAAACCTTTGGCCTTGCCCTTTCGTTTGACACCGACATTGCAAGCAAAATTTTAAAGTTTCATTACAACCACATTTTATGGGAACCACACTCTTATTGGTAAATGTACCGAAATATGGAACATTTCAAATGAAAGCTATGGCCTTGCACTTTCGTTTCATATCCATGTTGTATAAAAATGTAAACGTTTTAGGGCAACCACATTTTGACCGGTAACTCAGTTATCATTAGATATATCGTAATATAGCAAAGTCCAAAAAAAACCTTTGGGCTTGCCCTTTCGTTTGATACCGACATTGCAAGCAAAATTTTAAGGTTTAATTACAACCACATTTAATGGGAACCACACGTTTATTGGTAAATATATCGAAATATGGAACATTTCAAATGAAATCTGTGGCCTAGCTCTTTCGTTTCATATCCATGTTGTATAAAAATTTAAACGTTTTAGGGCAACCACATTTTGACTGGTAACTCAGTTATCGTTATATACATCGTAATATAGCAAAGTCCAAATGAAACCTTTGGCCTTGCCCTTTCGTTTGATACCGACATTGCAAGCAAAATTTTAAGGTTTAATTACAACCACATTTAATTGGAACCACACTTTTATTGGTAAATATATCGATATATGGAACATTTCAAATGAAAGCTGTGGCCTTGCACTTCCGTTTCATACCCAAGTTGTATAAAAATTTAAAGGTTCTAGGGGAACCACATTTTGACCGGCAACTCCGTTATCATTAGATATATCGTAATATAGCAAAGTCCAAATGAAACCTTTGGCCTTGCCGTTTCGATTGATACCGATATTGCAAGCAAAATTTAAAGGTCTCATTACAACCACATTTTATGGGAACTACGCTTTTATTGGTAAATATATCGATATATGGAACATTTCAAATGAAAGCTGTGGCCTTGCACTTTCGTTTCATATCCATGTTGTATAAAAATTTAAAGGTTTTATGGGAACCACATTTTGACCGGTAACTCAGTTATCGTTAGATATATCGTAATATAGCAAAGTCCAAATGAAACCTTTGGCCTTGCCCTTTCGTTTGATACCGATATTGCAAGCAAAATTTTAAGGTTTCATTACAACCACATTTTATGGGAACCACACTCTTATTGGTAAATGTACCGAAATATGGAACATTTCAAATGAAAGCTATGGCCTTGCACTTTCGTTTCATATGCATGTTGTATAAAAATGTAAACGTTTTAGGGCAACCACATTTTGACCGGTAACTCCGCTATCGGTAGTTATATCGTAATATAGAAAAGTCCAAATGAAACCTTTGGCCTTGCCCTTTCGTTTGATACCGACATTGCAAGCAAAATTTTAAGGTTTAATTACAACCACATTTTATGGGAACCACACTTTTATTGGTAAATATATCGAAATATGGAACATTTCAAATGAAAGGTGTGGCCTTGCACTTTCGTTTCATATCCATGTTGTATAAAAATTTAAAGGTTCTAGGGGAACCACATTTTGACCGGCAACTCCGTTATCATTAGATATATCGTAATATAGCAAAGTCCAAATGAAACCTTTGGCCTTGCCGTTTCGATTGATACCGATATTGCAAGCAAAATTTAAAGGTTTCATTACAACCACATTTTATGGGAACTACACTTTTATTGGTAAATATATCGATATATGGAACATTTCAAATGAAAGCTGTGGCCTTGCACTTTCGTTTCATATCCATGTTGTATAAAAATTTAAAGGTTTTATGGGAACCACATTTTGACCGGTAACTCAGTTATCGTTAGATATATCGTAATATAGCAAAGTCCAAATGAAACCTTTGGCCTTGCCCTTTCGTTTGATACCGATATTGCAAGCAAAATTTTAAGGTTTCATTACAACCACATTTTATGGGAACCACACTCTTATTGGTAAATGTACCGAAATATGGAACATTTCAAATGAAAGCTATGGCCTTGCACTTTCGTTTCATATGCATGTTGTATAAAAATGTAAACGTTTTAGGGCAACCACATTTTGACCGGTAACTCCGCTATCGGTAGTTATATCGTAATATAGAAAAGTCCAAATGAAACCTTTGGCCTTGCCCTTTCGTTTGATACCGACATTGCAAGCAAAATTTTAAGGTTTAATTACAACCACATTTTATGGGAACCACACTTTTATTGGTAAATATATCGAAATATGGAACATTTCAAATGAAATCTGTGGCCTAGCTCTTTCGTTTGACACCCATGTTGTATACAAATTTTAAGGTTTTACGGCAACCACATTTGGACCGGTAACTCAGTTATCATTAGATATATCGTAATATAGCACAGTCCAAATGAAACCTTTGGCCTTGCCCTTCCGTTTGATACCGATATTGCAATCAAAATTTGAAGGTTTCATTACAACCACATTTTATAGGAACCACACGTTTATTGGTAAATATATCGAAATATGGAACATTTCAAATGAAATCTGTGGCCTAGCTCTTTCGTTTCATATCCCTGTTGTATAAAAATTTAAACGTTTTAGGGCAACCACATTGTGACCGGTAACTCAGTTATCATTAGATATATCGTAATATAGCAAAGTCCAAAAAAAACCTTTGGCCTTGCCCTTTCGTTTGACACCGACATTGCAAGCAAAATTTTAAAGTTTCATTACAACCACATTTTATGGGAACCACACTTTTATTGGTAAATATATCGATATATGGAACATTTCAAATGAAAGCTGTGGCCTTGCACTTTCGTTTCATATCCATGTTGTATAAAAATTTAAAGGTTTTATGGGAACCACATTTTGACCGGTAACTCAGTTATCGTTAGATATATCGTAATATAGCAAAGCCCAAATGAAACCTTTGGCCTTGCCCTTTCGTTTGATACCGATATTGCAAGCAAAATTTTAAGGTTTCATTACAACCACATTTTATAGGAACCACACGTTTATTGGTAAATATATCGAAATATGGAACATTTCAAATGAAATCTGTGGCCTAGCTCTTTCGTTTCATATCCCTGTTGTATAAAAATTTAAACGTTTTAGGGCAACCACATTTTGACCGGTAACTCAGTTATCATTAGATATATCGTAATATAGCAAAGTCCAAAAAAAACCTTTGGCCTTGCCCTTTCGTTTGACACCGACATTGCAAGCAAAATTTGAAAGTTTCATTACAACCACATTTTATGGGAACCACACTTTTATTGGTAAATATATCGATACATGGAACATTTCAAATGAAAGCTGTGGCCTTGCACTTTCGTTTCATATCCATGTTGTATAAAAATTTAAAGGTTTTATGGGAACCACATTTTGACCGGTAACTCAGTTATCGTTATATACATCGTAATATAGCAAAGTCCAAATGAAACCTTTGGCCTTGCCCTTTCGTTTGATACCGACGTTGCAAGCAAACTTTTAAGGTTTCATTATTACAATAAATATATCGAAGTATGGAACATTTCAAATGAAATCTGTGGCCTAGCTCTTTCGTTTGACACCCATGTTGTATACAAATTTTAAGGTTTTACGGCAACCACATTTGGACCGGTAACAAAGTTATCATTAGATATATCGTAATATAGCACAGTCCAAATGAAACCTTTGGCCTTGCCCTTTCGTTTGATACCGATATTGCAAGCAAAATTTTAAGGTTTCATTACAACCACATTTTATAGGAACCACACGTTTATTGGTAAATATATCGAAATATAGAACATTTCAAATGAAATCTGTGGCCTAGCTCTTTCGTTTCACATCCCTGTTGTATAAAAATTTAAACGTTTTAGGGCAACCACATTTTGACCGGTAACTCAGTTATCATTAGATATATCGTAATATAGCAAAGTCCAAAAAAAACCTTTGGCCTTGCCCTTTCGTTTGACACCGACATTGCAAGCAAAATTTTAAAGTTTCATTACAACCACATTTTATGGGAACCACACTTTTATTGGTAAATATATCGATATATGGAACATTTCAAATGAAAGCTGTGGCCTTGCACTTCCGTTTCATACCCAAGTTGTATAAAAATTTAAAGGTTCTAGGGGAACCACATTTTGACCGGTAACTCCGTTATCATTAGATATATCGTAATATAGCAAAGTCCAAATGAAACCTTTGGCCTTGCCGTTTCGATTGATACCGATATTGCAAGCAAAATTTAAAGGTTTCATTACAACCACATTTTATGGGAACTACACTTTTATTGGTAAATATATCGAAATGTGGAACATTTCAAATGAAAGCTGTGGCCTTGAACTTTCGTTTCATATCCATGTTGTATAAAAATTTAAAGGTATTAGGGGAACCACATTTTGACCGGTAACTCAGTTATCGTTATATACATCGTAATATAGCAAAGTCCAAATGAAACCTTTGGCCTTGCCCTTTCGTTTGATACCGACAGTGCAAGCAAAATTTTAAGGTTTCATTATTACAATAAATATATCGAAATATGGAACATTTCAAATGAAATCTGTGGCCTAGCTCTTTCGTTTGACACCCATGTTGTATACAAATTTTAAGGTTTTACGGCAACCACATTTGGACCGGTAACTCAGTTATCATTAGATATATCGTAATATAGCAAAGTCCAAATGAAACCTTTGGCCTTGCCCTTTCGTTTGATACCGATATTGCAAGCAAAATTTTAAGGTTTAATTACAACCACATTTTATGGGAACCACACTCTTATTGGTAAATGTACCGAAATATGGAACATTTCAAATGAAAGCTATGGCCTTGCACTTTCGTTTCATATCCATGTTGTATAAAAATGTAAACGTTTTAGGGCAACCACATTTTGACCGGTAACTCCGTTATCGGTAGTTATATCGTAATATAGAAAAGTCCAAATGAAACCTTTGGCCTTGCCCTTTCGTTTGATACCGACATTGCAAGCAAAATTTTAAGGTTTAATTACAACCACATTTTATGGGAACCACACTTTTATTGGTAAATATATCGAAATATGGAACATTTCAAATGAAAGCTGTGGCCTTGCACTTTCGTTTCATATCCATGTTGTATAAAAATTTAAAGGTATTAGGGGAACCACATTTTGACCGGTAACTCAGTTATCGTTATATACATCGTAATATAGCAAAGTCCAAATGAAACCTTTGACCTTGCCCTTTCGTTTGATACCGACGTTGCAAGCAAAATTTTAAGGTTTCATTATTACAATAAATATATCGAAATATGGAACATTTCAAATGAAATCTGTGGCCTAGCTCTTTCGTTTGACACCCATGTTGTATACAAATTTTAAGGTTTTACGGCAACCACATTTGGACCGGTAACTCAGTTATCATTAGATATATCGTAATATAGCACAGTCCAAATGAAACCTTTGGCCTTGCCCTTCCGTTTGATACCGATATTGCAAGCAAAATTTGAAGGTTTCATTACATTACAACCACATTTTATAGGAACCACACGTTTATTGGTAAATATATCGAAATATGGAACATTTCAAATGAAATCTGTGGCCTAGCTCTTTCGTTTCATATCCCTGTTGTATAAAAATTTAAAAGTTTTAGGGCAACCACATTTTGACCGGTAACTCAGTTATCATTAGATATATCGTAATATAGCAAAGTCCAAAAAAAACCTTTGGCCTTGCCCTTTCGTTTGACACCGACATTGCAAGCAAAATTTTAAAGTTTCATTACAACCACATTTTATGGGAACCACACTTTTATTGGTAAATATATCGATATATGGAACATTTCAAATGAAAGCTGTGGCCTTGCACTTTCGTTTCATATCCATGTTGTATAAAAATTTAAAGGTTTTATGGGAACCACATTTTGACCGGTAACTCAGTTATCGTTAGATATATCGTAATATAGCAAAGTCCAAATGAAACCTTTGGCCTTGCCCTTTCGTTTGATACCGATATTGCAAGCAAAATTTTAAGGTTTCATTACAACCACATTTTATAGGAACCACACGTTTATTGGTAAATATATCGAAATATGGAACATTTCAAATGAAATCTGTGGCCTAGCTCTTTCGTTTCATATCCCTGTTGTATAAAAATTTAAACGTTTTAGGGCAACCACATTTTGACCGGTAACTCAGTTATCATTAGATATATCGTAATATAGCAAAGTCCAAAAAAAACCTTTGGCCTTGCCCTTTCGTTTGACACCGACATTGCAAGCAAAATTTGAAAGTTTCATTACAACCACATTTTATGGGAACCACACTTTTATTGGTAAATATATCGATATATGGAACATTTCAAATGAAAGCTGTGGCCTTGCACTTTCGTTTCATATCCATGTTGTATAAAAATTTAAAGGTTTTATGGGAACCACATTTTGACCGGTAACTCAGTTATCGTTATATACATCGTAATATAGCAAAGTCCAAATGAAACCTTTGGCCTTGCCCTTTCGTTTGATACCGACGTTGCAAGCAAACTTTTAAGGTTTC